>VWZG01003763.1:0-611714 GCA_013396735.1 Grallaria varia
CTGTCTCTGGGACTCCCCCCATCTGGGGCAGGGTCAGTGCTGGGCCGCGTCCATTCTGTGTTCATCGGAGCTGGTTGGTGGCTCTGCCCATGAGGGCTTCGGGGGTCCAGGGGCTTGCTCGGGCCCTTGGCCCTCCAAAAGTCTCTGTCACAGCTGTTTCTGCCTGGCCTTTGGTTACCTCTGGTTTGTTTCAAGGGAGCTTTCATAGCAGCCTCTCTCCCCCCCAACTCTGATGGGGGAGCACTGGGAAACTTTCTCTTCCCCTCCTTTCACAGGAGACGGAAACTCTTTCTTCCTTAAGGAAGTTTTCCCTCGGGATGGGGGCGCAGACTCAGGAAAGGCAGTGCCTGCAGTGGCCGAGGCACCCCCGCTCTGGGCAGCTGCGCTCTCAGCAACACTGATTGCAGTGGTGGCCAGGTTTGGGCCATCAGGAGCGGCGGCACTGCTGGGAACAGCTGCTGGGAACAGCTGCGGCAGCAGCAGTGCCGTCCGTCGGGGCTTCCATCACAGCTCCGCTCTCAGTGAGCACAGCGCCAGCCGGACTGCTCTCCACTTTTGCCTCAGGGGCAATGACAGGTTCCCAACCCTTTTTCCACTCTGGGTGATTTAAAAACTGTAGAAATAACTCTGCGTACAAGACCTCATTCCATCTTTTTTCTTTCCGTAAGAAAGACATAAGCTGTAATACTGTTTCGGCTTGCAAAGATCCAAACTTCGGCCATGTCTCTCTTTTACATATGGACCGTTATGCAGTGGGCAAATGTGTGTGCTTAACATAATCCCTGCCTTTTAAGCCATGTCTCAGAACCGTTTAGGCAATACCAATGCCAGGGGAGATGTGGTGGGAATCTCCTCCTGCTTTCTGGACTGACTGCACCCCATTCTCAGGAGGGAAAACAACAACAGACCTCTCATGGAACTAGAACCTGTGGGCTTTGGCTTCCAAGATGCCCTTGCAATTCCATGCAACACCAATGGCTCTCAGGTCAAACTTGCATCCACAGCAAGTAACTGGGGAATACCTCCCCTTCTCCCGCGGCTCCTTCCCTGCGGTTTCTACAAATCCCCTTCTCTGCCCTACTGCTGCTGCCTGGCCGGGGTAGCTCTTAGGCTATGGGGGTGGCGAGGAACGATCAGGGACAGAAGCAGAAGCCGATGCTGCCCAAGCTTTCCCAGCACAATGCAAGCGTCTGCCCTCCCACAGGGCTGTGGCAGCGCCGGCACTGCCCTGCGGTCCGCACTGCTTACGGTGGGTTGGGGCTGCTCTCTTCACTTGCTGGCACGCTCCTGCCAGCTGAACACAGAGACAGCAGCAGCCCTCAGCTCCCCCCTTCTTGCAGCACAAGAAGCTACACAAACACCAAATGCTGGCCTGTCCCCAGACAGGTGGGATTCACCGCACCCTGGGTGAAACGTGATGCTGCATCGCAAAGCAACAAACAAACTTTCCAGTTTCTGCACCAGTCAAAACTCTCGCTGGTCTACGGACTGAGCCTTTGCTCTTAGACTACAAAAACAACCAATGCCTTAGCAAAATCCAGGGATTTTACGATCCCGGTCCCAAGAAGTTTCCGGAAAATACCTTACAATTGCTAGCAAATAACAACCAAAAAGAACTTCTCTTTACNTAGAGGTGATTCCTATTTTTATAACACTACTTAATTTACATCCAACCCAGAGACCATCCACCCTTGTACCACCTTGGTGCCACCCTAAGAACCTCCCACGGGTCTGCCCCTTGGCACGCCTTCCTAGAATTGAGTCGGGGGTCTCAGATCCCTTACTTCTTCACCATTGTCTTCTTCACGTCACATTCCCTGGTTGGAGGTTTTCCAAACTTCATGGGTCTTCTATCTTGTTTTGACTACAATATGTATTGTTATTCTAGTCCTGGTCCTTGAGGCCTAAATAAAATGTTCTAGTCACTATCTGATTCTTAGCTCAGCCCTTCAGAAATGCAGTACAAAGGTAGAAACTGCTAGTTGCTACTTCAAATATGAGAAGCTATACAGCTACATAAAATATACATAAATACAAAGCATACATACATATATACAAATACATACTAACACAGAAAGTCTTAAGGCATCATGACCAGATGCTCTAGATTTCATTTAGCATGTTTACAGAAAGGGATGAGAGGAAGAAAAAACTTGGGGGAAACTTTAAATGGGTTATTTGAAGCTGGAGATAGAAGTGTTACTGACTCCTACAGAGCATTTATTCACATGTGACTCTTCATTTTAAGCATAATTTATATATCTCTAACACAGCACACTGAGAAGGTTGCACAGCTTGTGATCCTAATCTGTCGTCTGAGTTCTGCGTCAGCTGCCCTCCTTTGCTGCAAGATGCCAGCAGCTCTTGCAGAGAACAGTCAGGTTATCTGTGAAGTATGGGCCAACAACCTGGAGGAAGAGATGAGGAAAATTCGGGAGGTTGTTCTGAGTTACAGCTACATTGCCATGGTAAGTTTTATACTGGACCTAATTGCCTTACTCAAGGGACTTTTTGGGGTAGGGGGAGTAAGTTGATTCTTGAGTAAGAAATGATTTCTCAGTTTGGGTGTGGAAGATGCCGTGGGAGTGTAGGTCAAAAGGCCTGACGTCTAGTCAGCTGGGCTGCCTCCAACTGCTTTTTAATGAGGGATGATGTTGATTCTTAGGGAAGAAAAATATTCTGGCTGTAGATAAGACAGCGTGTTCAGAAAGCTTTGTTTAAGAAGGTCAGAATCTCCCCCAGATGGGAGGAATCTCCTGCCCTTCCAAGTCTGTATCTGCTTGGCAGCACCCAGTGAATTACATAAAGAACTGGTTTTAGCTTTGATGGTGTGATTTCTGCCAACTTTAGTTAGGAACACTAAACCTCAAGAGAGTAAAAGTCCTTAAGTGTGCCACAAGAGAGGTGCCTCTGCAGAGTGTGTAGGATTGTGGTGTTAAATGCAGTTGTGGAAGTGAATATGATTTCTTGTTACCATATGTCAGTAGGAAATGAGCTCATTTGCTTATTTTCCATCTCACTGAAAGTGTACTCAGGGCCCGTGATAGTGGTTGTGCTGTAAGAGTGGACACCAAAACATCTTGGGCAAGGGATAGATTCTATCAGATGCATAACATCTTGTGAAAGGTTTTGCTTATAGTCAGTAGAAGCTACATGACCTAATCTGAGAGTAAAAATAGTATGGCAGTTTGGTTTTCAGCAAAAATAGAGCACAATCACTGATCAAGTAAAATGGTTTTCATCTCATACATGTTTTTTATCTAATAGGTGGTTGCTGTTCTTAAGGTCTGTTTTGATTGACAGTAGTTTTTGCTAATGTGGGTGTTGGCTGTTCCTCAGGAACAGTGAAGGTTTTCACTGTCTGGACCATCAAATGAAGACGATCAGAGTGCTAAATCTAAGTTGTATTTAGAACATGAATGAACACTGAATAAAAAAAATAATATTCCATTTTAGTAGATTCATGGAAAATGAGAGAGTGCTGTGAGAGAGAGATGTTTAGATTGTATAATAATGCATGTTGGATGGCTTTATAACATTCTTGATTTGGAATAAAAAAAAGAACTGCAAGAAGGGATATATGTAATAAATGAATGAATGTAATTGTTTATTAATTGTGTAGGGTTTTTTAGTGTTTGACTTATAGCAGTTTAAAAGCTGTATGAATATGGAGAAGGAGGGGGGGAAAAAAGTGATTTTTAAAGAACAATTCACCAGAATGCAGTGCTGAGACCTGCAAGTGTGGAACCAAATAAACTCATAGTAGGGGGATAATAATGATTTCTAACAGAGTACATGGTGAAACAAAATTTTCCCTTCCCTCCCAGGACACAGAGTTTCCTGGAGTTGTTGTCAGGCCGATCGGTGAATTCCGCAGTTCCATAGACTATCAGTACCAGCTCCTTCGGTGTAACGTGGACCTGCTGAAAATTATCCAGCTCGGCCTGACTTTCACAAATGAGAAGGGAGAATATCCTTCTGGCATCAACACCTGGCAGTTTAACTTCAAATTCAACCTCACGTGAGTCTTCTGAGCTGGGGAATAATGTCCTGTTCTCTTCTACTGTAGAGGTGTTTTCCTTTGGCAAATGTTGGTGTCCTTATGTACATCATGGCCGGCTGATGCCAATAAGAATTCAGATTCTAATGCAGATTATGTGGGAACCTCTTTTGATGTGCAAGGAGTTAACAGTGTTTCTGGAGGTCAAAGCCATGCTAAAATCCTTAATACCCTTTATCTTGATAATTTTGTGTGTCTTTTTTACTGGACAATATTATAGTCTGGAACTTTTTGTATTTTATATAGAGAGATATATATATATCTATATATGTGTGTGTGTATACATAAAAATCCATCTCGTTCTGCTGAAAATAAATGTATGTGCTGTTTTCATCTAAAAGGAAAAGATCTCTTTGCAGATCCATGCTAAAATATAAACTGGAATCTGAAAACATGTTGGTGTAATTATCATACCAGTTCAGGAGAATGAATATTGTTCAATGGAGTGTGGCAGTTCTTGTCTCCTCTATACTGCAATATCCTGGGCTGCAGCTGAAACAAGTTTCATTATCCCTTCCCCTATAATTATAAAGACAAATTCAGCATAATTATCATTAGAGCTGCCTGGAAGTAAAGAAAGGGTTTATCTGGCAAAACCTCACATTTATAGGGAATCGATCAGTATTTTTATGAAACTGTCATTGGAAAGCATTACAAAAATTCATAGTTACTGTGTGCAGGGCATACAGTTCTTGAACCCAAAAGTTGTACTATTTACTCCACAAATTTGTGAGCCTCTTAAAAGTATTGAAATCAGAGTGAAGTGGTTTTCCCAGTGTGATCCCTTCTTTTGACAGAGTTATCATATTGATGGGAACCTGGCTTTGTGTGTTGTCATGTCCTTTCCTCCCCCTCAAATGAAGCAAACCAGTAAAGAAGGCAGGTTCCTGCTCAGCTCTCTACCAGGCACATTATCACTCATCCCTGTCCTCCTTCCTGAGTCAAGGATGATGCAATTTTGTTTACTCCCAGAGATGGAAGTGGAGGTGATGATAAGGTGGTACATGCTGTGAAGTGAAAAGGAAAAATGTAGACAGGAATGATATTTGGTGCTTCAGAGTTGCACATCATCTTATTTGGGAAAACTCCCCTTTTCTCTGGGCCCTCATCTGTGGTGCTTCCCTTTGCCTTGCAGAAGAGACATTTTTCAAAACTCAGTTTGAGTTCTGTGGAGGTGGAATCTTTGGAATTTGCACTAGCAACAGAATTGTTAACTAGTTACGATCACAGTACAGCTTGTTATGGATTTGGAGCCTGTGGTAGTGGTATTAAAACTGAATCAGTTTGAACTTTCTAGGGAGACATATGTGGAACCCCCAAGTATCTTAACTGATCAGTCCAATTCTTGAAATACAGTGCGGGGAGGATTTTTCTAAAATGGACTTGTCTTGGCAGTACCTTGAGTGCAAACCTCTTTTTTTCCTTCAGAGAGGAC
Source organism: Grallaria varia (assembly GCA_013396735.1). NCBI lineage: Eukaryota > Metazoa > Chordata > Aves > Passeriformes > Formicariidae > Grallaria > Grallaria varia. Next base: position 5,496 of record VWZG01003763.1, read on the forward strand.
ATGTACTCTCAGGATTCCATAGACCTCCTTGCCAGCTCTGGGCTGCAGTTCCAGAAGCATGAAGAAGAAGGGATTGATACCTTGCATTTTGCTGAGTTGCTGATGACATCTGGAGTCGTCCTGAGTGACAGTGTGAAATGGCTCTCCTTCCACAGGTGGGTCAGAGATGGTCACTGTCAAATCTCTTCTTCATTTCCTGCTTTTTTCCATGGAGATTGGCACAGATATTAAGGAGAAAAATTATCAGTCCTGCAGTTCTTAAAATAAGCTTAAAGATTCAAAGGCCAAGTTTAAGAAGCAAGGACACTTGGCACTCATGGTCTGAATTTTGTGTATGTGTTGCTTTCAAATCCTTTTGCTGTGAGTCTCCCTCTATGGAAGAAGTTACTAACAATTTGAAATGTGATTTCTACACTTAGTAAATGCATTGTAAAGTAAGTATTTGGTTTCTTTTTCCTTGCAATATTGTTGGTGGTGCTCTGAGCTTCCATCTTGTGTTTACACAGAGGAAGAAATCTGTGTGGTTAAGATGTCGTTCCTGTAGAATTTCAACCAACTTGATTACAAAGCCTTTGGTCCTTGATGCTGTCACAAGTGAAAGGACCTGCTGCCACCTCCTCCTGCCTCAACAGATACTTAGAGGGTTTCCTGCTTTTCTGTATTACCCATAGCTACAAAAATGTACCGTGTTGGGAAGGAATGGATGTTCTTCCCAATGGCTTAGCTGTCACACAGGAGGTTAATGGGGTCTCTCAAGGGGGATTCCAAAGCACTACATTGACATGAAGATCAGAATCAGTTCTGGCTCTGACCCAGAGGACTTTTATGAATGTTAAAAAATGTTAAGGCTTGAAAGGTACAGCAAATAAAATTCTATTGGAAAATGTGATATTGGTACTGAGTTATAGGTGATGCTTATCTGTTTTCTGTATGGTTTTATTTTCAGTGGTTATGATTTTGGCTACATGGTGAAGTTGTTGACAGATTCCAGGTTACCAGAAGAGGAACATGAATTTTTCCATATCTTGAACCTTTTCTTCCCATCTATCTATGATGTCAAGTACTTAATGAAAAGCTGCAAAAACCTCAAGGTACTTGTATCTCCCCAGCCAGCAAGTGGTGGGCATCAACACTGTAAATGTACAGGAAGCCAAGTGACAGAACTGCTGCTTATGTTGTGTTAAAACTGGAACTTGCAGTGACACAGAGGCACCTGTGACACAGTTTGCATCTAATGAATACTGCCCTCCCCAGTCTGAGACCCATCCGTATGTTTATTATACAGGGGACATTCCCAAACTTTCCGGTTTGTGTATGAGAGGCTAATTATAATTCAGCATATTTATCTTTCCTATGCAAGGGTATTTCTTTTACATGAACTACTCCGTGACTTCATTAGTTAATCAATTAGTAGACACTCAGAGGGTTGAAAGTAATTTATCTACTGAATCACAGCCTTGTTTGAGTAAAGGGAGGGAAAGGTCCAGTATGTGTAACCTATGAATGTACCCACAGTCATCTCAAGTATCTGCAGCAGGAAAGGAAGGCACCTAAATTTGAGTAGTTATTTGTGCGCCCTTGAACAGTATTTATCACTGTTTCACTCACAGCTGGTGTGTGTCTACTGCTGGAATCTGCATTGATTCACCATACTCTGTGTTTGCCCTTGTGTTTTGGAGAAGTGTGGCAATTTTGGCAAGAGATGGATCTTCTACGATATACCCCGTTCTGTTCTCTTTGCAGGGTGGCCTTCAGGAAGTGGCAGATCAGCTGGATTTGCAACGCATTGGACGACAACACCAGGCAGGATCAGACTCTCTTCTCACAGGAATGGCATTCTTCAGAATGAAAGAGGTACTGCAGTGTCCTCGTTTATCCAGTTCCTATACATAAATTCCAACATGTACAATGTATTGTTTGGATTTTTTTGAATGTTGTGGCCATCACACTTCAAACTCTAATAGGAATTGTTGATAGTGGCACAGACCTGTTCTGTTTACTCCTCTTTCATGGGCTTATTTTAATTCACACACTGTCTTAGAGGTGGCCGATTTCAAATTAGCTGTTTAATAAACATAGAGTGCTTCTGATTTAGAGGCACAATTAAACAATACCTGTTTCTCTTCCCTAATTTTTTTTTTTTTTTAATCTGCAGTTGTTTTTCGAGGATAAAATTGATGATGCAAAGTATTGTGGGCGACTGTATGGCCTTGGCATGGGGGTGGCTCAGAAACAAAATGAAGATGTGGACTCAGCCCAAGAGAAAATGAGCATTTTGGCCATTATCAACAACATGCAGCCGTGATGAGCGGTGCCCCTCAGCAGAACATGTTTACCATATTGGTAGCTGCTGTCCCCAACCATTTTCCCTAACAGTATCTCAAACAAAAGGCTTCTTCAGTACACAGGCTGCACAGAGCCTGCAGTTTTGCTGAAGAGCTGCATCTTCATTGGAAACCCAGAAGAGTTGACTGAATTCCTAATGCCAGCATTTGTGGTTTGCTATATTTTTAATACTAAGGTCAAAGGACAGAATCTACTGTGTATACCTCTCTTTTTTTTCTCTTTATACTGTACTGAATCTGCAAGGAAGATTGAATGGTAGAATGTTTGATAGCACTAAGGGTCTGGAAATTCAGTGACAGTGGACACAGACATGCACACAAATTTGGAATTTTTGTTTTATAAAGCTTATTTTAAAACTTCTGCAGGGTGTGAGGGTGATTAGCTTCACCTCACCTTTTGCTGATTTTAATCTTTGTGTAGTCTGTGAAAATCGTTCCCTTTGATCACTGCAGAGGTTAGGGAATGGATGACATTAAAAATGATCCTTGCAGTTAAAAATATTCAGAGATTTCCTTTAACAACATGGAATGGTTATTAATGGAGCTGATTTGGCCAGCACTCCTTAGTTTCTGTGTTTCAGGTTTAACCCATTCTGAGCCTCAGCTTTGTTCTTACGGGTATTAAGGAACTGTTCTGGAAATAGAGGCCCAAAAGTTTACCTTTGATAAGGGACTGGACCAATACTCTGGCTTCAGTTTTCTTCAACTTAACCTAAAAATGTTATTCTTCTCTGTGTAACACAACTAGTTCAGTAGATGGTTACTTGTTCCTCTTCTCTCCCCTCTTTCTCCAGTCCCTAATTTTACAGTTTGCTTAACAGATAGAACAACTCATTCTTTTATTATAAACACCTGGAAACTAGCAGAGGGTGGAAGAACTTGGTATACTGACTTTGAAAAAAAAGGAGGTATTCTATAGTACTATTTTTCAACAGCTCTGTAATGACATTTCTTAAAAAAACTCCCCAAAAAAACATGTCAAACAAAGTTTTTAAGACTTTGGAATTTTAAAAAGTCTTAATCCATTGTTAAGGGTTGAGGTTTAGAGCTGATATTTAAAATGCCTGTAAATACCAGTTTTTATTTTTTTAAAATAAATTTTTTTTAAACCAGGCTTTGTTTTGGATTTTCCATCAAGCACTAAAATTTCCAAAGTTGAGGCTCTGGAATCTAAATTTGGGTAATACATGCTAAAAGATGCTCAAGTTTGTTTCTTTACTATTTATGATGTGCAACTGGGGTAGTTCTTAGTAAAAAATCTGCTTTTGAGCTTATTGTACAATAGCTGATGAAAGCTGAGCTGAAGATCTCTGGGGGTTTGGAGTCTCTTCCTGCTCATCCCAGAACAGCCTGCAGGATGGTGGGGTATTCTCGCAGTGCAGCGTGGCCACTCAAAAGGGAGTTTTCTTGCTCCATCTAAAGTCTAGTGGTTCCTGGGGTAAATGCAGGACAGTTTGGTTAAGCACTGGCTCCCCCTCCTGGCTTTCTGGTACTTTGTACAGAATTTATCAAATTCAAGTTGGTGGCAACAGAAGGATCTTGTTTAAGTCTAACCCCTGGCTTTCACCTGCTCTTGAAGTTATTCTAAGGCTTTATTTAGTGTGCAGCAGGAATTCTGTCAGGAGTAAGTTTGCATTTTGTCTGGAAGAATCTGGAACAGCTTTTGCTGTAAAAAAACCCATCACTCTTTTAAATCTTGAATGAACAGTGATCTTTAGTGTACTTACAGACTTCCTAAATTCATGATACACACCCCCCTCCCACCCACAGCAACTTTTCTCCTGCATTTAAAACCTGTGCTTCTAGAAATGACTAAGTTCACTAAGGCTCATGCAGCCTTGTGCTTTTCTTAGGAAGAGAAAGCCTTTAGGTAAGCTGTAAAACTGGTCAAAATATTGTGTGGTCAAGGCTGCAGAATCCAGGTTTGGTTTTGGCACTTCTAGAATGGCACCATTCTAGAGAACTTGATCATACCTCAAATTCACCATCACTGTATCAAAAAGCAGTTTGTTCAGTCATGGATGTTAAAAGCAGGGATTTTTTCTGACCTGGGGAAATCCTTCATCTCTTGCTAGTCATGCTGGAAACAAATATAAAATATCTTGCCCTTGCTTTTACCTTGTACCTGTGACTTCACCACACAAACCTCCATGGCAACACATGCACATACCTACAAATTTTTATTTAAATAGTACATTTACCTACAACAACAACCAAAAAAAAAACCCAAACCCCACCCCAGACTTAATTTTAATGCATCTGCCCTTTCTTGATACTGATTTCTATACAAAAAATTAAATGCCAGTTCATGGTGGTAGAAGACTTTATTTAAATGAGGGAAATTAAACTTGCAATACTTGTAAGAACAATACTGGGTTAAGGGTCACTTTGCTTACAGAAACCATTGATTTTCCTGAGGGCAGCTATTCTTCCTCCTCTGCTGAAAGACCATACAGCTGCTCAAAACTGTTTCTCTTACATGTAAATACCAAGAGCTTTCATTAGCATAGTGTCCAACAAATAAAAAAGACTATACAAAAATCCTGTGTAACAGTTCAAGCCCACACCTTACTGCTTTTCGATTTTCTAAGTTTCCTCAAGTCTTATTAGTGGATGAGCACAAGTGCGTCTCTATAAACCTTTAGGTACTGATAACAGCCACAGCCATCAAAGAAGCCTTCACTTGCAGGAAGAACAGCCTTGGTTTTAAGTAGCTGTAGGCAGCTCAAGGGAGACAAAATGTCCTGTCGAGAACCTCCCGACAGCTTTTTTGTAGATATTAGCACTACCCTGTTTCCTAAGGATATCCAAAGCCTGTTCCTGTAGCTCCGGAGGGCACTGGGATCCAAGGTGAAGGAGTACAAGGCAGCACTCCAGCACATCAGGGAACGGGAAGACCTGCAAAAAAGGAGCATAAGGTGATTGTCAATTACAATTGCTCAACAACACAGACAGGCAGACAGCTTCCTACAAACACTGCTTTATAGTACCCTTGGAACAGAGCTAGGCAGGAGTCAGATGCATTTTCTCTTCATATTTAATTAGCTTTGCCCCCTCTTGCATAATCACCATGGTTACAGGTTTTCAAACAGGTGATCTGTAGTTTCTATAGTTCCTAATCTATAAAATACCACCCTGATGCCATGTGTCAGTTCTGTCTCAAAAGTGCCATGGGATCACAAGGAGTATCACTGTTCCTTTCTGTATGAAAGGGATTCTGTACTGAGGCTGCCCTTTCAAAACCACAATGACTCTTCTGAAAACTTACCTTTAAATTATCTGGGAATTCAGCTAGTTTCTGCTTTGCTTTTAGAAGCTGCTTTGTGAGCTCAGGGAGTGTAACTGGCTGCTTTATTTCATCTTTGCTGTCAAGAAAAGAGCAGATGTCATGAGTAACTGTTTTGCTTAAGTGGATGCACAGCCTCCCTCCCCAGAAATGAACATGTGCTTTAGGCTCTAGCTCCTTCTTGCCAAAGTCCCAAACAACTGTTCAACAAAAAAACCAGACCTCTTAGATCATGTTTATCCTTTCCATTATCCTCCCCTTTTCAAGCTGCCCTGTTTTTTCACTGTAACAACACACCTCGTGTATCACAAAACTGTTCAGCTGTGCTAAGTTTATGTATGTGGTGTTTCAGTCCCAGGGAAATGCAAGATTTCTGAGCCCTATGTTGAAGTGTTCCTGGGTGTTGAGCTGAAGATTAGAGGCAATCTGAGCTAAACAAACACATAGAAAAAGCAATAATTTCAATCCACTCATTCATGTGCTGAATCTTACCCATTCATCTGGCTGCTGTCAGAGCATGGTTTGTCTGATTCAGTCTCTGAACTCTGCTCCAGGTTGCTTTCCTGGGTGTTTCCATTTATGTTTTCCTGGAAATTGTTCCTCTGCTGCTGGTGCTGGCGGATCATTTCTGCTAAAGTTTCCTGGACCTCGGCTATAGCTCTCTGGGTGTTCTGTAACGCAGCCATCTCTTCTGAAAGGAGCACTTGGCAATCCTTCAGTTTTGACTGTCTGTCTACCAAATCGATCAAGTTAGTTCTTGAGTCACTTTGTGTCTCACACTCCTGAACTTCAGTTGTGTTACAGAGGTTTTCATCTGTCTCAGCTGCAGTTTGATCTGTTTGTCCAGGGGAGGAGTCACTTGAAAGGCAATTGTTCTCAAGAGCTGCCTGCTCACTGGGACACAGCACAGGATCCAGCACAGCTTTCTGCAAGCCAAGGGAGTCTCTGGGTGGGTTCCACCACAGGTCATAGAGCAGTCTGTAAGCCACAAAGCCCTCCAGACTTCTGCAGGCATCCATGCTCTGGGAATTGGTGCTGTCCAGTTTGTGTCTCAGGTCATCACAGCCTAATAATGAAAAAAGGATTACAAACAGTTCACAAAGCTTTCCAAAGACAAAGAGCAGATCTGGTAAATGAAGCAAGAAACCCTGTAAACCCTTATCAGGTATTTACTCAGATGCTTGCAGAGCAGTACAGGAAGTGTGACAGCAGAGACATCTTAGACATCTTCATAAAAACAATACTCTGTTCTAATATAAGACTGCATGGTTCTCATTAGCTACAGCAAACTTCTGTGGTCCCAAGCTGCACAACAAAACAGTCACCTAATCAAGAGTTGCAAAATAAATGCACTGGATACTCTTAAAGAGAATGAAGGGAAGGGCAGGTTGGAATGATTTGCAGTGATGAGATGAACACACGTTTCTCATGTCCCCCATCTCCCTTACAGAATTCACTCTCTTGCCTACATCACTCACACCAGCTGACACAGCTGAGCTTCCTTCCAGAGTCAGAATTCTGATCACCCAGCTGCCCTTGCACTAGTCAAATTCCCCAAGTTTCCACAGATATGGGTATGCCTTGCTCCTTCCAAACATTATTATGCCTATGAACATTAATGGGCACATGGAAGAGCCCTGTACCTCTCAGTGCCAGAAGAGACACAAGGAGAGACTTACCCTCAGGAAGGATTATACTGCAAATCTCCTGCATCAGAGTGAAATTACCAGCATCAAAGCTGCGGGTCACAGCCCCAAGAATACTTTTCACTGCCTCATCCCAGGTACCACAGTGACAGCTCAGTGCTGCAAGGGCCAGGTCATGGGAGATATGAAAAAGCACCTACAGGAAGCACCAGAGAGCACAATTAATGGCTTTTACTGCAAAGTGTGAGCTTATGACCACTTGGAAGAGCCCAGAAGCACGTGACTTAACCAAAAGCAATTTCCATCACAATGCAATTTACAGTCTCCTTCAAGCAGGAGATGCAACACTTCTACATCTCTTAAAAGCTGCAAAATCAGCAGCTGTACTCACACGTGTCCTACTAAATAGATGAGAAGTGGGAGCACCCCAAAGGTCAGTGACTTGCTGTGATCAGAGAGAAGAGCTGCAGGAGCACCAGTCTATGGACAGACCTTGTAAACTCCAGGATATTTTACCAACAAGCAACCCTGCCTCCCCTAAGTTCAATACAAAGCCCTGACTCAGTGCTGAGACTACTGAGCTATCTCAGTCACTCCCATCCAGCACACCTCGGTGGCCTCAGTGCTCACCACTGACACAGTATATCAATTCTTACCCTCCACAGAAACAAATGCAGAAACAAACTGGTGGCTACACAAAGCTGTCCCAGGTGCTGATCATCTCTTTGTCCCAGCCTATCACCCATCCTGCAGGGTGCAGATATCAGCCCCCTGGGAACAGCTGGTACAACAGCACAACCTGGCTGGGTTTAGTGCCGATGCCACAGTAAGGCTTTGTGTCTGTACAGATCAATATCCATTCACCTGCTTTGGGTGTGTGTTGCTGGTAGGAGGAGGATGCTCAATCCTGCGCAGCTGCTCCAGTGCACACGTGGCTCGTTCAGTGGTGTCCATACCCAACACATTCTGCCACACCTCAATCACCATATCAAAAAATGAGGCCTCTCTGTTCAGTTCCCAGCTGTGGTAACAGGGAGGAACGGGGCTCTTTCGGTCACAGGGACTTCTTTCACTAAGGCACTTGCAAAGCAGTTCATTCAGGCAGAACACAAGTCTTTGTCCCTTTAAGAAGGGAAAAAGAAAAAAAAAAAAGGCCCATAGATGTTGCTACAAGAAAAACAATCCCTTGCTGACCATAGCAGGTTAGATGATTTAAGAACATCATGACTGGTAGCAGCTTATTGGTACAGTGGTTGGCAATGGCAGCTACCAAAGAACAACACTGACAGAGACTCTTAAGAGAAATCAGAAGGAAACCTCAGAAAAAGCCAAGGTAGCCACCTGCTTCTCAGGCCATTTGAAAACAGATTTCATGTTTAAGCAGCTGGACTTACTGTTGGTTCATTTGTTCCTTTAAATCTTTCTTCTCACACTTTAAGAAAAATCCCACTTTTCTCAACAACCTTTCATATAACTAACAAGCAGAGTCTACACACCTCCCCACCATGGGCCCTCTAGAAAGGTACATGCTTTTCCATAGGGTCATTGCAATATACTCCCAGAAAAATACTTTGAGGCAAAACCAGCTCAAAGGACTACTTGTGGACTATTAACACATGGGAAGCGGGGCTAAGTTATGTTAATCTGGAGAGACAACACTAAAGAAAGTGGAAAGGAGATGACCAGACTCACAAATAAAGTATTATGTTGCTGAAGGACTTCTTGAGCTCCCACCCAGTTCCTGGATAACAGCAGGTCTTGTGCACATCTCAGAGACAAAGTTGCTGACAACTCCTTCTCTCCAGATATCAGTGCAAGCTCAGCTGCAGTTTTAAGGGATGTCACATCCCCCTTTTTTGACAACACTTTTACTGCATCATAGGGTGAAGAAGCCCCCAAATAACTGAAAGAGATAAAAGCAAATCAAGCTGATTAGTACTAAAATATGGTTTTAAAGTTGTATTGCAACATAGTAGCTTCTTTTCCCACCTGCATGAGGGGGAATCTAGTGAGATCAGGCTCTGAAAGCACCTTTGACAAATGAGGACCAGAGCACTTAACAAACTTTAACTGCCACAAAACCAAAGACCTTTGCTTCAGGCACGGAACCAATTCTGTGTTTTTCCCCATAACACTCACCATTTGGCAGCCATGGAATAATGACCATCTTTTTCTAACAGAGCTGCCCAGCTGGTGTAGAGATCCCTCAGAATTGGATCTTCTGGACGCAACCTGGCCTTAGCTATTACAATTGCTTCCCTAATGCACACAAGGGAAACCAGATGGAAAAGTTAATTGACTGTCTACAAAAAGAGAAACAAAATGTCAAATCTACCCCACCAGAAAACAAGATAAAATGCTAAATGTAAATAGATAGCAACCTGTAAAAATTGTTCACTCTCAGGAGCTCGATAGCCTCATCCACTTTATGGATGGACAGGAGATGGGAGGCAGCCTTCACATACTGCTCCTGAAAACACAGCTGCTTTGCAAAGGCTTCTACTGTCCAAACCCAGGCCTGATATCCAACTGCAAAAGAGAAGGCAATACCATTGGAGGCAAAGTTTTAGAACTGGGAGAACATCACTGGTTTCTTCAACATGTACCTCTTCTCTGCCTCAGATTAGTTTCTTATTTCTTAGCCATTCTAATATAAGTCAATGAGGCAATGAAACAGCAAAACTAAGGCCTGAACATGGACTGTAGCACTTCGCTACCAGTAAAATAACTTAAAAGCATATTTAAACCAACAACAAGCTGTAAGGACTGCTACACATTAGAAAGAACCAACTCCTGAGTTTCTGTCCCAGAAGAACCAGAATGAGGGTACCTTAGAAGCCAGTTCCACCTGCTGATGTGTTAAAAGAGCAAACGTACCCATGGGTGACATCGCCACAAGCTGGTCTGTCAGCTCCCCCCTCTCAGCAGCTGCCTGCAGGACACCCTTCATGTCTCCTTTCCACAACATGAGCTGCTGGAAGAGCTCTGGATGCCCATTCTCCAAGTGATGTTTTCCTGTTGGAAGCAAACACACTTCCCATCAACATGAGTGCAACAGCATTATTTGGCACAGTAAAATTGCTTGGCAGAAGTGAGATCACTCAAGCTTAAAATATTGCAGGTTTGCATCTGAGAGATATAAGAACTATCTGGGAAAAAGATGCATTTTCTTCTTTTCACACAGAACTGCATTTGTAATCCTAGACTGTAATCCACAATAAAGAAAACTCAATCATTTTTCCCAATTTGTTTTCTCTTTGAATGTAACAGTTACAGTGGACATACTGGCAAAATGGATTAATTATTCCACTTACCTTCCACATCAATCATCTTGTGCAGAGAATCCCTGTCTGTGAACAGCCCCAAGTGGATGTAATCCTTGAGGTCAGGGGACACATCTTCACTATTATCTAAGCCAGATGAGAAGAACGAATATTTAAGATTTGGTACACTAGTGGGAACTGGAACATGCCAAATTACTGCACCACTCTGTTACACTCAACTGTTGGCAAACATTTATGTCTTCTACATTCTTTCCTGCATAGCGGATTTAACAATTTGCAGATCCACACTCAGTACTTAAAAGTTTGATTAGAAGGATGATATTTGCACAGAACCTTTATTCTAAATCAAACACAGCACATCCCTTTGCATGCCCTAAGGACCAATACTGTGAGTATACAAACATCTCCTTCATGGCTCATTTTCTTGGGCTCACATCATACTTTTGAAGGTGAAAACCACTTTGCACATATGCAGACAATTCTACCCTGTCTCCACAACACAGGGTCCTACTCAAAACCTGGCTGACTGCCCACAGAGCACTGAAATACTGCAAGTGAAGTGAGCACAACTAGTCACACAGTTTGATAAAGGGGAAGATTAAAAAAAAATAATGCCCACCACTGAAAGTCAAGTCCTTGGACACACATGATTCTGAGAACTTGAGAGCACCTACCCTTGAAGCATTTTAGTTTTATGCTGATACCTTTAGTTTTCAGACATGTAGCCAGCCTCAAGCAGTCCTGATGCAATTCATCTTTTGATCTGTGATCCATGAATGTACTGAAGGGCAGAAGGGAACGAGGCTTCCTCTTCTTCAGAGAAGCATCAGAAACTGAAATATCAGACACATTTTAGTCCCTGCTGCAGTTACAGCAGAACTCTTCAACATACTCCAAAACACCCTCTTCCTCACACTGGAAATCAAAAAGCAGATCCTCAAGAGCTACAAAAATCTTTACGATGACTAATCACTTTGTATATGTTTCTGCCCACCTTGCTTGGAATGAAACTAAAAACTAAACTGCAATATCTAAGCCCACATTAAACAACTACTCAACTGACCTGACAAGCAGGGCAAATAAAATAAGCCACTTAAAAGACTCAAGAGATTTTTAAAAGCACACTCTTATTTCTCTGGCACTTATTTGGTGTCACATTAGGAAGCAGCCAAATACAAGTCTAGAATGAGGAACTCTGCAGGACTGTTAAAAGACCCTGAGGCATACTAACTTGGTTTCTCTTTAGGTGGATCCTTTTTCACAGGAGCAGCTTTTTGGGTCACAAAAGCCTCTGGCAAGCTGAGTGAAGAATAATCACATTTAGATGAAGATGTGTCCTTGGACACTGTGGAATTAAGTAAATAAAAAAAAGAAAAAACAATTAATGGAAAAGGCCACAGCAGGAAAATTCACCTATTTACCTTCTGTTATATTAACTTTGAAGTATATCAAGCTTTGCTTTACCACAGAACTTAACAGCTTTTTAGGGAAAGGAAATATCAAGAAAACATTAGAGAACTGTCAGAAGATGTCAACAGACACTAATGAAGGTCCACCAATACTACAAGATTTACCAACAGAAGGCAACACTGATCAAAAAAATCACAGTTGCATGCTAAACGTAGTAACTCTGTTCATGAGGACAGAATCTTCCTATTTAAAGACTATTAGTCCCATACTAGTTTAGAAAATTATGAAAGGCATTGCAGAACTGTATTTCCTTCAAGTGGACAATTTCAATAAAACCATATAATGAGAAAAACTGCAGAAAATTAAACTTGGTGATGCTCTGAGGGCTGAACAGCCTGGGAACCACTGAACTCTGATGATTTGATTATTACCAGTCACAGAGACTTTATCAGGCAATTCTGCCTCCTGAGCTTCTTCTCCTTCATGGTCCAACACTCCATTTTCCTCCAGCAACATTTCCTTCATGCTTTCATCTCCATTCATGGCACCATTTGCATCCTGCTTGCCTGGACTCTGTCCTATCGGCTTTTTCTTCTTCTTGGCTTTGACTTTTGGTTGCATACTTCTTTTTTTCTCTAATTCTATACTCTTTTTGCCTGTAAAAGATTGCAATTTTAGTGTATTAGCTGCTTGTCTCTCAAGATTAACACTTAAGTTTCCAAGTAAGGATAAAACTCAACTTAAACCTAGACATGGTCTATTCCTGAAGAGGAAGCAGGCAGATTTGGAATTCAGCATTAAGACCTGACACCATTTCAACACAGCAGCCCTTTTTTTTCCCAGCTCCAACATCACATTCAAGAAAGGATCTTCTGATGGAATATACTTACCCTGAGGAGGCCGTGTGTGCTCCTGCTTTGAGATGTGCCATTTGTGAACAGAAAAGTCATCTGCTCCTGTATAAACACAATCTGATTCCACCGGTGACCACTGGACACTCAGCAGGCGGCCCTGGTGCCCTCGGTAGTTGCAGAGGGGCTCTTCCTTCATAACATCCCACACCTTGGCAACAAGAAAGAAACCCAGTTACTCAAAAAATCTCTTCTTCCCCTAATACTCCGTATTTACTCAAAATTTGCACTTGTAGGAACTGCTCTTTTAGGGTTTTGAAGGGGTATTTCAAACACCAACGTGCAAATGGAGAAAATTCAGAGCTGCCTCTGTTTGCATTGATACAGTTGCATACCTTTCTTTTTTGAAGACTATAAAGTGTTAATATGAAAACAATAATGACTAGATTTGTAAATCATTTTGCGAGTTGCAGAAACATAGAGACAGGTGCATATCAGGTATCCAGAATGAGGACATGGTTACCAAGGGTAAATTTGCAGTACTTCAGTAGTTTATCTCACAAAAAGCTTTGCTGCAGAATGGATGATTTGAAATACACTTCTGAGAGGCTGTGACAATACCTGTGCGGTGCCATCGTAGCAAGCAGACACCAATCTTCCCTCATGGTGGGGGCTCCAAGAAAGACTCGTGATTTTAGCTGTGTGCCCAGCCAGAGTTCGAAAGGGCTCTGTTATTGTCAAAGGGCTTTCTGAAGTGCTCTCTGAAAGATAAAAATGCTAAGGATCAAGTATGGCCAGCAAGACAAACCAGAAATAAACCAGAGAAAGATGCCAGGACTTGGGATATAATCTGCAAACTGTTACCTAAAATGCTCTTCAGATTATGCACATAAATAGTGGCATTGATTGAGCCTGAAGCTATCAAGTAGCTCAGCTCTGGCTGGTTCCCGTGCTCATGATGCCAACGAATTGCATTAATCAGTTTGTGATGCTGCTGGACAGTGCAGAGCAACTTCAAGTTTGGGGCCTGAAATATTTCAATTGAGCTGAAATATAAGAACAACAGTGTGAGAATTCCAGCAGTTGGTGAAAATGGTAATCTTGCATGAGCAGAATTACAGAACGTGAATTAGAGTAGCAGAGTTTGTGCTTTCTGGATTCAAATCATCATTTCATACAGCAACAAAAAGTGCATTTCAACCAGGAGGGGATCCTTGAAAAACAATTTAATGTGATAATGAGGATCCTCCATGCCAAGAGCAGCTAAAACAAACACCAACAAGGAATGCTGTATTATCATCATTCAAATACATTGGCAGTGAAAGAACAAGAGACAAACCAGGGCAACAAAAAGTCCTTTCGCTTCACCACAGTCACTCTAGTGAAGATCAGCAGACACCACCTTAACCTACAAGTGAAACATACCCATCTTCATTGCCAAGGGCCAGGAGTTTGCCGTCTGGTTTCCAGCTGATCTCTGTGCGTGCAGGCAGTTTGTGCTACAGAAAGAAGACACTGTTACTGCTCTGTATGAATGTACTATTTTAAACAACCACACACAGCTTTAAAACCAAACTCTATCCTTCAATTTTACTTCTCTGTTAAGCGAATTACAGTGTAGAAAATTTAAGTAATCAATACCAGAAACAGATGTACCATGTTAACAGTGGGGGGAAAAATAAAACCCAACCCTTTACAGAGATAACTACGTAAACTCTTTAAATAGTTTGAGTCAGTGTCTCTGAAACTCAAACTCATCTGTGGAGACCAAGGGCTCCAAATTCTTTGTACAGCTACATCAGGAAGGCAAAGTCAGAAACTTAAAACTACAAGGCAACAGAAACTATGGCACGGTTACTATGAATTCATAAAGCTCCCTCAAATTCATACTCACTTTGATTGAATTAGTGTCTCGGATGACTTTGTTGATGTCATTTGCTTCTTCATTAAGCTTCCAGGGATTGTGCTGAAAAACAATACCTTCTCCAGCACAACTATATAAAGTTACAGAGGGCTGTTCACTTTCTTCTCCTATCCAACAAAGAAAAAGAGTTAAATACACTTTGGTCTTCATCAGTCTTCCTGAAAGTAATCAGTAATAAACCAAAACATTATTTCAAAAGGCTATATGCATGCTTCAATTGCCTGTGGTCCAGCAGCAGGAAATTCTCACAACACAGTCTTCTGAAAGGACCTCTCATTTCTACTAAGAGATCTCTCACAGTACAATCAATGGAAGCATCAAAATGCCCTTACAGTTTGGTCCTAAAAAACAAAAAATCAAGTTGTGTATGAAGGGTTACTGGTCTGTAACACCCTGAAACAAGCCCAGAGGTGTGGTACAACAGTCCTACCTGTCTCCTGAAGATAGGAGAATTCAAAAACTACAAGAGTTTTGCAAACCTATTAACAACTCCTCAAACAGAATGCATTTTTAGCTGCTACAAAGGATTGCCACCAAGGAAATGGGGCTCCTTCTCCTAAGCAGGGAGAGCACACCAGCATCCTGCCATCTGTGTGCTCTGCATGGATGTTCTACTTTGTCACAAGGCATTGGAAGACTCACCAGAAGTCAGAGGAGGAGTTGGAGGCCCCCAGGCTAATGCATACACAGTCTTCTTGTGGTAAGTGCTGGAGATCTGAGGTGGTTTATTCTTAGCACTGGGCAGAAAGATAAGGAAGCAGAGGCAGTCAGAAAAAAATTAAGCAAAAAGAAATTAAAAAGATAAAATCAAAGCAACATACTTCTAGACACCAGGTGCTTTAGCACACTAAAGCCATGGTTCAACAAGCTTTCTTTAACATTTGCTCTAGAACACTACTAAAAATTGTAACCAAACTGTCCTGGTGACTTTCCCCTGCATGCTGCTCCTCCTTGCTGGAAATTGTCTTTCTAGGCTAAAGTCTTCCCCAACTGATGTCCTCCCACAGGTGATCTCTGCTCATGGAATTTCAAGTTTACCTTATGGGAACTTGATCTTAGAAGCCAACAGACATAATGGAGATGAAATAATGCACTGAAAATAAAACCAACTGACTAGTTTTAATTTAATCCTACTCATGTCTGACAGCAAGGATATCCCCCCCCGGAAAGACTATACCACTCATATGCAGTAACACACCAGGAGCATCTGACACTAATAAATTTGAAAGCTACTTCTGTACCTGGTGGAGAAGGTGTCAAATATGCCAACTTTTCCATCATCTGTTCCAAAGGCCAAGGAGCCTTCCTTAGCTGGATGCCAGGATAACTGCAAGAAAAATACAGACACATAATGACACAAGCTACAGATGCTTTAATAAGAAACAGAAGGAAAATGCTGAAACTGCTGAGCAATGACTATGCCTTATACCCACCCTTCCAACTGCAGCCACTTGATTTGATCAATCTGCTTGGAGTATCAAAGACTCTCCCCCTACCAGGTATGGTGGGACAAGAGAAAATGGACTACAGATCATTAAAATGCTATTTGACACCTACATTACAAAACAAAGACGGAAACTATTATTTTACTTCTGCCAGCTATTTTACCAGACTGTAACTTCAGGCCAATTGCTGGGTAAACCCAAACTGAAGACATCTGTGTTGGTTGTGCTGTTTTTCCTACGTGTTAAACTTCCTAGCAGAGCCAGGGCAACCATGGATGAAACAAGGAAGGATCATGAAGGAGGATAAGAGTAAAAAGTAATGCAACAACCAGCTGGACTTCAGCTTATTTTCACTAAATGTACTGAGGGCACCTATGGTTGGAAATACATGTAAAAATTTGTTGGCAGATCCTAAAATGTCCAGTATACTGAAAGAATCGGGTACAAAATGAACAAGTTAGCTTTGCCTATTTTTTGTTGGGAAAAACCTTCGTCAACAGTGAAAGAGAGAAAAAAACATACTTGAAAAAAACGGGAGTGAAAAGAGAAGAGATAAAAGAATAGGAATCCAAAGCACACTTACCGCTGTGACCTTGGACTTTATGCTTTGCCAGAAGGTTTTAACATCATAAATATTGTTCATGGACAAAGTATTCCACACCCGGATCATGCTGTCTCCAACCCCAATGGCAAGACAGCCTGTGTCCACAGGGGAGAAGGCAAGACTGTAGACAAACCCTCCAAGTGAGGGCATGGTCCAGCTGCAATCCAGAGTTGACAGGTCCCAGCACTTCACCTGAAGAATATTTAGGAACAAGGAATAGTTAAATACAGAGTAACTGATATGACAAGTTAAAACAAAGCATGAGTGGGATGGAGAATTAAAAGGTCAAATTCAAGGCTTGACAGCATGTGATCTCGACCCAGAGGATTATATGTCACTGAGAGGGCTGCAAGAGAAGAAGACTGTAATGAAATGGACACAACGAATATGTTAATGCTACGGTCTTCCAGTTTCAAAATAGGAGACATTGTGCTGCTTGTAAAAAGCCAAAGATTAAAAAAAAAAATAAATGCAAAAAAATAGATGTTTTAGTCTATACAATTAAATGGTTTTAAAAAGGAAACCTAGGGCTTTTAAAAGTGAAACAGGAAAAAGAAGTGGTAAATGCCCCTTATTAAATGCTTACCATTCCAATCCAGAATGTCATAACAATTCAATCACCATGGAAAGAGCTTGAGCTTATAAACTAAAAGAAAAACACACAACCTGTGCTCAGAACAGATGTTAAGCAATGATGTTAGAAAACCTGCAAGAAACCCACTTAGAGAGAAAAACTGTAGCCCTGAAAGGGTTAGTGTCACTCAGTCAAACCATACTGCAGGCATTTTTATGTAAATTTTTGAATGGTTCTTACATCTCTGTCCATTGAAATGGAAAAAAGGAGCACTTTGTCTTGCTGTTTCACAGAGCTGAG
The DNA here is from genome assembly GCA_013396735.1 of Grallaria varia. NCBI lineage: Eukaryota > Metazoa > Chordata > Aves > Passeriformes > Formicariidae > Grallaria > Grallaria varia. Next base: position 23,165 of record VWZG01003763.1, read on the forward strand.
ATTGAACACAATTCGGGAGTGGTTTTGTCCTTCCGAAGATCCCAGAAGAGTCCACTTGCGTTTTCCAGGTTGGGTCAAATTCCAAAGCAGCAGCTCTCCTCTGCAAAATTTAAATTTGATTTTTCACTTCAAAAGGACAACACAGGCTATACAGAGACTGCATTACCTATACACATACTGCAAGTACAAGAGCAATATAGCTCGACACACATCCACTGCAGCTGCCTGTACACAGCCACACACGAACACCACCCTGAAAAATTACAGGCCATTTTTCCCCATTAGATGGGCAAAATCACAACTTGTACCATTAGCAGCCAACACTCAGTTAGGTTATGGGAGAAATTATGGGACAAATTCTTTTCTAGAAGCCTGAACTCCCACTTTAACTCTTGGTCTATCTTCTCTCCTGTTATACTGGGAAAAAGGGAGGAAGGGAGTGTATTTTCTACCCAGCACTTCCTCAAGCATCAACAAATGAATCCGCAGCTACTGATGGTTCCCAGGTTGCTGTGTGCCCTACTTACCCAAAGCCACTGGACACAATTTCTGTGGAACGACCAGCAGGCCAGTGAACAGTGAGCCAAATGCGCTCCTTAACAGCGGGATCAACAGCTCCACCTCTTCTTTTGGTGGGGGGCAACTTCAGAGTCATCACACCTGTGGAACCAAGAGGGATCCAGACCTTGCTCATCAAAATTCTCCTTAGAATGAGGAGTCCTGTGAATCTGCAGCTTTAAGTACACCCCCCATGCTTTAAGCTATCAAGTTAGCTCACAAAGGCTGCAGTTAGAGAAGAGTTCTTCCACACTGTTTATCTCACATTGTTCATGTTACTTACTCCTGCCTCTGGTACTGCTCCATATTCGGATGGTCTGATCTTTGCTTCCCGAAGCCAGGAAACAACCTTTCTTTGTGGCTGTGTCCTGTGTCAGCTCCCCATTTGGAACTCTGCCTTCCTCTGGAGGAGCTGCTGAATACCATAGAAGTCATGTTATTATACTTTGAAATTCAAAGCTTTAAAAATATTAGCTGCAAATACACTGCGTTGTATCAGAACATACTGTGCAGAACTTACCAGTTGCCTCTGCTTGGCGACATACTACCCTTCTATAAGGAACTTAATTCTCTAGAAACACACATTCACATGAACTAAAAATTACTTCACAAACTATTAATCACTCCTACATACCCTGGAGCTCATCCTGCCAGGCAGGTAACCTTTCCTCACCAGGCACAGGGCACCAGGCCAGACAATGTATTTCATCATCGTGGCCCCTCAGCCGATGCACAACTTCTCTTTTCCTGCTGATGTCAATTATAACCACCATGCCATCCTTGTAGCTGAAAGCAGAGATTCAAATTAATGAAGAGATTCTTGGATGCTTGTGGGATAATATGAGTTATTTCCAAGCCCTTTCCAGGATCATTATCACCCTATTACAGACAGGGAAACCAGATTCCAGCAGCAATGGGACTGGCAGCCTAATGGTAATGGGAGCCCCAGTATGGCACTGGGGTACCTGCAGCTGCCTGTTCAAGAAGGGCAACCAGTACACTTGGCTTGAAGAACAACAGCAATACGTTACTAATGCAGTTTTCAGTCAAATCTAATAAAAAATAAGAGTTTTAAGAAAACCTCAAAAATACAAATTGAACACTGTTATGGATTTCTGTGTGTTGCAGGTTTACCAAATCTAAATGTTATTTCTGATTTGCTGTAACACCAAAGAACAAACACCAAAAGCTCTTAAAATTAACCTTACAACCATATAGCAAAAACTTCACAACAAGGTTCTTGCAGAAGAATAATGGAAAACAAAACATAATGAATGACTATTTACCCAATGGCCACCAGGTTTTCATGATGAGGAGAACAAGTGAGGCAAAAAACCGTGCGAGGCTCTGGGAAGAACTGCTGGCTGTCACTTCTGTTGTGCCAGTAACAAACGATGACACCTTTTTCATCAGCAGACACAATCAGATCCTTCACAAGAGGGGACCAGTGCAATGCTGAGATCGGGTTCTGGGGGAGGAGGACAGAACACGTTTAAAGCTGTTCTACCACCACCTAACACAGAACAACAGGTGGAAAACGCTTCGTGAGCTCTCCCCAGCAGCAGCCCAGAAAACAAACTGTGAGCATTCACAGAATCATAGAATCAACTGGGTTGGAAGAGACCTCCAAGATCATCAAGTCCAACCCTGGATCCACCACCACTGTGATTAACAGATCAGGGTGTGCCATGATCATGGAGTGCCACGTCCAGTCTCATCTTAAAAACCTCCAGGGACGGTGACTCCACCACCTCTCTGGGCAGGCCATTCCGATGTCTGATCTCTCTTTCTGTAAAAAATTTCTTCCTGATATCTAATCCAAACCTCCCCTGGCAGATCTTAAGCCCGTGCCCTCTTGTCCTGTTGCTGGTTGCCTCGGAGAAGAGACTAACCCCAGCATCAGCTCATAAAATAATCTGCGAGCATTCCCCAGCACCAGCTCAGAAATTAACCAGTGAGCACTCCCCATTACCAGCTCAGAGAATACTCTGAGCATTCCTCAGCATCACTTCAGAAATTAATCAGTGAGCACTCCTCAGCATCAGTTCAGTTTGTTCCAATGTGTCTCGGATCTTTTCAGCTTTAGTTGCCGATCTGGCGTCCCGAGTCACAGCAAACGTTCAGAGATTAAAACTTTAGTGTGTCCTGTGGGGCACAACAAACTGCTGGGCTCATTTGGGGCGAGCCGGCTTAGGCGGCCACGAGCGCAGACCGCGAACACGCCGCGTTACTGCGGCCAACACCTGCCCGAGGCGCTGCAGCCACGCTGCGGGGCACGACAAAAACCTGGCCAGAGGCGTCCAGCGGGTGTGAAATCCAGCCCGCTTTGTGGGCGAGACCTAAACTACGGCTCCCGTGGCTGGCGGTGCCGGCGGAGCGGCGGGTCCCACCTGGTGCGGGCTGTACTCCAGCACGGGCTCCAGCGCCGCCGCGTCCCACAGCCGGACGCTCCCGTCGGCAGAGCCGCTGGCGCAGAGGCCGCCCTGGCCGGGGCAGTGGCAGAAGGTGAACCCGGAGATCCTGTCCGTGTGCCCCAGGAGCTCCCCTGCGCCGGGAGACACACCGTGAGGCAAACCCCGCGCCATAGCGGTGCTTCCCCAAACACCCACACCTCCCGCGCCCCCCAAACACCCGCACCTCCCGCGCCCCCCAAACACCCGCACCTCCCGCGCCTTCCGCGTGCCCGCCCGGCAGCCCCGGGGAGGCCTCGCGTTACCCCCGCACAGCGCGGGGGGCCCTGGTGGGGCTACGGCGGTACCGTAAAAGGCGGGAGCGGCGGCGGAGACATCCAGCAGGCAGACGCGGTGCCTCGCCGCGAAGCCGAAGAGGCGGCCGTCGCTGCTGGCATCGCTGCAGCGGCTGCTATACCAGTTGGGCGAGGCGGGCAGTGCCCGCACACCCAGACCCGTCCCGGTCCCTGCCGCCATCGTCCCCACGTGCCCCGGGCGCTGCCGCCCAGCGCCGCCGCCGACTGTCGCGAACCGCGCGCTCCCCTCACTCTCTCCGCGCTCCGCCCCGCGCTGCCGTAAAGCGAGGCCAGGAAGATGGCGGCGCGCTGGGCGGGTGAGGCGGGAGGTGGGGACGCGGCGCTGCTCGGGGAGGGTCCCCCCTCAGGGGATCGTCCCCCTCAGGAGGGGCCGCCAGGCTGAGCACAGGGGTGGGGCAGCGCTCCCTGAGAGAGTTCGGGTTGTTCAGCCTGGACAAAAGAAGCTTTGGGGCGACCTGATTGTGGCCTTCCAGTGCCTGGAGGGAGCCTACAGGGAAGGCGGAGAAGGATTTTTTACAAGGATACGTAGTGACGAGACAAGAGGGAATGGGTTACAACTGTCAGAGAGGGGGTTTAGGTAGGATATTAGGAAGAAATTCTTCCCTGTGAGGGTGGGCAGGCCCTGGCGCGGGTTGCCCAGAGTAGCTGTGGCTGCCCCATCCCTGGGAGAGTCCAAGGCCAGGCTGGACGGGGCTTGGAGCAACCGGGGCTAATGGAAGGTGTCCCTGCCATGGCAGGGGGCTGAGCAAGATCATGTTCAAGGTCCCTGTCCAAGACCCAGGTCGGTCTGGGATTCTGTGGTTGTGTTAATTCCTCGCTCATTGTTCCTCCCTTCCAGGCGGTGCTTTGGCGCGGGGGCTCCTCAGCTGGGCGCGGCCGGAGAGGTGAGTGTGGCTCTGCTGCCCTGCCTGGGGATTCTGGGGCTCAGCCTTTTCTCTGCCTTCTCCCCCTGCTGTGGGGACAGGCCACTCGGCCCCTGTGGTGTCTCTGTACTGAGAGGTTGTGCCGTGTCAGAGGTGTCTTCTCCCTCCCTTCTGTCAGGCACCCAGATTTCCTCTGGCTTTGTGGTGCAGGTCACAGTGACACGGTGCCTGTGGCTCCCCTCTGTGCTGTCCCAGCCACTGCTTCTCTGTAGTTGCTGGATTTTCCACTCAGTCTGGAGGGATCCCATTGTTATCTGTGGGAGCAGTGGTGCTGCTGTGTCTCTGAGTTCAGGGAGAAGGCTGGTGTGGATTCTCAAAGTGCAGAGCTTTGGTCTGTGCTAGAGCCTGGGGAGGTAAATTGCAGAGACCTGTGTCACCAAAAGAAGGAGAAAGAGGTTTATGTTGCCTGTGCTTTGTTTCCTCGCAGCTGGACAGAGTTACCTGCTCATTGTTTTACTCAGTTCTAGTCTGTGTGTCCCACTTGCTGCTCATGGATGATTCCTTCTACCCAGTAGTCAGCTTTTTTCTGTCCTGTTCCCCTCACCGCCATATAATGAACTTTGTTTGTCACAGTTTTCTGCTTGCAGTGTGTTTGTGTCCTGTTTCTTTTCCTGAAGTTATGATAGACTTGCTCTTCCCATGAGGTTGGATTGCCTTCACATGGAGCGAATGTGAGGTTCTTTAAGTGGTATTCCTGTGTTTTCTGAGGCAAGGAAGGGAATGCTTAGTTTGTTCCTACTAAGTTGTTAAACTGGAGAACGATATTGCTGTGATTGTAAAACATTTCCCTGTGTTAATCGACGATAGTCTGCCTGGTGATGATAAATTGTTGCCTTGTTGAGTGACGTTTTTGGGTATTAAGCAAATAAACCAAAACTTCAAGGTGTACAATGCCCTCTTGAAATTCATCAGCATATTCTGTTTGCTAGTCATTTTTAAGATGCTTTGCACAGTTTGGCCACCCACGTGAAGCTGTTCAAGGCTTAGTAAAACAACATTTTGGTTTGAAGTCATCTGTTTCTTGTAGTTGGGAGTGCCAGCCTGGTGCTGCTTTATTTAGGCAGCAGGGGGCAAAATGTAGCTTGGTTTTTCAGAATCTGAGGTGAGCAAACTGAAGACTGATTTTTTTTTTTTTTTTTTTTCCCATTGTCAGCTGTCTTATATTGAATTAATTGCATTTTGGAAATAGTTTAGAACACCTCTCCTTTCAGATTTCACAGTGTGTATAAACTTCTAATGCTCTGAGATACTCAGCCTCTTGAAAAGCTAGAAATTTTTGCTGCTAAAAATGTTGCTGGTAAAAGTTAAATAAGTATTGGCAGGTCTTGGAAAAGATATAAAGAGGTGACTGTGACTTTGTGTGATGTTTCAGGGATAGTAAATGTGGAGTCTCATGCTGTACCGATGTCAGTGATGGTTTATGGTTTGCTTTATGAAGCCTGGGCTTCTTGTTGCCTTAAAAAGCCCTTCCAATGACAACTATAAAGGACGTTAATAGTTTGATTTTGTAAACAGGAAAATGTGTCGGTTCTCTTTATTTTCCTGCTAAACTGGGTTGGGAAAAAATACTCTTGTGTTCAGCACTTGAGGCTGTGGTCTTGTCTTGCAGGTGGTTGCCATCCTGTAGCCTTTTCCCTCTGTCATGCATCCACACAAGCACATCTCTGCAGAAAACTGGGAAGTGGGAGAGGAAGAACCGGATTGTTTACCCTCCACAGCTGCCTGGAGAACCCCGCAGACCAGCTGTAAGGATGCACCTGGGAATGTCCTTACCTCTGTGTGCTTACCAGTCTTTGAACAGATTGTCACTGGCTCTGGGTGACTGCACAAGGCACTAGTTTGGTAGCTTGCTTGTTCATTATTTCAATGTATTATTTTGTAACTGGGATGTTACAGGCAAATGTGAACAGAAACAAGGCTCTGAAGTTGCACATGAAGAGAGTATTTTGTATTTGATCACTGCTGCTTTTTCTACAACTCAGCTTGGGGAGATTTTATGTTAACTCTTCAGTATTTCCTCACTCTCAAGAACTGATGTTCTTGAATTCTATTTTTGTAATTTTTCTCCATTGGGAATTAATGTGTTGTGGCCTCTGTTAGATGCACTGCTCAGCAAAGTGAAGTGTTTGCATCTCAAAAGAGAAGAGATTTTTTTGGTCATGTACTTGCGTGGGTCACGAGCATTTACTGATTGCCCCTGTGACCATTATGCTCTAGGGTGTAGAAATCCCTGCTGTGTCCTGTGCTGACTGATGCAATGTGTGTGAAAATGCAGCTATTGACCAAGTCGCTTATCAAATTTTTTTTTTTACCTGGTTATAAAGAATGCCATCTCTTTCGAATTTGTGTTGATCTTAAATTCCACTAGCTAGTGTGGGTCCCTGTCAGTAATAGTGCTAAATGGGTCTGTGGAGGCAGCTCTTGGTGCAAATCAAACTTGGAACCCTCTTCACTTCTCAAGTGCTAATTAAGTTCACTTTGGTAATGTTGTTTAGTTGCTCTCCCAGTAAGCTGACTTGACAGCATAATAATATTTTTAGGACTGAATGGGCACGTCAGTCTTTACTTCTAAAGATGGGGAAGATGAGAGGAAAAGAGGGTGAAAAATCTTCTGATTATCCTTTTCAGGGTCTTCTGTTATAAATTAATTGTCGTGAAAGTCTATTAAAGTTTTTTCTGTGCTAGCCATTTTTTTTCTAGTGTTTCCTGTTTCAAATATCAAAGCTATGCCTGATCTGGTGTGCTCATGGTGCAGCAGAAAGAGCCATACTTATTTTGTTCCTAGTAAGAAAGTTGTGGAGCAGACATGGATGCTCAGTTCTTATTTTCACAGCAAACATACTGATTCTCTAACTATTTTTTTGTTTTTGGGGTTTTTTTTTCACCTAGGAAATATATCACTGTCGGAGGGACATAAAATACAGCAGAGATAAAATGTGGTATCTGGCAAAACTGGTAAGCAAAGAGTACTTTGTGCTGTGTTTGTTAGAATGCAAAATTTGCTTGCTGTGTTTGCCTGAACAGCCTAGTTCAATCAGTCTGATCAGCATCTTCATCACTGAGTCCTCAGGATGAGCTGGGTCTGGACAGGGAATGGCTGTTTGTGGGTTGGTTTAGCTGCTTTATCCCAAAATGCTCTCATAGGTCTTCCCAGAATCATGCACAGATTGTGCACTGTGGAAGAATTTGCATGTTGGTTTCTGCCTAGTAGTAAATAGCAAGAGGAATTTTGAAGGATAGTAATGGACTGGTTTCCCCTTTAAGAAAAAAAAAAGGAATGTTTTATCAAGATTTCTTCAATATTTAGCTTAGAATTTCTGTATGAAGAAATGGTAACTAAGGAATGGTAATTAAGAAGGAACAGTAATTAAGGAAACTAAAGTATTTTTGTTTTTATAATGGCAATATAACTTAAGTAATGACTTCTGAATAAGAGAAGGGAAATAGTAATTGCAGAAGTTAATTTTAACACTTTGATTGCAGATCAAAGGAATGTCCATTGACCAGGCTCTCGCTCAGTTGGAATTTAGTGACAAAAAGGGAGCAAAAGTGATCAAAGAGGTACATAGTAGTATTCTTTAACACTTCCGTTTCATGAAAACTTTAAAATCAATACCTGTCACCAGAAGTTTGGGGATGTTTCTATTTTTGTAGGGTTTTATGTTTCAAGTAAGCCTGCTGGGAACACATTCAAACAACATATTTTTGTTGCAGTCATGTAGTGTTGTGACTTATGAATATGTTTGGGTCACTTGTGCTGGCTGTTTTAATTTGTCATGATGATAAATTACATGTGGATGCCCTCTGTAACAGTGCTTGATATTAAGTTCATGGCAAATAATGCAGAATCCTGGTCTCTAATGACTGTTAATTCCATGTGCTTTGGTTCTTAAAACTGTAAGAGATGAGGGATATTATCAAGGAAAGGACTTTTAATACACTAGTTGTTGGGACTCTCAAATTACTCATTTTCTTGGCCAGAGCATTGGTTTCTGGCATAATAATGGCAAAGATGTGTCCTGTACGAGCTGAAAATGTTGAATGGCCTGAGTTCATTTTGCCCACCTTGGAATTTGTTTCTCGTTTGGTGTCTAATTAGACAAAAGTCCATCGATGGAAGGCTGACAAATGTTGATCCGAACCATCTTTTCCACATCTTTTCCTCCCCAAAAATGTAATAAAATTGTCCTGAGGCTTTTTCACTCTGTATGCAAAGAACATCCTTATGTAAAAGATGTTTGTCTTTTAACAATTTTTATCACTATGAAATACTTTTTCTATAACAGACTTAAACTTTCAATTTCTTCCATGTTATCTATAGATAAGAAATAGCATTGCCTGAATTCCTACTCAGGTATTTCCATTTCTTTTTCTTTTGTTACAGGTTCTGTTAGAAGCACAAGAGTTGGCTGTAAGAAAGCACAACGTGGAATTCAAATCGAATCTACATATAGGTACATTTTTTTTATTCAGTGCAGAAAAATGTCATCCTACCCTATGAAAAAGTTTTATCCTTAATAAGGTTTTGCTTCAAATCAGCAGAAATGAATAGAGGACAGTTTCTGCTAAACTTACTTTACCAAAACATGAAAGGCAGGTGCTTGCAGCACAGCTGAAGTTAGTAGTGGGTTTTGAGCCTTTTGCCATCACTGTTTTGGAGTTGGTACCTGACTGGTAGTGTTCTGGTATCTGGCAGATGAATCAATTTTAAGATGCATCCATCCGAGAGTGGAATTTTTGCTCCCTATGTGAACAGAAGTTCCTGAGGAGGAAGGTGCTTGACGTAAATATGAAAGACTAGACAACAAGAAGCAAACTGTTACTACTTCTTACTGTTGCCAGTGAACAGAGTTGCTGGAAGCTTTGTCTGTGGCTGGTGCAGCTAGATTTGTAGGATCAGAATTAGACTTCCATCAGAAACTGTATAAAAGTACATGAGTATTGGCAGAAAACTTTTTAATAAAAAGACTTTGCTGTAGATGTTTACAGGATAAGCTTGGAATAACTACAGCACTTTTTAGCCTAGAAAAATGTTAGAGAAATGTTTACTTGTAGGTATTTTTAGGCCCAAAGAAAACATTTCCCATTTTGTCTAATGTGGCATAAATTTTAATCAAGAGAACTTATAAGGTTAAAGTCATCTGGATTGTAGAGCAGATTTGATTAGAATTCTTTGGAGCATTCCAGACTTCTGCCATAAGGAGGTTCAGCTGCTAGTGCAGAACTGGATGTGTAGATTATGAAAATACCTGTGATACATGTAATAAAAGGAGAAAAGAGGGAAAGTGAAGTCTGTAAGACTTCTACTGGAATTCATGAGACAAACCACTGAAAGGCAGTGCTATTAATACCACCTTCAGAAGAGCTGTACAATTTAGCAAGTGTTCAGTGTAGCTTCCTTTGGATTTGTCCTTTCCTTCATACATCTTTGTGTGCATGCTTTCTAAACTCACCTTTTTTGTGCTCCTGAGGAGTGTTAGTTCAGCTCACGGGTTCCTCTGTAGCACTGATCTGCTCAGTGTAACAAGAAAGATGGGGGAGAGCATCCTGAGTAAAATCAACCTTCCAGGAGTAGTCAAGAAACACACACTGGCAAGACAGGTGTTTCTGTTGCAGCTGTGTAGAAGTTCACCCCTGACTGAAGAGTCTTCTCTCCTCCTCCTCTTTCCTTCAGCTGAGTCCCTGACGGGCAGAGGCCGCTACGTGAAGCGAATCCGTTACCATGCCAAGGGCATGTTTGGCATCATGAATATCGTCAGGTGCCACTACTTTGTGAAGCTGGTGGAAGGTCCTCCTCCTCCTCCAGAGCCACCAAGGACTGGCTTTGACCAGGCAAAAGAATACGTGCAGCAGCTGCGAAACAGAACCCTTGTTCATACGCTGTGACAAACTATTGTGACTATATAGGTATTTCTTGTTTGAGAATGTAATTATATAAAAGAATAATAAAAAATAATGCTTTAGTTATATCCTTGATGCTGCTGGAGCTGGATGATGTGTAAATGGTCATAGGGCTTTCTCTTATTTGTCAAGCCATAGGTATGGAAAAATCTTGGAGCAGCAGATGTTACTTTTTCTGAGTTACTTGGACCACAGCATTCAAGCTTGACCCTGGACTATCAAATCTAGAATATATGGTGGTGTTACAATGCTTGTAAGGAACTGAAAATCACACGGATGTGTCTGTTATGTATGGTTGGGTCTTTTGTTGTAAAAATATGTGCTTGACAGTCATAGTGCAAGATCAAGACTTGGACTAAAATTACTATAGTTTCTTAAAGTAGCTACAGCAATGGAAAAAAAAAAGTAGCAATAATATTTGAGAATATCAGACATCAATTTATGGCTTATCTGGGATGTAATGCTTTCTTTACAGCCATTATTGTCTCTTTGGGCATTGTGTCCAGAAGTGGGGAATAAAAAAAGTTCTTTAAAGTTCAGGTTTTGGCAGCCGGTAGGTGGCAATGTTTAGTTTCTCAGGGAGGAAGTAGCAGCAAAAACTTAGTCTGTCAGAACTCTCTTCTGGATTCTGCCCATGGCATTAATAGTCTGAGATGTCCATGGATTTCAGGCTGTTTTCCGTGGAAACTCTGTGTGGGTAACAGGCACAATATGGAGAAAACCTTGTTTTGGTGAAGAGCGAACTGATTATTCTGCACTGTCTGGAAACAGATTGCCTTTGTAATGTTGAGGAAAGTGACACTCCATGGATTTAATACAAAATGGCTTCTTCTATACACAAGTCAGGCTCTCAGTTCTCTGAAAACAATGCCTTTTTTATCATTACTTCTTTGAAGAGGAAAAAGACTGAGGTCAGTAGAGGGAATCTCATTTCACTCAGTCAGATTTTTAGCTGCAGATGGCCAGAGTTCATGAACATCAGCATAAAAAGAGAATGAGCAGTTGCTTGTTCATGCAAATGTCTGATATTTAAACTTTTCCATTCTGGGAACGTTAAAATGGGACATAGATTGCTTACCTCATTTGGGTCTTTGTACCACACCAACTCATGGTAGCCTTTCTTACATGTTTACTTTGATCAGTACTTGAATGGTGGCAAAGGGCAGTTCCTGTGAGGAAACAAATTATTGTTTTCACGAAGGTGACATGCAGGTGTTTCTTTTGGCTACCAAAGAAAGAGTCTCGTGATGTTAAAGAGGATTAGGGGATGGTGAAGTTAGACAAGAATTACATGCAGAGCTCAGTCCTGTTTGCAGTCTGGTTTTCTGCAGTGCACTTTCAGACACATTACTTGCTGTAAAGCCACGATTTAGTAACTTGTTTGAAAGGCGTGTTCTGATAAAACTCTCTATCTCTGTAGTCCCTGATGTGTGTTTGAAGAACTGTTTCTGTTGTACTGTGATAAACAGCTCTGCTGGGCTCTGCCAGCTGCCCTTAAACTCTTCTGTCATACTGAATCTCTTACAAGTTGTAGCAAACTTGAATCGTTTAATCTTTTTGGGGATCAGTGATCTGGAAGAGGACTAAAGAATTGCAAAATAATTCAGGTTTAATAAACACTCCCATACGTTACACTTAGATACATCTAAATATCTAAAACCTGGCTTCTAGGTGTTTTATTCCAGTACCTATTTCTACTGCATGCTGTAGATTTTGCTTTGAATCACTTTTGGACCTCCAAAGAAGTATGTACCCTTAGAGATATCATTGCTCTGGTTATGAATTTGCAGACAGGGAGAGAAGTGAGAATGTGACTGAGGTCTTTTCCAGCTTCTTTATGATGCAGCAGATGGCTCTGAAACTCCTTTAAACAAACAGACCTGGGCTTTAAAAGTCTTTCAGTCAAAAAGCATGGTTTTTGCTTGTCATTCTTGTTTTCTTCCTCAAGATACTAAGTGGGAAAACTCCTTTTGGACATGATTTTAGTCCTCTTACTCCTTAGTAGCCTTTTCTGCTATCTTAAAGATGCGTAAGCCAAAGTGGATCTTTATGGTGTTAGTTAAGGGAGCTCCACAGGTGTGTCTGTAACATTTGCACTTTGGTATCTGATGTGGATTTAGACACAGAATTCCATGCTAACTGCAACAAGGCTTTAGCAGAACATCATTTACTACTGTGACCTCTGATAAAAGAGCCCTTAAATGAGCTGTCACCAGAAGGGCGAGAGAGGCACTGAGAACTCTGCTTGGTGCTGATTTCATGAGTAACATCTGGGGGCACTGTAAACTCACCACTTGTGTGTGTATGTGCTGATGTTACAGAAACTGGAGAAGGAGCAGGTATGCATGAAGGTGTAGTAAGGCTTCAGGGAAATCTGAAGAGAGCAGAACTGTGAGCTGTGCTCTGCAATGTGAGATTTAATTGAGAAAAACTTCTAAACCTGCTGTTGGGCTTGTTTATAAACATTTTAAAGTATCCAGTGAGAAAGTAGAAGTGCTTCTGTTAGTCAGTGTGATGTCTTTTTGGATGTCTGTGGTTTGCTTTTTTCCTTTTTAAAACCCCTGGGCACTTACTGAGAAGGTAGTTCATCAAAGACAAAATAAGGAAAGGCTATGAATATAGTTACATCAGCCTCTTTTAAAGCATGGAAATAAATTAGAGTGTGATAGACAATGACTGGACAGTTGGGTACCTGTGGTTCTGGTCAGGTCTGTACTGGGAATTCCTGTGGTGAGTGGACTGCCTTAGGGCTCAGGTGGTACCTGGGCACTGAGGTGTGTTCTGCCCAGTGCTCCAGCTGTGTTGCTGTACCTGGTATGAACTTGACTCAACCAAGGTCATGCAGTGCAAATCTTGGGCTTGCTTGATGCACAAACAGGAGTTGTGTCGGTACTGCTGCTTCCTCACCATAGAGTTGCCTGGGAAATCACTTCAGTCACTGGAGGAAGGAACAATAGGAATTGCTGCTTTCTGCCAGTCCCTATGAAAATCCACTGCTGGTAAGTAATTTGCAGACAGAATTCTTTAAATAGAAATAAGGTTATTCCTAATGTCCTCAGTGAACCAAAGAAACTGAGTGTGATGTTCCTTAGCATAGGAGCTACAATCCTGCTGGAAAGGCCCCTAGTTCAGGCTCTTTGAAAACAAGCCTTTTTGCTGAACAACATCTATCCACTGCCTTCTATCCAGCAGCACTTCAGCAATGTAATTTAAAATAATTAAAAACTAAACAAAATGAGAGACTGTAATAGCAGAAATAATCTCAGAAGCTGATGTTTGCTGGAGCCTTACCCAGGGAAAATAACTTGAAAGGAGGGGAAAGTTTCAGGAACTGACTTTTGAATACTTACACTGAAGTAAGGAGAAAAATGTCTGTTGGGAATAGTCAGCAAATGCAGAGCTCATTTTGTATTTGCTCTATAACATCACTCCTTTCGTGTTTCAAGGAAGTTGTACACTGGTATGGAGGGCAGGCTGCCATTGAAAGGAACGAGCCAAGGAGAGTGCAACTTTACCTTGGGCAAATTAGACATTCACCTCAGAGTATTAGCTGAGGAAATTAATCTGAAAGTCTATATAATACACTTGAACAGAGCATTCCTGAAAATGAAGACAAAATGTGGGGCAGAGCATCTAAAAAGCTACTGCATCTGTGGGTGCTACTTTTGTGCATTGCACAGTAATTCAACCATCAAATTTTGTGTGGTAAAATGAACTTGTCATAGATGAACCTGGATTGATGTGGTTTGTTTTTTTTTTTTTTTTTTTCCCTCCAAAAATAATGAAGTGGAGGCTGAAACCATATTTGTATCCATATGATACGTTTATTTTAGATTAGCTCTGAGCTGGGACCTTTGTCAACACTGTGTCAAGTCACCCGTGTCTCCAACAATAGGAGAGGCCCAGCCATCTCTGGCCTGAACTAGTGCTACATTTGTCTCCTTGTGAAAACTTCTTGTTCTTCTCCTTTGTTTTGCTCCCTGGTGCTACTGAAAAGTGATTGACCCTATCACATTGCAGCTCTCTGTTGTTGTCAGGTCACCCTGCTAACCAGCCCTTTGGCAGGGTGAACAAGCCCAGCTTCAGCTTCTCCTCATAAATCTTGTTCTCCAGCCCTTGTGCTGTCCCCTCTCCAGTGTCCCCATCCCTTTTGCAGTGTGGAACCTAAAGCCCGACTCAGGCTCAGGTACAGCTTCACCAGCAGCGATGAGGGGGAGATAACTTCCCTTGGTCATCTGGCCACGCTAATTTTAGTGGAGCCAAGGATGCAGTTTGCAGTCTCTGGTGCGAGCATGTTGTTGGCTCCCAGTCAGCCTGATGTCCGTGCAAGTCCCAGGTCTGTGTTAGGTTGCTCATCAAAATTGGAGTAAGGACCTGTAACACCTGTATTGCAGCCCCCAATGCTTTTCTGTTTACACTAATGGGGACTTACTTTACTACTAGGAAATTGTTCTGCTGTGTGAGTGACAATTTTTTTTCCTAATAGAAAAGTTGCAAAACAGTTTTCTGGCTTCTGTTATTAATCAAGCTCTGGTGCCAGCAAAGAGTGGAGTGCATTTGTACATGCTGTTGTGGTAAACTATATCCATGTGTGCAGCTAATAAGCAGTGTCTACAACTCTCCTATTGATTATCACCTTCAAAGCAAGACAAACACAGGTCCTTACTGTATGCTGGTCATGTAAATTAAAACTTTATTTAAAGGAAAACAGGGGACTGTGAGATGCACTGCATTGGGCCAGGAAAGGATTGCTTTTCAAACCAGCTCCTCTGGATGCCCCTGATTCCTTGCCTTCTTTTTTCCCCACTTAAGATTCCCAGTAGTGCATTAAGATGAACTCAGTGGTTAGTAAATTTTCCCCTGTGTAGTTTACAAGCTCAAGGTTATGGGCTAGAACAAGTAGTGTCATGCTATAAATCAGGTGTAATGGAACAGCTTGAGAGAGTGCACAGGAGTCCTTCCCCTCGCACAGTGTGTGTCCAAAAACTCTGAAGCTAGAGCTGGCACAAGCCCAGAAACCCCCACAAATGGCTGATTAAATAATTAATAACGAGCCTCTTGCTGCTACCCTCTCTTCTGGAGTTTGCATTTCCCAAATCACTCACTTCACTGTACTGGAAAACTCCTGAAAGGGCTTCAAATTGGAAAAGGCAGAAGTTTTCACCAGAAAGGGGGTGTAGCTGAACCCTGCTGTGGTGCAGGATGGAGGTGGGACATCTGCCTTGTGGTAGTTCTTCCAGCAACTAAATTCTTTTTGTCAGTGTGCTGTGTCATAACTGGCACAGCTTTAGCTTTCAGCTATTCATTATTCTGATTCTCATCACAGGTTTAAAAGTCCTTTTCTGTTTCTTTCAGGCCTGAAATGTGACTCTAGTTCAGTGAGACTGAGCGTTGGATGGGCTAAAGAAGAACCTGCCTGCAGAGGCAGGGAAGGCAGGGCTGAGTTAGCAGCCCTGCTGGGCTTGAGGTTTTACTGGGGTTGTGGTTGAGGCTGAAGGCTGCCTGGAGGGTTTGTATTCCATCAGCTCAGAGCACAGGCTGAAGCGACAGCCTGTGCTGTGACAAAGCTGCCCAAGTTGGAGCCTGTAATGTGGTTCTTCTGAGAAAAGACAAGCTGGGGCTGCTGAACCTGGAGCTGGAAAGGCTCAGTCACCAGGGATGACTTCTGGAGACAGCTTCTAGCAGTGGATGGTGTATCCATGCATATGCTCCAGCTGGGTTTTGTCTGCCCTGTCCATGTGAACTGGGGAAGCTGCCCAGGATCCCTGTTGGCAGCAACTTCTTAAATAACACTGGTGCTGAGTTTCACCCTGAGTGTGCCCAGGGCCTTAGGTAAATGCAGAAATGTGGTCGCAGGCCGGTGAATGAGGAATGGCAAATGGCATCTTCTTGATCAAGGCATACCTAGAGAAATTTAAGTGTGAAACAACCAGAACTGAGGTGCCCTTTGAAGGGGAAAGTGGATTCCAAAGTCAGCAAAGGGAAGGGAAAAGATTATTTGAAACTTGGATTTATGTCAGGCTGACAGGAGCCAAGAATAAGGGTCAGAAGTCTGGTGCAGTTACACTGCTTTTGCCTGCAAAAGTTGGTGAAAATTTCTGAGATCAAGGCAATAGCAACTGAACTATTGGCTAAGTAGTCAGAAGTGTCTGAGTTTGTCTCTAGTATGTCACACTTCAAAGCAGAGATTCCCGGCTGTTCTCATCAGTCCAAGGTGTTTGAAAGATACTCTTCATTTTTCTTTTGCTCTTGTTATCTGTCTCTTTAGGGGGCCTGTGCTCACTGCTTTTGTGGGGATGGATGCTTGGAAAGCAATTATTGTTCATCTTCTCCATCTGTTCTGATGCTGGATATGCCTGTCTTTTTGAAGGCTTTCAGAGTCTGTGTTGGGAACGCGTTTCTCTTCCCAGTGTTGAGAGATTTATATTTTTAATGGGTATTTGTTTTATCTATCACATGCTAGATTTATTCACTTGATAATCTCTCAGCAACGCAGGCAATCTTCTCATGTCTGATCTAGCGTGCAGGGATTTTATTAATTTAATGGTTTGGCTTTGGGCTCAGATAGCCATTGGAGGTAAATCCTGCAGTGTGCTGAGTGTGCTCACCACTGCCAGAACCAAGAGCAGCAGTGGCTTGCAGGGAGCAAAGGATTGTGCTCTCAGAAGCTTTCTTCGCACATATAGTATATGAATAAGTTACTGTGTAGTGCATGTCTTTCTTGTCTAGACCAGACCTTTCTTTAATATGATTTGTCAATGATAAGTGAGACTTCTTGATGGAATTTTTGCAATGACTGCTTGTGCACAATTAACCACTTGTGGATCTCTTAGGAGTTCTTTTTTTATGTCCATCTTCTTTAATGCAAAACAAAAACATCCTTCCTCCTTCAAGGTGTCTTTTGTTAAAGTTAGTTGGAAAATGAGGGGAGGAAAGTAAACAAAACTACTTTCATGAAGTGACCTTTCTACCCCACTCCAGCACAGTCCTCAGTATCATTGTGCCTGAACGTAAGATATTAACATTTCTTTCTATCTGTAACGGGGAAAAACAACAGGCATTTTTTTGTTCTCTGACACAGAGGCTTGGAACTTATTACTCACCTTAAAAAAGAATACTTAATTCAGATCCCTTATCAGGCAGCGTCCTATCTTCATTTTTCAGAAACAGATGTTATATGTGGTCCTGATAGTAATCATGGGGGCCAAAATTCTATGTTTCAGAAGGAGGCTAATAATAAATCTTTCAGATAGGGTTCTGGGAAAGCAGGGGGATAGGGGTGATGACCCAGGGGTTTATCATATACCGACAAGGTGAAATGCAACAGCAGCCCCTGCAGCTGACAGTTCCTTGGCACAGCTGTGACTTTGGCAAGTCAACACACTCATGGCACTGACAGAGTAAACATTTTGTGGCAACTGTGCAAAGCAGGCAGCCAATTATTTTACTAATGATTGCTTCTCACTGCTTTCCTCCTCCTTCATCTGCCCTAGAGAGGAAAACTTTCTCCCCTGTCCTCTCGGATAATGGCAATAATGGTTTCTTCCTGTAAAAATGCTGTGCTAACACTGCAGTAGCCTGTGCCGTGTGGGACTTGGCTGTGTAATTATGGTCCTTCCCTTAATTCCTTTGTTTTCCAAACGTTATTTGTGGAACCTGTCTGTGACTGTGGTAGCTACAGTGTGAAAGCCTGCATCCCCAGTGATTCCTCTGCAGCTCTGCTGCTTCCCATTAACCAAAGTGGTGAAGAGTTAGTGCTTCCAGAGGTGTCTAAAATCCTCCTCATGAGATGCTGTGAGGCCTTTGCATAAGTGGGTGCTGACCTTCTGCTGCCTCCTTTGCACAGCTGATCCTGGTTGACTCCAGTACCTCAAACTTTGTGTGCCCATTACATTCTCAGAGTAGTCAGGCCCGTGGGGAAGCTGAGGGCTGTAGGAGTGTACATACACAAAAACAAAGGAAGAAAATGTTTGGTACAATATGTGGGTCTCTCAAGAACAGAGGGGAATTTTTTCCTGCTTGAAGGCATATCCTCGATTCAGTGGGCTGAAGGTTAGTTCTGCTCTGAACAGGAGAAGCAAGGCAGGGTTCCCAACTTAAAAAGCAGGGTTTGCTTTTGAAAGCCCAGGGTTCATCTCTGTTTAGTGAATCCTGTAGGTTAAATCTGAGTTGTCCTAAGTTAGCTCAGGATAGCAGATGCCTCCTGAAAATGATTCCCAACATCCTTAGCAGTCATCTGGGACTGTCTTCTTAGCAGAATCTTGGATGATTTGTGGGCATTATGACCATGGCATCATTCTGACCTTAATTCTGATAAATACAGTGATACAATACAAACTGAGCTCCATCCTGCTGGTACTACCAGCCCCTGAACTACCTGGATTAAAGGTAGGTGGAGTGTTCAGCCGTGAACTTCAGATACTGTCCTCCTCCATCAATTTTAGAAGGAGAGGAGTGCAGCTTCCTAACTGAAGACTATCCTCTCCCTCACCACTGTTGTCAGCTATGGAATCTAACACAGCACTTTCATCTAGAGACAGTGATGAAGTGGTTATTAAATGCAATAGAAATCATTCAGGCCCTTTTTGATTAAAAGCTTCACTCTTATCTGTGGCTTTCTATGTTCTCAGAAAAGAGCTTGGCGAACAGAGAAATACTTCCCTACTTTGTTGTTTTGGGAAGATGGGGCTTTAAAGCACACAAAGGTATGTAGTAAGTGTTTGCCTCTAAAACAAAGGGTTGATATATTATGATATAATTCTTAATCTTGAGAGGCTGGGATCCCTTTCCTCCCCAGCCTGGGCACAGGGCATTTGAACAGTGATCCAAGTGCATTAAACTGTGTGGAAATGTCATCTTTTGGGTACTTATCATGGAATAAAGCACCAAACATTTGAGAAATAACCATTACTTTGCATGTAACACATGCCAGAGAAAGAGTCTGAAAAAATGTCAGAACCCTTCTATTAGCCAGCTCTTTTGAATAGAAACATAAAATATTAATTTAAATCAACTGAAAGGCATTAAAAACTTGATGTTCTCTTTGCCCCAGAAGTACTCTGCTGATAAGAAACAAATTAAAAATGCAGAGTTTTCAAATAGCAAAAATGCTGCATATTTTAAATGAAGTTGGTCTTTTTTGTGTAGTGTTTTGGACTAAAAAAAATAATATTAAATGCACATAAAAATGATTACTGTAAATGGTGAAAACATCAAAGTTTGGCATCAAAGTTAAATGAAAGCGCTTGGAAGTCTGTTTGTTTGATCTGTACATAAATAAGCTTAAAAAGAAGCCAGGGCGATTTTGCACAGCTGGAATTGGGTAGCCAGTTCAACTTTCTCTGCATCCCAGAGATTCTCAAAGTAGGTTAGATCCAAACATGGTCAGTATTTTTTGTTGGGAATTTTGTGTTTGCCCAGCATTCTTCTCTGCTGATGCACCAGGGAAAATGAGCTGGCAGAAGAAATAAGCTACAGACTCTCATAAAATGCGAGAATGAATGGAGTCCAGGACGCTGAAATAAATGCCTCTTTTCTCTTCTAGTTTTGGCACAAGGAATATCAAAATGAAGGTAAATGATGAGCCCTTGACCTTGTTAAAGCCAAGGCTTGTACAGTTAACTATATTCTTCCTGGGTTTGTTTTACCACCCACTCCTGGGCTGGCAAGAAATGTGAATTAGGAATATGGGTCAGAGCTCTGTTAATTTATATCAGCTAAAGATCTGCTACAGAACTGAGCCACACTATAATGTTCAGTTCATTTCAGTTTGCTCTTGGAAAAAAAAAACAAACTTGAGATGTGGGATCTGTGGGGAAAAAACCAAGACCAAAAGACCCCGCTGTGCTTTACAGGAATCTGCATGGTGGAGAGGAACAACTCTGAGCTCTGGGAGCTCTTTAGGTGCCGTGCAAATGTAAGACCTTTATCTACAGAGAGCCAAGCTGCAGCAGCAACTACAAGCAGGACTTGAAAGAAAACCACCTTGGCTCCTGTGACTTCTGTTTAGCAGCCCAAACCTTTTGGGATCGACTGACTTTCAACACTTAGGGGTGCATGGCAGTCAGTAAAACACACAAAACCTCTACAAGTTCTCCCTGTTTCGTTTGGCTTCTAATCACAGCCCCTCTGAGCACAGACCTCTCACCAGTACCCTAAGCTGGAGCTGCATGTGGCTCTGTGGTCCAAAGGAAGATGTTCTGCTTTGAAGAGCAGCTTGAAAGGCCTTATGTTACCTGACACAAGAGAACATGCTGCTCCTTCACCTGGCCTCTGTTTGTAGCCCTGGAGTTAAATGTGCATCCTCTTCAGGAGGAACATCCGAGACTGTGCCTTTGGAGATGGTGACTTCAAGGCCTCTTCTGGGACTGCTCTATGAGGTCACTGCAGGGCAACCAGTGAGGCAAGGCTTAGTGGAGGACTTGCCCTTCAAAAATTGAGCTACAGCCTCAGGGTGTGCGTGCTTCTGACTTACAAAGGCATTATTTTTCCATTCTGAGAAAGTCAAAATTGTCCTCCCCCCACGTTCTCTTCCATTTAACAGTTTCACAACTCATGTCCCCCAAAACAATTAATTATCTTGTTAAAATGGGTTTCTTTTTCTTCCTGGAAGCTTTCCCTGTCAAGTGCTAGAAGGAGAAATCTAAAGTCTCTGGATCACTTTCCATTTTCTCGCTGTGAGTGGGAGCGCAGGAAAGATGCTCTTTATGAAAATAGCTATTTTTTAAGGGAGAGAAATAAAAAACCTCCCCTGGAATGAAAACACAGCCTGTATCCTCCCGGAGGGGTGGCAGCTGAAATGGCAGGCTGCAATTTGGTCTGTTCTTTGGGCAACATGCTGCTTTTTGTGCCACAAGTCCAAATTTCATTGGAGCCCTGCGAGGGGGTGGATGGTAAGGATGTGGTCAAACGCCCCTCTTGCAGCGTGATCCTTCTCAAAGGATTTAAGTCAGCTTTTCAGCCTGCTTTCCTGGCTCTCACAGCTGTTTTTATTTTTGTTGGGATTGCCACTTAACAGTGTCTGGTTTATTTTAGTTCTGTACAGTCTTCTCCGCTGCTTCCATTCAGTGCCAAGTTGAATTTCACAGGGAGCTGCAATGCATCCCTAGGGAGGGCTGAGGGAAGGAGGCTGCAGAAACGGGCAGGGCTGCCGTGATGCTGTGCTTACAGTAAGGTCAGGCTCTGAGCAGAGGTGCAGAGCAGCCTCTCAGTGCATGGCAAGCTAGTTTTCAGCTATGAAATTAGCTTGGAAAGTCTCATGGTTCTTCTTTGTGAACAAGGGGAAAAACCAGGAGGATTCAGTGCTATCACCTGAATCTCCCTTGCCTGGGAAAGCTTCTCTGCAAGTGCAATAAATCTGTTTTCCTATGAATGCAAGAGAGCTCTTGAAATAATCTCATTTCAATCCCTCTTGTTATTTTTAATGGATTCCAGGATGAGCTGGTTGCTATGTATAGCTTTTTTACATACAGATTTAGGTTTGAACCCAGCTGAATATTCAGTCCAATTAAAAGCCAAGTCTTTGCTAAAACAGAGGCAAGGGGAACAGTGGGGAAGGCTTTCATGCAAATGAACAAAACAGCAAAAACAGGAGGAATGAATGTTTGTTATTCATACATATTCTTACAGGTAATTATTGTGATTTCATCCCTAAAAACTGCCTGCTTTAAGAAGAAGTGATTGTATTCTAATAAGTGCTTGTTTATTAAACTTGCAGTGACTGAAGTAGAATATGAATTATTAAAATGTCTGTGAGGTGCAGGGTTGTTTTTCTTTTGCCAGGTGTCTGTGAAAAATAAAAACAATGGGAGAACGAACATGCAGCAGGAGAGGCAAAATGTAAGGCAAGAACTGGCCCAATGGTCCCAGTCCTGCTGGCCAAAGACAGGATGCCCAAAGTCTACCAGCAAAGCCAGAGCCCTTGTCACCTGCAGGACAGCCCTGCCCTGGGTTGTGGGGAAGGGTCTGCACTGCCCAAGGAAGCCACTGACAGCGTCCTGCTTCTCAGACTTGTGTAAGGCTGAGGCATGTATTTCTCTTGAGAAATAAGAGGAAATTTGGGAGGGAATGAGAATACTGCAAGTGCAAAAGTAACAGCAGGTGTGTTGCAGCAGAGGAGAGAGGGAAAAGGGGATGGTCTGTGAGGACAGGTAGCATTGGTCTGTTTATAAAAGGCATGGTGTACCCCACAATTTCCAAATACAAAAAAAGGTTTTGACAGGGAAGGAATAACAGAGCAAGGGAAGCCTGGAGAACTTGGTAGATTTAGCCTTGCAAGAGGTTAATGGCTTAGCCCTTAAAATGTACCAGAAAATGCAAGCGGGTTTATGTGATGTCTTTGACACATTCTGGCAACAAATGCAATGTGAAGATGTTCCCTTCATTTGCTCTAAGCCTTTGACTTTACTCTGTCACTGTGGGAAACTCATTGTACATAAAAGAGTGAATGTGAATTTCTGCTCCAAAATATTTGTGTTTAGCATAGTTCGGTACAGAAACAAAGCTTATGCCATTGCACTGGATATCTCCCAGGCTTCCCAGCAGCTTCAGACCTCTTCACCAAGTCTGACAGTTGAGGACGAACGTGGAAAAGATTGAAGTTTATAGAAAATCAGTGACAGGTAGAGTGGAAACCCTGTAAGTACCTGAAAAAGAAAAGCTGTGATGCCCTCCAGAAAAGAGACCTCATGGTGGTCCTATTCCAGTAGAACTTCCACCTGCGGTTCACAACTTCCTAGAGCATGAAGTCTATCAGAAGCAAGCCAGTAGAAAATCAAACTGAAATTATTTCTTCCTGTGCTAATATGGGTGAATTCTGGAGAACTGTGAACCAAAATGTCCTGGACAGGTGATCCTGCTGATCTCGAGCAACACCTATGCAATTGCAGGCTTTAATTTCCCTTGATTTGTGGGAGTTTGCTGTGTGGTTGTACCGTTTTGCCTAAAAGAAAGTCCAAAGGTTCTTCTTTAAGCCCAGCCACTTGCTGGGTGACAGAACACAGGTACAGTCATCTCCGTATTTTTGATGGCTGGTTGATCATGAGGTGCTGCAGGCACATCTGCCTTTTCAGCAGAGTTCCCTGCTGTGTAGCCCTGCCTCTGTCAGTCTCCCAGTAGAAAAACACGCTTTGGCCCAGTGATGTTTGCACATTGCTGTTTTCTTCACAGTGCACATATTTTTAACATTTATAATTCAAACATCTTCAGAAAGAAGTGATAGTTTCTCTTCTACAAAATAAGGCGCGTAATGACTTGTGTTAATTATTCCTCCTCACTTACTCGCTTACCGGGTCATATATTACTCCAAGGCTTTTAGTGCCTTGGGCCTAAAAGGGTCATTAC
Source organism: Grallaria varia (assembly GCA_013396735.1). Taxonomy (NCBI): domain Eukaryota; kingdom Metazoa; phylum Chordata; class Aves; order Passeriformes; family Formicariidae; genus Grallaria; species Grallaria varia. Next base: position 46,655 of record VWZG01003763.1, read on the forward strand.
AGCACAGAGCCTAATGACCTGACCAAAAAAAAATGTAAGTGAGGGAGAACGAGTCCTCCTCCACTCGGAGCTCTCTGAAGTCATTAATGGATGCATTGGGAATTCTACAAAGCAACAGCTCGAAAAACAAACAGAATTGTTCAGTGTTGAGTATCGCTCTCGTGACATCTATGCTATTACAAAGATTTACAGCTGGAATAATTCAATCTGGGTTTTTCTCTTCCCCCCATTGGCTCACATTTTGGAAGGCAATCAGACCCTGAGAGTTGGGTTTTGCATAATTGAAGCACCAGAACATATTAAGTGGAACGACTAATGGGGACGAAGCTTTTCCTCTCCTTCTAGACTGGGTTATCAATTATGAATTAGTGGCAATCTAAGATCAAAGGGGTTCCATTTTTGCAACTGAATTTGAGGATTTTGGAACTGAACAGATGAAGTGCAGCTAATGACTCATTTCAGGGAGGCTGAGACAGGAGATAACTGACGGGTGGAGTTAAGTGGTTGCTTTAATATGTTTCTGAACATGGACATACATCCTCAAATGTAAAACTGGACACTGAGATCAAATTACTCATGTAAAATGTGGCTGTTAGTCATGTGGGGCACCACAAATGGCAATTTGATTTGTAGCAGTTTTTCTTGCTGCTGTAGATAACCTAGTTATTGAGACATACTGTAGAAACCTGTTGGGGCTACTGTGTGTTTGTTACACAGAAGGCTGATTTGCACTAATGCAGGTTCCATTACTGCAGAGAAAATACATCTCTCCAGCAAGAACAGTTCAACACATGTTTAAAACAAACCAACCAAACAAAAAGAATAGGAGGGGTGTAATTTAAAAGGGGCTACAGCCTGGTGGAGGGACATTCAAAGGAGCACTCCGAGGCAGGACTAAGCTCCATGCTCCCCAAAGCAGCAAACAGTAAAGTGGTTTATGATTCAAGATGGTGCCACAAAGACCTCAGGAGCCGTAGGGAACAAACAGTAATCTGCTGCGGTTTCTGCGGGGAAGGTCCATGAACCACGGACCAAGCAGGCAGGAGCAACAGGTGCCTTTGATTACAAAGCCTTTCCTCCTTGAAACACTCCTGGTTCTGAGGGAGCCACCCAGGTCAGAACAGGTGAGAAGGGTTTGCCATTAGGGCTGAGAGCTGCTCCCACAGCAGCCCCTCTGTGGGGTAACAAGCTCTGAGGGGAGGTCAGAGCAGGTGAAAAGGGTTTGCCATTAGGGCTGAGATCTGCTCCCGGGTTTGCCATTAGGGCTGGGAGCTGCTCCCACAGCGGCCCCTCTGTGGGGTAAGGNCTGGTTCTGAGGGAGCCACCCAGGTCAGAACAGGTGAGAAGGGTTTGCCATTAGGGCTGAGAGCTGCTCCCACAGCAGCCCCTCTGTGGGGTAGGAGCTCTGAGGGGAGGTCAGAGCAGGTGAAAAGGGTTTGCCATTAGGGCTGAGAGCTGCTCCCACAGCTGCCCCTCTGTGGGGTAACGAGCTCTGAGGGGTGGGAGCCGCTCAGGAAAAGGGTTTGCCATTAGGGCTGAGAGCTGCTCCCACAGCTGCCCCTGGTGTGGGGTAACGAGCTCTGAGGGGAGGTCAGAGCAGGTGAGAAGGGTTTGCCATTAGGGCTGAGAGCTGCTCCCACAGCAGCCCCTCTGTGGGGTAACAAGCTCTGAGGGGAGGTCAGAGCAGNCAGCCCCTCTGTGGGGTAGGAGCTCTGAGGGGAGGTCAGAGCTGGTGAAAAGGGTTTGCCATTAGGGCTGGGAGCTGCTCCCACAGCGGCCCCTCTGTGGGGTAAGGAGCTCTGAGGGGAGGTCAGAGCTGGTGAAAAGGGTTTGCCATTAGGGCTGAGAGCTGCTCCCACAGCGGCCCCTGGTGTGGGGTAAGGAGCTCTAAGGGGAGGGAGCCGCTCAGGCGAGGCCGTGCGTACCTGCTGGGGCTGGCAGGGAGGAGGGCCCAGCCATGGAGCTGCCCCGCGGCCAGGGCAGGGGAGTTCCTCAACCTGGAGGCTCGAAGATGGTGAGGAGAAGCTTCCCAAGGAGTCCTGGCAAAAGTGAGTCACTGGTGTAACAACATCTCTGCGTTTCTAAAGGAAAATGCAAGAGTGGATGGGAGGAGGGGGCTGGGGTGGGCTGCCGGGATCGGCCCTGTGGGAGTGAAGCCTCTGTGGCTGCCCAGCATTTCTCTTGGTTTTATCATTATTGTTGGCTATTTGCTCTCACTTCAAAAGCACGGCATAGAAAGTCAATTATTTTGCATGCCTTTATGTAAAGTATTTCTTTTTGGCCTCAAAGTTTTCATTTTTAATAGGATGTTAGATAGATTTCATGCTATGTATTACTTATTTTGTTTGGATAATGCCTTCTAAATAGGGTTTTAGATAAATTTAATTTTAATTGTTTCTTGTTTTATTTGGATAATGCCTCATAATAAGACTTTTGAAATTAATGGGAATCTATTACTAAATTATAATAGAGCAATTATGAAAACAAGGAATTTATTATCACAACTGCTGTTGGAATAAGAAGGAAGGAGATTCTAATGACCTGATTCACCTTTGCTGATGTATCAGAGAACATGAAACTGGGAGTACTAAATGTTGGATTCAAACAATTAAATGTTTGGGGAGAAACTTTCAAAGCTTTGTGTTTACCTGAAATGGAAAATGAATATTTACTTTGGAATAAAAAGAAAGCAATTCTAAATGCGGAGTACAAGTGGATAAAACTTGCTTAAGCTTTTGTTCAGCAATTGACTGATTGGGTTTTTTTCTCTAGTTTTGAGGACTCAGAACACTGTTTTTTGGGGTTCTCTAATGAAAATTATGTTTCTACTGTAAACTTAGCTTTTCATTTGTGTGTTCTATTGTTCTGAGTTGCACAAGGCTCTGTTGTTATCTGGCTGTAACAATGAGCACCTGGAGATGAGAGTATCTCCCTCTACAAAACAGCAAGGAAGCTCTTTAAATCAGTGGTTTAAATGTGCTTCTTTTTCTTTGGGTCAGTGTCTGCATTTGTTCCCTTTGTCTGTGTTTCTCCAAGGACTTCTCTGCTTCCTGATGCTGGTTTTATTCAGTTATCTGATAATTTATGAATCTTTGTGAGAGACAATAGAAGGCATGACCTGGGCCTGGTCTTTTAGAAAATAAGCCTAAAACAATTATTATAGGGAAAATACTCAGCCCTTGTTTAAAACTCTGGGCTGGATCTGAGGATGATTCTTCAGACCCCAGTGTAAAGTTTCTTTCTCTAAAGGATCTTCTTGTGGCTTCTGCAGAGCTATTGCTTGAGAAGTTACTGCTCTGTCTGGAGAGGGGAACTGACTGGAGCACTGAAAAGGGGGGCAGCAATGACTTTGTGTTGGTGGTTTGTTACCTGGTGGTTTGTCTGGTCCAGGGATGTGCAGCTGCCCTCTCGCCTCTGGTGAGCTGGGGGTTCAGCCCCTGGGCTCCAGCTGGCTACAGGAGGGTGTGGAGACAGGGACCCTCCAGCTCAGGGGATCTGGTTTGAGAAGAAGGGGAAGAGATCCCTGTGGTACCCAGGTTTTCCCAGACCTGCCTGGGCTCACTGCTGGGTGTCATGGGCTGTGAGGGGAACACATCTCACCATGCAGGCAGATGAGTCCTACAATCCCTTTTCAGGCACGTCATGAAAGCTGCTGTTTTCTTACCTCCTGGTGGTACATGTAACCCTTTCTGCTTTTGTATGGTGTTCTCTTCAGTGGTTTTGGGGCTTTGATGGATGTGGTCTGCCTGAACAGAGGGAGCCCTGTGAACCTGCCTGCTGCTGTCCTTACCCAGCCTGGGCTGGAGCTTAAGGGATGCTGTTCATTATGGGATCTGAGCCAGGGGCTTTTGGAGGTGAAAACCTGTCAGAACAAAGCTTGGTGGGCTGCAGGGTTGGGGGCTGTTCTGGGGGGTTAAACCCCATTCCTTATCTCTGCATGGCTCTGCATCCTCTGGGCTCTTCCCTTGTGCTGCCAGACCACGCAGCAAATTAATTCCCTGGATTGTGGCTACAACAGAAGCCCCTATCCCCTCTAGTTGCTGTTTGTTTTATTTGAGGTGTTGTTAACCTTTACTCAGTGCACTTATTTACTTCAGGTTTTAATAGTGTGATAAGGTCACTACAAATTTAGTGGGAGGCGTTTTAAGCACTTGCAGCAATAAATCACACTGTACATCACCCTTGTGTGGTTTATCCAGAACCAGAGAAATCCAATTTGGTCCATAATATGAAGGCCAAATAAAGCCAGGTATCATAGTGAGAAAGCTTTGACGTATGGCTCTGAAAGAACCTGCACACTTCTCCTCTATAAATTAACAGCTATTTTGCAGAGCTGACAAGTAGCTGATATTCTTGGAACTGATCCTATTTGTGGCTTTTTCTCCCCCCGCCCCTCTTCCATTCCAGTCCCTTGAACTTTCCCTATAGAAAATCCAAAGAGAAGAAAAAGCAGTCTGCTCACTAAAGCAGGTTTTGAAACACTAGTGGTGTGGATGTTTCTCCAGTGAACTTGCTGGTAGTGCACGAAACCCTAAAACCGCAGGGACTCATCTCTGCAGGAATATCTTCTTATCTGTTCCTTTATATACTGGATTTTTTACTTTTTCTTAGACAAGACGGCCTTTTCAGGTAGGATCAAACCAGCCTGGAGGTCATTGTAAGATCTGCAAAGTCCTAGTGACCAGAAATGAAAGCAGCAAGCTCTGTTCAGGAGCTGCAGATAAAGCACAAGAGAATGTGTCTTGGGTCACTAAACTGCACTGGTCAGGAAATGGACTCGATAACCTGCCATATGTATCCTGCTTTAATTCCTGTTGGTTTATGGCCCCTGCAGTACCCCAGGAGCCCGGCCAGTCATCTGACCTTACCCCTGCCTTTAGTCCAGCAAAATTGAGAGGGTGTTTGAGAGGGGAGGGAAGGGGGGCAGGAAGGGATTAGTTGCCAGCAGCAGTGTCGGACTTTTGAACTCTCTAAATGACCCAAGAGGAGATTGATTTTGCTGATGCGTAAAGCCTAGCAACCTCCAGGGTCTTAAGCTAACATTAAAAATTAAATGCCAGTTTCCGTGTTATTAAAGGTGGAATAAAATTGCTGCATCTTACCACATTCAGAGCAAGAAAAAGATGGAGACTTTGTAGAGCTCAGCAATGCTATTACTGTGAAGTGCAAAAGCAGTGTGAGGAGGAAGGACAACTGTCTCCTCGAGTTTCTTCTTCATCTGGGTAGTGAGAGAAGAAAAAAAACACTCTCACTGAGTGAGAGACAGCACTGTGATATCTGCCAAACTTGCCAGAGAGCAGTGCGTGCCTGGGCTGTGTGAGCAGCACACCTGATGGATGCTCAAACACAGCCTCCATAAAAACAGGCAAGTCAGGCTTTGCCAGGCACTGCTGCCTCTCACTCAGTGTCAAATACTCTCTGCAAGAGCAGCTCCCTGAGTGATAGATTAAAAAGCAGCAAGAGCTCATCAAAATCCGGATACATCTTTTTTAGGTAAATAAAACCTTGTCACTATGGAAAAATGGAGGTACTGGATGAATTTTTGCTAGGGCTGTGGGTGAGACAATTTCCCTCTCACCATCATGGGGGTGTTTTGAGTACATGTAACCATTGCTGGCTTTGCCTTTTAATTTTGAGTCCCTGCCTGATGTCTTTCTGAAGACTGCAGCTGCTAGAAATGTCTGATTTGTTTGTTTTCAAAGGCATGAGTCTCCTACCATCATCTGCATAGGTGGATCATGAACATCTGACCTCCCTGCATTAGGCTGGGAGAAAACCCAGACTTTTTTTTGTCATCACCCCCTAGGGCTTTTATCAAAGTGCATGTATTTTTGGAGCAGTGAAGCTGAGAATAGCTGATGCACAGGACCTGTGTAACCTGATGGAGGTCCTTATGACAGGACATGAAAGCAGATGATCACTGTTGTGAAATTTGGGGAACAGGGGACAGAGTTTTGAATAAACTGGACGTTCCCTTGCTGCAGCCTACCATAGGTGCAAACTACAGCTTTGTGGTCCCTGGTGAAGAATAGGTGTGAGCAACACAGTCACTGGGAAAAGGGGCACTTGTCTTTAAACAGGGGCCACTTGAGGCACTGGACACCAGATGTGGTGGCTGCCACATGCTGAAAGCTGCAGCTCCAGGGCATTTTGCATGTCAAATAGTGTCCCTTGGTCTCTAATGCCTAACTATTCTGATTATCCTTTTTTAATTTTCTTGTTAACTACATCCATAACTTCTTTCCTCTAGTAAAAATCTACTTAATGTACAGCCATGTTGTAAAGTCGAGCTGCTGTTCCAACATGCCTAATCCTAAAGGATGCATTTGTTCCAAAATGATCAATTTCTCTATGAGATTTGCTTTAATTTGTGTAACAGAAAATGTATTCCTTTAACTGAGCCATTCCTTTGACAGGTCACTATTTCACCCTTTTGGTGCAGTAAAAGTTTTTTTTTTTCATAGGGTTGTTGCTATTTGGTTATTTGTTTCCAAAGGCCTCACTTCAGTGCTGCAGGTCTGATTTGGAGTACAGAAAATTAATTCTTTTTATGGCAGTCTATTCCTTTCATGTGTCGTCATTTTAAGTGCAGCTCAACTGTATTACAAATAGCAGAATGTGGTTCTAGAGGGAGTACCAAGCCTCTAATTTAATATTGTGCTAGAGGCCTGGAAACGTCAGCGCTGCCGGATCAAGCTTTTCTCTTTCGAGCCCTCCTCTGTCCCAAGGGGAGTCACGAGGTACCAGGCTGGCTGTTGGCAGTGTGTGGATGCTGCTGGGGGGGTGTGCTCATCCTTCTGGCTTTGGATTTTTCAGGTCCTGAGCCTCATTAATAGAAATGAGTGTCCAGAGTGAACGCTTGTCCCAAGAATCTGAGGGGAGGTTGAACTAGGTGATTTTTTTTTAAAGGTCCCTTCGTGCACAAACTATTCAATGACTCTGTAATAAATAGGAAAGAACTGTGTGTAAAAAATCATCTGTTACTGCCAGGGCTTCATGGTGAGATTCTCTCCTGGGAAGGCACCAAAACCCATGGAGATATCCTTAACTCCCTCTGTTGAGGTGATGCAGTTCCTGGCAGATCACAGAAATCTGCATCCAGTGCCTCGGGAGAAGACATCTGAATTTCCAAGGTCAGACTTGGATATGATTCTGTGTCTGCCATTTGCTTTGCATCTACTCCTCTGTCCAGTGCTTTGGGAGAGGCTGAGGGATAAAACCTTAAAAATCTTGGTTTGGCACCTGTAAGTATATATTTAAATGGAAATGATAGTTTTATCAGTTATGATAGAAAATGACTCATATTGAGGAGTGGGATTAAGACCACTCAGCATCCCACAGTACCACCAAAGTCCAGCATTTCCTTTGTCTCTAGTATGAATCAAAGCTCTGGAGGGCTCTTTCTTACCTCTTTATTTTTTGCAGAACTATTCTACCTTTACTTCCTAACTTCCTCCTCATCTGGCTGATTTTCTCTGGGGAGGTTTCCTCCTCCTTGCTCACAGACAATGGCCCAGATCTTGTGTGTGTTTACTGGAGAAAGCAGCTGAGTTGCTGCTCCTTATTTTCTGTGCTGTTTAAACCTGGGCATGGTTCAGCAGAACTCAACCACTTTGCCCTTGAGAGTAAATCTCAAATTCCAAGATGCATCTTTACCACTGCGTTTCATGCTCCATGGACTGAAGTGCCTGCCAGGATTTCCTGTGAGCTGTGGGGATGTGTTGATACTCTCCATCTCCCTTCAGCCACTGACAGGGCACTTACCATTAAATGTTGACTCAGTTTCATTTCACTTGTATCGTGTTGGTGTCTCAATCCATGTGAAATCAGGGACCCCGTTCATTGTGCAGATCTGGACTCTGTCTGTACTTACAGTGAGCAGTGGCTGGACCCGCAGGCAAAAGTGATCTGCATAGCCAAGACAGAGGGCAAGAAACAAGAATATTTTCCCTTTTCTAGGGAATTAAGGGCAGGGAGAGAAGAGAAGCAGCCTTCCCCAAGGAGCTTGCTAGAAGCCCGAGCAATGACTTTGAGGCTTCTCTGGGTGTTGGTGGCAGTGCAGGAAGCACGTGTGATGCTCCTGGGTGGAGGTCTGTGACTCTTCCCTTGTCTGGGGCTGAGTGGAAGATGGAATTTAATTGTCTGAACAGCACAGACTTACTTTTGAAACAACTGTTTATTATCATTTACTCTGATGCTATTTCTGCATTGTCAGCACTCGTGTTCCCAGACTTTTGACAGGGGATGTGAACAACACCCTGTTGCTGTCTGGTCAGGGCTGGGGTGCTCCAATGGGAGCATGTGGAACTGGAGGTGATGCCCAGTGAAAGAGGGAAAGGACACAATTTCAGGGTATAATTTATAAATATGCTTCTAATTGTTACCTTGCTTTGCAAGACTTTGTGAAAGTGTGGGCATATGGACTCCCTCAGCATTCAAGTTGTTTTCAAGAGGCATATTGTGAGTGGGTGAGTGGTTGATAGGATAGAAAAATAAGGAAAACAGAATTTTCCCAAATGGTGAATTGCTTCTGGGTCTCCCATTAAAAGAAAGTCTCCCTCTCAAGGTGACTTTATTAATTGGGCCCTTTATCATTTCTTGCATCACAGAGGAAATGAAAAGATAGCAACAACTGTGTGTGGCCCTGCAGACAGCCACCATCTGCAAAACCAAGCACCTTCCATCAAAAATTAATTAAATAGCCCAGATTCCATAGGTAATACAACTGGATCTCCCTGGTATCTCACAAGAGAAACATATTTTAAGTCAAGTGCACCCAGAGACCATATTTGTGCATGAAGAAATTATTAGTTTAAATTAGTCATCAAATTAATGTTACAGAAGCAGGAAACGCCAATCACTGGAGGTGGTGGCAGTGAAGTGTGGCACACATCCTGCTCTGTCTCCCGCAGGACTGTGCAGCGAGCGGACAGACAGACTGACCGACCACGCTGCCTGACCACTCTTGGTGTCCAGACCGCCCTGAGCCCAAAGCAGCCCATTGGTCTGTTCTCTTTTTGCTTTTCTACATGAGTTTTGTTTTACACAATTGTAGTGAAGACACATAACCAAAGGGCTCTTGGCTGCACAGCTGCTGTATCCCACGAGCTCCAGAGAACATGGAGAGGTTAAGACCAGGAACTGGCCAGGGCTCCTGGACAACAATTGGCACATCAACCACTGAAGAGAAGTAGTCACGACACCTAAATTAGAGTCTGGTTGGACTGTAGTCAAACTACATACTGAGCATCGCCGTGAAGTGCATTAAGTGGCCTGTCACATGCAGTTTGCTCTTTTGCTCATCCTCTGCCCTGCAGACGACTGTGTGCACAAGGAGTTCTTTGCACTAGGAAAATATAGGAGATTTTCAAATAACTCTATACCCTTCTGCCTGTTGAAGAAAGCAAGCTGAGATGTGGAGATAGTTACAGCAGAGAGTGTAGTGATGGTCCTTTAATCAGACAATTCTTGGAAACTCTTTGATGGGTGCAGAAAAACTAGCATGCAAAACTTTTCCTTTTTATTTTTTTTTTACTGGCTTGTTCTGTATCTGTCTCTTACAGGAATCAGGACTAGGTTTAAATTTTCCATTTCAGTATCCACATCAACTGCATGACTTCCTGAAAGGATGTCTCTTCTAGGCTTGTGCTTTCTTGCACCAGTGGATATGCTTGTTCCATCTATACTCAGCTTGTCCTAAACTTGGTTGATTTCTTGAGTTCCTTTACCTGCTGATGGGCTGTCTTTATTTGATGCCTGAATTTTTCACAGTTGCTTTCCAAAAGGTATTTTGTTTTCTGCCTGGAACTTGCAGCTACATTTAACATTGGTGCTATTTTCAATACTAGTTATATTCTGTTTTGTTCTGTCCAGCGTTGATTCCACCACCTCCCCACTCCCCCCGAATGATTAATTTGAGTGATCTTTGCTCTCCTTATATTTATGTCTCTGCAGGTTTTTCTTTATGGGGTGGTTGGTGAGTTGACTGCTTGAAATTTGGCATTTGACAATTGAGTGGTTTCTTTTTGCTGGTACACCTGGGTACTTCAGGCAAAGTATTTTCATCTGTCAAGCCAAAATCTCAAGTAAAACTTATTTTGAATATTTTTAATTGCTTAAAAAAACCCCAGCACTTCAGGCTTTCCTCCACTGTTTCATGCATTAAAGAAAATCTTAGATCCAGTCATGTAGTCAGAGTTGTGATACCGTGATGTTAGAGTGTTTGAAACTTTGAGTTTGGTAACCTTTCTGGTCTTTCCAGGCTTGAAGTGAAATAAGACAGGAGAGAACACTTGGAGGTAAATAGTCAGTGCTCTGTGTGTGGAGTTTAGCCACCCACATGATTGCCTTTAATGGTAATGACAGTTGTGAATCTACGGTCTCATGCATCAGGTTGCACAATTACCCCTTTGGTGCTATTAGAGCATCTCTTGAGGTTCCCTCTTCCCTTTTTGCCATCAGCCAGAGCACATGCCTCTCCACCAGATTCCCCCCCCCCCATGGGAGCCACTTCATCACCCTTCTGTAATAGGTGTCATTATTTGTGGTATTTCATCAGTATTTACCTTAAAAGGAAGATCTAAATAACCCTGCCAAAGCACAATGATAAAAACTGGAAGGAACAGTAAAAAGTGACAATGAAACATTTTCTTCTTTGGCACCCAGTACACAGAGCAGGGCCCTGTCAAGTTCACTCTCATCCTCCTCATGGGTGCTACGTGCCCGCTGCTGTGTCTGCAGGAAGTTTCTACTGACAGTTTAGTTACTTGTGTACGATTTTGTCTCTTCAGCAGCAGGAACTGCCAGACTCTCCACCCAGGGGGTTAATCTGTGCACCTGAGATAGAGTGGTGTCCATCACTTGATCTGTGTGAGGCAGGAGCTGATTAGGGGATATCTCTAGTGAAAGTGCCTGAGGGCTTGGACCAGATGATCTTTAAGGGTCTCTTCCAACCCAAACTATCCTGTGACCCACTGTGTTGTAGCAGTCAGTGGCTTTGTTGTGAAGTGGTCCATTGACTCCAGGTTGGTCCTTTGCCTCTAGCCAGAGATTAGCTGGGGAGTTCCTGAACCATCCAGGGCAGTGATGACTGACTGCACATAGACAGTTGTCTCCCTGTTACTGCTTGAATTTATTGCTCAAATCTCAATTCTTACTTAAATATCAAGCTGGGTTCTGGTTTTCATGTCCATTAGGAAAGTGCAAGGAGCTTGTGACATGTCTACCTGTGATGTTACATCACCAGACAGAGACCCTTTTATTTATTTTAAAGGCTGCAAAATAACCTGGTACACTGTTCTTGCCTGCACTTTGGCTAAGCATGGCTTCTTTTCTGGGTGAATTAACCTGTGTTGAACTTGATCATCTACAGCTTGATGGTTTCAGGTCTTTGCCAAATATCTTAAAATTCATCATTTATTTTCACCATCAGTCACTGCACCCACGTAAGATTAACTGGTGGCTGTCAGTAATCACTTAACCAAGAGTGGGTGAGCCTTGTGTAGGGAAAGGCGCTGAACTGAATATGGATGTCAGCCTGATTTTTGTTTGAACTTCTTGGTCAAACTCAGCATGACCACCACAGTCAGATAAGCTGATCCCAATGGATGTGCTGAATGCAGGCATGATCCACTTTATAGTTTCAGTTTTATTACAGGTATGTCCTTCAGTTTGGCTCCAGATATGATGAGACACACACAGTATATGGGGAACTGTGGCAGTGGGAAAGGACTTTGGTCTGGATATCCCAAAATGAAGCTTCTTGCTGGTTGTGGTCTGCTTCATAGCACTGGAGCTCAACCATCCTTGGTGCAAACTGCTCATCCCGTTGGGGATGCTCTATGGAGGGATCTGACCCCAGCTGCAGTTTCCATGCCCACTTAAGTGTGTTTACTTAGCTTTGCCAAAAAGATGGTGCGTGAAAATTGGTTTTATTACCAGAAAAAGAAGTTTGCAATAAAACCTGTCTCCTTGGGTGCACTAATTCTATTTTACAAAGAAAGAACATATTGTTTTAATTAATCATATGAAAGCAAAATTAGCATGATTATGTGAAAGGTGCTGTAAATCACTCTGATCCACATCATTGAACAAAGAGCACTTAGTTATTCCAGAGTTGTTAAAGATTTTATCTACCCAAGTGAAAATTCAATTAGCACAAACCAGTCTCATATAAAACTAAGGATTCTGACTGCAGGAAAAACTTTGTGTGTGAATACTACCTTGTGCCAGTTTGATAAATTACTGTAATTAACTGTATCCCACGCAAGCTAAACAAAATTTACAGAAATGTTGTTGTACAAAAGGAATATCTTCTCTCTTGTTCTTCGGTAGAAATTTGAATAGTCTCCATAATATTGTTCTAATGATCCTATTCCACATCAAGGTAGAAAAAAAATAAAATGCTGCCAACAGATGCAGAGAGCTCTGAAACTCATTGTTTTTTGGTTTTTTCCCTCTCCAGCTGCATTAGAAACAGGAGCTGTCCTTAACGTGTTTCAACTTGAATTCAATTAGTTAACCCAAGATGTTTCAATTAAGCAACTTGAATTCAATTAGTTAACCTAAGACATTAGTAGGGATAGACAAACTAAGAAAGAAATGAGATTGCTTGGGAAAAGAGCTGTATTCCTTTTCCTGGTCTGGCAGGGAGACTCACAGAGGTGTTAAAGGGACAGAAGTGGTGGACATGGTGCATTATGCCAGAATACATCACCCTAGTGGAAAAATAACTATACAAATAAGCATGTTTGTTCTTGGATGTGTCTTTTTCCTCACCTGTTAATTGTATTTGTCAGGTTTTGGCTGAATTCTCCTCCTGCAAGGAAAAACTCCTGTCAGTGTCTGCAGGGTCAGGCTCTTTGCTGGTTTGTGCGTGCAGTGACATATTGATACAGGTCTCTGGTCTGAGGTTTCTGTATTACTGTCATTCTGAGCTGCTCTTTGTCTCGCAAAACACCTTATTAAGCAAATTGTACTGTCCTGTTCTGGTGGGAGCAGTCAGGTTGAGTGGAAATGGTGAGCTTGTTTCAGTATTCCAGGAGGGCTTTATGACTTCTGTGTAGGTGGGGTTAGGCAGATTGTGAACAAGGCATGACTGTATTTGGGGAAGATTACATTTTTATCCCAAAAGAGTTGTGGAATTAGTCCACTGTGTACTGGACTATGTATATTGAGAAAGGCAGCCCTTCAGGGTCTTGTTTCTGTTGGAAACATTCAAGATATGACGGGTGGTGTCAGCTGTCCATCTTTCATCTCATCTTGGGTAGTCTTTCCCGCTGAGAAATAGGAAAAACCATGGTAAAATTGTGCAGTCTAAAGGAAAAAAACGGGAGAATGAAAACTCACCTTTCTTTGGATGTTTGGGTGTAAAATGTGTCCTGTGCCTTGTTTCAGTTGTTTTCCTTGGTTTTTTTGGCAGTTTGAATCTCTCTTCAAATTTAACTTAATTGTCCCAGTTTGGATCTGAAGATGCTCTGTTTGCCAGAAGTGGCACATACTGAGGGTCTTGGCCCATGCAGCAAGACCACACCAGACAGTGTGACTTACAGGGGTCTCTCTTGCTTTTAAGACTGAAAACAAAAAACCTGGGTGTAACTAAGCCTTGAACTATAAAATTGGGCCAATACATCCCCCAGGACTCAACCTTGTGGTAGATCTTGGCATGTTTTGATAATCCAGAGTGTGTCTGGATAAGATCCCTGTGTGCCATACCCATTGCACCGATCATCCCTGTTGGATTCAGAGAGTCAGGCGGGGGGGGAAAAACCCTTCCAAACTGTGGAATTGCTGGCACCGCTTCCTGTAGCACCTGAAAGTGTCTTGGACAGCTCCCAAACATCTAATGACCTGCTCTGATTCTACTCCTATCACAGCTCAAGCACTGGAAGTCCTGGGGTCAGATCCTCAGCTGGAATAAATGAGGATTGCTCTGATTGCAGCCAAAGATCTCTGCCAGGCAGCATCAGCTGGAGGAGGGGGCTGGCTTTCTGGTGTGCAAGGGAACATGGGCAAATGGAACTGGGAGCAAAGAGTACAAATGGCTGTAATTTAGGCAAGGCAAGTACAAGTGTGGCAGAAAAAGTGAGGGGAAGATGATGAAAGCTAACACTTGAAGCAGCTGTCATAGAATCACTTAGGTTGGAAAAGACCTTTAACACCATTGAGTCCAACCTTGCTGTCGCTGCAGCTTAGATCACTTAAGTGAAAACATTTACCTGCAGCACAAGACCTGTGTGGCTAAAGTTACGTTTGAACTTGTTCCCTTGGAGGTGAACAGGCAGAGAATTCCTTTTTCTACTTAAAAAAGAAAGAAAAAGACAAATAAAATGCCACAGAAATGAGCATCTCCCCCATGCTGGTGAGGGTGTTGTTGGGGTGTGACTGCTACACCCCCTGCACTCCCTCCCATCCTGCAGCAGCTCTGCGTTTCTTTCCAGAGCAAATTGATCTTTCTCAGCAGCCTGCCTTCCGTGCCAGTTTAATTTCAGTACAGCTGGATTTCAGGCTTCCTCCTCTTAATCCCCACTTATTTCTTTAAACAGAAATGGTCAACCATTTTGGGGCGAGGGGGATTAGTGGAAGTGTTGTATGTGTTGGCAGAGAGTGATCTCTCAGTGTGGGAAAGCCCTCAGTGTGTTTCCTCCAGTGCCAGATTATCTCTGCTGGTCCTCGCTGAGTGAAGAAATGGGTCATTGCTAATGTTGTTTAATTTTGCTTTTCTGAGATGGGCTGTGGCTGCCTTAGCTCTGCGCAGCTCAGCTCCATCCCTTTGCCATTCGTAAGCCTCTGTGCCTTTCAGCAGCAGGATGGCAGTGGTAACATTTTACAGAGCCAAAGTGGGTTGGTTGTGGGTTTTTTTTGCTCTCCCCAAGTTTTGCACTGATTTAAAGTCAATCATGTATTGAGTAGTGTTTTCATCCTTTCCTCTCTGGCCCCCTTGCACTTTCTTGGTCCGTTTGCTGACCTGACCAAATGGTAGCTCTTATAACTTTATGGCTGTCAGGTTGTGGAGTTTATTTGGCTAGTCACTTTTTGTTTTGCAAAATTAATTAGATAAGGATAGATTTAAGCTGCTGTGGAAGTCAGCAATGAAACATTACTCTCCCATTAGCTGGAATAATACAGTTGCTCTGCTGTAATCAGCAGAATCTCCACAGAGTCAACAAGACAGATGTGAGTGAGAGGAGAGCAAGTTTTGCAGTGACCTCTTGCCAAGGCAGGTAGTGGTGGGACGGTCACTTGCAATCAATATCCCTTCCTTGGAAAGGGCATCCTTCTTGGTCAGAGCCACAGAGCGTGACCAGGAGGCTGTTCCTGGCTTTGAGGAGCAGAGTCAGCACTTTGGGTGCATTTCCAAGGCACTTGGCTGTCCTCCCTTTCCCACCGCTGAAGGGTTTCCTTCCCCACCCTGTCACTTTTGCCATTTCCAATGGGAAGTCTACAATTGTTCTTTTACAAATACAGAAGAAGAGAGGGGAAAGGAAAAAGAAGAGAAAATCAAGCCAGACAGAAGTTTACGTAGCAAGTGAGATGGAGTCCGTCCTTGTGTTCAAGAATGTGTGATTTTTGAGCACTTTGAGGTGCTTTTTGTCATCACAAATGCCACTATGATAAAAATAATAATGCTTTCTGCTGGGGTGAATAAAGAGCCAAATTTTATTTTAGAGTAAGTTAGGATTTCAATGTCATGTTAGGTTTAACAGGCTGAAAACCAGATTTTTGGGACCCACCTTTTACCCGTTTAAAGCTGACACCTCCATGTGCAAATGACTGTCGTGGAGGCTGAATGGAAATCTTCTGTGTGGTAGGACGGAGCTCTGCTTCTGCAGAGAGAGGATGAGCTGTCATGAGTGTTGAGCAGAAAGGTGATCCAATTCCTGGGAGACAAACAGCTGGAGCTGCACTGACACACGGCTGAGGGCATGGATCTGGGGGTGAACGAGTCCCTTCTATAAATAATTGCTGAGGAATACAGCACACAGGATGCAGAGGACAGAAAACAATGCCAAGGACAAAAATGCACAACTAGGGAATACTCTGAGAGAGTGGAATGAATCACAGAGTGAAAAACAAACCAGGACAGGGGAAAGTTCTGGGGTTATAGCAAATAATGATGCACCTCAGCTGTAAAGAGCTTCAAATAAAAGGCACTTGGAGAAAGTGCTTTATAAGCTGTACACTGGACAGAATTCCCACTGAGACCAATGGAATTGCTCCCATTTATTTTTTTTAATTAGTTGATTTTGGCCTCAATGACCACGGTTTGATCCCCTGTGCTTTGTGGATGTTTTCTTACTGTACTGGGCAAATGTATCAGTTGGTTTCAGCTGGACTGTTTGTGCACAAAGTCTGCATTAATTGTGAGTTAGGGTGGTCCTGTTGTTCAGGATCTTGAGCTGTCAAGGGATCAAGAACCTCTTTGCCTATCAGAGCTTATTTAAAAAAGATTTCTGTTCCCAACACAGATCATGTCCCAGTGCTGCGCTGGTAGGGCTGTGACTGGGGGAGGTAGTAGTTTAGGGAAAGATGGAGAACTAGAAAACAGAACCTATTTGCAGCTATGGGGAGAACTCAGCAGTTGTTTTTGCTTAGCTGAGAAATCAAGACTGGCGGAGGGAACTAATCAAATCAAGGTTCCCTAACCTTTTTCTTCAAACCAGCACAAGAAATTCACCTGGATTAGATGCATGACCTAAGTAATGTTATTATTTTATATGCTAATGATGCCAAGAATTAGCCTGTCAAATATTTGTAGTTGACTCAAAAATATTAATATTTTTAGGCTTAAAATGTAAAAGACAATTTTACCCTTATGTCTTTAAAATTGTCAGACATTCAGCTGACAGCAGTAGGAATCTGAGGCAGTAGAATGCCCTTAGTGGAGGTTGTGCAGGGGTCGGGTTCACATCCTCATCTCCAAAGAACTGCTGACTCTTTAACTCTTGCATTGTTCCCTCCCAGACCCTCTGGTTGGGGTATTCCCAGGACACTGACTCCTCTTTGCATTTTCCTTCTTTCCCTTTAAGTTACTGACTTCAACTGTCTCTGTTTATTTTAAAGTTTGCGGTGACCATGTACCACATAACTGGAAATTTGAGTGTAAATTGGGCAAAGGCACCAAGAGCTCGAGTTTTATTGCCAATAAATCATCAGGAGAATCTGAGAGCTGCAGCATGGTGAGGAGTATCTGTGGGCCAAAGGGCTAGGATGCTGTAAGTGCAGTGAAGCAGGAGAGTGGAGAAAAAAGAACTAATTAATGCTTATTGAATAAAACTATTCTGCTCTTCATCTGTGGAAATTAGATTTAGAAAGAATTAGATTTAGAAGAGGCTCGAGCAAGCTGATTCAGTGACATGGATTTTGGTGTAGCACTGAGGCCGGTGTTGTTTGCAGAAGCAGACACACCAAGGTCATGTCTTTGAACTACACATGTTTTTGATGGGAATAAAAATGAAAGACGTTCATGGTGTCTTTGAATTGGTATCAAAAACAAGAACTGGAGGTCACAAAGTGACAGAGAAGGAATGGATGCTCCTGAAATATTCGTGACAAAAGTGTCTTTAGCTGGGCAGAGCTTGGTACTGCACAAGAAATGGTCTGTGTAAAAGTGCCGTGTAAGAAAATGCTTGAAGGGAGCAGCATGGGTTTGTGTAGGGAGAACAGTGCTGCAGTATGTAAATCGAAGTGTTTGGAGTGTTGGCTGGGCTGATGCTTCAAAGGCACCTCGAAGGCAGCAGCCAGACACCAAAAGAGGATGTGGGACCAGGCAGGTACCTCCACACCCTTGGTAAGGGACAGATGCTCCTCTCCCTCGCAGTTGGTATAGTACAAAGGACTGGAGAGTTGGTGAATGAGGGCAGGAGGCAATGGGAGTTAAACGAGAAGTGCTGGTTTCTGTCCTCCCCCTCCTCTTTTGCAGCTTGTGCTGGGCTTTTCACCCCTACGGACCTTTTGGGTCCTTGTAGAACAACTGCTTCACACGGCAGCATCCTTGTGTGCTGTGACATGGTGGGCACACATCCAGCTGCATGGGGAAGGACAAGTGTCCCCAGCACAGGGCTGGGGACGTGCCCCTGGCAGGGCTCCTTCCTGGGTGGGGATCTGCTCTGGTTCCTTGTTTATTGGTGAATGTAACATGTCTGCAGCAGCAGGGCCTGGAGACAAGTCTCCCTGAGACAAAGGCATTGCAAGGAGGGTGTTTGATGTGGGGGAGACAGAGCCATGTGTCTTAAAACAGTTTGTAACAGCCATGGGTCTAAAATGCCAGACAGATCTTTCCTTGTGCTGAGTTTTTCTTATGCACGTGGCTGCAACAGGGCCCTGCTGAGACCACTGACTCCCCCATCCAGCTCTTCCCACCCTGTGCTACAGATAAGCTGAAGCAGAACCACTTGGAACTCAGCTGAGCTTAAGGAAGAGGTTTGCACTGAGTGTGTATCTGCTCTTGGTTTATTCCCATTTAGTGACCTCTCCTGGCTGCTTCCTCCCCCTTCCCTGTGATGTCTTCCTCCTGTCTGTGATTCTCTCAGCCTTATCCATCCATCAAGGAGGAGTGTTAGAAAGGGTTGTCACTCCTGATGATTGACAAAAGGAAGGGCATTTGTCCTTTTGTCTATCAGTGCGATAAGCAAATCCAGTGCCAGTCATTTGCATGCAGAGAAGACGGTTTCATTAAGAATTTCATTAAGATGGTAATGTTTAATGTTTCCTGGAAAAAATGAGTTTTTAGGTTGTTCAATTATATAATTAAAGTCAGAGAATTAGGGAAGATTGCAAGCTGCTTGCATAATGTGGGCAAGTTTAATGGTAAAACTTGTAAATAAGTTCAAAGGAAATGAGCTTTCTTTATGTTACTTGCCTTGAATGGAGTTTGTCTCCTGCAAGGGTGAGGGATACAGAGAAGGGCAGATGGGGAGTTAACAGGCTTTGGCAGAGGAATGCATTAGCAGACAGATGTCATTTTACACTGAGTTTGAGCAACAGGAGTAGAGTGACCTGGTAAAAATTGCTGCCAGCCGGGCTAGGCCAGCCTGTGTGAGCTGTGCCAAAACCATGCCAAGGCTGGCACTTGAGGACACTTCTTCCACTTTATTCAGCACAGCACTGGGTTACAATGGCTTTGGCCTGATGTTTTGCAAAGTTGCATTAATTTTTTCCCTGTGCTGTTACATGTCCATTCCTACCAGGAGTCGTGTTGAGACACTGCACAGAGGCTGTGTTAGAACTGACTGCTTGTGTGTGCAAGGGAGGGACATCCAGTGCTGGCCTGAGCGAAGGCCAGGCATGTAACCAGGCTTGTAAGGTGGTCAAGGTGTGCAAGAAGTGTGCACATGAGTGTGGATGTATAAATGGATGTATCTACTTCATACACAACAGATGTATCTGTGCTTATCTGAGAAGAGCAAATTCTAACACAGAGCACTAATTCCTGGGCTTAACAGAATATGCCCCCTCTGCTTTGCTATAGGTTTCTTTCAGACCTAAATTAAGGCAGTGGGAATGGTTTGAGGATCCTTTCCCCCACAGGGGACAAAATTCAATATAACTGTGCCCCATCAACAGTTTCCACTGTGGCAGGCTGAAGACCCTTCTGCCTCTCTGGTTTT
This sequence comes from Grallaria varia, assembly GCA_013396735.1. Taxonomy (NCBI): domain Eukaryota; kingdom Metazoa; phylum Chordata; class Aves; order Passeriformes; family Formicariidae; genus Grallaria; species Grallaria varia. The sequence goes on from VWZG01003763.1 coordinate 66,262, forward strand.
CCAAAATCCCACCTTCTATGAAGGCTCTTCCAGTCACACCTTGGATTTCCCAGAGCACCAGAGGAGCTGAACCTGGAGTTCATTAATGTCCATATGGCTCCTGAGACTCCCTGACTTCTCTCCTGCACCAAAACTATTGGAGAATTGTCAGGGAGCTGCTGTGCTCCCGTCTGCTAAGGGTTACCAGCTCCTTATAGTTATTTCAGAAGATCTCCAAATCTTTTCATGGCATCCTTTAAATGTCAGTCCTGAAAAGTGACATAAAAGAAATTTATTAGGGAGAATTCCCAAGGAAGCTCAAGCAGTATAACATCTTAAAAAGAAAATGGTGACCTGACAGATCTGCAACAATGTCATGTATTATGTGCTTCTTTTAGTGCTTTATGTAGCTTATTTTAAGGAAATTACCATTTTGGATGCACCATTATTCTTTATAAGGAAGATCTGTATTTGGGTGACTTGAGAATGACAACTGTTTCCTCTGTACTTATTTTTCCTGCTTTTCACAGTGTTTCAGTTAATTTCATTGCAGGTTTTTATTTTGTTTTCTTAATTTGTGACTTTTGAATGCTATCCAGCATATAAATATTTCAGATGGAAAATAATATAAATTAATTTATTCAATACTCTTTCCCTCATTCAACTTGTGAAATATCCACAAAAATTTCTTTTACTTTCTTAAATCACATTATTTTTTCCCCACTCAGTATATATTCCACAACTGCTCCTTGGGTTGCAAGATAGTTTAGAGCATTTCTTTCGGAGCATGTGATGATGCTACATTTTTGGACACAAGATCAGTGCTAATAGTCTGGTCTTGGTGACAGACTCCCTTTACCCCTGAATGAGCTTTTGCCTCGATATCTATTCCCTGTTCTTGTAGATGAACACTTGATTTTTTTTTTTTTTTCCTTTCCCCCAACCTCTGTGCATTCAGCAAATCTTTTCGACACATTGACAAGAATGATGCATGGGTCTTTCATTATTATTTATCTGTAATGTTTTATAAATCAATGAATCACATATTTTTCTTCTGCCTGATAAATATTTGACTGCAGGGAGAAATATACCCCGTTGGTCATTAGCAGTCAAGGAATGGTATGTCCTATGAGAATACTACTGGGTCAATAAAATTGTGTCTAGGCATTATGCTGGACAAAAGGGGATTACTGGGATATTGAATGGGAGGTGAGTGATTATTGATTGTAGTATTTGTGTTTTGAAATAGCTTTGAATAAAAACATACCATACATATTGTCACTTGCCAAACTTTTGCATTGTCTCTGATAATAGAAATAGTCCTTTTGTGTTGCCCATTAATAGTGATGTTATTCACTTGTTCAGTTATAGAGCCTGCCCACAGCATTTCAGGCTTGATTTGTGGCTCTGAGTTCTTGCCAATGAAACTGTGAATTCTGGGATTCCCAAGGTCCAAAGTGCACCATGTGGATTATCTGTGGGTCCAGCCAGGGCCAGCCCCTGCCCCACAGTTCAGCCTGGCAACAACACAGTGGTCTGGAGCAGCTCTCTGCTTTACCACCACTCTTCATTTAACATTTCCATGTTGACTGTCATCATAGCATTGAGAAGAGTGGGAATGTATTTTGCTTCCCAAATTCCCTGGAGGGATTGGATTTCTTACTGCAAAGTAGTTAAGAATGCTGCATAGATGGGGAAGATTGATGAGCAGTAAGTAAAATATTTAAAGACGTGTGTAAGACAAGCTTTGCATGGTATCCATTTATCATCCTGAGCAGATTTCATCTCCAAGCTGAGTTCAGACTTTTAAAGGAGAAAACAAGAGCCTCTGCTCTTGGAACTACAGCTTTAGAGAACTTCAAGGAGCGGCAGCCTCTGCAAAATTAGTCTATCTCTGGATCTTTATTGAACTGTTAGTCGTTCCACATTTATTGCTGCAAAGGCTGGGTTGCTGCTGATGGCAATAGGGACACAATCAGACATTTCAACAGTGTAATTACTCTGGTGTGGAGGCAACAAAGTTGTTCCAAGGTCATGTTGTCACATCAGAGCAGGCTGTTTCCTGCATCTCATTTTTATGCCCACACACAAAGAGACACTTCTCTGGCTGGTATTTATAGAGAAGTCCTACAGTCATTTTAATTATGCACAACATACTGATGCCTGCTTCACTGATCATAATTGCAGCTCTGACCTGTTTTATTTTGTGATTTAGATGCTTTCTCTTAAGCATTGCTCTGGGTTATGATTTACAGTGGCAGGTACTGGAAGTGAGGAGACAGGCATTGATAACCCACCTTCAGCTGGTAGAGGCTCAGACGAGCTGTGAGATGTCACTGCAGAGCTTCTACATGTTCTTGAGCAAAGTCTTGCCATGTTTCAAACATCAGGGTGGAGAGAGAGCAGGACCTGCCTATCCCCTCCTGCCCAGATGACCTGTCTTGTCCATCCCCTCCAACTTTGTTTCCCCTCCCAGCGCTTCCCAGCATGAAAAGTTCATGGCCAAAACCTTCACACTGTGACTATTGCTTCTGAAAGGGATTTTGTTTTTTCTCTTCGAACTGATTGGTCATGCAAAGGCAAGTCCAGGAGCAAGGTCAGTGCTCTTCCATAGGCAGCCTTCTGCATGGCTGTCCAAGAAAAGCATCCCAGCACTACTACAGTGTCCCTTCCTTTTGTCACATTAAAGTTTCACTAAGCAGAGAAATCCATTTCTTGTAAAACAAGGAAATTGAGGAACATGGCATCTCACGAGCAGCAGCACTGCCAGCCTGCATATCGTAGCAAAAACACCCCCAGGGAGTGTCTGGGGAGACTTAATTTTTTCAATCCCTTGTCATGCTGTTATGCCACTCATTTGCTTACCAGCAGAGGTGTCAGAAGACAAGTTCCATGGGGCCTCTGCAGTGCTTGTCAACAAAACGTTTGTCACCTAATGCTTTTAAGTGGTTATCCAGGGCAGGAAAGGTTTGACTGGGAGAGAAGATGAACCATCTTTATCTTTCAGAAGTCTTCCTCAGGTGGAAGCTTTGCTAACAGGGATTTCTGCTGATGAGAGACAGGATATAACAAGCTCTTTGGAGAGTTGTTCCTCTGTGGAGTGCTGGTTGCAGAGCTCTGTTTAGATCACTTCAGCCCCATTAGTAGGTCAGGGCTTGCATCTGTCCTACCATGTTCAAATCCACTATAGCCAGCACATTGAGATGGAGCCCATCTGCACACAGGTGGTTCTCATGAGCTGAGTTTGGAATCATGAACCATAAAATTGAGTAACCCTGTGTCCTGCGGCTATAAATAAGACCCCTCTAGCTACAGCAAAGGCTCAGGGTATTCCACAGGGTGAAAGGATCCTGGTTTCTAGGTCAGTGAAGTTCATCAGGCTCCTCCTTGTCATCTGGCAGGTACAGAGTAGGGTCTGGTCCCTGTGGGAGCTGGGAACAGTTCAGTTCTTGCTATGCCTTTTTATTTTAACCACATGAAAATTTTGTCTGAAGTCTTCACTTCAGCAATAAACAACTGGTGGTTGTAGGGTAGGCTGGAGAGCTGCATCCACAAACAGCAGACAGAAATTTAATCAAGAAGTAGTGATCAGGACGGTGGTTTGCTGCTTGCTTTACTTCTCCCCTGGGAGTCAGTTTGACCGTACTCCTCTCCAGGGAAGGAGTCTGCCTTTTTTTTTTTGGCGTGGCTTTCTCTGGTATTTTAAAGAAACATGACATGGCATAACTCTTGTGGGAGACTATTGTGCGTTCCATAACGTAACACTTTAACTGCTGTGGAAGTGTTCAGCACGGGGCACCTAATGGCCCATTGGAGTGGGCTATGGCTTTTCTCACCTCCAGGTTAATGGTTTGTAGTGCAGTTAGCTGTTCTGAAATGGGCTTAATGCCACTTGCTGAATCTAGTTTGGAGAAGAAGCCATAGTACGAGAGGAAATGTTGGGATGTATTTCAGTTTCATTGTTGTTTTGTCGGCTTTTTGTATTTTTATTTTCCTGGGGGTAAAATAAATGCAGGAAATGCCATCCTGATTATGCAGCATTCTCAGGCCATATCTGCTATGTTTTTTAGCAGAAACTGCAACAAAAATTGCCCTGTTCTCTGTGTAACTCAGCAATGCATCTTTGTCCCAGGTTTGCTGCACTGGCGTGAGAGAGCTGGGAGCAGCTATTTACTCCATGCTGATCTGAGGTGTGAAATTAATTTTATTTTACCTACTGTTGCTGTGATTGTTCCTCATTGTGTGGCAGTAAACAGTATGGGAATTCTGTGTCCCTTCACCTTCTCTCGTTGCATCACATCGTCTGATCCACAAAGCTTGTCAGAAGCTGTGATTCTGTAGAGAGGTTTTGGAGTGGTGTGGTTTTTGTGGAGGTTAGTCGGTTTGTTTTTTGTGGGTTTTAAGTTTTGTTTGTGTTTTTTTTCATTTTAAAGGAGAACAATAAAAAATGAAAAAAAGCTCAGCCCACTGACATACTGAATATTGACAATTTAACATAACAGAAGGATGACTTCAGTTATGGTGCTATTCTTCAACTGAGTGTCCTCAGTAAAAGTACCTGGAGTCCAAAGCAAACACATAGCAAGCTTGGACCATTGTTTCCTCTGCTGCAGGGTACAGCTCAGAGAGACAAAGACCTGGTGCTTTTGTTTGATCCAGATGCAGAGCCTGGCTGCAGAGTGGTTTGCAGACCCAACTGCTCCTCCACCTGCTTCTTACCAAGTAGGTGGTTGGTCAGTGTTTGCAGTGGAGGGACCCTCTCTCAAGAGGGGAGGGTATAAAATAAAACCAATTTGCATCACTCCAGCTGATTTTCCCACAGGGAAGTGGTCACAGCACCTGACAGAGTTCAAGAAGCATTTAGACAATGTTCTCAGACACATGGTGTGACTCTTTGGGATGGTCCAGTGCAGGGCTGAGTTGGACTTGCTGATCCTTGTGGGTTGGTTTCAACTCAGCATATTTTGTGATTCTTGGGCTCTTTTGCCACTGAGGCACAAAGTCTGCAATTTCCAAAAGCAAATGCCTCACTCCGCCTGTCTTGGATTGGGCTGCGTCACAAGTGGCAGGTCCTCGAATCAGATGTGACAGCTACAATAGGGCATGTCACCCAGCTGGTGCTGTCAGGAGCTGGTGTGACAGCTCGGGGTGGGTCTGACCAGAAGCAGAAGAGCCCCTGAGAACTCCTCAGCACAAACCAGCTTATAAATGACTGGTCATCAGTGCTCAGGCGCTGCACGGAGCACTCATGCCAGCCTGGTGAATTTGGGATGTGCTGCTCACCCTGCAGGGAGATGGGTGCTGCTTTCCAACCCCAATGGGACTGTTGCTGGTTGATTTTGTGGGAAGAGGGTGCAGGATCCTGCCTGTTTCAGAGCTTAAACCTACCCCTTGGAGTGTGGTGTGACTGCATCGTGTCTGGGCAGATCTTGTTTGAATCATGCAAAGGAGGGGCAGGCTCTGCCTCTGTCCTCGGTGCTGGGAACTCATTTCAGATGATTTCTCTGTTGGGTGCATACCCACCTCTAGAGCACTGCTGGTAAAAGCAAACTTGATGAAATGGATTGTGCAGGTAGTGAGTGATAATCCAGCTTTAGGAGCTAAAGCCTGAAAGGTTGGGGTTTTTTTTAAATTTATTTTTTTATTTTTCATTTTTTTCTTGTGTTTAGAACTTGGTATCCAGTGCATTGTCCCTGATTCTTTGCTTGAATCAGGTGGGAGTTGTTTGGAAGTTACCAGGCCAAAGGATTTAGGAACTTGGCTTGTCTCATGCAAACACTTAATTGCCCTTTGGCTTCTGACTTTACAACCTTAAGGTGTCAGTGGGTAACTTCTGTCCTTCTGCATAACAAAGAAGACAAGTCTAACAGTGAATCGATGTCACTTGATATCAGGTGCAGGTATGAAATGGGTCAATAAGGGCATGATGAAGTCTTAAGACATTTTCCTTGCTCCCTTCTGAAGCTGGGTGGGTGCTTTATCTTGATGTGTGGCTCCTACTTGTACCAAAAAGCATTTCTCCTTCATTCTTGACCTCTGTTATTAGCAGGTCAAAGGAGGTTGTCAGGAGATAAGGAGAAAACAACTGTTGACCCCTGGGTCTCTCCATCAGCACAAGCACCACAGACCTGTGTTGTAGGAAGCAGAGCTCTTCTGCCACGGGCTCCGGCTTGGTCCTGGGTTTTGTAAGCATAAAGCTTTCTGGGATAACCTGCTTCCATCACACTCACTGCAGCTTCTGTGCTGAGAGTTAGTTGGGAATCATCAGAATGCTGTCTGTCATTAAACACCATGACTGTCAGTCTTTTAATTCTGGAACACAGCAATATGCTGACAACAGAGAGTGAGAAGAGTGGTAAAGACATCAGCAGGACAAATATGGGAGCTGTAGGGTGTAATTCATGCCCAGAGAGAGCCTTCCCCAGTGAGCAGCAATTGCACAGCTCACCTTCCCCTTCTGATCCAGCAGTAATGCACCATCAGCTGAAAGCCAAGAGCTGTTTATTGATTATTACACACCGTCATTAAGAGGCACATGCTGAACAGAGGCACTGAAGTAGAGAGTGAAAACCTGGCTTTTGACTCCTGGGACTGATTTTCTAGGAAGGTGAAAGCAAACCTGTGACAGTCAACAAACTGGGAAATTCCTGATGTGTCACACATCACTGCCAGCCTGTGGAGTAGCTCAGGAGGACCTGATGCAGAAATATGACCCATTAGCAGACCTTGTATGTTGTCAACATTCTCAGGGATGGTCAGGGTGTACACTAGTCAGGCAGTACAACAGACAGCAAACCTGGCTCCCTGGGGAAATTCATCTTCCAGAAGTGCCCAGGGTGGTGTGATGTGACTTAGAATGTGCTGCCATTCTGGTACAGCAACTGGTGTCCCAGAAGCAGCTGGGACAGTGATGATGTGGCATGGCCAGCTCAAAAGGGAGGAGATGAGTGTGTAGGAGGCAGAGGAACAGAACTGTGTTGGGTTTTTTGTTGTTTTGGGTTTTGGTTTTTTTTTTGGTGGTAATAAGAGTTGTACACTCATTAGATGGATCCTTCACTGGTGGTACCAGGGTTTGTATCTTCAGCCCCACGCTGTCCAAGGCAGGTCCTCAGGTGGTGGCTGAGGCTGTCACCCTTCCTTCACTGTCCATTGCCTGAAGCCACCTTGTTGCACTGTAATCAGCAAGAAAACATGCCAGAATGGGCATGTGTTAGAGCAGCTTACTAATTTTTATCAGACAATAAATGTTTTCATTTATTCTCCGACACAGAAGAGGCTTTGGTTACTCTTTGGGAAAATTGAACAGAGATAATAGGTTTCTGCTAATGCTCCTCTTCTATCTTGCTTACTCAGAACCAGCCTCATTTCTGCAATGGGGAGACCAGCTTGTCCACTGAACATGTCACTGCCAAAGCAAACCGTGTAAATCTAATGATATTACACATCGCTCTCAAAGACGGAGAAAACATTTGTAATACTCTGGCTTATCACTAAGCTGCCCAGTCATGAAAGAAGCAGCAAGCTGGTGCATTCAAATAATAGTATTAAAAAAAATGAGGAAAAGAAAAATGTTTTAAGAAATCCCTGCGTGGTTCTAGCTTTTCCTGTCAAAAAGACCAATGTTTTGGCCAGCCAGCATGATTGTAACAGCATCTCTGAGATGAGGTTTGATGCAATACTCGTGGAGATTTGTTTGGTATTGTTTTAGTTTTTCCCTACTGATTTTCTTCTCCATTGCATAGTTATGCTGAAAAAATAGGCATTATGCACACTCTAAATTATTAAGTTTTTATTTATGGCAGCTACCCACTGGTGAGCTTTAGTAACAATTATCTTCCTCCCGAAGTACAGGACTGCATAGCAGGAGATTAGATTGGTTTTGTGACTTTGCAACCAACTTTGTTTCTAACCTTGGGTGAACCTTTTGATCACAATTATGTCTCAGTGCACCATTGTTATTAAGTTTAATTATATATAAACATAGAATTTAAAACAAACATTGTGATCTTAATGGGTACTCTGACATAAGCCTGCCTCTTTTTTTCCCAGAAGATCTCAGCTCAGGGCTTTCACTGAGCTTGGGGGCAGCTGACCTTTGTGTTCTGAGCTATTGGGTTGCTTCATACCGCTTTTCTTCAAGCACAAGCCTTCATATGGCCAAGGACTGCAGGTCATGTGCAACAAATGGGGCTGAGGGAACCCAGAGCAATGCCTCTGCTTGGCGTGGACACGACAGCTCCTGCTGCATTGGTGCAGGGGGGCTGCACAGGGTGCATGGGGGGCTCCAGGCTCACCCTGTCACAGACTGCTGTGATTCAGGTCCATCCAAGGCTGTAGAATGGCCTGGGACCTTGCTGCCCGTCACCCCAGGAATGGTGCGCTGCTGCTCAGGGTTGGGTAGTTCTTGGTGTGTAAGAATTAAGAGCCTCGTGCTGAGCTCGGCTCTTGGCCATGGTGATTTTGTAATATCTGTGTTATCTCTATTGATGGTTTTGACACCTCTAACTGAATAGGTGCCTTCTGCCAACAGAAGAAGTGAAAAGACCTCGAGTGTTCCCAGTGTGTTTGATGTGAAATTCACAAAGAACAGAAATCTTTGCTGCATCTCTGATCTCTCTTATCTTTGGCCACTGCTGTCTCTTCAGTACAGCAATATCCAGATAAAGCTGTTTAATTGCTTGGGAAATCTCCTTTCCAGGGTCTCCCTGTGTCAACTAATGCAGTTTCCCTGGATGTGCAGTTGATAATACATGCAAGGTGGAGCCCAAGGGACATCTTCTTGGTCCACCTCCATGTTTTGCTCAATTTCTCTTTTAGGAAAGGACCAAAGGTCACAAGGGGGGATCCCAGAAATGATCAATCAGCACAGTGAATCCTGTCACTTCCTCCCCATCACTCACTGGAAGGGGACACCACATTCTAGATATCGGACTTAATTGCTTTCTGAATGACAACACATTAGGTTTAATTACCCATAAAATTGAAGTACAGAGACTTTAGGTCCAAAATAATTTTCCAGCTCAGTAATCTATATGTGGCCAACCTCTTGGCATGGTGTCTTATGTTTCCAAAGGCATTTCAGGGTGCAACAGTTGCACGTGTGTCCATCAAAGCACTTTTACCTGGAAAGACTCCTTTTGCATGTGACTTTTTTGGGTTGCAATCAAAAAGCAAGAGCCTGGCTGAAACTGAAGTTTGCAACTGAAATAACTTCTAGGATTGCTAAGTGGATGTGAAATCCCCCCAGATCAGAACAGTAGTGTTACCTTTTATCTTTTAGCTGATTGCTCTTGTAAAAAGTAGCAGTGGGAAAAACTAAGCCAAATAAAATAGATGACGTTCATCCTCTTTTAACTCTATTAATATATAAAGAAATAAGCCAGATCAAATGCAGAGGGGATAACTACAGAGAAATTTTAATCTGCCTAGAAAATCTTGTAGAATTAAAAGAGAAAGTAGTTCTTGCTCCAATATTGAAGTGAATAGAAACATGATTAAAAGAGACATCCTTAAAGATTCTATTTCTTTCTGTTTCATTTCCCTGCTTCCAGTCCTTGGATCCTTCTGACCAGGGTCTGTCTGGAGCAAGCCTGCTTGAGCTTTTCCAGGTGCATGTGGTATCTCGGGTTTTCACGTTGCCATCTGCTGGGGCTGCATAGAGAATGAAATTGGGCAACACTGCTTTAAAGCATGACTTAGGCATGACTTAGATAAGGCTCAAGAGATTGAAAACAGGGCCCTTCTATCATTCCTTTTGGAGGTTTGTTTTTTAATTTACTCTTTCTTTCAATCTTTCCTTCATGCAGCACTTGTATACCTGTTGGAGCTCACCATTCATTCTTGCACACCCCAAAGGTGTCAGTAAGGGAACATTGTTATTTATGTGTATAGGAATATCTGGAATTAAATAAGTATTAGAAGCATTAAGGCTTTTAAAGAGATTCAGAGGCAGCCCACACTTGGGGAGGGGAAATGCTAAACAATGAGAGTTCTGAGCCAGCTGTCCATGAACAGGCCCCAGCACTGGGAGCCCATAGCAATGAATCTTGCACCTTTGCTTACTTGCTGTGGAATAATTCCTCCTGCGTTTGGAAGGAAAATTGTAGATCCTGGTCTTACCCTGTTTAGATGTGAGTCCGTTCCCATTTCTTCCAATCTGTGGGAAGAAAACACAACAGAGTCTGTTATTCATGATGGCCTTGAATTCAAGGAATTAAATAAGATAGGTACAGGGTATGTGAGCTTAAGCACATAAGTGCATTAATATTTCCATGGTGGCTGCCTGGGATTCTGCTTGCATTGAGTCACAGCTTGCTTATGCCTGCTCTGTATCTCAAACCATCGTAAGTTTTCCTGTTGCTTTCCCTATAAATCATTCTTTGTTGAACAAGCTGCATACCTCACTGAGCAAAAGCTGAACATTCCCTCTTTTATCTGAAGTATATATTATTCTGCTAATGCTCATATGGCTACTTTTTATTTTTTTCAAGGTCATTAGTCACTTGCCACGATGGTAAAATGTGATGAACAGCCCCATGAAAAGTTCAATGAAATGAATAACTAGCTTTAAACTATTTTATGAAAAAAAAAAAAAGGCAACAGTAAACCAGGCAGTGTGTTTCACATAGATGAATTTTCTATGATTAACCTTACAAGGCTAAAATTCAGTCTTGTGCTTTGATATTTAGATACTCTCATGAAATTACTCTGATAATCAAGAATTTCCTGTATTATTTCTTTGTATTCTTTATCTTCTCAGAGAAGGCATGTGGTAACTGGAATTTCCCTGCCTCTGAGAAGTAATATGCTGGTCCTTGTGCGTATTTATTTTTAGTAATTCCAGAGCTTTCCCCCATAAGCCACAGAGTAGATGAGTAATGAACTGGTTTCTCTTGGAGCTGTTTTACTCAATACAGAACATGCTGTGACAAAGTAATAAATTCACAACAGAAAGGGTTTATCATAGTAGTGGATATCCTGATATAGCAAGAACCTGGTTCTTCAGTGGGAAAGATGCTGTAAAGATATCAACCCTGCTGTTTATATTTACTTGTTCAGATGACTAAGTAAATAAATCAGATGCAGCTGGTTTAAGAAAATAAATAAATTAGTTATAGTGGCCTTCAGACTGAGCTAGGAAAACAACCTGTGGCATGGTGCTTGTACCTTGCTGTGAACACATCGATCTTCTCTTGTAGTGACACAAAGGATTAAAGACTCATTAGTGGTGTTATCTAATGTAGAGGTGTCCCATGAGACCTGAGGAGGGTGAGCAAGTTGCTCTGAGGTTTTGGTTGGAGGTTGTTTTGTCTGCGTAAAATGTTGCACTTATGAACAGAAATGGAAATTACTTTTTTTCCTCTGCTGCTTTTGAAGGTTTTCAAATTCCAATGTTTTCAGTTTCTACAAATTTTTGTTTCTTTAACTGCTGCAATGCACACAGAGGTGAGGTTTGTCCTTCTGGGAAGCTCAGCACAAGTACATTAATCTATTTGAATCCCAAGGGCTCACGGCAAGAACTCTTGTATGGATCTTGATTCACCTTTGAATAGGAGTGAATTTTTGTTACAACCATAAATGAGTAGCAACTTGAGTGCTGCCTGACTTTTTTCTTTCATTTTTTTCTCCTGATTATATTCCAAATCTTATGTTATTTCACTTTAAGTCAAGCTCTTCAAAAGTATGTTTAAAAAATGCATTCTTTTACATTGAAAAATTTTTCTTCTGCCTTTCATGACTACGCAAGAAGTCTTGAGGGCACAGAGTCTCTCTTACAACTGAAAGTCCACAGAACAAACAGAACTAAATTTTTTGTTGCCGCTGGAGTTTTTGGAATATGGCAGATTAAGAGGTTTTTTAAATATATTATTGATGGCAATAACACCTGGATTCCTTCCAGTTAATGCACTGTGCAAAGGGGAAAAGGCATCTTAAGCAAGTTGTGGTATTTTGGTGGACTACCTCATGTCTAGAGAGTTGAGACACACACGTGATAGAAGGAGCATATCCTGGGGTGACAGTGCAGCTGCTGAGATGTCTTCCTCAGAGCTGGAGAGTGGGCTGGGAATGCCCAGAGCAATCCCCCTGTAGCCAGATGGCATCTCCTTCGAGTCCTGCTGTTCGCAAACCATTGTGTACACACCAGTGTAGCCACACAAATACATGAAGAATAACCTCCCTGATCCCATGGAGTCAGTGTGCTAAACCAGCAGTATTTTGGAGATTACTGTTCCCAGACTTGGAGTGCTTGATGTTGGCTGAGGCCAAAAGAGATGCTCTGTGAGCAGGCCTGGGGAAGAAATACTGTTTGTTTCTACTGGGGCTATAAGTGGCTGGAGTTTCCTGAAGATGGCTTCTTGTTGTCAAATTATCAGTTATTATGCTGTTGTTGAAATGCTAGTCTGGATATCTCAAGTGCCACTTGAGTTGTAGCAGCAGATTTGTTGGCGAGCGGTGGAGACAGTGAGAGAACACAATGCTCGCCCAGGGAGAGGTTGAAACTGTCACTTCACTCTTTAATGGAGACAGGAAAGGTAATTAACAGCCAGTGTTGTGTACAGATTTGTATTTCATGGGGAAGATGACTCATTTTGGCTCTGGGCAAGCATGAGAATGAAATTAAACCAATGGCTGGTGCCATGCCAGTGACTTTGGCATTTTAAAAATATCTCCCCTCTGTGTCCCAACAAGCTCGCTATATTTTCAAAATCAGTATGTGCTTTGTTGGGAGCAGGGGTTTCCAGGCTCTCTCTGTAGGTGAAATATAGCTTTTATTTTCCTACTTGGATCCAAATTCATTCATTTATTAACCTCACTGTGCATTAGCTGTGTGGTTTTTACATGCATCAGCCTGTTTCCATAGAGTCTTTAAACGGTGCTAGTTCAAAGTTTATTGGGGCAGCTGAAGAGTTTGTTGAAGATTGTTGTCAGGCAGGATGCATTTAACATGACATGGGGAAAGGCTGTAGTTATTCCCTCCATTGGTATTGTGCTGCCTACAGTTTTCTCCTTCATTCCTGATGGTCAGGATGGCTGAACCATAGTTTGCCTGGAGCTTCTCTCCATCTCCAAAGGGCTGTGAGGTTTTTGTGTGTAATGAGCCAATGGGAAACTTGAAAGTGAGCTGCAGTTTATACATTCAAGTTTGGGTGAAAGTGCTGTGAGTGAAGCACAAGACGGACTAACATTTAGAGCAATATGTTCTCTGCTCTGTGGTGTGGATTTACTGTATTTGTTATCCTCTTTGGAAAGTGACCAGTGACAAAAGTCACCAGTTAGTTCTGCTTTGTCCTTCCTTGGCTGCATTCTAATTTTGCAAGTGTTCCCTTTTTTCCTTCTGAATGATACATTTCCATAGTTTTGCCTGCTGTTGGGTGGCTGGGTGTCATCACCAATTCATGGAGAGACTCTTAAGGCAACACTGAGGTCTGGCCAAGGACGGGCAAGGAACCTTTGCAGTTAGTTGGGTGGGCAGTTACCTGTATCCTCAAAGGCCCAGCTCCCTGAATATCTTATTATGGGGGAATTGCTGCTGAATGTGCCACTGGCATGGAGAGAGAGAGATGGGGCCAGGCAGCAGTGGCTGAGAATGGGCTGCATTCCCTGCTCCATGGAGCAGCCTTGGGCAGCCGTGAGTCTGTCCCTCTGTGCTGTCCGTGGTTTCTCCAAGGTCACCTGTGCTGACACTATTGAACAAATCAGTTGAAATTCCAGTTTATAGTTACCTTTCACGGCTGTGAAAGGACTATCTAGTGCCTTTTTACTACCCTGGGAATGTAATAACCAAAATTGAGACATATTTTGAGATATTCTAAATACATTCTGATCCTTATGCTTGTACAACTTTTTATACAAGGTGGTAGAGACCTTGATTTATTTTTTAATATTTGTTTATTAAGGAAAAATATCCATAAATAAACCTCTACTGATGGACTGATTCATTATCTCCTCCCCCTCCCATTTCCAAAATAACAACCCAGATCCAGCCCCCCACCAGCTTTACCACAGCAGGAGCAGAATTCAGATAATGAGGGCATGAGGAAAAGGTTACCAAACAAAGTTAAGGGAGTTAAATTTAGAAGAGAAAGAGCTAACAGGTGGCCAGAGAAAAGGGAGGGAGGAAGACTTTGGAGAGGCAGTGAATAGAAATGTGATTGCATTCGTTTTGGGGTTTGTATAATAGGGAAAATGTTGGGAGTAAAATAAACTCTAAAAAGAACTATTTAAAAATGTATTGTTTGCAGAAAACTGTAATCAATCTAACTGACAGTCAGAAAGGTCTATTTAAATTGCAGGGTTTTTCTCCCTTGCACTCTTCCCAAAATCAGCTTCAACAAATTGGGAAGAGTATAGAACCAGATACTGAACCCATCCATTGACATGTTAAGCAATTTTCAAGTCGTAACTGCATTTGTGGCTCTCCCTTGCCTCTATTTTATGGTATGGTCGGATGTGGTTTTGGTCCAAGGGTTCATCTTGGGATGATAACACCAAGATCCAAGTGCCTTTCAGACCTTTGTTTGCTGGTGTATCTTCATACCAAGTTGTTTTTTGCCTCAAAGCCAACTTTTCTCAAAGGAACAGTATAAAACCAGAGATCTAACACAAAGTCATCTACCTGCTGCTTTCATTTGGCAATGATAACTTTGACTGCAACTGTGCTCCATAGACTGACTCCTAAAGCAGAGATTAATTGTCCATGCGGGGGACTGAGATGTAGCTAAAGAAAGAAACAGAAGCTTGGCCAGTATTGTTCTATGCAATGCCCTTGGTCTCACTTCTTATGATGTTGGAGGATATTGCCTGAAAGAAGGATTTGGTTCACAGTGTGTGACAAGAGTGACTTGGTGACTAACTCGATGCTGTATTTATTTAGAATTAGTACTGAGCCTTTCTTAGTATTTTGTTTTATACAAAATTGAAGAAAACTGTGTGACCGCAGAGCTAGTTTTCAGATATTTTAGACTGAAGAAATAGGATTTATTTTTAGCGTTAGTTATCTTCAATGTTGCTTGTGTTTATCCATCAGTAATGAACTCTAGGAGTACTTAGCTCCTTGTGTATGGAGTCTAAATGAATTTTCATATGTAAATATTAATGTTGCAGGTATTTGAAATTGGACAGATGAACCCAGAATGAAGTGTTCACTGCGCTGAACTGGAATTTGGGAGTTTCAGCTGCCCTACTTTTCAGAGGGTTTTTTGTCAGTGTAGCAGTATTAAGCCCTTAGGTAATATATTATTGTTTATACTTAGTGGAAATCCTCTAAGGATTACTTCCTTTCTTCTTGTTGAGTTAGACTAGATTAAGGAGGTGCATTATGGCAGTGCTATATCACTACTGGGTTTTATCCGAAGGAGTAACTTAGATTTCTACTGTCCCTGATCCATCATCAGTTGTGCATTGATATAGCCAGGTACCTTTTGTGGCACCTAAATGTGGCCTGTGGCTGGTGTGTCAGAACACAGCATTGTCCTGGAGATGATGTTTAAGTCTTTTTTTTATGATTCAGGGACAAACCCTTGAATTTATTCTTTTATATGATGGCAACTGACACCATTTTCAGAAATATTGATTCTGAACAGGAGCATTTAGATAGTACTACAACCATTGTTACAAGGAGAATAACAAGTTTTTAATTTCTTTCTCCTTTGTTAATCCCTGGAAAACATTGCCCTGGCTATCTCAGCCGGCTTTCAAAGGGAATATGCAGCGTGCAGCCTCTGGTCTTCACTCAGTGGAAATGGTTTTATTTTGGACATCCTTTTAATTCTGCAGATTGGCCGAATCTCAGATGGCCTTTCGATCCAATTCTGCCCTGACTTTGATTGATGCTATCTCTCTATTTGGGGATTGACTAATTAAGACCATGCTATCTAAAATCAGTTTGCTTTGCTCGTTGGTTTTTTGTTTTTGTTATGGTGGGGTTTTTTCCACTCAACTACTTTGAGTTTGAACCTGAGCTGGGCACCCTGTTGTACAACTTCTTTTAAAGTGTTTTCTTTCCCAGTGCTAAAATGAAAACACATTTAAACTCTTCTCTTTACTTTGGGGTTTTCCATGATACAATCTACCTGTGCTTATTTAACCCGATTACCATGTTGTTAATTTTAGTATTGATTACCTCCTCCCCTCACTCATTCCTTTTTATTTTATTTTTTTGATTTTTTTAACCTGTAGCTTGAAATTCTGCAAAAGGACTTTGCATAGCATATCCTTGAAATTACACTTGGAAACTATGACTTGGACAGTTACTTTAGAGGCATTCTTGGAGGTCATTACAGTTTTTGTCAAGAACAGTTTAATTCTCTGCCATTTTCCACTTTTGTTATTATTGTGGATCGTCATGGGAGCAGGTTAATTTGGTCCCATTTCCACCTCATGTTCTGTCCCTCATCTCATGAATGCAAACACGTGGAAACTGGACTCTGCAGAAGATTAAACCTGTGGCAACAAGTAATTCCTGTGACAGAGGCTTTAATGAGAAGAGAAAAAGACCTTAAAATATCTCCTTTCATTTAATAAGGATAATCTGAGCAGTGTGAAAACCACTGGAGGGTGGCTCTGACCTGTCTGCTGGTCACGTTGCAAGCCATGATGGGACTGGTCTTTGGGCACGCACCTGTGACAGAGTGACTCCATGGGCAGGCAAAATTAAAGCCCCTCTCTCTGAAAACCAAAGAAAGCTCCTCAGGAGTGACAGAAGAGATAATGTGTGGGTGGTCCTGGTGTCTGGAGGGCAATGCTGTGCTTGAAGGACCAGCTCCTGCAGTGTAGCTCCTGCAGTGGCTTATCCCATCCTGTTCTCTGCCCCTGCTCACTGCTAAGGATGATCTGGAAGGAGCATCCCCTGGTCAACCAGAGCCTGTCTGGTGGCAGATGTGCAGAAAAAGGCATGAGAAGTAAATAGACATTGAACCCATTTCAGACAAACCTTTCCAGTTTTTGGCAATTACTGTCTTCGAGGCTTTCAAGCCATACCTTTAGGTACTAAGTCTCCATGACTTTGTCTAGTTCTTTATTAAATCCTTTTAAAACCCTTTGTCTTGTGCAATAACTTGTGTCAAGGAGTTCCATAAATTAACTGTGTAAAAAAGCACTTTATTTAATTTGTTAGACATGCTGGCTGATCATTTCATCAAATTCCACCCCTCACTCCCTTTTATTAAGTTGGGAAGGGGTGCCCTCTCATTACCTTTCCACTCTGGATTTTGCAGACCTGTTTCTCCCCCCTCCATCACTCTCCTATCATACTCCAGAAAGAGTCCTTTGGGGCATTCAGACCTGTTAAATGGGAGGGAGAGGCCAGCTCAGAGATGCTCTTCAGGCTCAGATTCGTCAAACAGGGCTCTGGCCATCAAAAGGAGCACTCTGGCAGGGAATGTAGAATTCACCCAGGATATCAAAAGGACCTATCCATACAACTGTTCAGGCAGGCATAATAAGGATTTTTAGGGTAACATTTTTACAACTGGAAACAGTGAGTTTGCTGCACCTTGGCAGAAACACCTGTCCATTGTCCTAGGGAGAAAATCATTAATTTTGGGGAGTTTATTGATGGCAAAGGCTCTGATTGATAAATAATCCCAGCTCTGTGTTTCTCCTGAGACTTGTCTTTTGATGGCTTATCCCTTGACCTATCCCTAAATGTATCATCCTTTGACCAGAGGAGCAAAGGAAGCAAGATGAAAAAACAGATGCCATATTTCAGTGAGATTGCCTGGTACATCATTGAGATGTGCAAGTGAACTTAGCTCAGCAGGTCGGTCAAGCCTTGCTCCTGTGCTGGCACCTCACTGACTTCAGTAAAAGCCAAACGTGTGTTAGCCACGTGCTTATGGTTTCTCTCCAGATCAGGATGAGGGTGATCTCCTTGCAGGTGGCTCAGCTGGAGCTCTGGTCTTCCTGGTCCTGCCCTTCTGGGCAAGCTGGGATAAAACTCCATGTCCGGCTCTGTGCTTCCAGGCTTCCTGGCTGTCATTCAGAGCACAAAGCTCTCTGCCTCCTTGCGATCTGTGGCAAAGCATCTCTGCACAAGTCACAGGTGTTACTGAAAGACTGTCATGGCAGCAGCTTGGAGGTTACACCCACCATCTGAGAAGCTTTTGTTGTTGGAAACTGACTCACTTATATGTGAAGAAATCAATATTTTTATAAGCAGAATGTTGTGGGAGTGTTTTTTTCGGGTTTTGTTTGGTTTGGGGTTTTTTTATTTCGCAGTTCTGGATGCCCCCAAAAGCAAGAATGTTTCCATCGGGTATTAAAATCTGGCTTTTGCTTCCAGCGGCGGGCAAGGATGTGTGTTATTACTGTATTTGGACTAAATGTCACTCAGGATAATACAGAGCTGCAGACAAGCATTGCTCTAGAAGCAGGCCCTTGTCTCTCTGTATTTCCTCAGCACACTGAATGTTTGGCTAAGCTCCAGGAACTTTCCAAACACAAACAATGTATTAAGCCTTTTTATCAGACTATGCTCTGTCTGAGCTGGGATGTGGGCAGCCTTTATAATAAGGTGTGTGCAGAATTGTTAATGGCTTTCCCGTCGACTTGTGCAACAAAAATATCCCAAATTTTAAATATTAAAGCGCCATTTTATTTATTTATTTTAGAATCATTGTCTTCCTTTCTCTACACAGTATTAGAAGAATGGTCAAATTATGGGTTTGATAAAACCCATATTTTTTTTTTTTCGTAAGTAGATGGCTTGCTACATGTGTATGGTGGGGATATGAAACACAGGTTGTGGCTTTTGGATGTGGCTTGTGACTGGTGTTGGAGTGAACTTTGACATCACTGGTCCATCCTTGTCCCTTAGTCAGGGGATGACAGTCCCACCAGCTTCCAGTTAGCAGATAATGACCAAACTAATAACTCTTATGCAGTTGCTAGCATAAAACAGCCAGCAATTTAGGATTTGTAAATGCAGTTCCAGCAGAAATAGCACTGAGTACCTTTAATGGCAAGGACAAGAGGGAGTTCAGAAAGGTGTGATGCTGTGTCATGTCTAGTCCCCCACCCCTGTTTGGGGTGGTGACTGCCCTGGAGCTGTTGCAATCACACTGGCTTTTTGACTTGATGAGGTTTGAATTGCTGATGCTCAAGAAGAGCTTGTTGCAAGGACTAGCAAAGGATTTCAGGGCTTTCACTCTGCTCTGCATTTAGAATATATATGTTTAAATATGTAGATATATTTTAGACTTGAAGATGCAATCTGTGGTTTGGCCCTTAGTTTATGTCTGTTTTGGCAGTAGGATGATCTCCAAAATAAGCTGCTACTTCTGAATGCTACCACAGCAAAACCTGGCCTCAAATACTGCCTTGAAATAAAGTCTCATCAGCTGCAAGATGTGCTTTTTATTCCCAATGTCGGTCATATTGACTCATTTCCCATACAGTTATACATCCCATGCTATTCTCTGTGTCCTCAGGCAGCAGGAGATAGTCCTCAAAAGAGAAATTTAAGCATAAATGTTTGCCTCTTTGGATTCAAATTTCACTTGCCTCAAATAGCATCTGAAATGATCTCATTTATATTTTCATTAAATAGGTAAGTAGGAGTTAAGGAATACCCTGTATCTCCTTGGGGAGCTCAACAGAAGTGAGCTGCGTGTGTGCAGGTATGAGAGGGGACAGGATTGGGGTCACAAAGTTGCATTTCCTGTGCTCCCCTCATCAGGATCCTTATCACTGAAACAGCTGAGAAAGGGACCTGACAGCAAGGGATGGAAAGCAGCAGTGAGCTCTGGAGAGCATAGGTCGTGGTGGCAGCTGCTCAGGAACGTGGGTTTGGACGCATGGACCAGGTTTGTCTGCATCCAAAGTGGATGTTTTGGATAGCTGTGTGGGGAGGATGTTTCTGATCACAGAAATGGGTTCATGTGCTGAATGAATTGGGCTTTGAGGAGCAACCTTTGATATGCCACACTGTTTCTGGAAAAATCAAATGTTTGGGTTCAGCCACAGTTCAGCTTTAAACCTCTAAGGTATACTGGAGTTCATCATGCCTCTCTTTCATTCCAGGAGATTTATTTATTTATTTTCTCACCCTTGCTTCTGGCTGGTCCCTGTTAGCATGCAGCTCTCCCTGCATCTGGAGATCAAAAAGTCCTGCGTATATGACAGGGCTATTGAAAGTAAAAAGGGGATAAAAGAGTGATGACTGGGAATAAAGCCAATGTTGTGATTTCTCAAAAAGCACCCCTCTGATGAAGTGTAAGTGCTCCAAAAAGGCACCAGATGTTGTGTGTACGTATTTTTAATATAGCTTTGACTAGAGGGAAGAGATAAAGATGATTAAAAAAGGGGATTCGGGGCAGGTAGATGATGAGCTGAAGAACAAATGTTTCCCTTCATTTGTACTTCTTGTCAGGGAGAGGAGGAACATTTCAGCTCATTGATCTTTGGGCTGGATCATCTGTGGATAGTGGGCAACAGACACTTGAAACCACAAGTTTCTCAGCATTAGCCTTTCTTCCTCTCAAATGAAGAGGAAATGCCTTTAGCATTTTTTACCATGGCTTGAGTTTGCTTTTACTTGTTCAGTGGGATCCCCTCATACGTGCTTGAAGCAACGAACCTCCCCTGCAGAGCAGATCTGACAAGAGAGAAGGAAAAAGTGATGCTCAGCTGGCTCTCCCCA
Organism: Grallaria varia; assembly: GCA_013396735.1. Classification (NCBI taxonomy): domain Eukaryota; kingdom Metazoa; phylum Chordata; class Aves; order Passeriformes; family Formicariidae; genus Grallaria; species Grallaria varia. Next base: position 86,882 of record VWZG01003763.1, read on the forward strand.
TCCTACTGTTCTGCTGATGCCTACACAGGCACCCAGGTTTGGGGACATGAGGAGCTGACAGGGTTTCTCCTAAAAAGTTGTCTTTGAAGGGCTGCCTGCAAGGTAGGGTAAAGCTCAAGGATGCAGTGACAGACTGGTCCTTGCAGTACAAGATTGACGTTGGAGCTTGGTAGCCAGTTTCAATCCTCCCAGGGACTTCCTTTTCTTTCTGCTCCTCATCTTAGCAGTATAGGGTCTTTCTGCTTCCCACCAGCTGATGGGTGCACTCAGCCTGACCCCTGTGCATCTCCTGAGCAGAGACCTCAGGCCAGAGAGAGCTTGTAGATGCGATACAGGTCACACTGGGACAAGTGCAAATGCTCTGTGCCAGCAATCCCCACGTTGAAGGGTTTGCAGGCACATAGCTGACACAACCTTGCTGAGATCACAAGAGCTGAAGCAGAAGAAGTTTCTGCTCAGCAGCTGTGAATTATGTGCACCTCTGAGACTCGATGCTGCTTCTGAACACACCTCCACTGGCAGGATGAGCTGTGAGCAAAACAAGGCTCTTGGGAGGAGAGGGAGTCAGCTCAGTGGGCTTGGAAGGCAGAGAATTTATTTATTTACTTTTTTTTGTAGTAATTTTTCGGAACAACTCGAATTACAAAATGAGGCTGTTAATGCTGAAGTAGCCTGACGATTGCCACGGGAGTCAAGGAGCCGCTGGGCTTCTCGGTGCCAAATCAGTAATGCTCTGGCCAGCTCTAAGTGATGTGAGTCCCTTTCTGTGTCAGTCGTTTCTGCTGTATGAGAAGAGAGGGAGGAGAAACAGAAAGAGCAGGAATCTCCTGGAAAACCTGGGAACATGAGCCATCCTGGGGCACACCAGCAATCTCAATGTTGTTTGTGGGTGTATTGTTAAGGAAATGTTTCTAAATAATAGCTCTATTGCAGTTTGTCTATGTAGAAAGCTTACTTAAGCGTGATTTCTCCCAGGATATTTAGTGTTTTTCTTTTCTTTGGACAAACATAGAAGGGTAAAATGGATCTATCCACAAAAGCCCCCAAAGCTGCTGCTTTCACCAGCAGAGCTGGCTGTCAGCTGGGATGGCCAGGAGCATCACTCTTGGAACATCTCAGTAATTGGACTTTGCCAAGGAAGAAGTAAATAAAAGGTATCCGGTGAGGATTGCTCCAATAGCTTGGGTTTCACAAATTGAAAACATATTAACTTCTGACAGTTCTGATCTTCTATAGACAAAACAACTATGTTCCCAGGAGCTCTGTGCTTAAAGTTTTAAGTCTTTTCCCTTCTGGTGAATTCTTTGTGCATCTAAAAAAGGCTCCCAGAGTCTGATTTTTTTTTTTTTTTTCCATACTGCTTTGCACCTTTCTTTATCATTCACACCAAAGCCGGCAGGCTCAAAATGTTCTTTTGCAACAGATTTGGCAGCATTTTGCATCCACTTGGCATTGGGACATGTGTTTACGTCTCTTACTCTACTGGGTATGAGGCAGTAACAAATTTGGCCCTCTGGATATTTCTTACTTTTGAACCCAGGGTTAGATATATTCTCTGGGACTCTGTAAGTTATTTCAATTCATTTATTCTTTCCGCTGCTCGTCGTGCCTCTGTTCCTGGCACCTGCTGATAAAACTGAGTATAAAACCTTACCTAAAGTTTTGAAGACAAAAAAATGTCAAGTACGTCTTAGCGACAGACTTTTAGTTCAAGTCCATGGCTGCTCTGTATTTCTAGGCTGTGTGCAGTGTATTCCAGACTAGGAAAGGTTGGGAGGAAAGACACTCATGCAATGGTTAGCATCTCATAACAGCACTTTATCAGGTTACTAAGGAGAAAGCTCAGTGCTTCGTGTCAGTCTGCCAAAATAGTTGAGTCAATAGGAGCCTTTTTATTTTTTTATTTTCCACATGGGTGCATTTGGCTCATGGGTCTTCCAGTAAATCACTAGATAACTATTTATGATTTGGCCTTCTTTGTAAGACTTCTGCTCCGACTGCCAGTTACACCAAACAGAAAAACTGACACCGAGGCAGATCTACACTCCTTGTCTCAGTATAAATTGGGCATATTTTGCCTGGGAATGGGTTGCAGCCAACCCTTTCCTGCAGCCACGAGAAGCAGAGTTAGGTCCAAGGTTGTTTTCCTAACAAGTAGAGATGAGTGGAACATGAAAAACTTGGGAGGCAAACATGATAATCTGCCAGGTAGTCTTGGAGGTAGCTGGGAGCACTGTTTCCCAGGCTTGTTGGGAAGTTGATGTGCTGCTCTCAGGGCATTTTCATGCAGACATCCCTTGAAAACATCCTACCCTTGTACAAGTCTTCTTTAGCCTGCAGTGATCAGATTCATGCCTCAGGGAACCCTCGCTGCAGAGAGGAACCCAAGAACTCATTTCCATTGAGCTTTTCCAGACATTGCTGGTTGGCTTTGAAAGCTTCAGCTTATAATTACTTTTGATTATATCAATGTCTATATGCTACTGTGTGTGCTGTGGGCCAGATGGTGCAGCTGTTGTTACCTGCATTGCAGATGCAATTTGGCCCAAATGGTGGTGGTAAGTCACTCCCAAGTGTCTCTCGGGTGTCAGAGTTAAGTATCAGCTTTTGTGAGTAAATTTTTTTCCCCTCCTACATATGAAACAGGGAAAACTAGGTATGATGGAAGGAAAAATGTGTAACCAACCAGCACAGCTAATGCAAGGCTAATCCCTGGCAGCAGCTCTGGGATGTTGAAGCACAAATAAGACAGCTGCCTTCAGACTTCACTAGTCATCCCAAAAGAACAAGTCCCAGTCACCCAGGATAGGATTAGGAGAGTATAGAAGCATAGAGCCTGTGCCATTTTTGCAATTCTTTCCATCCCTTTGAGTTGCTCTGTGCAAAGACATCCTACAGATGTGGCTGAGCACAGGCACGGTTGGAGACAGCAGGGGATATCAGTGCTGCTCCAAGTGCTTCTTCCTCATTGGGGGATTTAGTGTGGTCACTTAGAAAATAGACAATTAGATTGATTTAACAGCTGTTGTAGTGTGTAATATACATGATATACTTAACATCTCATGGATGAAAGGCAAAAAAAATCAGGGAAGTAGGTTGAAGTGACCTGTAATCATAGTTACTAAGCACTCATGATTTTACCAAATGTCTTGGGGTGTTTGGTAATGTTTGAGAGTCCTGTGATTATGCAAAATTGTTCCTTTGCAAAGGTGGGGGGGAAGGCATTTCGAGGGCAAAGCATTGTGATGTTGTTCTGAAGAGTCAAGCAGCAAGCAACAAAAAGAGCATATTTGCATGTATTTCTTTGCTGGGTTAAAAATGCATAGAAAACACCATGACTTTAATGTTCTTATTTTGTGACCTGTTCCTGAGCTCCTGGCATCGTTCATTCTATACCTTTAGAGAAAAGTGTGGTAACAAGGTTTCCAGCTGTGTGAATTTTCAGTACTTCGTGTTTCCAAAGCAGGGTAGTCCACCAGGAGGAGTTTGGACACCCTTTGTCTGGCCTGAGCTTAGCCTGTAAGCTTTACAAGAATCTAAATCTGCTTCAGGCTTAATCACAGAAGTGTGTGCTACCCATCTGGAGAATAAACTCTATTGTGTGTCACAACTGCAGCTTGTGTAGAAGAGAGAAATGTACCCTGAAAATCAGTGTGAAGCCTCTAGTCCTTTCCTGCTTTTTGTTGCTTTCTCCCAGATGCTGTGACTGTCTTGGGGAAAACAGAAGTGGCTTTAAGAGCAAATGAGAAGTAAAGTGAAGTAAAGATCAAGGATGCTTGAAGCAAAGTGTAACATCCTCCTTTAATGCATTAGAAAATAAGTACAAAAAGAGAAAGATGAAGAGCAATGAAATTTAACTCCTTCAATAATTGCTTAAAGAACAAATGTTTTGGTTGAGACTTGGATTTCAGGAGTACTTTCTGTGTTAACACTGCAGTGTAGGTGCATTTCCTCAGATCTGTTCTTGCAGTATAATTGTGGTATTGCTGTGGTCAGCTGCATTTCTTCTTCCTGCATTCCCTCTCCCTTTATGCTTTCCCTGCAATAGGAGTCCTGAATTTGGGATCCACATTTCAAAAGTAAATCAGGAAAGGCATCTGCATACAAATGGCTCTGAAATAAGTGATTTTTTTCCCATGGCATGGAGGTCTGCAGAGCTGTGATGCTGCTGTGACTATTTCCTTTGCTTAATTATACTTGTGTAAAGGAGAGCCTGTCAGTGTTCATGAGAGCTGTCTGCAGGATTTGGGGCCACCATTCTCTAAAACTTTTACATAGAGCAGAGATACTTATAAACTGATTTTTGCAGCCATTCACTTTAGCAAAGCTGGGCCTGATCCAGCCCCATGCTGAGCTCCCACATCACTCTGACTTCAATCAGAGATGGTTATTTCTTGAAGGGTTTTTTGCCTTTGTAGGTAGGTTTTACCCTGCTTAGCTTAGGCTGGAGTTCAGGTACTTATATTTACGGTTTCACAAAGAAAGTTGTTAATATTTTTTTTTTTTTTGAAAATTAGCTTGTTGGGGGACATTTAAATAGAACTTATGTACTCATTGCATGCATCCTTCTCCAAATCTTTTTGGTTTGTGTAAGTCATGTTTTCCTCATGCTTCAAATCCATCATAACACAAAAAGAAAGTTTCTCATTTACTTTCATGAAGTTTTAATACCTGTTAGTTCACAGGTCATGAAGAAACTGAATATTATTATATTTCCTATTTACCATTTACACATTTCCTCTTAATGGTGTGAAATATAAATGAATTATGTGCCTGCATTTGTGGTTGCAAGTTGCTGTTATAAATAATGCAAACAGATGCTCATGGGGTAGTAAATGAAATTTTTTTGAAAGGGAACAACAGGAAGAACGGAAGAAAGGAACATTTTTGGTTGGCTTGTGGCATGCAATAACATGTGACTGTGCAGGGCTCTTTATAGATGCACTCCTCATTTTGTTTCTTTGTTTTGTTTAATTTAAATCTTTTGTCTTAAATACTGCTTATATTCCAAAATGCCATTCTGGTGTTGTCTCAACTTTCCTGTTAGAGATGAGAAATACGCTTTAAAAATAAATTTAATTGCAGAAAAAATAGAAACCTAATGTATAAATCTTTTACCAGAACTGTGGGAATAAATGTTTTCTACAGGATGTAGAGTACAGGACTGGTTTTGAAATCAGTGAAGCAGTAAAGTTGATTTCTTATACCTAGGATACCATAAATAATTCATTTAGTGTTGTAATTTATCATTACTTACAAATAAAAAAAATTATGTTGCGTATATTTGTTTTCAAAAAAGTTTTCCAGAAGTGTCTAGGAACTGCATCCTTAATTGTAAGTACGTGGAGAGTCAGATCTGCTGGTACTATTTCATTGCAAGGCTGAGACCATACTTGCCTCCCCCCTGCAAAAACCTGCTGCTGCTTTTAAAAATGAGAAACTGATAGAAGGAAACCCAAAGATATGTGGGCGGGGTGGGGGGAGGAATAAAAAAAATCTGGCCTGAAATCAATAGAATTGGTCAAGTGGGTCATACTATTCTTTTAAATATTTTTGTTGCATTGCAATTCACATAGTATGAACTTGAGTGATGAGGGTCTAAATACATTCTTTCTAGATTTATTCTTTAATAACTCAAATACAACTGATCGTAATTCTTCATTATGTGTTAAGTTTCAATAAAATATTTTGTTCAGAAAAATACATATGTTAACAGCCTTCTGAATTATGCAAGTATTACATTCAAAGACCATCCTTCTTGTTCTTTTTGGCATTGCAGTTTTTTCCCATTTCTCTTTTTTTCTTCATTGCCAGTTTTGACTGCTCGGCTTGGGCACAGGAGTTTATCAAAATAAAAAATGTTTTGTTTTGGATAAGTGTGAACATGTGCTGTGTAATGATTAAATGAAAATAGGAGTGAAAAATACCTCCCTGAGCTTCAGTAATCAGAGTGAGGGTTGGGGTTTTCTTTATTTTGGTGTATTTTAAACTGCCTATTGAGTTTGTATTAAAATGTTCCCAATTAGCTGTTATGAGAGCAAGTTCTGTGACATCTCCTTGTGCTCACAGCTTTGAGGTTACTTGGAGTAACTCGTACCCGTGATAGAGATGGGAAGCATCAAAGCTAGTTTGGGGATTTTGGAGCGTCTGGGTGCAGCCTGAGCACTCTGTCACTCTGCAACTCTGCAAATGAGTCATTCATATTTGCGTTGAGTCCATAGTGGTGCATTTCCCCGTGCCCAGCACCGAGATGATGAGCATGGTCTTTAGCATGCAAGGAGTTGTTAAGTTTTTCCAGTGAAGCCAGTGCAGTGCAATGAGACCCAGCTAAGGACGTGTTTGGGGCTGCTGAGGTGTTGCAGGAATAGGCAGGGTGCTGGTGCTGCTTTTTGCCAGGCTGTTTGGCCTGGGTGAGTTTTAGGGACATTTTGTCTTCCATCCAACGGCCCTGCAGGAGAGGGAATTCGATAAACGTGCTTTTCAGATGATGATGATAAAAGAAAAAGACTGCCATGAAACCACAACAAGGATCCTCCCCTCCCTTTCCCTTGCACTCTACCTTCATTTATCTCGGCAAGCTTGAATTGCAGTCCCATTGCTATTAACCTTTCGACTGCTGGCATTTTACCCGGAGTGCTCAGCCCCAGCTGGCAGCAGGAATGGGAGGATTGGAGCAGCTCCAAAGTGATGAATTGGCATTGGCTCTTCGCGCGGCGGCTGCTCTCTGTAAAGTGGAAAACACGTTGTGCAGCTCTGTGGTCTTAATACCCTGTCTGTCCAGATACCACCTGCAAAAGCCTGAAATCTGGGGATGAAGAAAAGGAGGGGGGAACTGCAGCACTGGAAGGCTTGCTTTTCTTCCCACCTTCCACAACTACCTGCTTGGCCTCTGGAAAAGGAGACAAACTTTCTCAGCTCTCATGGCAGCAGCTGCTTTCCAGCCAGTGCTGACAAGCCAGGCAGTGAGACTTTGCCTGTCGCTGGATGGGCACCCCCAAGTTAGCCTGTCCTTCCCAAGGACTGTCCCCTTCTCTGTCAATCAGGCACCCAGTTGCAGACATGGCTTGTTTTCTAGGCTGTGCCACCAGGTTTTAAGGCCCTTGCTGTGCCATGGTGTTGGTGCTGCCAGGCTGCTCTCTGCCCTCCCCGGAGCGCCTCGGCAGCGCGGATGCACAGCGCGATGCTCGGTGCTGTGTTGGCTGGATCCCGGCTGTGTGTGTGCCAGTCCTGCCGTCTGCTCCATGCAGGGCAGGGAATGTCCTGTCCTGGCTCTCTCTGGTCTGTCAGCAGCCCACAGCAGGTGCTACCGTAAAACACAGCGGTGTGATGGAGTCCGGCGTGTTCCTTGGCAGGGCAGGGAGGCTCCTGTCCCTGGTCCAGCCCCCAGGAGCTATTGGCACATCCACCTGTGGTATTGACCATCATCACCCTGTGAGTCTGCTGGGCATGGGCAGCCTGTGTCCTGGCACCTTCATCATTCTGCTCCAGAGAATTGCACTAGATAAGTGTCAACAAACGAGTCGGCCTCCAGTTAATGAAGAGAGGTTTTTGCTTTAAAGAGCTACTTGTCCATCTCTTCTGCATAAGAAATGCAGGGGGGTTTGTTTTGTTTTGGTTTTGTTGTGTTTGGTGTTTTTTTCCTAGCTATGTGGCAGAACTTAGAGATGAGCAAATACTGTGGGCAACATGTATTATTTAACTTTTCATTAGCAATAATATGAATTAAATTGATGGTATTTGTCAAGGTGGTTTATGTGTTGTAGTAGAAGCCTTAGGGAACTGCTTTTGAAATATAAGGAATTTCAGGAAAAGAGAAGTTGGTTTAGTGGCTAGGGGAAAAGGGCTCTGGAAATATGAGTTTACCTCTCAGATGAGAGAACTGGTTTTGCTTCTCTGTAGGACCTCATGTAAACATTGCAAGGCCAGAGTTTCTTTCAAACTCATCTCCTGTTTATGCAGCTTCCTAAAGTGGATGATCTGGATAACACAAATGAGATATGAGTTTAATAATTTTGTATTCTCTTCGGGACAAAATGTGAAAATACAAGAGCAGATGGCAGGTAAAACCCACGTACAGTTACTCAGATGTGATGGAGGAGTGTTGGTTGTGATGTGCGTGTTCTGTAGATCTGACCGTGCAGTGACATAACTGGAATTTCTGTGTCTTGTTGAAGATAAAAAAGGGCTATGCCCAAAAGGACATGACTTGAGAGATTCAGGTATACAATTTCTAGGGTGTGTTACAGAATCATATACTCAGCCATCAAATAGTATTGCCGCCTAATAAATGGGCCAGGTAGTTTAAAGGCTGGGTGTTCTGCACCTGGTAACTGTGGGTGTTTCTGAGAGGAGCAGAGGGAGAAAGGAAGAAAACAGAAAAACGCCACAAAAAGTAAGAAGAGCTTGAACAGAAGAATTTCATTTTAAAGACAGTGGACGTGCTGCAGCAGGAGCTGTTTCCTACCTCTGCTGGCTTCTGCCTCAGGGGGCTCTGCCCAGGCAGCGTGTCTGGTGGTGCCTGCTTTAGTCATTACTTGTGTCTGTGTGGGCTTGGGGAGCTGCAGTGCAGGCAGGAAGCCTGTGTCTCTTAATCCCTTTTACATTTCAATTCTTAAGCAATTTCAGAAGAATAAACTCTTCTTTTTTAAAGTGGATTTAAAGAAATGGGAGAAAACAAAACTCAAATTCAAAGACCTTAATACCCAGTTCCTAGTATTATGCTTAACTTAGGTTAATGCAAGTGACTCAGTCTGAGATAAATCCAAATGCCTGGTTATATTAGTGCAGATCTCACTGCAAGTGGGTGACTTGAGCTGCCATTCTCTTATCTTTTCTTTCACTTCTGATTTATTTGCTAGAAATGTGTACTCCTTTAGTAAAAGCATTGACTGCACAGCAGGTTATGTGAAAGAGCCTCTTAACACCCAGGTAACGGGTACTGGGCTAAAAGTGAAAGATGATCTCAAATACAGTAGTTGCTAGAGTTTCACCTAAACCCCTTGTGCAGTAGATGATTACAATATTCCACAAAAATATCAGCAGTTCTTCATCAGCCTTTGTGGGAACAGGAATCAGCTGGCCCTGGCCAGACCCAGGACTCATCATTGTCAATCTGTAGATAGGGAGTCACTGTGCGCCTGCCAAGAAAGCACATCAGTGTTTCTTCTGCAGGGGAACAGGTAGGCACAAGAGAGCTGGTCAGTCTCCTGGGGCTCCCCTGCTTGGCAGGAATGTTCCTGACACTGTTCTTGGGTGCAAACCTCCTAGTTTTATTTCCACGATTGTGTGGGGACTGTTTGCTGAAAATCATGTGAAGGCTTCACCTTCTTTTGCACTGAGCACGAAATGTTAGCAACTTTCTAAACTTTCTTGGCCAGGGATGACCTGATAAGGAGGAAATGTCCTATCTCATTGCCAATCCCTGAAATCCCGTGGTTCCACTTTTAATATCTACTACAAAAAACAAATACTTGTGGCCTTGGACCACCTCTTTCCAATTTCTACATGCCTCTGAGGAAGTGCTGCCATTAAAAATTCAGAGGCTCTGGCTGTCCCTTTGGTTTACACATTCTGGCTGAGGTCAGTAGTGGTTTCTGTAAATGCTGGCCAGCAGAGTAGTTACAGCTGCAGTTTATCTTGCTACAGAATATGGACAGGAGCTCTTGTGAGGAGCAAGCCCCCCCAGACTGGAATCACAGTTTAAGCTGAAAGGTCACCTACCTGTCAAAATCTTCACAGCACTGATTTGTCAAGCCATTGTTCATTCCAGGGTGAACTGGAGACTGATTCAGTCTTATCATAGTTACTAAACAGTAATACTGTTCTTTATTCCTGCACCTTGGATCTAGGCACAAGAAGAAAAACATTTGAGAGGTTCCTAAAGTTTCATCTTCTGGGACAGGAGATGGGAGAAGGAGTTGTTTCTCAGGGCAGCCAGGGATGTCACCTGCCCTGGACAGCTTGAGACAAAGGCAACACACAAGGTCAGGAAAGCCCTGAAGAAATACCCATGTTGCCTTTGAGTTGTTAATACGTGTATTTAGCAGGTCTTCTGGCTGAGCTGTGGGCTTTAGGGTTCTTCATCTGGCTCTGCATCTCTTTTGCAATTTCACTGTATGATACTGAAGAAGTATAGACAGTGCTTGCCTTCAGATGTAGGGGAGGTTCAAATCTGATTCAAAACTGGATGTCCCCAGATTAACAATAATGTCCATGGCATGAGAAGAAGTCTCTCAATGTTGGAATACAGGAGATCCCTAATCATGTGGGAAACTAAAAGCTGGTTTATACATCTGGATTAATACCTGTTTGAGGAAACTTTTCACTGAACTTCCTGTCTCTGCAAAGCAGCAAGCATGGAGATGTTGGACATGTAGTGAGCTGGTGTAACATTCTATGCGTAATTTGTTCTGACAATTTTTATGAGCACGAAAAAAACCCTTCATCAAATGCATGTCACGCTTTCTGACCCTTCTCTGTGGTTCATTTACCTCCTGGAAGAACCACCTGCTTTCTGCTTTGATTCTCCATTTGCAGTACTTGAGGGAGGAATGATTATAGTGGCATGCAGCCACTGGTTATCTTCTTTCCAGATGTGTGCTCCAGATGGCTATCCTGAGAATCCACCCCAAACCCAGATTTCCTGTTTAACATTGATGGGCTTGATTCAGACTGAAACAAAGTCTTCTGCTGTATTGTCCTCCTTTCTAACTGGTAGCATTCATGGAGTGGTGGAAGACAAACACAGTCCATAGAAATCTAGACTTTTTCTGCTGTTGATTCACTGGAAACATTATGAAGATGAGGGTATCAATTAGCCTTCTTGAAGCCTGTCTTGATCTATGCAAATGACTACAATTTGCTGCATTTCATGAAGACCAGAACTGATCCTCTGAAACTCAGAGTGTTGGCACTGGAGAAACTGAGCAAATGTGAATGCTACTTTTTTTTTTTTTAAGCACTCACTGGATTACACAGAATAATGGCTTCTCTCCTCCTTGCCTCTCTCACATTTTCTTCCCAGCTCTCTGTACAGTAGCACTGGCCTCTCTATTCTTGAGCTCTCTCAGGATGTTATTTGTTTATCATCTTTCTTTGGTAACAACCAGCATAGCCGAGTGATATAATTTAGCTTTGTGAAGCCCCAACCATAGTAGAAAGTGAAGTGGCTCCTATCGTATCTCTGGAGTTCAGAAAAACTGCAACAAAAGGAAGAAAACAAGTTGTGCTCTCTCCTTGTGCTCGTTTCTCTATCTCTGCCTGCTTCCTAAGAAAAGTCTTGTTTGTTTGTGGGTTTTGTTTTTGTTTTTGTTTTTTTTTTTTGCATGGAATCAATAATTTTTTCCTGAGGTTCTGTTGATCATCTCAGGGTACGCAGCAGAACTAGGCTGAGCATTCTCCTCTCAAATTACGTCCCCTGCAGATGTGATGTTGGGCATAACAGCACATCAGGTCACGCTCTGTTTCGCTCTTGGTGCTCTCGAGTTGGGATCAAGTAACCTCAGGGCATAGTGTGACTCCTCTGCAAGAGAGCATCTCTGCTGGGGCACCAGGATACAGCAGAGATCACAAGGAAAGTGAAGCCTGGAGAGCCCCAGCAGCTTTGCTATGGGGGTTTTGTTGCTTACCTACTAGGTTAAAATACAGAGGTGAGTACAGCTTTTGGAGGTAGTGCTGCTGCGTGGTGGGGAAACTCGGGTGGTGCTCTCTGGGTGAAGTCACACCTTTGAAGCTAACAAAGCCTCTCAAGCAATAGGCATTGCCAACGTCTTCAGGAATAAAAAATTCTAGGAAATTACACCCAGCAGAGGCAGGAGAGTCTGGTGCTACATACTGTAATTTTTAAAAGGTTTCACCTGTGATATGCCTCATAACTCCCTCCTGGCATGCAGCAAAAGGATGTAGCAATTGTTTGGAGGATGTAAAATCTGGCCAAAACCAGACAGGGTTCCCAAAGCCTGTGGCGTTGTGTCAAGGACCATGATGACCTCCAGGGCCAGATGGAGAGACAGGACCTGGGGAGAGCAGCTACATGATCACAGTGTTAAAATCCAGATTTTGGGAGTCTGTGGCAGTTGAAGTGTCTGTCCATGTGTGATGCTGCAGGAGGGGAGCAGCATTGCTCCCTGTACTCCTTTCCATCAAGTCTGGAGAGTACTTTCAACACCTTATTCCAGAAATTATGTCAAGAAAGGGCAAACATACCAGTTATTTATAGGTCTTCCTATGGCCTTCCTTATTACTTCCTGGAGTCCATCAGGGTAGGCATTTATGTACTGCTCTGACCTTTTCTGCCAGCTCAAAGAACACAGACCCTCTGGTTCTCCACTGACCTTCCAGTGTATTCTTTCTTGGGAAAATAGAAATAAGAAAAGAATCCTCAAAGGAAGGAAACCTTTCCTCTCATTAAAAGATCCACTGTAAATATTCATAACTGGCAAAGAAAGAGGTTTTGTAGATTCTGGCTTCCTTCGTCGTGGGTGTGAATCAAACTAGGAATTTATTTTTGGTCACTTCAGCTCAGGATGACAGGAACAATTTTTGTTTGTGTGAAGTCACCGTTGGGAATGTTTTCAATGTCTCTTATGAACAGAAGCAAAACTCCCACAGCAAGGACTCCATTAATCTTTGCTGCCCTCATCTAGATTGACTTATTCAGTGCATGAACTAGATCATTAGCAGCACTAGGGATTTCCCCCGGTCTTGTGGTGGAGAGATCAGTGGAAAGAATAAACAGGTGAGAGTGAGTGTTCAGACTGATTAGTGTCTACACATATATTTTCATGCTTGGAGACCTTTGTAATACCTCTCCTGGCATTAGATGCTGCTTATTGACTCCTGTGTTGCAAAAGGTCAGTGGTATCCCCCTCCCAAGGGCCACTGGTTTTCATAGATGGTATTTATGTTTGACCAAACTTCAAACAATTTTGACCTTCTTTTTTTTATCTGTGTGATTTAATGTTTTTTGGAGAATGATTGTAAGAAGAACTCTTCTTCCAGTCTTTCCAAGAGTCACCCAGGGGAGCTGGGTTTTTTGTTTTTTTTTTTTTTTTGGAAAGGCCAAATTATCTCATTCAAGACATAATTTCTCTGAAAATAGAATAATTTAAAACCTAATTTTCTTACTTACAAACTTGGAATCTCTTGTGTGTGGGTGAGGGAGATGCAGATGTTTTCAGACACTTGGGAACTGCTCACTGGTTGGTTTAAAATATTTAGCTATTTGCATGCTTCATTTCAAGGTATGTAAAATAAATGGAATCATAAATCACTCCTTAAATATTCTATTTTGTGCTGGGTGACTGGAAATAACAGATGGTTGCTTACAGGCGGGATTTAATTTTGCTCTAAGTTAGCAATGGGTTAGAAACCAGTATACCAGATCTTAGTCCCCTAAAGCTTTGGATCTATTTGCATCTCTCTTGGGAACTTTGTGAGGCGTAAGACTTGCATTAAGTGGGTAACAGCTGCAACTCCAGATCAGAGTCATCTTCAGCACTGGGACAGTTAAGGTCCAGGGCTGTGGGAATGTTCCCAACCCTCTGCTGAAAACTGCTACGAAAGTAGGGAGATATTTAGATAGTGTTGGTGGGGATATAATTTCTGCCTTTTTTAAGAGCTTATTGAAAATAATAAATCTGGGGAGTAGGATGGGGGGCTGAAAGGAACCCCTGGTACAGGTCAGATGGGTCAGAGACCTAAAGCTCACTCGCACAGCACCCAGCACCCAGCTCCTCCCGGCAGCGTGTGCAAGGCAGCCCTGCTACACCCAGGAGATAAGGCTCCACCCTGGCTGTGAATGCCTCTAAGAGCCAGACGTGCACATGATATCCTCGTTGTCTGTCAGCCCTGCCAAGGCTTTTTCTATTCATGCAAGAAAAGAAGAGGGGAAGAAAAGAGATTGTGATTCTCTGCCAGGAGGCTTGTGCTCTCTGTACAGCTTCCTTTGCAGGGACAGCCACTGCAGGCTGAGAAGGGATTGCATGGGACAGAAGAGAATCAGTTCCTTGCACTTGTAAAACTTCAGAGAGATGTAGAGTTGTACCCAGCAACCAACCCACTAGTTCCAAGGAAATTTTAAATTGGAAATCCCAGCTGATGGGATCAGATTGTTCCAGTATGTTTCTATGCAGGAGAAGAACAGCTTGCAGCAATGTCTGGAATCTGCACTGCTGTGCAGGCAGAGGCTCTTCAGGTGACCCGGGGCTCTGGGCACTGTTGTGTGTGCACTGGCCACAGTGCTCACCAGTTGTTGTTGCTGAAGTTGAGAGCTGTCCTATTCTGTGCCAAAACCCACCTCCACTGTGCCGTGTGTTGTGTCAGAACACGACCTGTTTTCCTGGGAGCTGATAAAGATATCGGGGTGCATCTTTGGAGGCAGAGATTTCCCATTACTGAGGGTCTGGACTGGGCAGTCGGGGTGATGTTTGATACTGTGCAGGGATACAAACCCCTCATGACTGGTGAAAATGATCACTTGGCTTGTACATTGTCCTAGTTTTTCTTGAACCTACTATGCCCAGGATTTGGGATAATTTTGTCAGGTCCCTTTAAGAAGGCTTCTGCTTAGAAATTTGACATAATTCAAGCATTTTCCCATTTCCTCACCTGCTTTTTTTTAGTAATGGGAGCCCTGATAACATGGAAGTCAAGAAAACTACAAATGTTTTAACAGCAGATGTGGCCCCTGTTTTCATTTGCCAAACCACTGCCTAGTTCAGTGCAAACATTTAGTTTTTCTTTTAGCTGCAAGTGAAGGAGCCTCTCCAGCAGTAATCCTGCAGAGCCCAGTGCACACACTTCATCTCCTGTGCTGGGTCCACAGGGCCAGTTTGGTGACGTTTGGCTCAGAGAACTCTTTTTAAAGTACACAGAAAGTTCATCCTTGACTGTGAGGATTCTCCACCACAACAGCATCTTCATTACTGCCAACCTGCAGGAGCAGGGAGAGAAGGAGCAGCACACTTGAGGTCAATTTGCAGGCACAGTGCTCTTGGCCTGCTGAATAAACTGGGGTTTGAGATGATGCTGATGATTTTGCTTGCATCCACCAGAGAAAGGTTATTGAGCATTCAGTAAATCTCATGGGGATCAGTTATAAAGAATGGTATTTACAGGAGGGTAAACCATAAATCTTTGTGACCTTCTAGCAGTTAGCAGCATTTAAAGTTGCATTATTTTTTTCTTTTTCCTGTAGACAAAGCTTTGATAAAACTATCTGTCAGTTAACTTAAATAATCCATGGACAGCAGGGTTTTTGCTGGATAGAAGGAGAAATTACTTAGTTGAATTTTAACTTGTTTTATTGTTTTACTTCTTGACAGGTTTTTTTTTCACCTTTAGAAGATTAAAAATTAATTTAGTTTTGATGCATTCTCTGAGGAGCATTTATCTTGACAGGAGGCAAAACCAGGCCCCCCATGGTCACCATTGCTTTCCTGTGTGATCTTGTCAGGTAGGCAATGACAACAGGACTGTGGAGAGTTGAGCAGGGGACTCTCTGTCATTGAAATGTTGCATGTTTGATCCCTACTGTCACTTTTTCATGAATTTTACATGCACAACGTGTGTCTCCCCTTGTTACAAATTAGCACTTGGCATTTTTCAGGCTACCTGAGATAACCTCCCTCCTAAATAATTTAAATGTATCTTATTTTGATTTTACATTTTGCTGTTGTGACGTTTTGAGTCTCAGTATTTTATTTACTTAATAAGAAATTTAAAAATTGCTCCTTTTCCTTGTTCTTTCATTGGTCTCAGTCAATGCCATAATTTCTTGTCCATTGAGTTTCACTGCCATTTTAACACTACATGTGAGCAGATTCCGTATCTTATATTTATAAACTTTTCAAATCGTTCTTTGTTTTTCTGACAGCAGGTTTAGGCTGCAGTAGGCTGTGGGTGCTTGAGAACAGAGCACCCGTACACTGAGCCATGTATGATTCCCTACCAAGGGAAGCATGAATGTCTGAAAAGGAAAAGCAATGTCTATGGTTTGAAAGTAGACAGTTTTGTTTTGTCGTTTGTAAATTATGCAGTGCAAAAGCTTTCATAAATAACTGGTAATGTATAAACATTTACCTTCTGGAGCAAGAGTAATACATATATTTGTTTGGAAGAAAGGTACATGTTGCTCCAAGGGTTTGGTTTGTGAAGCATTTAAGTACTTGCTTATGTCCCGCTGAAGCCAAAGGGATACTGTAAGTACAGATGGAGCCAGCTTTTCCTCTCAGCTTCTGCTCAGGTGTGATTTGCAAATGAAGTATTTTGGCTGGGGGGAACACTTTCTCTGGAGAAGCTACTGGTGACACATGGCACAATCATTTGTGGCTCTCAGGCATTGCATGGGAACACGTCACATTGCAACAATAGGGGAATTAACTGATGCTGACAATTCAGTGACTGGGAGGGTACGGCACAGAGTGGGAAGAGTTGGTACTGACTCCTAGTTCTGCGTGCCCTTTGCTTTAAAATTAAGAAACAGATGGCTGGTTGGAGTTACTCGCTTCCCCTTCCCTCCTCAGGTGCTCATTTTATGCTAAAGGCAGCCATCTGCTTAGGACTGTTGACTTGAACCTGTGGAAAATAAACAATTAATAGGTTCCATTCTACTGTAAGTGACTTTTAAGCTTGGAACGCTGTGCTGAGGTATTGCCATGCTCCTATTCGAGTCTGTTTCTGCTGTGGTATAGGAATGTATATTTAGTACCCTGACTGGGAGGTAGTACGGACTACTTCTGAAACATTGGTGCACGATATTGTGTTTTGCTTCTGTCTGGGGGAAGATTCATACTCTCTAATGGGCATCTCACTGTGCTGCTTTGTACAGTGCAGCTGGACTCCTGTATTTACCCTTTTTATTCTAAAATTATCTGCCAGTGCTCCTTCTGCTTGTGCCCAGCTGAAGGCAGGTGGGAGTCTCTGCAAAGCCCCTGCTGTATGTGAATGAAGGTGCCACGCTGTATTTCACTTGCAATCTGCTCATTTAAGGAAATACTTTATCATAAAATTTTCAGGCTCCAAAGCAAAAGCCTCATTATTTCCTTTAGTCTTCCCAGTCTCTGGGGATGTGCCTTTCTGTTTCTCTCTTTACCTTTGTTGCTGTCCTCTTCAGCAAATGCCAAGCTCGTGGTAAAACAGGTCTGACTGGTCTTTTCATTTGCGCTTTGCCTCCAGCTCTGAAACGTATCAAATTTGTTATTGAAATCCTACAGCATTGTAGGAACAATGTTATCCTGGTGCTGCACACCTCCGTGGCCCTTCCTGCTGTGATGTGTGCCCAGGTTCCTGCCCTGCCAGGCTCCTTGCCCCCCGTTTTGTGTGTGTGGGTGCAGTTTTTGCTCTCAAGTGCAGGGTTTTTTTTCAGGAAGGGAAGCATGCAATACGGTGGCATGAGCAAAACATGTACAGATGGAAAGAATAAAGCTCAGAGCTTTAGAAACTGGCTCAAAACCTCTTTGAAAATGCAGCCATTTGGGTTAGATGCATCCCAGGTGTAGCACTGTGGACTTAAATTCAGCACTGGCTGTCTGATACAATCAGAGATGATCCTGGAACAGAAACTCTGGCCATGAGGGACCTACATCTGCTCAAAACAACAGACATCATGGTCCAATTTTTTTTTTTTTTTTTGGATTGATGTAGGCATGCACATGAGGAGGTCGCTCCTGATCTTCTTGCACAGAGGGCACAGATTAAATATTGAAAATTTTAGCAATGGGTTCTGGCTCAGGCAGAGAAATTCCTTTGCTGCCACCACCATGCTCTCCCTTGTACTGTAAATGGTGTAGCTCCTCCAAAAGGAGGGCACCTGTGAAATAATGAGCACTGCTGTCCATCAATTCCTAGCAGCAAGTCAGGAGAGATGTGAGATTGCTACAGTCGGCTAAAAACTTTGCAGAGAAAAATCATAATGGGGGTGAAGTACAATAAATAAAAAATGAAGGCAGCCAACACTGTATAAAGAGAACATGACTAAAGAGATGAGAAAAGTAGAATTTAAGTGGAATGCAGTTTAGTAAAACCATGTTGGAATGGGTTGAGTTTTCAGGTATGAGATGGCCTTTATTTATCCATTAGAATTGCATTTTGAGGTTTTTTTTTGTCTGCTTCTTTGTGCAGTTCTGCTGCCTCTTCCCAGGATTAAGTCTTCCCAAATGAGCGTAACTAATCCTTGCTTGCCTACTTAATGCCTGTTCATTTTTTTTTTTCCTCAGAACATCTTTGAGAAAGCTGTGGGTGCTATTGCAGTTCTTTATTCAGTCCTTCCAGGTTGGAGGAAGGGGAAAAAAGTCTGAACAGCAGTTGGGGATGCAGGAATTTCCTGAGCTTTGCTCCCAGGTCTGGACAGTGCCAGATAATTTGTTTTTTTCAACTTGGTGCTGGAGGTCCTGCAGTTACCTGTCTCTGAGCAGGTGAAGCAATGTTTACATGAGGCTTGTAAGGTGCTGAGTGATGGGGACAGTATTAGTTTGGGATTAGCCACTGCAGCAGGACCACAGTGAATGCAGCTCAGAGGATGATCTCTAAACCTCCAAACCTGGAGTGCTGGAAGTAAAAGCAGCAGAGGAAATGGACTATTTTTGTGTGGTTGGTTCTTTTTTTTTTTTTTTCCAGTACTGAAAATTTTGCCTGTGTCTACCTCTGTAAAGAGCAGGGCACTGTGCTGTACACCAAGGCACAGGAGACACTGTGAGCACATGGAGATGTTGTTTTCTGGTTTTGCAAGTACACTAGTGCTGGCAGTCCATGATGAAATTTTCCACTGTGTTTCTCTCTATCACTGGAGACATCAGGTGGTTTTGGAGGTCCTGACAGCAGCTGTGGAGTTTTTACCACAGTTTTAATGCCTGATGATAATTTCAAGTATCCAGCGTGGAATTGCTTAGCCATGGGTAGAATTGGAAAATGGCTTTTGGAGGTCCTTGAACCTGGACTATTTGCTTGATTTTTGCTTCAAAGGAGGGTTTATTCTGTATGGTGACTGCTTTGTGGTGTTTGGACTGTGTGATCTGCCATCTGATCTTCACCTTGAGTAAAAAACCCAGAGAACCAAATCCCAACAAATTACTTTAGAATGACACAGGTTTTACTGTATCTCTTATCAGCAATGGAAAGTGAACTAACTGCTTGTCCCTGTAGGTCTGCTTCTGCCTTGATGATTTCTTAATATCTTTTGTTTCCTTCAGAGGTTAATCGCCTTTAGCTACCCTGTGATATCTCACCCCTTTCCACATGCACCTGCTTTCCTCAGCTGGGTCTTCAGCAGTGACCTTATAACTCCATAGGCAAACACGATCATTGTTGATCTGTCAAATCCAATATCCCTTTGCTTAAATGTTAGATGGATTTATATTATTGCTTTGGGAGGCAATAATCCAGAAGGGAATTAGTTTTACAAGGAGGTCTTCTGCCTTGCTAAAGGGCTGTTGGTTGGATGAGTCACCTGTCTAACATCATCCCAGTTGGCTTCCTTCTTCATTTGTTCACACATCGATTTGTCTCTTGCATGTAGACTGAGAATCAAAGCCTGATCCTTCCATCTGAGATTTGGTAATCCTTGCTTGCAGCCAATGAGGGACTGTCTCTGACTTAGCAGTGCTATATTTACGTGCCTGAGGCTTCACCGTGTAATGCCTTTGCAGAGACGAGACAGCAGACAAAGTCTAGTTATCGTTTGGATCCTGCTGCTTCTTTGGTTGCTTACAACAGCAGTTTTAGAAGCCAGGGAAGTGAACAGTAGGGACAGCAAACAAGAGTTAGCTCAGCCAAAAGCCACAGAACCAACTGCAACTGGCTGTGCTGGAGGCTTTAGGAATTCACAGGATATGTATGACTCTGATCCCTGCTGTCAAACCTCCAGAGCAGGGCCAGAAATGTAGATTAATGGCTGCTCCTAAACGTTATCACATGCTCTTCTTTTTTGCGATGGGGAGAGTACACTGGGCTTAAGGGAATAAAAATCCATTGCAGCAGCATGACTGAAATGAAGTTTGTTAATGGAGGGACATTTAATGATATCTTCTATGGCTATTCAGGTGGTAAAAAAAGCATTTTTCAGTCAGCTGTGAGTCTGGCTTGGCTAGAAGAGGAACACATGTCCAGTGTCCAGGGTTTGGGAGCTCTTAGTCGAGTAACTGGGCTGTGTGAGAACACCTCTCTGGAGCAGGATGTGTTTGCTGCAGATCTGATGGACCCGTCTTTCCTGAGAGTTTGATGTCTCCTTTGGCAACTCTACTGCTCTGTGGTTTCAGCAGCAACATTCACTGTTTCCTTTCAAACAAGCCCTTTGAGCATTTAGCTGAGGAGCAGAAACATCCTAACGTGACTAAGAGTTGCTGCTTGCTGACCATGCATTCAGCTCCAGCAGTTGTTTCCCCTTCTGACCATAGGAAATAGCTGTAAATAAATCAAGGTCAGCACTTCAAGCACTGTTCCTTTCATGGGATATCCACGTGGAGCCCAGCCAGCCCAATGGAGCTCCATAATGGAGCTGCTACTCAGTGCAGGTATATAAATATTAACAAATTCTATTTCTCAGAGTGATAGAAAATCAAAAGCAGCTTGAAGTGAGGTTACTTCGGTTTACTGCAGACTTGTGAAAAGACACAGGGACCCAAGCAAACTGGTGATTTCCAAAAGTATTTACAACTTTGGTTTATTTGTCCTGTAAAACCTCAGAATGATGTTGTTTTTGTATATAACTGTGTATTTGTCATGTTGTTTGCACAAAACCTATCTGCCCTTATATTATGTACTCTGATTTAGCACAGACAGGATATGATGCCATTTCTTTGGAGCTGATATAAAAGCAAATGGGTGCATTAAAGATTTGTGCATTTACTTTCTTGGAAGCTAATCTATTATTTCATGATGCATATGTGCTCTGAGAGGCCAGAAGTAGGGGGCGTTTTGAGTGCTTTGTACCCTGTGAAGACTGAAGGCAGCTGCACTTGTGCATTTGAAAATCTACATGGATTTATTTGCGTCTGTTAATGCACAAATGAAGGATGTGGGTGCCTCTGCATTATGAATATTCAGAATAAACATGAAGAAAACAAACAAATTTTCTCATCCTTTTCTACTTTCTCTTCCTCCAGTGCCCAAGAAAAGGGAAACTGCAGGGAACAACTGTTTACCTACTATGAAAATTATTAGAGACATCCAGTGGTCATTTCACTGTCCTTTTGTTTGCATGCTTTGGGTATAAAAGACAAGTCCCATTGCAAACTGATATTATGGGAAGTCCTTGCCTGTGGGGAGAAGGAAAGTGTAGTTTCCTCCATAGTACTCTAAAGTTTCTCAGAATATTTCTATTCTGATATTCTCTGGGCACTTTCTTCCTTGAGGTTGCTTAGGAGCTCTAGGCAGATTTGTGATGTGGATTATGGTCATGATCATTTTTAAAGGGATTATTTTGCCTTCTCTGATTTGATTAGAAGGTAACTTTATTGCAGTCATCTGCTAGCAAGGGGACTCTTTATGGATTAGACAGATTGGAGGCCAGAATTGACCTGGAAAACCATTTGTGAATTCCCCCAAAGGAATGGTAAATTTCAGTAGTAAAAGATTGTTCCTTGCTCACCTCTGCAAGTTGAGAGTCAATAGGGATAGGCTCATTTTGTAGGGCGAGTTTTCTGTGGTTAAAAATTCATCCTGCTAAATATTGCAAGAGAAGATACATTGATAAACTTGGAACGTCCAGTAGCCACAAGCACTCAACTTTTTTCCAGCTTTATGATAAGTGAATACCACAGCAGGCTAAGGTTTATCTTCCCTCTCTTTTTAGCGTTCCCAACTTGTCCTGGACCGCTGGGCACTCGCAATATTTGAACTCACCATGTCAATAGCAGCAGAACTTAGAGTAGGACCTAAAGTTTCATGAAAGTGTTTTGGAAGAAGGTGCATGCTAGGCAATAGCGATTGGTCTATGCCTTACAAAAAGCTTAGCCTAGTTTTATGCAAGCTCAGTCAGAATATTGATTTGCTGGTTTGTTTGTTTTGTTTTTGGGGTTGTTTGTTTATTCATGGTTTATTTTGGTTTGATTTTCTGTTGTTGTTGTTTTAGCTGGAAAGGCAAAGCAGATGTATCGGCACAGTGGGACCATTCCAGTCTCCACCTCAGTCACCTCCCAGCATGTCATTCTACCTGTCTTGATGGCTTGTACCAGGTGCAGCACCAAAGGTAGGAGAGCCCTTCTGTCTTGCTGACAAAAATACATGTATAGATTGACATATAAAACTGCAGCAAGTGGCATTTCTTCCATTATATTCTACTCTTGCTGACAGTACAGCCATATACACAAAGTCAATGGTACTACCAATGTTTGCTGCATCTTCAGTACAGATGTTTACTGGTCTATCCTCCTCTGCCAGATGCTTGTAAAAAACTGTTACCATTAAAAAAAAGGCATGAAATTATGTTTCCAATATTAAAAGAAACTTCAGAATCATTCCTTTAACTGAATATTTTAAAAAAGAATCTATTTGGAGGGTGCAATAAGTTTTCAGGGAGATTAATGTAGTACTGTGGGAAGATCTGAAGTAAAGTTTGTAATTCTGCATGCTACAGTACTGGAGAGATATTAGAGAAATAAATAAAACCAGTTGTGGTCAGTATAGTGGGGAAGAAGATATAAAAATGGAGCTGTGTGAAATGTTATTCTGTTCAAAAGAGGGAACTGCTAAATGGAATGAGAGGCTAAAAAGAAAGACCTGAAGAAAAATAACTCAAGAATTGCATGGAGCAAGCTCTGATATCTAGAGCTGGTGACACCTGCCTGGGACTTGTGTTGTGGTCAGGAAAGATGAGCATCCTGAGTTGGGATTCTCTAAGAATCAACGATTCTGTGAAGTTAATTCACCTCTTGCACTGTTAGGAAGGGACATATCTATACATAAGCCAAGGACTTTCTCCCTGGGATGCCATGTGTGACATGTGCAGGCAGTTCATTGCCTTCTGCAGTGTGTGCAGTCCCTTCCTGACATCTTCTCCTGCCTGTGTTCCTGAGGTCTCCTGGTGGAGATGAGAGCTTTGGATGAGAAAGGGCCATGAATCCCAGGGAGAAGATGGAGTGCAGAAAGGCAACTAAAGACTGCCCATGTGGGGCAGGCATATAGCTGCACCCACACACCCTTCTTCCCAAATCCATCATGCTCTACCCCCTATCTCTGTACTTGGCTTTGCAGAGATTTTGCACAGGGAGGAGGGTTAGGGTTGGGGACCTCCTGAGGTGGGATCCCTGTGGAGGGATGAGGTCTGGGATTAGGACAGAGCTTAGCTCAAAGCACATTTGGAGTGGGGCACCAAACCACCAAGCCCTCTTGGATGGGAAATGGCTTGAAGGAAAGGAAAGCAGAACATCTGGTTTTATGGGTGAATTTTCTTTTTTCCTGACTTAATCTATCCCTGCTTAGGGTTAGGTGGCTACTTCCAGTTTCTGCTCCTGAAATTGGTCATTGTCTTTTTGGAAGAGCACTTTTTGTGGATATTAAGTCAGTTTTTTCCTTTCACAAGGAGGGAATTACTTCAAAGGTCAAACACATGCTGGTTTTTGTGCAGCCTCACTTACGATCCCTCTCAGCCCCACAGCAGCAGTAGTCACAGCCTTCCTGCTACATCTCCGTTTTGGGCCATGGGCTGTCCTGAGACTCACAGCTTTTATTTCAAATTCCCTGTGTTTTGATTTTGGCTAGTTGAAATATAAATACAATTAGAGTTAGCAGAATACCTTTGACTTAAATTTTTTGCCCTCTCATTTATGCTGCAGGCATTCTGCTTTAGGCAGCAGCTGAAATGGGATCCAAACTAAGAAAAAGCCCACAGGTCCTGACTCAAAATGTTGTTTCATGTTTAAAGGGAAAGGTTGAGTTATCAGTGCTTTGTAGTGATGCCTACTCAGCAGGGATGGTACATTGAAACTTGCAGCGAGCTTGGTTTCTGTTCTGTGTCCACAAAGAATGCAAGAGGATTGAGGTCCAATTTGTAATGAAAAAGTTAATTCATGGAATGCATAGTAAATTATACTGGGAGACTTGAAAGGACCTGATTTTGTTGTTATTATTTTTACGCATGACTTAAAAAACCAGCAAGCTATAAAAAAATAAGTTTGGAGTTATACAGTCCGTTACAGCTTTGCACACATAAGCATTTTTGTATAGTTTTGGACTTCTGTGGTCTCTGGATACAAATAAAGTTACAAAAGCATGTAACAAGTTCTTAAATGAAAGGCTGCACCTTCTACAGTGCTGCTCTGCCACTTCATCTGCTTCCACATTGTTTACGAACTGCAGATTAAGCAGGGGTATAGCAGCCACAGTGAGAAGATGCCGTTAGGGTTAGGCTTAGAATTTGCGTTAGAGTTAGGGTAGAGAGAGTAAAAGACTGTAGGTCCCTAGGGACACTTGGGGCTGGAAAATACATGCCAAGAGCACCATGGCAGGGCCCCAGCGTTGCTGCCTTTTCACATCTTTCTAATCTGGGCCACCTGTGGGGATCTGATGTCAGTCAAGTGACAAGATGATGTTAGGGATAGGCTGATAATTTGCGTTAGGGTCAGGGTTGAGAGATTAAACCTAACCCTATGACGCTGCCTAACCCTAACAGTATCTTTTCACCTTCAATGAAGTTCTAAACCAACAGGTGGCCCAGATTAGAAAGATGTGAAAAGGCAGCAACGTTGGGGCCCTGCCATGATGTTCTTGGCATGCATTTTCCAGCTCCAGTGACCCTAGGGGTCCAGGGTCTTTTAATCTCTCAACCCGAATCCTGACCCTAATGCCCATTCTATCCCTAACCGTAACAGCATCTCTTAGCACCCCAGTCCAGGTTATAATTCTCTTGTTCAGTTCAATTTGCATTGCTGCTGTGTCTTTTTACAGCTATGTATGTCCAGCTATGCCTGCTCATTGCATTAGCTTGTATATGCCCTCATCTACTCCTGGCACTTCCCAGAGTGATTTTATGGGACTTACCTGGAAAAAAAATGATACCAATAAAATCTTTTTCTTACTTTGCCTTGACAAGCTGTAGGCACACTCTTCCATGCATCTTATGAAGGATTCTCCTTTTGTCTGTGAGTGGTCCTAGTCTCCTAGGGAAGGTGTAAGGGCGAATGCTACTCATGGTGTGTATGTATATTGCAGAATCTGTAGCACTGTAAATAAGGGACTATTGCTCTCAACTGGAGTCATGAACTCCTCTACTTTTTTTTCAATTACCAGCAGTTGCCATCATTTGAAAGGTGATAGCAGAGCTCTAGCTGAACAAAACTGTTTTAAAAATGAGAATGAATAGGGGTTTTTTCTGGTTCTTATTTCTAGTTGGAGATGAGGGGATGAAAAAGAATCGGCATCTGGTGCCATGAGCGTAGGATGTCTCTGACCTTGGTAGAGTTGGCACTTGAACCGAAGAGTCCCTGTAAGCTCTGTAGGAATTAGTTACCCAGGAAATAGGTAGAGAGAGGATATGAAAGATTCTACCTCATGAGAATGGAACTTGACTGTGAGCAGTTGGAAACTTTGCCTTTTAATGGGGAATGCTTGAATCTGAGAACAACGCGGCATGGAAGTAAGTGTTTTCAGCCCCCGGAATGGGGTAGTTGCTTGGAGAGGTTATAGAGGAAGGGGTAGGTTTGAGTAGAGTGCATAGCACTGGAAAACCAGATTGATTTGGGGACACAAACTCTTCTTCAAGAAAAGCCCTTTGGTGGTAAAACTTGTTTCATTTGCTCATATATTAGCTAATTATGTACCTTTCTTTAATGCTACTTTCTTTATTTCAGACTAAAGGTTATTTCTCCACTTCTGCTTCAGATATCATCAAAATGCATTTATTTGTCCTTGAGGAATAGTACTGTTGTTATTAATATAGCAGTAGCTGTGTTCATGGGATAATGAAATATCAGAAAAAGTAGTTTGCCGCAGAAAAGAAATGTGATATATAGGAAAATAGTCAAAGTATGGTGACGTGGTTTCAGAGAAAAATGCATGGCAAGAGGTTGAGGTTTACTTATGATTTCCAGTGATTTTTCCTTATAATATTTCCTACGTTGTCTTTGCATTAGAATATTATTTTTTTGATATTGCCATTTTCCTTTAAGAAATTCAAGATCAAGTGTTCTTAAGACTGTTACCTAAAAAACGGCATAGCAGTTGGACCATCAGTGTAGTTGTAAACACCAACATTCCTGATGTAGTGGAGCCCTTTAGAAGTTTTGTGCTTGCTGGACAAGCTCTACTGCTCTTAGGTATGTTTTTTATCCACGTGCCTGGTAAATTGGACTTGTGGTGAATGTTGTTACAGGGTTCCTTTCTAATACAGAGTCAGATGTGAGCAAAAAAATTCAGCCGGCTGCTTTGGGACTCATTCAGGGCTCCTTTCATGTTGATGGGAATTCCTCATTGACTTCAATGGGGAAAATTCTGCAGAGGTGGCAAGTGTCACCTCACCTATCAAAGCCTGGGACCGAGCATCACGTTCCCAGCTTGGATTTCAGATCTCAGTGCTGGTCCATAGCTGAGGCTCATCCCTGCAGCCCATCTGGTGTGTGTGTCCCAGGGGAGCTGGCAGAGCAGAACCCCAGCTCTCCTGCAGCACCCGCTGGTACGTGACTGCTGCCTCATGTCTGTTCTCTGCTGCCTGAGCTGATTTCCCTTTACAGCTTGGTTTCAAATACTGCTCATTTGAAATGTAGAATGTGGACCCGAAATCAATCCTGCTGTAGTGCCCTTCTAATCAACTGGCCTGTGGCATGCACTTTGCAAGCTGCAGGGATTTTGTGAAGCAGGTCTCCGAGTGGGCTTGTGCCTTTCAGCAGAGAGCGTGTCCATGGAGGGAGAGCACCTACTGATTAATCTCCAATGTCCTTCCCAAAATTGGCTCCTTTCATCACCTCACTTGTGTCTGCCACCAAGTACATGAAAATGGTCTCGTTAGACACAAGAGAGGGCCTGTGCAAGCAGCCTGCTGAATTTATCTTTTCATCAGGACAAAGAAATATGTGATATTATCAACATCTGAACTATTTACATCCTACTGCTCCATCAACGTACTGGATTTGGCTAAATAATCTATTTCAAGCATATTGCCAGTGGAGAAAGGAAAGCTGAAGTGCTGAGAGTCCTCTTTTCTGCAAGTTTCATGAAAACTGATAGTTTTAAATTTGGTGTCTAAAATTTAGACCCTATGGTGGTGCATGTTGATCAAAGTGATACTAACATTAGACATTAGCCCTTAGTTACCCACTCAGGAGGCCCTGTACCTCCAGGAGAGGAAGATTCCTAGCCAGGAACATCACCCCCGTTCCTCATGGATCTCTCATCAGTTACCACCAGGATTTAATTGCCTTGTCTGCTTGTATTAACCAATGAACATGTTTGCATATTGCACAAAAATGACCAGGCTCTAAACCATACAGGTTATTAAAATCAACTGTAAATCTGCTGTCTCCAGAATGACTTTTTCAGTGGTTATAACAACTCCTTGACAGCTCTTGCAGGTGCATCCTCTTGTAACACAGGCTGTTCCAAGTCTAAATGACTTTAGTGGGTCTGTTCGGGGGACTTGCAGTGAAACATGATTCTGGAAACCAAATCAGAGCTGGACTATTGACAGGTTGGGTCTTGAGGGCAGTGTAAATGCACATTAAACAACCACAGGGGCAAACATGGCCTCAAAAAGCTAGCAAGGATTTTTGAAAGTCTGTCTTTGACATAAAATACAACGGACTAAGGGCACTATATGTGAACTGGATTCAGTGTCATCCAAAATGCCCTTATCAGCATGATGGCATTTTACCAAACATTCATATTTAATAATATTTTAATAAGTTTTGCTGAAGCTTACACAGTCCCTTTGTTGGCTCTTCCTCTGAACAACAGTGATGTCTCAAAATGAACTGAATTAAATTTTTTTTCCCCTCCAGCAACAGCCATTCCACTTCTGCAGAAAAATTCCATTTTGTGAATTACTTGATCTGAAACGAAAGCTCAGGGAAAGTCCTTGAAATCACAGTACAGGTCACATAGGGGCCCTCAGCAGCTCATTTAGGGACAAATAATAAGTAGCAGATTCTGAAAATGCTCAGCAGGGAGAAATTTGTTTGTGGAAGGAAGTTATTCTAGAATAAGAGTGACATCACATCTGTGCTTACTGCTCACCTGTTTCTACATAAAAACAAGTTCAAATTGGAACTGATGCCCCAAGAATCTGCTCAAAACTTGTAGAGGCTGGAGTTCCATATATTCTTGCTTTTGAAAATCCATTTTTGTGCCATCTGGGAAGGAACTCACAGTGAAACCATTGAGCTGATGCTTGGTCTGTTGATGCTGAAGCAATGGGATTTTTTTAGCAGAAAGCGGTCGAAGAAGGTGTTCACAGCAAGGAGAAGACCCTGTGCTCAGGGTTCATCTCACTATGCCTTGGTTCCTCTTTCCACAGTCTTTGTTTTCAAATAGTTTTTCAGTGAGGTTGTTGCAGGGACCTGTCTGCGTCACTTTTTGTTGTACAAATGGTGGAGCAAAGTTGCTCTCAGTCCCTTGGCTGAAGGGAGAGACAAGTCCCTGTCCAACCAGATGGATTTTATTCTCACCTATTAGGTATTTGTCATTTTATTGCCTTCTTATCATCTTTTCCCTTTCCTGATGGCACTTACTGCTTGTCAGTGGTTTAGATTGAGACCAAGAGCATATCTTTATGGGTTGGATATTCAGATTTTGCTGTTTTTTTTTTTTTTTTTTTATTGAGCCTTTATCAACATAAAGTCTCTCTCTACCCACTAGGCTGTAGTATAGAAATTATATTCAAAAGTAAGCTAGTCTTCCATTTGAAAATGAACTTTTTTGTTATGTATTTAGCTGATGACTGTTTGTGTTAGCTTGCTTCCGATCTTTCTTCTCCATCCCAGCAGAAGTGCCACTGTCAGGCTCAAACCCAACATCTGAATGGAGTCTTAGGAATAATTTCAGAGCGATTCCAATGGATAAAATGCACTTTTATTTGAGGTAGAACAAGGAGATAGCACAAGAGAGTGCAAAACTATTCTGAGTTATTCTCTGCATTTCAGTTTTGTGCTTGTGTTTTCCTTTTCTGTCCCATCAGTTAGTGGTACAGTGCCTCCTGAAGCACCTGTGAAGTGTCAGGTCAAAGGAAAGGCCAAGAATATACAGATATTTTTGTCTTCATTTGATCTGTTTTCAGTGTCTTGTCACGGCCTTGCTCTATGGTCAATGTTTCCAGTCTGTTTTTCTGTACAAATTCTTCATCCTTCATCTTTGGTGCCAGTATCTGAGGCAACCATCTGGGATTAGGAGGACTTTAATTGGCTGCTTTTATATCCGGTAAGAAAGGGATGATATTTTTACCATCAAGGCAGTTATCTGGTGCTACAGCCTGACGAGCTGGTCCCCATTAGTCTCTCAGCCTCCTCCATCCCCACCCTCCCCAGTGCAAAGGAGAAAGCTGGGGAAGCTAAAGCATCCCAATTTTCCGGATGACAGTGCTCCCAAGCCTCCCAGGGAGCTGCGGAGGGGTCTGATCCCAGCTCTCTTTGGCTCCCCTCAGTTTGCAGAGGCAGGTTCCAGAGTGGCCCATAAACACAGGAGCTGCCTCAGGCCCCCTGAGCTGACAAGGAACAAAAATTGTAATAAAACATATTAATGCGCAAGAGTTGGCCAAGCAACTGGGGTGCAGGTTGGCAGAGCTGTAAAGCAGGGAATGAAGTGCAAAGTGCTTGCACTTATTTGCAAACACACTTTTGTTTTGCAGAATAAATTACTTTATGGTGGTTTTATACAGAAAAGGAGACAGGACGGGTCCTCCGCTGCCTTCCCTGAGATGTCCTGACCGTAGTCCAGCACTCCTGCAGGGTTCTGAACAGCAAACCAGATATGTGTGAGGGAGGAAAGGGAAGGATATCCATTAAGGAAATGGATCCAAAGTCACTCTCTTTCTTCTTCAATTTTAAATTGCAATGTTTTCCCCAGGTTTTCTTGTTCTTTGATTCTAGAATGTGATTTCAAAGACAAATGAAATGTCCTTCTTGGTTGAGATGTCACACTTTCTCTTGACTGAGCAGACCCATCTAATACTGAGGTTTACCAGTTTTGCCTGCAAACTTTTAGAACAGCTTGAAATCCATACCCTCTCCAAGCAAGTCAAAATAATCTTTAGAGAGAAGGGGTAAAAATGGCTTTACAGATGGTTTTAGTGCTTATTTGAGCCATAGATCTGATGCATGTTTTCTTATTAATATATAATCCCAGCAATTCTCCCCCAGCATAAGTCAAATCTTTTTCTCCCACGAGTCACATATTTGGTACCAACCAACAGCATTAAATTCTCCTGTCCTGTGGCATTTTTACCCATTGCTTTTTAGTTACCACATGCATGTGTCTGATTGACAGAATTACTAATCCATTATAATCATATTTTCATAATTAGTCCCACTGAGCCTCAGATGCCTGCACACAAGCATAGGTAAACTACAGCCTGCCACAATATGTTTTTACTTACTGACAGCTCAGTGTGAAGGAAATGCCTGTCTAGTTCCTGCCACGGTTATTAGAGATGTCTTTTGCTTTTCCTTTCACTCTTTCTTTTACTTGGTCACTTTTTTCCCCCAAGTCTCAGCTAATGTAGATTCTTTGCTGGTTATAAATTACAATTAACAACTTCTAATCCTTAAGAATATCAGGAAATATTGGAGATCGGAACTTCAAAGTCAGTTTTGAATAAAAGCACATGGAAATGCATCAATTATTCACAAGGTAAAGCCTGAGCAGACATAGATGCCAATACCTGTTTGCCTGATGGAGGAAAGATTGCCAAAGCTTTCAGATTTGTCTTTTTGCATCTTTCACATCTCTTCGTTATGGTTGTGTTCTACGTGCCATGAAATCTTGTGTCCCATCCAGCCTTTTCTCAGTCTTGGAGGACTTTGAGGCATTAGCTCATTGCTTGGCACCTCATTCCAGGTTTGGGTCTGCCATTGGTCCTGGGAAAGGCATGGGGAGAGCCCAGGAAAATCCATCTGAAGAGCTCTGGAGCAGCAAGTATTATCCCACTTGCTCTCCATGGACCTCCTGCCATTCCCTGCTGCTTGCTCTCTTCCTCTGGACTTTGTATCCATCTGGACTACTGTGTGACTTCACTGATGGTTTCAACAAGTTTCTGAAATGTACTTTATTTCTAATAAGATTAGTGTAAATCTTGGATACTTCCTGAAGTACTATCTTTTAATTTGAAAGATGGAACAAAAACGTTTAGTAAGACACAAATAAGTTAATAAAAAAAAAATCATCTAAAGATGATGGTTTGGATTGGCCAAAACCGTAATTATTTAGAATATTTTATCCATCTCTTAAACAAAAGGTTTGTGAAAGCTCATCTTGTTTCAACCTGCCCTGAAGTCTCTACCCCCATACCAAACTTTTTTCCCAACAACTCAAGAGGTTCAGATATTAAACCTGAGCACCTTATCTGCCCTGCAAGTTCTTGATTAGGATGGAGGTCTGCAATCCCCAGGCAGCAGGAAATGAGATGTCCAATGCATTCACTGATAGAAAGATAAATCACTGCTGCAGGGATCATCAGGAGTTACCTGACTGCAGGAGAAGCTGAAGTCCAGTGGGGAGCAGCAAGGACTTTACATGTGAAAATCAGCCACCTTCTTAATTATTGCTGTCATTAATCACCTGCATGTGTCACGTGCTCTGTTCTGACCACATGGTGGATAGGTTGTATGGCAGGAAAGGTAACTTAAAGGGCTGTGTCTGGCTCTATTTCTGTCTGACCAGAGCTGCTGGTGTTTGGGCTGAGGATCAGGTAATACAGCTTTTTGTGTGGTTGGAGCTCCAGCTGTAACACTGTGAGAGATGTTTCAGTAAAAGAGGTGCTGGCTCTGGTCTCAGGAGCCGCATGCCCGTTGTATGGCTTTCTGTGCCTTTATGACCTGGGTTTTGCCTTTTGTCCTCACTGTGACACAGGGATTGAGTTTGCAGTTCCCACAGGTTTTTAGAACAGACTGTGTGGTCTGCCATTCCCAGAGTAACCAGGCTTTGTTCTGGCATAAAAAAAGGTATTTCTTATGACTAATACAGATTGGCTGGCATAGTTTTTAATTTAAATTTCAAAAAGAGTAAACAACATTGGATATTTCTGTATCTCTAAACATTCTTGAAAACTGTAAGAGAATGGAATGGAGAGCTTTGGTTTTTGGCATATGGTGTCTTGCAGTTGCATAGCAAATGGCTTGAGGCATGAAAGGCTTAGGATTTACCCTGTGTCAATCTCATTACTGGGGTAGATGGTCTGACACTCTGCAGGGGCAGTACATGGCTAAGACATGTAAAAAGGTACTGAAGCAATAGGAAAGCAGCAACTTTGCTTTTCTAAGGTGAGTATTGGTTAACGAAGCCTATGCTGGTGTTTGATGGAAAACTCAGGCCTTGAAGCCTTTCATGAATAAATTCATTAGCAAACCCTTTAAAAAGGTCTAACTCAATTTTCCTTTCCATTACCCCCAAAATGGATTCTAGCAGAAAACCAGTTAAGAGGAACAAGGAGGGCAAAACCTGATCAGAACCTGCCAGTATCTTTTCCCTCGGTCAGATGGGAGGTGAGCCTGTGCACGTGACAGGAGATGATTGTGTCCCACTCTATCTGTTATCGCAGATTCAGAGCACAGGGAAGGGCTGCTCAGGGAACAGCAGCTGCCCTGGTGCTCTCTCCAACTCCACGTGATGATGTGAAGTAAGACCAGGATTGAACATGTGAGCTGGCAGCATTGTTTCTGCTCTTTCCTTGTTGGTGTCAAGTATTTTACCAGTAATAACATCTTGGTGGGAAAAGAAATGGTATGTTCTGATGTTTTTCATTGGCATGTAGCATAGGCTTCTGAGCAGAGTAGGAAGGCAACTTCAATTCAGTGACTGGAGTCAGGACTCCCTTGTCTATAGATATAGAATCACAATGGAGAATTCTCCATGAAGCAAAAAGTAGACGTGTTACTTGCAATATAATGCATTTCCATGGGCTGTGTGGGCACACAGGGGTAGGTAGGTATTCCTTTCTCCAACTCCAGGGTTGTGGCAGTAAATCTTTCTACCTGCTGTGGGAAAGCCACGGATGGCTGATCTTTTGAGGAGAGTTCAGCTCAGGGTTATATCTGTAGGTCTGTTAGGTGCTGAATAATGCATCCTGGCAGCAGTGTTTCAGTCAGTGACACAAATGTGATATTTGCCTGCATTATGTCTTTTTTCATCCACTTGCCTTAGATCAAGGAGGTTTAAAATCTCTCAGGTGTTTTGGATGACTGGTCATCTGTGGAAGGAGGGCCAGTTGAAGGTGAAATGGCTGAGACAGTTGCATCAAAACATCCTCAGAGAAACAAACAGATTCTGAATGTGAACATGGTCCTTTCCCCAACAACCCATATGTGATGTGCAGCCATGAAATGAAACATTCCAGGAAAAAAAAGCAATATGACATGATGAACACTGATGCTTGTTTGAGGACTTTGGAGGCCTGTCGTGACCATATGGTTCTCTCTGAAAACGCTTGGGGTAACTATAGACTTAATAGAGTTAGCTCTGACACTTCAAGTGCCGCAGAGGAAATAACTGTTATGATTGATGAGCTTGCCACGTAACTTTTGGGGAGGCTAGTAACAAAGAAGTTTGTTCTAAGGTTGAGAAAAGGATCAGGAAGGGGAATAGGTGCAGGCCAAAATATCCTGATCATGTGTAATTTATGGTTAGTTAAATTTAATGCTTAGCAGTCCCTCAGAGGATTTTGGGTACCTTGTATAGGCTGACTTTAGTGATATAGGCAGAAATACTTCTGTACCAGAGGAAATGTTCTTGGTAAAATTGGGTCAGCATCAGGATTTTTCATGGTTCAGCTCATCATCTTTTGGTGGAACTTCCAGGAAATCAGATTTCACCATCCTGTCTTCAGGGCAGCTGGCCTTGCTGTCTACCAAGAAGGTCCTGCCGAGGACCACCTCCAAATTCATTTAGATTTTTGTATTCTGCAGAGAAAGAAAACAGGATTGCTAACCTGTGGACTAATGGGAGCTTGGCTTTCACAAATCCTTAACTTGCAGCCCTGAGTCAGCCTACCCAAGTGTCAGCCTCAAGAAACATCTCTGGAAGTCTTCTCCCTTTCTTCTCTAAACACTTTAGAATCATCTTTTCTACATGTCTCCCAGCAGGACTGATGGCCTAACACTGTTCCCACCACTCTTCATAGAAAGTAGGTCTAGATGCTAATAGATGTGAATAGAAGAGTTCATCTGATGGTGACATCGGGCCACCCTGCAGATGGGTTCCACATTCCTCTTGGAGACCATTACCCATGTAGGGACACTCTGGCAAGCTCTATGGGCAAATACCTTGTATGGTTGTTTTTCTAATCACTCTTCAGAGCAGAATAGTCCTGGGCTGCTTAAGATGACGCACAGAAAATGAACAGATAAACTAAGTAACGGGGATTCAATCAAATGAAATCTATTGTGAATAAACTTTCCAAAGTGCAGAAACTACCTGAGCTGCATGTTTGTCAGCCTCACAGTTTATCTCCTGCCGCCTGTACCTGAGTGCTGCTTCAATTTGCTTGATTTACATGTACAGGAGGGAATGGGGGTGGAAAAGTAGGCATTTGCCTCTGTGCCAAAGTGTGGGAACTGGGGAAGCAGAGCGGTGCACAGAGCAATTCCCAGACCCACAGCCTCGGAGGGATAATTATAAAGAAGACCAAATGCAGTGCAGAAAGACTAGTTGTAATAAATTGGCCAAGGAACTTAAAACTTTGGTTGTGCATTGCAGCAAAACAGAAATTAATTCCTGAGAGCAGATAAGGCCCCAGGTTGGCAGGACATTAATTTAATTGGCACTGGGTGCGACCAGACAGTGCTGGCATCTCAGTGCCTTGGCATTTGAGAGGGTGACTATGGAATGAGAGCCTGCCCTGCCAGCCACAGCACTGGAACTGATGGGATTTGGGGCATGGTAAAGCAACAAAGATCCTACAGTGTGGCCTCTGGATGATCACAGAACAAGTGAGCAAATAGAGATAATTGCACAGCGAGAGCCATGGCAAAGGAAAGGCCAACGAGGCCTCAAGCTGGGAGAATCAGGATAGGCTCTAGATACAGGAAATATGGGATTGCTGGCTGAAAAATGGGACTCCACTTGGGCTGGGAGGATTGCAGGCATCAGGCTTTGTCTTGTCCAGTTCTTACTAAAATAGATTAACAAGTCGAAGCTGGAGCACTGGCTGGAGATGTTCTTATGATATGTCGCTTTGGATTTTTCTTTTGTTTGGTTTGGCTGAGAGTGTTTTTTCAGCTGGATTTTGTGTGTGTGTGTGTTGGGTTTTGCTTGCGGGGTCTGGGTGGTATTTTTTGTGTGTCTGTTTTCTAATTATAGCTACTATATTCTTCCATGACAAGAATGGGACTAAATGCTGAGGTAGGAAAGGTGGAGGCATTGGTCAGTTTGCTGAAAAGGCTGTACTTAAGGCAGTCTGAATTAGTTTACTGCTGGGGAAGGTGATCTGGGGAAATGCATACAATTTAAAACGTTTTAAATTGTGGTGAAGATGTGGTGTTTTTCACGCTTTACAAACCCTCAAAGAATTAGAAGTCACAACCAGTTTCAAGGAAATAGTAATGGATGGACTGAATATGACAATTCAAATTTGCCAATGGAGTAAAAGCATCTCTTGCACTAGTGCAGTCCCTGTGTGCTGCAGCTCCTGCACTGTTCTTTTCCTGAACTTTGACATTGGGGTAGACCCCCTACAGTAAACAAAGGCTCTGGGATCCTCCTTTTTCATCTCAGTTAATATCTGGAAAAGTTGTTGTAGTGGCTGGCAATGGGATATACCAATTTGGAATATGCATTTCATCCATTCTTTCTCTTAGTGTACCTTTGGTGGCCTCCCTAGGGCTATGTGAAGCCTGCTTTGTTTGCAAAGGACAGGTCACACAGGAGCCAAATGCTTCAGGAAAGTCAGCAGTTACAGCCTGTGTAGGTAAAGGACAGACTGTACAAGCAGTAGAGGGGTTTTCTTGTTAAAACTCGCAGCAGTGTCAAAACTTTCTTAAAGTCCCATGTTGCATTATGCACATTAAATAGGCTGTGCTGATGAAAGCACCTCTGTGCTGAGACTCTGATAGCCCTTCAGGTGCTGGGCTGGGTTCTTCTCTCCTGGCTAACACCTGCCAAAGGGAACCTTTGTATCTGAGGTTGGTTGGTCTCTTTATGTATAAGTGATTTGTTTATCAACAAATGTTGTGAGTAATTTGCCTGTGGGTAACTGCTCATATTTGTGCTGGGAACCTGATGGTGAGGATGCTTCTTTGTGCAGTATCTGTGTCGGGATTGCTGACTTCTTACTCTTCACATCCAGGTATTGCATACATGCATTACTTCAGAGGGGGCCTCAGGAAAGCATATTTGAAATGGATGTGTAATTCCTAAGCTTGTCCTGGTTAACTCTGGGGAGAACATGGTACACAGGCCAGAAACAATAGAGACAATTTCATTAACTGCTCTGGCTTCACAGGAGACAGAGTGGACCTCTGAGTCTCTTTCCAAGGGGTAATGTAGATTCTCATCTCATTTTTATCTGCAAAGCAAAGGCTAGTTATTCCACTTGAGCTATTGCATAAGGAGCACAAGTTGGAGAAATCCCTCAGGATTGCTGCGTGCTACACAAGACCCAACAGCTTCCCTGGATGACTGCTTTCTGTCTC
This sequence comes from Grallaria varia, assembly GCA_013396735.1. NCBI lineage: Eukaryota > Metazoa > Chordata > Aves > Passeriformes > Formicariidae > Grallaria > Grallaria varia. Next base: position 123,640 of record VWZG01003763.1, read on the forward strand.
AATTTCCCTGTCCAGATGGTCTCTGTTGCAGGATGGGACTATGTCATGTCCCAGACCATGTCACACTTGGGAGCAGCTCAGTGCTGGGAGGGATGTCACTGCTCCCCTGGCCCTCTCCCTGCTGGACACTGTTCCTGGAGATCTGTACTCATGCAGCTGATACAGAAGGTCCACAGACTCCAAGCATTGCTTTTTCCTTTCATCCTGCCACTGCAGAGCTAACAGACGGGTGCACTAATCTGGTGTGCAGATGTCTGGGTTGCCTGAGAAGAGCTTTTCACCCTCAGTAATTCAGAGATGTATTTGTAATAAGATATGTGACAAACTGTTATAACCTGACAGTTCTTCACAATCGTAGAAAAATACCAATTCCATGCATTTAAAAAAGGAAAAAGTAAGTATTCTGTGGTCCAGTGGTATGACATTACCACCACAAAATGCTTCTCTACATAAAACAGTAGGAACTTCTCAGTTATAAGTATATTTACAATGTATATCTCCTGGGTAGTTGTTAAATGCATGAATATTACACTTGCATTTTCTCTTTAAACATCATCATTTTATTGCTTTACCTATCTAGAGGAGAGCAGAAATTATCCTTTAATTACAATGAACTTACTGGTTATGCAGCATTTTAGTCCACACACAGCATGACTAAGCTTAGTCCTATCACGCATCATTGATTCACCTTTTCATCCTGGAGAGCTGAATCTTTCCTAAGTCTTTGCTAAAAGCAAGTAAAGGATTATAAATTGGTGATATTCAGACTGCCTTAGTCAGAAAGAATCCAAATGGGACTACATGGAGGTATGGGCAAGGTATGTTGTGCCAGTACTTTGCTATGCTGCTTCTGGGAAGGAAGAGGAAGACATGGGAATAAAAAGCCTGTCATTATCAAAACACAAATCTGTAACATGAAGAGGTGGAGTAATTTATCTTTAAGTAACAGGCTGACCTATTCAGAACTGTAATTTTAAATGTAAGACTAACCTTTGAAAATAGATCAAGTGATATAAATTATTAAGGAACAGACATTTGTCAGATAGATGGTCTCTATTAGTAATTTTATGCATGAATGGTTATCTTCAAAGGTAGAGTTGCTGTCTGCTGAGAAAGAGAGTGCAAAAGAAGGTTACCTTACACTGACGTGTTAGACTGACTTTTAATCAGTGCTTTTCCAATCCAGTAAAAAAAAAAAAAGCTGAAGCAGGGTCATCTTGCTACCCAGACCATGCAGCTCTTGAATGTTTTTGCCAGCAGAGGAAACTCCTGTTGCTCATGTTCCTAAAATATTTTCCAGTAGTTTTTTGGGCTGAAAAAGGTTTTCATGTGTCCCAATTTGACAATGGCTGCACCCACACTGGGGTGCAATAGGGCACCCTGGGCATAGGAGAGTTGGTACCCAGAGAACCCTGATGGGAAGCAACGCCTGCTCTGCATTGACAGCTGCTTTGGAGGGCTGGGTTTGAATCCTCTTTGAAGAGGAAAGCTGCAGGTCCCTTTTTTTCCTGCCAGTATTCAAGAGAAATGTCATAAAATGGATTAGTGTCTGTTACTCTGATGATGTTTGGCCCATATCTTGAACTTGTAAAGGGAGAAGAAAAAGGGGACAGTCAAACTATGTGTGAAAAATGCTTTTCCACTGCCTGATCACTCTGCACTTTTTTTTTTGCTTTCCTAAATTTCTCTTTTCATGAGTTTCCCTCTGCTTTGTTTGCTTGTTTATTTTGTATGCAAACTACTTCAATGCCCTTGTGAACTTGTGATCCAAGTGCTGCAGTGCACTTAATGTAAAACTAAATTTGAATTGTTTGAGAAGCTGTTGGTAGGAGATGGTGGCCATAAAGTTGATTTTCCCCATCCTCCATTCTTTGCATATGTTTGGCATGGAAAAGTAAGAGAGCAAACATAAATTTAAGCTATGTATTCATAGCCTCTTTGCTCCTGTAAACAAAAGCAACTTCATTTTTTCCTCATTTTTCCTCCATCTGCAGCTTTTGGCAAGTCTTGTCTTCCAGTCACGGATGCTGCAATTGCTCTGCTTTTGAAAGGGTTGTGCACAGAAGGTGTTGCAGACCTTCCTCCATCCTTTAGTCACTCTGAAGCCTGTAACACTTGGGCAGAAGTTGTGTGCAAACTGAAGCATGTCCCTGTCGAATGGGCCTTGTTCTCATGCAGTCCCTGCGCTGATGATTCTGCACAGTGACTCTTAGCCTTTGTCTTGCCTCTACAGCATAATATGATGTATTTGATCTCTTCTGACATCTTTATTCACTCAAAAGTTGAACTGGGGATAATCTACAATGTTTGGTGTCTGCAATTCTCCTAGACCTGAATTAAGGCCCTAGACAGACTAAGGTTTCTAAGGGAATTGGAATTTATGACCCTTTCGACAATATCTGTGAAGAGATTTATTTTCTGAATCCTATTTTATTCAACTCCACTTGAGCAATTGACAGGGAAAAAATTGAAATATAAACAATTACTCCAGTGTGTGTAATCTTAGTGACTTCTCTCTTTTCATCTTTTATCTTCATCTAGTTCATTGCTGTGCCAGAATGAATGGTTTATGGTTAAAGCACTGCAGTGGGATGCAAATGATGCAAGCTTAAATTTCCAGATATGTCAAAGGCTTCCTCTATGACTACAATTAATAGTTCTGTGATCTCTGCATGTACCCTTAGATACAAAAGGTGTCTAAAAATATGACCTTTCCTCACATTCTTTTTGTCTGTTTAGGCATTAAAAACCAAACTCTGGATATTTGAACTTCCTTTGCTTTGTTTCTTTGAACAAAATGCCTCCTGTCTGTATTGAAGTGATACAGGTTAACACTTTGAACAAGTAAAAAAGATAAGCTTTTGGTGTACTAATTTCAGGAGCAACTGTTTTCAGCAGCCTGGAACCTTTCTGCAGTATATTGATGTTTCAATTTGTACAGAGTAGCAGCTGCCCTTAATGATAAAGGAGAGCTACTGCTCTGCTCTGTGATGATCTGACATGGCAGCAGCAGTCTTGCGGAATGTGACATGACAACCTGAAATATGTGATATGCAGATGTGATGCCACAGACATGTCATGAAATAACACAAATTACTAAAAATTATGGAAAGAGAAAATGTCTTCAGAGCAAAAATATTGAGACAAAAAAATTGTCACTTATCACATCTGAGTTTGAGGGGAATATGATAGTTTGTGATTTCTACTGAACACAGTTTGGTTTAAATGGTCCTTTATAATTGGAATTTTGCAAATCAACACAGTCATTAGTAGACTCTGACTTGTCATACACAAAAGAAAGATGGTTTTCCAGGATCTGCAATGCTCTTTCTGGCTATGGACATATATATGACCACACTCAAGAGGCCTTGAAGGCACTGCCCATATTAATGGTAGTGCATCTCAATGGAGACTTATCTGTAGAGCAAAATGGTGCTGCAGCTCCAACCTCCACTCTACAAATATTTCAGAGGATTTATTTCAGGTCGTTGTAGCCTGGCTGTTTTGCTGGAGAGCAAAAGGTGAGCTCCTGGAGTGTATTTTCCAGTCTAATTTTATCCCAAAATAAAATGGGGTACACCAAGCAGAGGCTGGGATGGAAAGGCCCCGAAAAAGGAGATAGTCATGACAGCATCTTCAAGAGCACACCCTGGTCCGCAGTGAAGCACTTGCACATGCATGTCCAAAGACGTCTGGGCTCTCTGAGTGCTTCCAAAAGATGAACCAAATTGTTTATTCAAACAATCAGATTAATCCTGTTGGAGGTAAGAGAATTATCATTGTGCTGATTAGAATTGGATCAGTGGTTGATCCTTTTATCCAGGAGCTTCCTTCATCCGATTGGGCTTTACTGGTTCAAACAAAAAGGGAAATTGTTTCTGAGTCATCTCTGATTGTGGGTGACAAAAGAGCCAAAGCCTGACCTCTTTGTATCATTTCCATTACAAATAGTTTCAGTGTGATTTCTTAGACACTGTGCTGGACAAATCTTTATGCCGATATCTACTCAGAACTTCCTCCCTCCCTTCCTGGTCTCTTCAGCCTCCTCTTTCTCTAAGAGGAGAGACTGTGCTTCATTCTTCTGCGAAAGCTTCTGCTGAACAAAAGCACTTGACTCTGAAAGTCATACTCTGACATCAAACCCTTGGACTTTTCAAAGCAGTGCTCAGGGTTTTAGATGTGAGTTTCCTATTGAATTTAATTGGAGTTGTGCAGCTGCACCAGAGCATTCAGGATGCATGCCCTGAAATATTCATGTTGCCTTTCTCATTTTCCTTTCTCTCAGTCACGTTTGTTAAATTTTAAAGGAAGTGGCTTCAAGTTCTTGTAGGTGCAAATTTGTGCTTGCATAGTCTATGAAGGTATTAGCATTTAGACAGTGAACATCCTTGATTTGTATGCACCAGTCTCTTGGTAAACAGCTTAAGTGGTTGCATTTATGCTGTCAGTTAATTCTGGCTGCTAAAATGGATTCCAGTTTTTGAAAGTCCTGTCAGATCTCTGCTCTCCTGTTACTTGCACAGAAGATTATTCTGGCATTTTATCCTTCCCCCTTGTTTCAGTTGCTGGTTGGTTTGCTCTCACTTTTCCAGGATCCCAAGGTGGTCCAAGGCAGCTTTCCTTTCAGAAGGAGAACATGACACAAGACAGAAGTAGGGTATGAAAATACGGACATATTCCCTCAGTTTCTGTAGCACCCTCGAACAGGTCTGGGGGCAGGACATGTCTTTCTGAGATGGGTTTTTTCAGTGCCTGAGAGAATCACAGAATATCCTGAGTTGGAAGAGACACACAGGAATCCTTGAGGTTCAACTCCCAGCCCTGCACAGAAACCCCAGCAATCCCACCCTGTGCCTGAGACTGTTGTCCAAAAGCTCCTTGAGCTCTGTCAGAGTTGGGGCCATGCCCACCACCCTGTGGGGGAAGAACCTTTTCCTAAAGGGTGAGTACCAGGCAGAAGGGCACTACAATGTAATAAGGAGGATATATCATAATGAGGATGATATCAATCATTTTAGAGCCACACACGCAGCGGGTATCTATCCCAGAGAAACCACATCTTCAGAAATTACTTCAGAAATAATTATACTCCACTGTTCTCACTTAAATAGAGACCCTTCAGAATTAACCATCATCTTAGTTTCAAGCTTGTCCATCTCTGAAGGTGGCTTAACATGGAAGAACATACGTAAATGGTCAACTGCAAAGCAAATCTGCTAAAAATGCTTTTTGCTAAAGGAAGTGGGAGTGCTTTTGATTACAGGGAAAAGCCAAGGAGAAAGTAGCAAGAATGCAGTTTTCTAGTCTCTGCCTCTCTGCTGATGTGCTGCATAGCCTTGATTCAGTAACCTGTTGTCATCTCAAACTGCCATCAGTAAAATGAGTATATGAGTAAAAGCAAGAATAATGAAGGGCAATCTGTGGCAAAAGCTGACTTTTCCATGGCACTCACCGTTTTGCAGAGTTGCTGTTATTCCAAGAGTGTGAGCTCCTGTGCTTCGTAATTTCCTGCTTGCTGCTGTGCTGATGAACTGATCACGTGCCTGGCCCTAATCTATTGCAAACACAGAGTGAAATGCATTATCTTGAAACAGGATAAAGGCAAAGTGGCTGATAAGCAGAGAATCAGAAAGATCTGATCACTCATTTGTTTGTAATTGTAGTTCCGCACCCATAATTAATGTTTCTAGGCTGACCTGAAGGCAGTAGAAGCAAAGGATATTAGGAGAACTTGTTGTACTTTGGTATATTGTTGTCAGGTTTTGTAAAGTCTCTTGCATGAACAGACTTCAGAAATACTGCTTTATCCTTCAGCCTGGGAAAGATTTGCTTCATCAGCAAGGTGCTGCTATTTTAGCTGCCTCCCTTTCTAATTGAATTTGGAATATAAGAGAATCATTGCTAGCAGCACTGCAAACCTCCACAATTTGCTTTGGATAATTTTGTCTCACAGCTGCAGGGTTTTCTGCATCGTGTTGGGAATACTCAGGGAAAAATGCAAATCATGACATTGAATTACTTAGCTCTCCTCAACAGCCGACAAGATCTGAGAACATTCTCCGTGTCTATCTCCGACTGCTTCTGATTTCACTTGTTGCCATGTGTTTAGATTGGCAATTGTTTTGTATAGCTAGACCTGTAGTGTTAATATCCTGCTTTGATAATATTACTCTTCAGGAATATTAATGAGTGGCTTTTGTGTGTGTCATCTTTAAAACCTTTCACTGCTGGTATGTTCCTTTTCAGTTTTGGTTTTTTTTTTTTTAATGGTGAAAGAGCACTGCTGAAGGCCCCTTGGGTAAATAGTGTTTAAAGTAGTCCATGCATTTTAATTAGCAAAGAAATATATAGATAAGGATGAAAGATTTGTTTTCCCGAGGCAAATCATGAGAACATCAGGCCCACAGGTAGCTTGGTTTAACTCCAGAGAGATTACATTTATATCTCTTCGTCTTAATCCTAAAAATGCCATTCTGATACAAGTAGTACAAATTAAGGCAAGATAAAGGTATCTTCTCTGCTAGTGGTTTAAGGTCTTTTTTATTGCATTTTATTAAGGAGGGATAAAAAAACAAAACTAGAACAAGACAACTGCAACATAATCTGTGTATGAGACCATATTTTTGCATGTACAGGAAAAGCATGGCTTATTTTATTTAACAACTGGTCATAGTAGTGAGTTATTTGTGTATCCTGGTCATGAACCAGTGGATCCATGAAGCATATTTACATGTTTTAATTATTAAAAGTCAGTTTTCTCTGTTAGTGGGCCTCTGGTAGAAGACACACCTCTGGTACACACCTTTGCTGTGCAGCTGCAGGCCAGTCATTTAACTTCTTGAGTTGGGTTGGTTTTTTTTAAACTTGAGTTTTTAAACCTGTTTTTAGAGGTTAAATGACTAGCACAGCACACATATGAGCACTCCTATGGTATACAAGGGGTGTGTTTTGAGGTGGGAGGTTAGCAGTGACTCCTAGAGGCAGGATTTTTTTCAGACCCTCCATCAGTCTGGTCACTCTAAAAAAAGTTTACCACTTGCTTCTCAGAGAGAGCTACTTAAAGACTGAAAGAAAGGTCATGCATGGAAAAACCTGAGGAAAGATGTTTTGCTGTGAATTACTTTCCTGGCTGCTGTAGCATTCCCCCTCTCTGAAGGGTATGGAGACTGTTGTTTTTTGAGATGAACAAGGTTTGCTGTTGCTGGAGAATGTCAAGAGGATAAGGAAGGTACTCCAGCTGCAGAGCTCCTCATAGGGCTGCAGCTCGTTTCTACATATTTTCTAGTTTTCTAATGAGTCCATCGGCTCAGCAGAAAGGAAACCTGCATGAGTTGGCTGATATCAGGTGGGACACAAACAGATCGGGGCACCAGAGGGACTCCTGGTCCCCAGTGAGAAGGCTGAGCCATGGATGCTACTGCTTTTGCTTTCAGAAGCAGCTGGACTTGCTCATGCCAAAACAGAGTGAATGGCTGAACAATAATAGTGAGGCTTCTCTAAATGCCTGCCCTGAGACCACTGTCAGCTCAGCTTAGATAAAGATGCCTGTTAGGCTGGAGATAAAGGAACCCATCGTACCTTGCAGTGTTCATTGTGCAGGAGCTGGTCTTAAAAGGTGTCTGATCCTGTGCTGTGACAGGCGGCTTAGAGAGCCAGCACTGCCCATCACGTTTTGCTTCAAGAGGAGACTGAATATGCCACAGACTTGACTGAGACCAGAATAAGCTCATGTAGAGTTATTGTGTGTTACCCAACAAAGCAAAACGTTTCTGAAAGGCAACATTGCCAAGCACATGCAAGACTGATTTGATTTCCAGACCTAAGAGATTCTTTAGTATTACTGAGCCCAAGACCAAACGGGAAAGAGATGGTGTCTGCTCTCCAGTTTGTGCACTGATCTAGGCAGCCTCTGGGCTGCTCTAATTAAACTCTCCCCTGATTTGGGTTATTCAGAGCCAGAAGGGCAGGCTGGCAGCCAAAACCATTGGGGCTGTGCCGGATGAGGGTCCCACGTGCTGGTGGGGTCTGTAGCTCTGGCTCTTGCTGTGCTGACGCCATCCAAATGGGGCAGCCCAGAGCTGAGAAAGGTCAGCGTTTTTGTGAAAGGCTCTGAAAAACAGGGGCCAGGACCATAACCAGCATCATGCACAACTATGGCACACACAGAGGTAGATTTATCAGAGAGCACAAGGTGGTAGAGCCTTCCATTTCCTCAGAAGAAACCTTTTCTACAGAAGGCATTTACTGGGCATTTGTTGTGGTCTTCTGAGAAGTGAGTTAGTGCTGTCTCCAACCTAATTACCAGTGTAAAAGACAATTTATCACTTACCGGAGCTTTGATTGCTTTTTCAGCTTTCCATGGCTTCTTGGTTGGCAGGTGGAATTGTGCACAAGATTGGCATTTTTTAAGGGAAACTTTTACTAAAAAAAAAAAAAAAAAAGAAATAGGGAAAGGAAGCAAAACCTCAACTTTCAATTCTGTGCTTTACTGTCTGTATGATGTTTTTACTTTTTTTTAAAAAATGTAAGCTTTTAGTAATTCCCATTTTAGAAATCAGAAAAAAAATGAAACCTTATTTAAGAATTCTATCTTTGGGTTCGTATTTTTTAACAATGTTGCCCCTGAGAATGAAGATGCAATTTCCCATAGCCTAAAATGCAAGAGTCAGCAGGAGAAATAGCTCACTTGAAAAAAATCCAAGGCATAATTACTAATTAATGTACAAGAAAAAGATTTGGTATGCAAAAAGCTCTGTCTCTTTCTCATAGTTATCATTGATTTCTTCTGGACTTTAGATGCAACCCTGAACTAGCCATCTAATGTTATATTTTTGCAGATCAAATAATTAGAAGAAAACATGTCATATGTTTTGATAGTTACCACATTAAAGGAAATGTTTAGACTGGTGTGGCCATACTCAAATTTGATTATAGGGAATTAAGTTTCTTCAAAGCAAATGGCTTTCTTGTACTTCTCAGTATTTCTCATGCAATTAGCAAGTTGGTTATATTAACTTGCCTGACAGACGATATTACTGATCTTATCAACTTTCACTTGGGTATACAGGCCTTTATTAATTTCTTGTTTGCTTATGAACTTCTTTGTCAACAATAAATTCGGTGGGTAAATGTGGAACACACGTCTCACAGTAATACGTGTTTGCTTTGCTTATCAGTAAATAACAAACTTTTTGGCAAATAAATAAGAGCACCAAGGGAGCAGGTGGGTCTTAAGGGGTTCTTTCACACTGTGGGTACTTTGTCATGTTGCTAAGTTACAGTAGCTTCTGGCTTTTGCTTTAGAGAGTAGGAGTTATTTTAAAATGTATAATGAACATAGTTCTAGGGACTCCCCAAACTGTTCTGGAAGTAGCTGGAATACAGGAGGGATTGTGAATGCTGACTAAAGGCCAGGTGGTGTTCAGCCTGGAGAAGAGAAGGCTCCAGGCAGACCTTACAGCCCTTCAGTGCCTAAAGGTGACTTATAAAGAAGAGGAAGAGTGGCTTTTGGCACAGGTAGATAGTGATAGCACGAGGGGAGTGGTTTTAAACTAAAAGAGGGGAAATTCAGGTTGCCTAGAGAGGTTGTGGATGCTTCATCCCTGGAAGGGTTCAAGAGCAGGTTGGACAGGGCTTTGAGCAACTTGGCACCTCTGCCCATGGCAGGGGGTTGGAACTAGGTGATCTTTAAGGTCCCTTCCAACCCAAACAACTTTATGATTTTGTGAGAATGTAGGAATGATCATGACTAGAAATAAAAACTTCCAAGTTAACCGCCCTGAAAAGAATGTTCCCAGAATAGATTATATTTCCTTATTGAAGACTTAGTTCTTTTCACCATCAGTTAAAAGTTTTTATTCCTCATTTTGCAACAATGATTTCATTATCATTATGAAGATACCCAATTCCCTAAGTAATAATTCTGTACTCACTGTGAAGTCACTCAAATTGGCCCTTACTATTCCTTCTTCTGAGGCACCAAAAAGGAAACTCAGTGGTATTACTTAGAGTGCAGTTGTTCTGGTGGCATTAGAAAAGCTGAAGCTCTGGGCTGAAATTGGAAAATATCTACAGATTTTTATTGATATTCCAGTTGGTGAGAGGAAAACATCATTTTCCTGCTAGTTAGAAGTTGCACTCTACCATCTGTTGCTGGGCAATGTAAGCCCTTTGGAAGGGCTGGAGTTCAACTCCTCTTGGCTTCAGGCTTAACCTGCCTCTCTAGTGGAGCAGAGGAGTCCAGGGGGTCAGATGGTGGGGCCATATGACTCAAAGCTGTTGGGAGACATTGGAGGATGGCCTGAGTCCAGTGAGATGAGCACAGGGTAGCTTAATGCAGAAAACTGCTAAGTAATGTGCTTTGGCAGCAAGTTCTCTGTGCAAGGGCCATGAAATCATATGGGGCAGTGAGAGGGTAAGGGACGGGCTGTAGCAGAGGATTGAAACCCAAAGAGTGATGCCTGAAACCAGTGAGTCTACAGAAAAAAAAGAGAAAAGGGAATTTCTGGCCTTTAGTTAAGCTTCTGGTTTATATAATTTAACAGTTTCCAGGTGGGGAGATAAACTCAATGTACTGCCTGCCAGAGTCAGACAATGTTAGTAGATCCCAATGCAGCTGGAAGTGAGACCTTGCTAGTACATTCTCTAGTCCGAGTTCTTCTATGTGGAGCAATTTTCCCATCCAGTCTTTCCTTTTCCTCCTGAAATGGGTCCTGGACAAAGGGATTTTATGAATTTATAGAGCTGCCTCAGCTCTGCTTCTGATTAAGTCCATAGGTGTCCTATTCCTGCTGAAGATATTTCCATGGGTTTGTCCAGGCAAGTGAAATGCTCTTCTCTGCTTGTTGGGAGGCTGATAAAAGACTGACAATATTCGGTTTGGGTTTTGAGGTGTTTTATTTTTTTTCTTTTTTGTTTGTTTTTGTTTGTTTTGGTTTTGTTTTGGGTTTTTTTTTATTCCCTGGTTATCTCTCACAGGCTGAATTGTCTAAATTCTAGATTCATATCTAAGTGAAGAAAATCTGTGAAACCTTAGACCCAGCAAACCTCAGGACATGTGTCTAAGGGAAAAACCAGAATAACTGCAAAGATGAACTAAACATTTCTTTGGTAGGCGGGTACAGGTATTGACTGACTGGTACATGGACTACCTGTGGCACTTCTCTCTTCATGCCTCCAGGATCCAGCTGGAATGTCTGAGTCATCCCTGCAGGCTGACACAGAACCATCAGCCAAAAATGGATTTCAAGGGGACTTCATTTGTTGCCTCAGCATGGCGCTCTTCTGGAACACCAGCCCCTTGAAATCATCATAACTGTGCCCAGGCTTCTCAGAGAGGCTGTGCTGGGTTTCCAGCCCCCCTGGAATCTGGGCTCCTTATGCAGAGTGACATGGCTTTATAGATGTCCTTTCCTAGAACAGATTAAGTCAGTGGAGGGGTCTGCAGAAACAGGCTTTTGAAAGTCAGTGAATTCAAGGCGGAACAGGAAACTTTCTGTATGGTTTTAAACCTGACTTTGTGGAGTCTACCTGTCTCTGTAGGTAAGGCTGTAAAATGCAGAGAGGGGGTCTGGTCATTTCTCTGTCCACCACTGCTCAGCTCTGTCAGGGTATTACAAACAAAATGAGAGCAGCAGATCACAAACAGAGCAGCCTTGGGTGAACTTCAGGGAGACTCAGCATCCAGAGCCAGGTTTGCCTTTTTTTTTTTTTTTTTAATTTTCCTCTCCTTTTTCTATAGAGCAGAGAGAAATTCTTTATTTTTGCACCTCCTACAAGACTGATCATGGAGGTTTGTTAAATGTGGGCTGCTGCTCCATATTCTCAGCAATTCAAGGCAGACCCAGCTTAGAGCTCCTACCATCTGTCACTTGTCACCAGCACTGTCCCTCCAGGCAGAGCTGTGGTGGGACAGTGCTGCAGCAGCCAGTTGTAGAGCAGTGAGTGGAGAAGCAATGCAGAAGGATGATTATTCACTGCTTTTCACAATAAGGGAACTAGGGAGCATCTGAATCTCACAGCAGGTTAAAAACTCAGAAGCAGCATTATTTCCACACTGTGCATAACTGAACTGTGGAGTTTGTTACCATCTGATTCGGTGGGGATAAAAGGTTTGGATGAATTCCAAAAGCCATTAAGAAAGGAAATGCACTGACTGGTAATCACAGTGATGCAGAAAAGTCTGAGGCTGGTAACTCCTCCCAGTTCCTCTCCATGGAAGGGTCACTTTAGGCCTTTATTTTGCACACCTGCAGCCAGTGGCTGACAGGTACTGGGTTAGAACTCAAGTACACGAAAAAACAGTATGACAATTCTCTTATTTCTTATACTGGCTCTAAAGCAAGACACTTTGAGGATTGAGATGACTTCAGACTCCTTCTGATACTCAGTCTCAGATCAAAAAATGGCCAAGAAGGATGAAAGAAGAGGAAGTATACGAATGAAGGATTTGTCATCATCACTTGCTATGGAACAGCCTGGCAAACCATTTAGTTCAGCTTTCATTTGTAAAATAGCATTTCTGTGACCATGGAATCTCTATATTGAAAGATTTTATAACAAATAGTCACACACGAGGGTGAGGACAGACACAAAGGCATTGCAATATGCTGGTAACTGGCCATGTAAGGAGAAGGGGAGCTGGCCTTGCTTATCCTATCAGCCCAGAGCCACTGTCAACATGGTTCACAGGCTTCTCCAAGAAATCACAGTTCAGAGAGATGCCTGACTTGACAAAGATCCAAAGGAAAACACATTAGCCTCAACCTAATGAAGGAGGTTAAGATAATAAACATCTTCTTCATCTTTGTCATGCACTAAGTGTGTGTGTATGAGCAGTTACTGCAGATCAGCCAATGTGTTCATTACACTGCAACAGCTTGGTTGTACTTCTGAGCCCTTGAGCTTCTCAGTGTACTGCAAGGGACTTCATTCACTGCCAAGCTCTTAACCCCTCTTTGTCTTTCAGTGAGCAGTTCCACTGGTGTTTCATGCTCGTCTCTCCTTTTACCTGCAATTCCTTTGACAATTGCCTGAAACACACCTCATATTCCAGTGTCAAGGTGTGGAAACGAGTAGATCTTGTTGTTCTTGACCTTTTTTGGAGCCTCACAAGGAACAGCCCTGGAGCTGTTTCCTCTGAAGTACACTGACCCATTTATGTCTGTGACAGATGCCTGGCAGGTGCCAAGATCCAGGTTTCCCACCTTGGGAAGGGAACAAAGGTCTGTGCTCATTCAGCCCTATGGAGGGTTAATTACCGTTTTGCTTAAAAAAGCATTCAGCTGCCCTTAGGTGTAGGAATTTATTTAAGCCTTATCTGCATAATTATCATGTTTATTGCTCAACACAGCTGGATGGATATGAAGCGTATGCAGTTTTTGATACACACTTTATGTCAGAACCATTACAAAGGAAAATGATCATCTCTTATAGCCCCTGCAAAGAGGCTGGCAGTAATAGTTAGTTTTCTGACTTTAAAAAACAAATCCTAGGACCGAATTTATTGGGCCTATTTACATATTTTTGATGTGAAATCTTTTCCTCCCTCTATGGCAATGGGTGGTGTGGTGACGAACAGCCAGGATTTTGGAGGGTGGTTGGTGTTTGCTTAATAGACTCAAATTGCAGAGAGGAGGGAACTGTGTCACATGAAAGTCATTCACCTCTCTCAGGGACTGCTGTCAGGCACCCAAAATCACCGTTTGTCTTCAGAAATCTTGTCCACTTCTGACATAGGGATTGTTGAAATATTTAACCCAGGAAATCTGGAGTAGCCAAAAAAATGTAGAGAGCATTTAAATCTATCATTTATTTTTTTATAATTAAGCTTGTAAGATGATTATTGCTTTATTGGAAACCATAGTATGTAGTATTCTTTACAGAAAAACTTTTCAGAGGCATTGGTGAGTATTTCTGTAACTGCAGTTCAATTTTGACCTATCCAGTTTAGAGTACTCCCTATTTCAAATTCTTGTTGTTATATGAGGGAACATACTGCAGTCTGAGGGTTTCCTGGTCCAGCCTGCAGTCTGCAGAAGTCTTGAAAATACCTGCATCGCACAACCCTGAGGCAGCAGCTGCCTCATACACTGGTATGACTGCCAGCAGTCTGAAATCACACTTGAAAATGAAAATGAGATGTACAAAGGTGCAAGCAAGGGCAGGGCAGGGATCTCTGCTGTACATTTTAGCCACTGACAACCCTTTTTCTGTCTAAAGTTGAGAGCTCTTTGGTGCTATACTGGAAAAAATAACATTTAGCATCATTTGGACAAAGCTGATGTTATCATAGAGTGGTTTGGTTTGGAAGGGGCCTTAAAGATCACCTAATTTCTTTCAATCCCTGCCTTGGTCAGGGACTTGTTCCACTCGACCAGGTTACTCAGAACCCCATTCAGCCTGGCCTTAAACTTTTTCAGGGATGGGTCATCAATAACTTGGGTCATGCTGAATTTCTCTTCTATCAACACCCCCAGGTCCTTCTCCTCAGGACTGTTCTGAATCCACTCTCTGCCCAGCCTGTGTTTGTGCTTGGAATTGCCCTGATCCCTGTACATGATCTGGCCAGGCTGCAGCTGATGCCAGATATCTATATGCTGTTTTTAAAAGATCAAGGAAGAGTTACAGCTGATATTAGTTATTTAAAATTTTATTTGCCTCTAATTTATTTTTGTCAAAAGACTCTAGTCTATTTGGTTTTGTATTAAGACAGATCACAAGCTAATATCTGATATCAGGAACTGGGTTATGAAATGTGAACACAAAAGACCTATAAAGGTAGCATTTCAGTTACTATCACCTTCATAAGTGATGTGAGAACTATTTAATTTAAACCCCAGATTGTATGTGCTAGGGGTAGGTACCAGCAAGTCCGTTGTTATTAGTTGGAGCGTTACCTACTTATATTTGCTGTTTGTTTGTTAGTTATATGAATGTTCCTCTTAGTTGTCACTGGGGAGAAGATGAACGTGGTGAAGTGACAGGATGGAACTTTCGCATAAAAGCCAAATTAGTTAGAAGGGAAGGAGGCAAACACCCATCAGTTACGACTTCTCGCCTTTGCTCCGCTAATCTCTCCATGTTTCGTAGATGATAAATTACCTCTCACTTCCTTTCACTGGGAGACATCTCTTCCCATGCTAACCTCTTGCCCCTACACCTCAGTTACCCAACTACCTTCTCTCTTTTGGTCTAGTCAATATTTCTAGTCAGCCAAATTGCTTTTGACTTGCTTACTCTGAAGAAGAGCGTGCGTGTAACTCCCAACTGTATGAGCTCCTACAAACATTGCCTGGCTCTCAGTTACAGCGCTGTCCACATAAAATAGGTGGTGTCGTTATGGCCTGATGATCATGGTACAAAGTACTGATCAGACTAAAAGGCTGTTGTTCAGCAAGAGCTCTTACATGTATATAAATCCCTTTGGCAGTAAGAAGATCTCCTGGGCTACAGCACAAAAACATATTTGCCCTTTATTCTACAGGTTGCAAGATTTGGGTGAAGAATATAGGAAGTGTTTAATTATCGGTTTTCCCTCCTGAATGCTTTTCCAACACAAAGCCATTCCAGAACTGAGCAGTTGTTTAATCTCCTTTCCCATTTTTGCTCTCCATTTCTGCAGGTCAGCACAAAGTGTGAACAATCTGTTGGATGGACCAAGGGATCAGTGTCAAAGCCAGAAGTCTGAGCCTGGATAGGGAGCTTGAGACTCTCTGAAGCTGAAGGATACAGCACTCCTAAGTGAACTTGCAAGAGTTGTGTTTTAATTGCTCCTAACCACTGCCAGGTGACTTCTCTGGGTTTGCCCATGAGCAGCAGAGCACATCAGCCCTGCTGAGGGATACCCTGCATCGTCTGCAAAAGTGACAGGTAAGAGTTCTTGCTTATATATTTGGCATCAGATTTTAACAAGGTCTGCAAATTCACAACTAAGCCTGTCATTCAAATATTTTTCTGAATCTTTTTTCAAGAACGTTTTTCAATCTTTTTTTTCCCCAACTTTTACTCCAAATTCCCTTGCTGTTATTCTGCTTCTGAAGTCTTGGGATGAGAAGTGGGTGAAATGTTTTCATTACTTTTAACAGGCTGGCCATGGTATGAAGAGTAATGTTACATTCCCAAGTAAGAGACTTTACTCAGCATTTAACTGAACTGTTTTCCCAGCTCGCCTTGTTAACTTACCATCACAGACAACTTTCAGGGTGTTGATTAGCTCAGAGAAGTCCCCAGTTTATTAAAACATCTTCCTTTCTCTTCTGTGGCTACACTTCAGCATGTTTCCTCTCCATGGGACAAACAAACCCTCCTGGAGGTGATCAGTACAGCATAAAGCCTCATATTAGGAAGCAGTAAGACTTGGCCATTCCCCTTCTCGAGTAGTACCTAACTCCAAATGAATTGTCACTGGAGCAAAAGTGGAGGGAGCCCGAGGAGCCTCTCCTTAGGTTGCTGTAGTTTCGTTTCCTGGTATGTGGCTTGTGCAGGGTGAAATTGGTGCTGCCTTGTGAAGAGCAGCTGTGGCTGAGACTCTGTGTTACAAGCCTTTCTTATTAGAAATGGTTGAGCTGAGTTCCTTAGATGGGAGACATTTGGGAAGTGTTTCGTTTGAACCTCTCATACCATAGATCTTGATGACAGAGACTGGAATTCCATGTGAGCAGTTGATGGATCTGGGTGAAAGTAGGAAAAAATCTGTTTGGTTTGCTCTGAGTAAAAGAGAAATATAGGAGATGGGAAGAATGAAGACCACAAAAGTTTCACAAAGACAATGAAGAGTTTGGTTTCTTGGGGACTATTGAAGGATAACTTCTAAGGTGTTTGAGGCACGGTCCTCTCTAGCTAAATTCACAGAGATCTTCCTTCTTCCCTTTAAAGCCTAGCACTACAATCCTCTGACAACCCGCATTACATTCAGCAGGACCATGCAGTATTACATCATGTCATGTTGGTTTTTCCCCCCACTGCCTGGTACTAACAGGAGGTGACATTGCATCAGTGAGCTAATGCAGCTAAAGTAGCTGTGATGGTGTGGGCCATCACACCAGCTGAAGTCAATAGAGTGAAAAAAATTAAGTAAAGAAAAAAAATGTTCTATTGTTGCAAAAGTGCGTGATTCAAAGCAGACAGTATTGAATTATTAGCAGAGATTTCAGCAATTTTTCTGGTGGGTGGGGGGGGAGGGCAACTTAATACAACCTATTTTGGGCTTTTCAGGATTTATTATCATGAAGTATTTGCCAGTGGTTTACAGAGTGTTCTTAAATATTCAGTTTGCTTGCTATTTTTGGCAATTTGTCTCTGAAGACATATGTTATCATTTCTGCACCTTGGTCAGCTAAAAATGAACAACAAATAAACGAGGGATTTGAGGTTATTTTTGCTAATTGCAGACTCCTCTTATGGAAACACTCATGACCAGTGGTGTTTGAATTTAACAGAAAAAAGGCCCTCAGAAGAATTTGCTGGTGCTGTTATCAAAAATGTCTTGCAATCTTATGTTAATTCCAACAGCTTTTGGGGAGACAGCAGCACTACGGGCTCTTTAGAGAAGCAGTCTGTTAATTTCTGCTTTAGGAGCAATGTCTCCCCGCACTGTTGTTCACGCAGCTCCAGATGCAGCCAGCCCTGAGCAGCAGGGGCTCCCTCTGATGCCAGTTTTGGGCTCACTGTCATTGATGTTAACATGCACCTTTTTGCCCTGTACCAAACCTCGCCCCAGATTAGCCAATAGTGCAGGTAGTGAAGCTGTTCCTTTGACATTTACATTCTGGCAGTGGGTCTGTTTGATTCAGAGCAGAGGAATGAATTCGGGTATCCCCTTGGCCAGACCGTGTGTTGGGCTGGGTTACCTCTCTGCTAGATCAAGGAATATTTGCTTATATAAAGTAAATAAAAAAGATGTTAAAAGATAGAGATGCATTTTTGGTGACGTGGTCTGAATGTCATGTCTCATTTAAGTGGATTTCTGCTCTGAAGCAGGTTTTCAAATGTGGGTAAATCTGTGAGTTGACTATGGACCCTGTACAAGACATGGGAAATCTTTCTTAATTAAGGGCTTGTCTAAACTGATTCATCTCCAATAAATTTTGAATCAAAGTCTTATAATTAAAGCACACTTTCCTTATATATTAAAAATTAATTCCTTACAACTCCCTTTATTCTGAATTCTTACTGCTTTTTAAATTCTATTGCACATTTCCACCATTTTGTGGAGAGCACCTCTCATTTCAGGCATCACCCTCCATGTTCATTGGCATATTCCTGAGAAAGAGCTCAGAAAAAAGGCAACAAGGTAGTTACGAGCACGAGTAAATGTTGTTACACAGAAGGGACTGGGAGAGGTTTGATGGAGCCCAGATTTAAAGCCGGGAGCCTGCTGGTCCCAGGCTGCCCACGACAGGAGGCTGCCACTCGCAGCTGGTGCACAATTTCGGGCGAGTCTGTTCAAATCAGCCAGTTGCATTCCATGTAACTGCTCTGAGTTAACCTTATTTTAACCTTTGCATGACTGTAGAGGCTGCTGGTGTGAAGAAACACCGGGGGGATGATAAAACCATCCGCATGGGAGAATTCATGTTATAAATACAAACCGTGCAGGCAGTTTGCTTGGAAACTGCGTAAATTATTTAGCAAGGAGCAGTGCCTGTGATCTGAGGGAGGGCACTGCAGACTGATACACTGACTTTGGATGGGTCAGCAGCCAGGGCTGAATTGCTCCAGGTGCCTCTGCCCTGTGCTGGCAGGGAGCATTTCTGCGTGAGCTGACCTGGGGACACAAGGGCAGCGTCTGTCTGAGGGCAGACGAGCTGATGCGGTTAGAACAAGTGATGCCAGGTTCAGTCTTCAAACCTGCTCACCCAACAGCCCTCACATTGTCATCTGAATCTAAAAGACCCTCAAAGAGTCCTTGTGCAGCTCCTGTGGAGCACGAGTCGAGGCTGTAAAGCCAACTCGTTTGAAAATTCTCTTTGCCTTTTCCTCTTTCCCTTCTTATTTTGCCTTTTCCCCTGGCACTCCCTGAGTTGATGCTATCATCCTGATCTAGTCCCAGGCCGGTAATTTCACACCTGTTGTGCTTTCAGTGGCCTTTTGTTATATTTTGACTAAAAATGTCAATTATGGACACAATTATTTGCATTGCTGAGGAGATTTGCACAGTGCTCTAAATTTCCCATGTGTATAATTCTTTTAATTAAATTTGCATTTTAGTTGCATGTTTCCCAGGGTTTTGGCTGGTGGCATTGAGAATGATGGAGTTCTATTTTTTCAGAACTGTGGAGAGTTTTGTACAAAAAACATGTCTCTCTCCCTGTTGACTTATCAGTTTTGTGAGATTATTGCTAGGAAGTGATAGTCTCTTTTGGAGGTTGTACAACTTAGTAGTTTTGGAACTGTGACTTGGCTGTTTCCATATTGCTGAGTTGCAAATCTGAGTTTTGCTGAGTGATAAATTTTGATTTTACCAAGTTGTGACCTACAAAAAAAAATAGCAAGTTGTGCAGTCTCAGCTTGCTGAAAGCTGGAGATATCTGTCGTGCTTGGGGTTCTGAGAGACAATGAGAAATTTCTCCTGTTTAAGCTCTTAAACTTGCTTACAAACACGCCTCAGCTTAATTGCTATGTTAACAAAACAGGGAACCACAAGTTATTTTAAATAGGCCGGTAACCGTCCCATTCTACACAGAGTTATGTCTGTCCTTGTCTGCTAATGGGAAAGGAAATACCTCCATTGATTTCAAGGGATACTGGATTTGGCTTCATAATAATCTTTTGTATTTCATATGCTCTTAGTCTGATGTCTTTTGTAGGAAGCGACCTAAATATCAGCCCACTGACCATTCCCAGGGAATGGAATGATCAGACCTTTTCCTAAGCCATAGGATACTGCAAGCAGGTCTCTAACAGTGCTCCAGAGTTTGCTTTGAAAAGATCCATTCTAAGAGCACAGGTGAACAGGGAGCATCCAGGGCTAGAGTGCTGGAGTGCACAAATGGTCCTGATGTCAGCCAAATGAACTGGATCATCCAATTATTTTCAATTACAATTCTGATCCGTTCCTTAATGTTTTCCTATGCTGATATCTGTGTCGGTAATGCAGCCAACTCTGCCTTTATGATCCCCCTTGTTGCAACGTGCTGTGCTTAATTACTTTGCCTCTGTAACAAACAGACATTCTGAACAATTAGATGATAATATGGAAGCAGGAAAGGAAAATAGCTCAATATACTTTCATTTTAATTATGCTGATAGTGCACCCCGTGGTTTTGAATCAATGCTGGAATAATGTTCTTTTGATAGTCTTCAATAACTTTAAACGAGATCTAATAAATTTGTATTTTTATGTGAAGTTTAGAAGGAAAAATCCCTTGCTGTTGATTTTATTTTCAATTGAAAATCACAACTCTCATGATATGTACACTTGTGTTCTAATTGAATGTCCATCCCCATTGAACAAATCATTTTAACGCCTTAATTGCTATACTGGAAGGGATTCCACTTCAAGCATGTTTGGTATTTTCCTGAGTTGCTGCCCTGTTGCAAAAACAACCTTCTTGTGCTTTAGAAATTGGTGACATATGAAGAATTATATTTAGAGCTTTTTTTCCTATATGCCTTCACAAACTTCTATGTGTAATTTTTTTAAAAGCTAATAAGCTGACAGTAAGCAGAATAGACTCTTTGTAAGTAGGAAGGAAGACTGGTGTTATAAAATGAATGCCCAGCTGCTTTGTTCTGTTCTTTAAAATTAAATTAATCTAATTTAGGAAGAGCTGCTACCAAGCTATGCTGACACTAATACACAATTTTGCTGTGTTGTGCTACACAGCCACAGGTGTATATTTAGCTCCTTATATTTTCTTCATCAATACAACTATAATAAAACAATCAGCACTCAACCAGTCAGTTTTCGAAGGCAGTATGGGGAGCACACAGATGAATTCCCTTGTCAAGACAATTCGCATGGAATGACCATAATTTTCAAACTATAAATTTTGGCAGCTCTCCTGATGTGAAAATGCAGCGAAGGCACATGGAAAACCTCTGTGACCGGCCCTTCTAGTCTTGAAATAAATAAATAAATAAAAATTTAAACAGGACATTTTAAAGCTCAGAGGATGTGATAAGAAAACAGTTTCCATCACTGGGAAATGTTTAGGATATATATATACAGCTGAACATGGATACCAGATTTTCAGGCAATAGTATTCCTGCTGGAACCTCTAGACTGACTTCCAAGCACTTTGCTTTGCTCACAGGGTCCCTTGAGCAAAAGTTTTGGAAGGAAAACCAGAGATCTGCTTGATTTATAGTGATCAGGAGGACAAATGCTGCTGCTTTTCAAACTGAAAGTTGTTTTGTGCTAAGCAGCAGGTACAGTGTCAGTGGGAAACGTTATTTGGTATCCCCTGAGTTTCTCAAGCACAGCATTAGTGAAGTGCTTCCTGTAATATGGAGCATTTAAGGATAATATTTGTAAAGTAATTGCCATACAATAACTGCTCCACTGCCAAAGATTCCAGTCAGTTGCTGTGAATCCTGCAGTAAAAATCGTATTAGGGACAGTGCAATGAAAACAACACAAGTGTTTGGGAAAATGATGTGAGGTCGGTCACTTTGATTTGACTCGATGTGGGTATTCAACAGAATGCACTGTCTGGTCTTGAGAGGTTTTCATTTCCAATCTGACAAGTGGGAAGCCTCTTGGATAAAAAACAAGTGAAAAGCTGGAATGCAATTACTAGTATTCATTGTATCTAGAAAGAAACAAGAACCTTGTTTCTTGTCCTTTGGGTGACTCCATGTGTTGTGCTCTTTTGGAAAAGGAACTAGAAATCCAAGTAAAAAGTACTGGCAGTTTTTTTTCTTGCTACATGACAGATTTTTGATAAACATTCTAATCCTTTTCTGGAAAGATGCAGTCTTTTCCTTTTGTTTTTGGAAATTAGATTCCTGATGGCAAATCCTGCCAACTTTTCTTTGAATTTTCACCTAACAGAAAAATCTTATATCTTATCTAAATCCAATGACTAATATCTTTTTATTTTTCTTATCTAAAGTTTCCAAGGATATTTAACTTTAGTTCAAAGAGTTCATTGCTTTCTTCTGCCTAGTGATAAATATTTACTCTGCTTGGAACATCCATGATCCTTTTCTGTAGGATACCCCTTTTTCATAATTTTTAACATATATTAAACTTTTTTTGACTTTCACTTGAAAGCAGCGAGAAAAGGCATAAATTGTCAGGCGCTTTTATGACATTTATAAAGTTGAGCCGTGGTGTGATTTCCCTGCTGTTCTGCAAACTCTGCGCTTTCCCAAGTCTCTGTGCTGAGTCACCAAAAGCAGGATCTCACCATGTACCTTTTGCTGTCTACATTACCAGCCTACATGATAGTCACTGTTTTACTCCCTAAACTGAGCTGTCAGAGGAGTGAGCTGATTGTTTCTCATTAAGGTTCTGCAAAATGCTCAGCTGTGTTTGAAGGAATTTGCTGTAAGGGAGCTGCAATTTTGCCTGACCTTTAATATAATTTATTTGGTTTCCTTCCGCCAAGGTTCACAGTCAGCAAAAGAACTATTCTTACTGGGCTGATTGACCTGAGGAAGTGTCTCATTTAGAGAAGGGTGTAAGTTAGGTGAGGGATTTCTTTGGCAGAGGAACCTCAGGGTTGATGAAGCAGCCCTGTGGCAAAGGATGGCTGGTGGGAAATGAATTTATATGGGAATGGGCATTTTGGTCCAATGACTACAGCAAACCATCTCCTTTGCTGTGTTATCACATTCAGTGCCTCCCCGATAGCTCTCCACAATGCAGCCAAGACTGAAGTGGTCCACAAGGACTGCTCCTCCATCCAGAGGAGCGGCCCCTCCGAGAAGCAAGGCTGGGGCTGGATGCCTTGGCCTGCAAGAACTCTCCAGAATGGAGAAAGGTGGGAGCTTTTGCTCAGAGGAGGAGCAAAACCCAAGTGCCATCAATGCTGTCCTTTCTACTAATGTGGTTTGGTTTTTTTTTTGTTTTGTTTTTGTGGGACTGGATTTTCTATTTGCTTCTTTAACTTCTTCAGCCCCTTTTACAAAGATTTTAGTCCATCCAGAGGACTCATTGCTTTGGGAATTCTGTGCCTCTGTGGCTCTGTGTGAGGTGAAGGTGGCCTGTAGGGCTGCATTTTGGGTTTACTGTTCTCAGACCGGCAAATTTTGAGGGTGGACTTGGGGTACTCAAATCATCTGGACTCCCAGACTGGCTATGCACATGCACAGCGTGTTCTGTGAGGGTGGATAATATGTTCCGCTGAGCCTTTTTCCTCTTCATAACAATTATTCCATTTCCTTGATGTGCTTGACCAGTTCCCAGGGGGTCCCTTCTTAAAGAAAGCCATTGGAGTGTCTTCCTCACTGATGACCTGAAAATGTTCTTATTGCTAATATTTTCTTCATAGTTTTTTTGTTTTTTTTTTATAATCCAGCGTTCAACTCAGTCCAGGAATTAGAAACATCAATTTTTGTGTTTGGGTGATAGCTCTGTTGTAAGCTGGTGTTGTTCCTGTATCACTGGTAGAATTCCAGTGGGGATCTGGGCATTGTGTTTGGGGGGTCTGCCTGATTCTTCCCTTCACTGTTCTGCTTTTCTTATCAATATTTGTTGTGCTCCAGCAATGTTACATTTGCTCTTTCTGCAGAACACCAACTTCTGGTCTGAAATGTCTGTATTTTATGCTCCACTGGGGTAAGGAATGGAATTCCTCATATTGCATAGCCAGGATCCATACAAATACCCTCTCCATGCCACTTGGAGGAATCTAATAGCTTAAGCACTTCATTAGAGACTCCCACAGTTGCTACTGTGTCTTGTTGGCAGGAGGGGAACTAGAAGAAATATTAAGCATTTTTTCACCCTTTGCTTTTGGTGCGTCCACAGAAACAAGCCCATATTCAGCTTTTTCCAATGTTGTGCTGGGAAGACTGGCATTTGTATTTAAAAGAGGAATGTACTTTAGCGTTCAGTGGTTGCAGAATTCAGTGAGATAGCGTGTGCAACATGAACTTGTAGGAATCAATTCTGTGGTTGAAGAAGAGTCAGTGACCCTAAACAGAGCTAAAAATAAGGGTAGTGCTCTTTGAAGCGTTTGCACTGTCACTCTGGAGTAGCTGTGAATGCAGGGCAGGTTAGGTACTGTTTGCTTATGCCACCACATGACCTGGAGAGAAGCTGTTCCATATAAATGCAAAGATTCCTGTAGTTTTGAGTGAAGTTAAAGACTTTGTAGCTAAATTGGCAAAAATTATCTGGAAAAATGTAACATTCCATAGCTGATTAACTCCAGAGGATATGATGTCAAGATGTGGGATCCTTTGGAAGCAAATGAGCCTAAATTTTATTGAAAATTATTGATTTGCATGGTCAGAGGTTAACGAGGTTTGTCTTTCATTTAGCTCCCCAGCTCTGGGGAGAATAATGAAATTGCCTGAAGATACATACCATTCAATTAAAATCAACAGATGAGTCAAGCATATTAGAGTTGATTTTTGGTGCTCTATCAATTTTTTTTTTTTGGCATTTTAGTATCATGGGCTTTTGAAGAAGTGTGTGAAGGAGTATTTTTTGAAACACATGGCTTTATATACATATATATCTATCTATATATAAAATAGCCTCTGATGCCTGAGTGATAGGAATGCACCCTAAGACAAAATTACATGCATTAGACTGACAGAGCAGGATTGATTAGGTAAGTGTGCTAGTAAGAGGGGATGCATATTGAAGAGAATAGGGAGAAAATATCAGAAGATGGCAAGATTTTCTTTTCTTTTTTGTACTCGAAAACTTCATTAACAGTTTTTCTAGTACACTAGATAGAGCTACAACATAGCTTTCATCCCTTCCTGTTTAATTTCTGGCATTGTGCAAATATACACCAAAAAATAGGGATGCCTGAGGGCTGCACCAACGATTTCTCTTCTCTCTGCTGAGCCTCTGCCTCTCATTCCAGAAGAAGGATACTTTTCTTCCCACAAATTTGAAGCAACCTAATTATTCCTACATCTCTGGCAAATTTGGGGAAAGCAGGGCATGAGGCTCCTTTTGAGAGGAGATGGTGCAGTTTTCTGGCACTTTGATCCCTGTTGCTCCAGCAGAAACGGCTCCTGTAAGAGCAGCTCCACCGGCTGGAGGTCACCAGAGCGCTGTGTGCCTGTGCCGTGCACCTTCTCAGTGCTGGATAATGTCACTTCAGTGTGGCGAGGGAACTGCTTCACCTTTCAGCTGGCACTGCCATTCCTCCAGGCTCCCAAGTGCTGCGGGAATCCCTGGCTGCCTCTCTGTGGCATCTGTGTTTGAACCTCCTCTTGCTCAGCCATACCAAGTGTCAGAGATGCTGGTGGGACTTAAGGGGAGACCTGGGGGCTCAGCGTGGCATATCACATGCTACAGCTGCTTCTGCTTGGGAGAGCTGGTTTTTCACCCAGAAATAACTTTCATCCAGCTTCCCACAGTGCTCTGTTACCCTGGCAAAAATTGAGAGTGAGTCTGCTGAGAACTGTGGAGCAGCTGCCTCCAGAAAAGAGAAGAAGCTGAAAGTAAAGCCTGACTTTCTCCTCCCTTTATTTCTCTTCCTGTATCACCTTTTCAGGACAAAAGTAGAGGAAAGTGAAGACAAAAGCAAATGCCTTTTAGCATACTTTTGCCTTGGCAATAGCGTTCATTTCCCAGAGAAGAGAAGCAGGTGGTTTAGGTGTCCTTCTTGTGTGATCTGGTTGGATTAGACAAGGGGCTCCAGCCAACCCAAACACTGAGCATGCCCTTGTCAAGTTTCAAAGCCACAGGCTTTCCTAGGTGTTCTCTTCAGTACAAGAAGAAATGCACTGGGGCTCTGAGTTTGCAGTGGTCTGTGTGCAAAGATGTCCTATCCACTTGGAGATCACAAAAACACCAAGTTTGAAATTATCTTGAGGGTTGAAGGAAGACAAATACATTAGTGAACTATTACAGCAATGTTTTGCTCTTGGCTCTTAGTCTAAAAGAAATAAATCCATGTAGGCCCTTGTGACAGCACATGGAAAGGGCTTGACATTCTTAGTGCTGTCTTGGTCTTTGCTCATTTGCCCTCAGGAATCTCAGGCCCCTGAGACCAGTGGGAAAGTCTGGAGCAAGGAAGACTTATCCTTGGTGGTGGAAGATGAGGCTTAGGATGCAGTTAAGCAAATGAATGATTGGGAGTAGTTAGAATGGATTTACAAAGGGGATATCATGTCTGATAAGCCTGAGAGTCTTCTGTGATAAAACAGTGAGCTCAGTGGATGTTGCTTATCTAGACATTAACAAGACTTTCAACACTGTCTCCCTTGACATCCTAATTGACAAACTGAGGAAGTGTGGGCAGAAAGATGGTTGGAAAACTGGCCGAACTGCCCAGCTCAGGGCTGTGATCAGCAGCAAAAAGCCCAGTCATTTGCCATGCACCCCAGGGGTACCCGCACAGCCTGAGATGTGTAACATCTGCATTACTGATGTGGATGATGGGGCAGAGTGCACACTCAGCAAGCTTGTAGATCATCCAAACCTGGACGGCTTGATAGGTGTCAGTATCTACGTAAAATACCACTTTTTTCTGCATTTCTCCTGTGTCTTTCCCACGTTTTGAAAGTGCAGAAAGGAATTTCCTGCCTCAACCGTGACTGACTCAATTCTGCCAAACCACGCTGGCACATAATTGTTATCCTCTTGTGTATAAACTGAGGTATCTCAGAAAGGATTTGTTTGTTAAGTAGTTGAGAAAAAAGGAACTGGGGAAATTTAACCTTAGTAGATTAAATTAGTTGCTATATGGTGGTTATACACAGAAACAGAGCAGAGTTGCTGAGCAAGAAGAGTTTAAAAGTGGTTGAAGTAAGACCTCAGTAGCTGCTCGATGCTCCACACTAGCATTCTGGCTGGCTGAAAGGCAGAACAAGGTGCTCCTGGGTGAATTTATAAAAGCAAATATTTTGACAAAGAAGTTTAATGAGAGCCTATGGGGATTAGTAAATGAGCTTTGTGGTGGTTTGAAGGGATTGTTGAACATGCTGATCCCTAAAGAAATCTGCCTCTCCTTCCCTCTTTTTTTGTTGTTATGCTTTTCCCTTGCACAACGAGGCCAAACCACCCTGCAAGTCTGGCTTAACAAATCCCAGAGCTCTGTTGCTCCAAGAGTCAAAGGTGAGAGGGAGGGCTCCATCTCCCCATGGGACGTGCTGAGATGGGACCTCCACACTGTTGGGTTCTGTGAACAAGATGCAGCAGAGTGAAAGGACAGGAGGTGACTGTGCACCATAATCATTCCAGGCAACAAGCTGAAAGTCTGCATGGAGGTTCGGGCACTGCACTTGCTGTTGCTCAGTTTGGAGCATTATTCAGCCCAGCGAGGTGATTCTGAGGGCCAGAACAGACCACTGATGTTCCTGCAGCATTTCTGACCTTTTGCACAAAGGAGTAGTGAAGTTGCCAAATGACTGCAGCCTGGTTTTTGTCCTCTCTGTGGGCAGAGGCAGCAAAGAGGATTGTGTTCTCTGAAATCAAACTGATTTCTTCACAAAAGGCTGCAGGAAAACCTAAAAAATGGTACGAGATCTTTAGAACTTAAAATTGTATCACTGTGGCATACCAGAAGTTGTCTGATAACCAATGAGGAAACTCTTACCCCAAATCAGACTGGAGTGGCTGGTATTTTGCTTTTTTCTTTTCATGCTGATGACCTATACTATGTGGACCAAATTTCTGTTTGATGTAAGGTCTCTAAAGCTTATAGTCCTGAAGGAAATCTTTGGACCATGGGACAAACATGTCAGGGATGTGCAGACCCACATAGTCAGCAGGGCTGGTGGCTATTCTCGGTGCTCTGTAACTGCTTATTGATTATAGATTGTAAAGTGATAAAGCTGCCTGCAAAATTGAGAACTTCTATTAAAATCTGCATCTTCTACAAAGTAGTTTTTGAGAGAGGTGTCTCTTTCAGTACACATGATTCCTGTCAAATGCTTCCTGTTACAGAGTGGGAGATTTTTCACGTAAAGCAAAATATTTGCTGTTTTTCAGGTTGAAATCTTCCCAGATTCAAGATAGGACGTGTCCTTTGCCCTTCAGAGGTACCCAGAATGACCTGAAAACACACACAGTAGCAAAGACAGAGAGATTAGCCACGTGTGTGAAGTCCGTGCCAGACCAGGCAAAGACATCACCATGAGCTGTTGGGCAAAGTGTGGGGACCTGGCTCAGTCCCACCCCTACTGCAGTGAAGGTTCTGCCCTTCACGCCCTGTCCCATGAGGATGTGCAGAAACTTTCATGTTGTTGGGAGAGTTTAAACTCGAAAGATTGGATAACGTTTGCCAAAGAAATAATTATTTTGAAGGTTACCCCTTTTGTGTTCAGCTTCAGTGGTGCTGGCATGGTCCTAAAGATGGATTTTCACAGGTATCCTGTACAGACACCCCCTGAATAATCATGAGCTACAGCAATACTAAATTTAATCGGTCTCTCAGAAACACCAAAAGTTGAAGTTCTTATTTCAATCTGATTTTGTTTCTAGGGTGTCCATAGCAGCAGAACATTGTAAAAAATCAGCATTCATGCTTTAGCCTTCAACGGTTACCCTGTGTGAATATTGTGGAAGCTATTTCATCATCATGGAGATTAACCAAACGAAATAGAAAGGTCAAACACTAAAAAACAATTAGATGAGCATTTCCATCTACTGAAAAAAATCAATCAAGAATGAAATTTGGTTTTCCAGTTCCAGTAACCTCAAATATATTAGAATGTGTATCTCTGAAGAGCTGAAAAGACAAACTGCTCCTGTCCCACCCCTCCAACAAACACTCTTTGGGGACAATGGAGAAATTATGGCCTTATTTCAGAACTTTCAAGCACCAGCACCTTCTGCTCAGTTCAGAAAGGGCTTCTTGGGTGGCTTTGAACTACAGGGAACTAACAGATTTCCAGTTTACATGTTTTGTTGGCACATTTTGAGGTTTCTCTCACTTTGTGACATTGGCCATACCTGGGAGAGGAGGGTCCCTGTGGCTATGGGTTCTCTCCACAGCACTGAAGAGAATAATGAGAACATGTCTTTAGGAAAGGAATACAGGCAGCAGGGTGTGTGTAAAGCAGTCTGTCTCCTCCCATCTGCTACTGCCCAGAACCCAAGCTTGGTGTTTTTGGATCATTCTGTTTATTGGTCCTACTAGACCTCTCTTGCATGTCAGAAACCATTTGTCTGTCCTCTTTTGCCTCACCCAGATGCACTAATGATGCCCCACAATTTTTTTTTAATATTGTACTTTCCTATTTAAACAATTCCTGGTATTTTTCTAGCCTTTGTGTTTACTGTCGAGGATGGGTCTGAGTTTCACTGGGAAGTTACCAAACACTCCAACATCCATATGCTGAATGGCAATAGCTAATGTAAAACCCATTGATTTGCATTTATAGATACTTTTCCCAGTATGAAATCCTTTCATTAGCAAAACTGGATTTCATCTTCCATGTTATCATCCAGTTCCTGCATACTGCAAGTTCCTTATGCAACAGTTCTTGGTTTGCTTAAAATTTGATTATCCCAAATGATTTTACATCACCAGCAAACTTTGTCTTTTCATTATTGATCTCTTTTTTCCAGATCATTTGAGAATAGTAGTATACATTTTCCAGTCCTTAATGATCTACCCACAAAAACATTGATTCCTGCCTCTGAAATCTGCCTTTTTAGGATGCATTACAGAATTCAATAAGAATTGAGAACTTTCACAGAATCCTTTTGTGGCTGTTTCATGAAATACATATATTCAGTAGAAAAAATCATCAAATACTATCACTTCTGAGCAACTGCCCTATCATTTTTTTGATAGAGAAGAGCTGTATGTGTGGAAGAGGTTGATATTGAATGCGTTTAGTGGTGAATAAAAGTGACTACATAAAAGTGTAGAGATTTTTTTTTTTTTTTTTAAACTTTCCAACCCCTGGTGGTAGGAAAACAGCCAAATATTTAGAACTACAAAACTTTTCACCTTTATGTTTATTTTTCTTTATGTTGGAGTGATTTTTTTTTTTTTTTTTTCAACATTCGCTTTGACAGACTTCTGCTTTCTGTCAAGGCAGTGAGACCTCTGTCTCTAAGCTTGGCAGAAACAGTCTGGTTTTATGGAGCTGTCCAGCCCTGCTAAAACCTACTGTCTAAATGTAGGGTTTTGAGGAGAGGTACAGAATTTCTGGCCAAAGCAGTTATTTTCTTAGGGATACAATTATTGGGAGTTTCTTTTCTTGCACCTGAGCCTATTGCTCCTGGGAAGATGTGGTCATTCACCATCTTTCTAAAAGTGCAACAAGACTCAGATCTCACTTCTGGTGTCCAGTCATGACACCACAGAATCTGAGTCTTGAAGGTACCAAATCAGGGCTTAAGTCCCCAAATCCTTCAATATTCACTTTAATCTACCTATTGGATGTAATCACCCTGAATTAAAATTTACCTTTATTATGGATAAAGAAATAGGAAAACAAGGGTTGAAGGGTCTTGTGAAAGAGTCCTGAAAGTTGGCCTGGATTTATCGAGGTATCTACAAAATAAGAAATGGCCTTTTCTTGTGCTTCCTTCATTAATTTCTGTTTCTGTACCCTTGTTCCGACCAGATTTCCAGTTTTGGCACATTCCATGTACTTCCTTGTGCCTGAGAATCACAATTTTTTAAAAAAAAACTTTTTCCCCAAGCTGTCATTGATAAGCTACAACTCAGCTTCTGACTTTGACTCTCTTGCAAAGAAAACCTGAGTTCTGGTGGTGTTGAGCAGCTGGGAGATGATCTATTTCAAGAGTGCCAAGGTCACTTGTCTGGAGTGCACCATAATAAAACCTACTTTGACAAGATTAAACCATATTCAATCCCTATTACAAAGCAGTTCGACACAGACAAAGTCTGTTCTGACAAGGCACCCAGTCCTGAATTTATTTTTATAATTTACAAAATTAGTTCAAAGGACTGAAAATACAAAAAAAAAAAAAAAAAAAAAAAGGGATATGTCAGCATACCCTGGCTACTTAACAATCCACTATTGTGGTTTAAAATCGCTTATTTAAAGCTTCATTTCGCTGTTACTCAAACAGATGAGCTACGTTAGCTATTATACAAGTGTTGCAGCCTAAAGAATCCAAGCAAACAGGCACAAACAATCGTTTCAGCTCTCCTGAAGCTGATTATTTTAATGTATGTCAGGTATTGAAAAATGCCAGGTTTTCAGAGTAGCAGATAATTGCAAGATGCCTCTGAAACATGAATGCTTTTGTAATGTGCATAACAGGCCAGTGTAAGAGCTAAAGACCAAGGGACAGCTTAGTCACGGAGGGCGGTGGCAGTTTTTGTGCCGAGAGCAGCCAAGCTGGAATTTAACCCTGCAAGTTTAACACAGTAGTCACGTTGTGTCATTAACACCTTGGCTCCAGGAGCTGAGAGTGAATCAATTCTGCAGGAGCTCTTCCCAGACCTCAGAGAAGTTTTCTGGAGAGCCGTAGTCCCAGAGAACAAACTTCAGGCTGAATCGGATTACAGTCCGCATGCGAGCCCATCCACCAGAACAGTAATTACACCGCGGCGATTCTGCCTTGCCTCTAATCCTGTTTTCCATTCTGTAACTCAGCTATCTTTCTTTGCAGTTATTTCTGATTTAATTTGCTATGCTTGCTGCATCCTGTTCCCCTGTCCTGAGTGTGGGCAGAGCTATTGTTTCATTTCAGGGGCCCAACAAGGGGAGAGAGGGAAGTAGGATTTCTTGTTTTCTATCTGAAAACTCACAAAATGCCTCCTGTGGTGCTTTGCTGGTTCAGTGCGGAGCTCTCTGGTGCATGACTGAAGAAGTCCAAGCACCTTCCAAAAGAAGTGTCAGGGATGGTGACAGCGCCACTGGACTTTGCTCAGGCCCATTGGAAAAAGACTTAGCCCTGGTGGTTCTGCAGCAAATGAAATCCGTACACGTGTGCCAACCCAATGGCTTTGGCGTTAAGACAAGGTACCAGCGCCATCTAGTCAGCTGGGGAGTTTGGTGCAAATTCCTTTTAAACAAAGGTGACACTCCTGGCACTGGTTGTGACAGCTGACCTTTCCTCAGATCATTGCACTCCTAATGGATCTCTGAACATGAGCGGCACTGACACATGACAGAACTCCTCAGGCGTTCAGATGCTCCACACACGTCCATTAGATGTTAGAGTTTACTGTCAGCTACAGCCATGTCCTGCAGCTGCTGGGGAAACAGGGCATTTCTGCAGGTGATGGCAAGAATATGTCACCAAACCAGTGCTCTGCACGGCCCAGGTGACCAGCACTGTCAAGTGCTTCAAGTGCTCTCAGCCAGAGAAATCTGCCTTTCTGGATTGGAAGGGACAGCCGTGTGAGAGAGCAGCTGAGGTGGAAATGGAATTATTCTTTGTTTCATGTCCCAGAGATGCGGTTTAACTTTTCTACTTATGCTGTTACACTTTTCAGAGAGCGCCAGGGAGGCAGCGGATCTGAAAGGTCACGGAATAGGCTGTGCAGCTCAGTGAGCACACGGCAGGGGCGAGGCCGAGTGAATGTCAATCCAGAGGGTGCACGCTTAGAGCATTGGCTTGGGGCGTGACATTGCTTCATGCTCCATCCACAGCCCATCTCTAGCATTATTTGTACGAATAAAACTTAAATGTGTTCTGCTGGAGAAGATTTGCCGTATTTCACCTTTTACCCCACAGCCAAAACCGTTCTGTGATTCCATGACTCTTGACTCTGAAATCCTCCCTTCTTGCAAAGGGATCTCCTGTGTTCACTGGTGGACTTGGCGGTGGGGATCTTGAAGGACTTTTCCAGCCTCTGTGGTTCTTTAACTCTTTAGCTTCTCTGTGGAGTGAATGCAGAAGGCATTTGGAGGCCCCCTTTAGCATCTCCTGCTGATCCCCTGCCCAGCAGCACACGCTGATTAGATTGTGGCTTATTAACCATGGGGAGCATCTCTTTCAGCCTTTCCAAGATACAGAGGTATATCATATCAGTCAGCACAATTAATCCACTTGTTTTGGACTACACTGTGATGGTTTTACGAATAAGAGAGTGATGGGATGTTTTATCCAGCACTTCAAGACACTTTCCACTGGCTGGCTACCTTCATAAATATTGCTATTGGCAGGGCTGGGGGCGGTCACTGAAGCAAATCTTTTTGATATCTAGTCATTTCCCACTTCATTGAAATTGTGAAGCTTATAGATCCAGAGATACCCTGGACCAAGTGCAACTGATCTAGTTAATCAATTAGCTTTTACAAAATTAATCTTCCTGATTTCAAAGGGAAGTCCTGTTGTGGGCTGTACAAATTAAGCAGCATTGTTTATAGTAGGGGTTTTCTCAGGGTACGGTCAAAGCTCGGTGGGTATTTTAAGGCTGTAATTTTTAAGTCTTAAATATTATTTGTGGCAAAAGAATATTCTTTCATTACTTGCCAGCTTTCTGCTTAACAGCAACAGCGCCGATGAGAGATGAGTCCAGTTACTGAGTCACAGGAATTGGAGAGGGCTGAAATTCAAACTTTTATTCACAAATGCACTCTTTCAAGTTGTAGCCAATGCACATAATGCATGTATTTTCCCCTGGTACTACTTGAGGATAAAATATGTGTATAAGTTTCAGTCTTGTGAATTTCAGTTTCTGCAGCAGATAGAGTGGTACCGTGGTCTCCCTGCCAGCCATGTATTTCCTCCCTCTTTCCCTCTAGTTTTAACATTCGTGCAGTCTCACAGTGAGTTGTATCTGTCTGATGTAACTAAAAATGAACTCTGCAAAAAAAATTAGCTTTCAGTCAGTGTGGAGCTAACCCTGGAGAAGTGAATGGTATAAGCTGTTTGTTACCAAAAGGGAGCAGGGAGAGAGACAGGGCAGCCCCTTCTGGTCATCCCAGATTGTAGATAATCAACTGTGGAGTTTCACCTGAACTTCAAGGATTTATTTGGGGATTCCTGGAAAAATATGAGCCCCTTTCTTTGAAGTTTAGGGACTTCTCTTGCGGTATTTTTTAACTGAAAATATGACAACTTCTGTAGTACAAGTACAGTGTTCTTCTGTCATTATAAATATGAATAACTCCTTCCACTACATACACATAAAAAGGCAAGTAAAATAAATATTCTTGTGTTCCAGGAAGGAAGATGAGTTAGAAAATTTACAAAGTCTTTAGCAGAGCTTATTTTTTCATTCTTTTAAACAGAAATTGACTCTGCATAGATGCAATTCTGGGCATGATCAAGTCCCTCTTGCAGTTGGTGGGATGGGTCTGAGCGTGCTGCACCTCTGGAGTGCACGAGGTAAATGGGGCGATGCTTCCTAGAATAGTTTGAAAGCAGCGTAGGTAGTTTACTCTGTTTTCACCTGTTCTAATAAATCTATATCAGGTGCTAAGAAATGATACAGCTACCTGTCTGCTCCTCAAGAGTCTAAAGGCATTAGTGCATTCCTCTAAATGAAATATGTTCACTTCATATCATGTTACAATACATCACGTTGTAAAACAACATGACAGTGTGTCAGGATGTGACAAACAACTGGTGCAGTGCATTAAGAAATTTAAATGAAAATTAGTTTAGACCATTTTTCTTCCCATCAGCTGGAAGAACAAGGGCTTGATCTGACATTTGTAAATCAGTTAAGTAACAGAAAGGAGCCGTGTGTTTTTATTCCTTTGCAGTCTCTCAGAGGTGGTCTGTGTTGGGGGTATCTTTGGACATGCTTAGTTGACTGTAATGATGGGATCCTTCAAGAACGTGCAGGCAGTCTTGGGGAAAGGGAAATGGTCAGCTATTAACCTCAATGGCTTTTTGAAATGGTATTTGGTAGTTTCAGGAAAATATTTTCATATACACACATGAGTTTGCAGTCACCCTGACTGCTCTGTCTTACTGAAGAGACAAGGTTTCACAAGAGCTTCTGACTTTGAACTTCTCTTTCTTGGTCTGCTGAACTGTCTGGGTTAAATTTTATTCTTGATCATTTGGGGAGTAAACCGATTTAGTTCTTTAAAAATTATTTCTTTTTATTATGGTAAACAAAAAGCAGAATCTGATCTGTAAAATTATGTATTCTAGAAATTATGGACAGCCAATCTTACTGCAGAAGTCTGGGACAACTCCTATTAATATTATGCTACAGTGAAGAATGGCCATTTCTTAAACCTTGTGCTTTAGTTAAGAAACTAGAATCTTAGTTAAGATTCAGAACTCGTTCCTGTTTCTGAGTTCATGACTGCTTAGCTTAATTAATGCAGTCTTGTGAAAAGCTTCAGGAAAGGCTTTAAAAAAAGTCAAAGATTTTGGTGAAGTTGATTTTCAAGACTTTGCTGACCCTTTGGAAGAATTTCAGGGTTGATTTTCTTTTATAGACTTTGTGCTGCTGATATCCATTATGTGATTCTCATCTAGATACTTTATAAGTCTGTTTTTAATTGACTTTGAATTAAGTATCCATTTTTTCATTCAAAATCACTCCCTTATCAAAACTCCTTAGCCAGACTAGATGGCACTTAATTTACCATTTCAGCAGTTTCTTGCAGGAGCGATATTATGTCAAATGATTTCAAATGTTAATATTTTGCAAGCTTGGGGGGAAAGAAACTTTAAAAAGTAATTCTTTGAGAAAAAGCTTATGCAACTTATTTCAAAAGTTACTGGAAGGGGACAGACAAACAGCATGTTTGCATAAGTCCTGTTTCTTTAGGAAACCCAGCTGAAGACAGAGGTCTCAAACCAGCTGGACATCTGGTAAACTTCTGACTCGCTATGGAAGAGTGTGGGAGCTGGAGAATATTTTTCCATCAAACACCAGAAGAACCCAGAACAGCACAATTCCCTTTTTACACATAGAATTGGGATGTTTAACATTTCATGTGCTGTATTCAAAATTAAAAACGTGTTTATTTATTTATAGTTTCTTGATCCTTAGACTTTCAAGAGAGATAAAACTTTATCCAATGTTTTCCATCTCCCTCAAACAAAGAGAAGAAGGCAGAAACATATTATAGATCATGCCCTCTTGCTTATCATTAATTTAAAAGGGATCAAGACCTGACAGAGAGCCCGGAACTTCCTCCTGGTTTAGTAGGTGGCTTGTTTTACAAGTTCATTTCTGGGGAAATCCTTGCAGGAAAAATGGTCTCAAGGGGAGCTTTGCCATAATGTGACAGGAGCAACTGGGACCTTCATGAGAGCTGGTGAAGGAGGCAGTAATCACAGGACTTGGAACAGCATGTCCTTCCCTCAGGGATACAAAAAGCTTTGCTGTAAATGGTGTTGCTGCTCCAGGAAATCTTGGAGAATTGAGATTACAGCATTTCAGTGTGTTTCTCAGTAAGTAGCCTCACTTTCTGAGGATAAACTTTTTCTCTGCACCTGTAAGTGTGAATTTAGACTTGTTTGTTGAACTAATGATTGCAAATTTTTTGGCCTGTTGCTCGGCAGGTACAGAATTTTAAGGGTAATTGAAGGACTGAAGTTAATGTTCAGTCCTTTGGAAAATGTATTTTAATTTGTGCGGTCAGAAATGGCCATTTTCTACATCTAATGTATCAGACATAAATAAATGTTTATTCAGGTAATATATTGCATTGATATTTTCTGGAGATTATAAACCCAGATAATTCTAGCACAGTGTGTGTTTCTCAGTTGATGTATAGAAGGCAACGTAGCAGATATGGAATGGGACATCCTAAAGAAGGACCAGGCAGTTCAAAGCATGGTGTTTGTCTTTTGAGGACCCCGTGGAAAAGCCTCTTCCAGACCTGCAAGAGCATTTTGCAAACTAAGAGAACAGTGGCAAAGGAGCAGAGTTGTCTCCTGCTTGCCACAGATGGCACATTCCAAGGCCTAGCAAAGGTTAGACAGTCACAGTCACAGTCACATGGGCTGTGCATGATGAAATTCCTTGAACTGATTTCACATTCCCCCCTCTTCTATCAGGACAGCCAAGATTCTGAAGCACATTGACCTCTCACTAGGTTCAGTCCTGGGACTGCTGCTGAAGCAAAGTTACCTCTGCAAAAGAATTTCCCCATAATGTAGGCTCAGGGAGGTTGCACCCTCTGTTCTCTCTGAGACATTTTTGGGAATAAAACTCAGTGAAAAACATCCTTGCAACTGTTTGGCTGATATTTGGAATGGATGGGGCAATTTGATTACAACTTTGTAAAGGTTCTCTCTTTTTCACTTTGTCATTACCAGAGCTATCATGCAGAGTTGTTGAGTCCCTACTGAAGACAGTCCCTAAATGTCAAACCTGAAAAGATACAGTTCTTTAATTAGCAGAGCCATTTTATTCCATGGATGCTTCTTAAGGGCTTCCCTAGACCCTATAATGCCTGCTCTGATAGATTGAAAATTTTTTTATGTTCACTTCTAAATGTCTTTGTTTCTTCTGTAATGGATTAAATGAAGTTTTAACAAGGCTTATGGTGAGATTCCTCATCATTAAAATAACAAATGGTTGAAAAGCTGCCTTCTGTCTTGCAGAAATCTAACAGCATTAGTGGACCATAATCCAGCTGGTAACTGATTGCTGAACAACTGCAAAACCTTTCATACTTTGAGATGTTATCAGTACATAAAATATGTTTTCATGAAGTTTATTGAGCAGCTTATTAGCAGAGGTTAAGGCAATGGAGCTTCACAAATTCCATTTAGCATGCAAAAATATTTTACCTGGGAGTTTCAGATTTTTCAAATTTAATTGAGTTTCTTAAATCTATTCTGGATACATCCAGGTAATAGTTCCTGAAAGATGTGCATTGTTTTTACTGGTTCTAGCTCAGGGTTCTAATCAGATTTGAGAGACTAAAGGTAGTTGTAGCCTCCAAAGATGGATCATTTTTGTTTGTTCATATTTTGAGGTTCTTGTTTCAGAAGGATTCTCTCGTCTCTCCCCAGAGCTTTGGCAAAACACCAAAGTGTTGTCAGCATTGTCCCGGTGATCCCATCCTTACTTTGCCACTTTCCTTAAAATCCTCCACAGTGAATGTGCTGCCTTCAAGCTGACTTGCCTGGGGACACATCCTTCCCAGCTGGAGGCCTTGCTCCCCATTGCATTGCAGACCTCTGATGCCAATCCTGTGGCACGAAGCTGACCCGTTTGTAGGATTCCCTCGGGCCGAAGGGCTGCTCTGTGTGATGCAGGGACGTGCGTCCTCCCTCCTTCCCAGACACAGAAGGAGCAAAGGATGCAGTTGTAGGAAGAGCACACACGAATCCCCCAGCAATTTCTGGCTGTCCTTACACTTCCTTGGGCTTGTGGGCACCCAAGCACAAGTTAAAGCTGTCCTGAGGCTATTCTTGTTCAGATCACAGATCAGCAAAGAAAAGCGCTTCAACCCGCTGCATCTAATTGAGGGACAAGGTTGGAACAGTGCTGGGAAACACGACCTTTGTTCTCTCTCTCTGTTTTGACAGCCAGAGCCCTTCCAGCAGGCAACTGGCTGGAAGCAATCACTCGAAGTTCCCGCTCAGTCCATCTCTCTATCTGGACCCCTTGATTGTGAGAACCAAAGCCTGTGGCCACCTTTTTTAATCCATCCTGTTTTACACAAATCAAAGCTCTTTTTTTCATGCTAGCATTATGGTCTTCTCCAAATTTCTTTCTGGAGAGTGCCAGCCTGTTCTCCCGTTTAATCTAGTGATCAAGCCCCTTGTAGTGTGTTAGCAACAGCATAAAGCATTTCTTGACACTTCTTATGCCTCCTGGACACTGAGTGCTTGACAGTGAGTTTTATGGGTTGTTGGCAATGAAAGTTATGAGTGTTCAGTTCTCAGCTGAAGAATGGCACCTCACAATTTCCTCCCGGAATTGCAATTTTCCTTTGTTTTCTTTAATACTGTTGATTTTCAACATCTATATACATTTTTGTCTCATTTATTTGTGCATCCTGGACACACATGGAGAAACACCCTCTTATCTTGAGGCTTTTATATTGTGTGTGTGTGGCTTCCCACGCAGCCCCAGGACTACAAAACCCCTTCTCAGGATCTGTCACATCACTGGGACTGTGTAGGAATTTTCCAAATCTCTTTGAGGTTTGTTGTCCTCTGACTGTAACTTTGGGGGTCAGCAACTGATCCTTACTACAGAAATGATGTCTGGTGTCAGAACAGTCTACGGAATTTGGAAATCTAGCAGAACTAAACACAGTTTAAACTCTTATTTAAACACAAAGAATCTGTTTGAGCTCTGTAAATTTCTGTAACAAACGCCCTTGAATTTTAAAAATTATTCTTTATTCCTTAGATAAGCCTGTACAGGTGATTAAAAATATTTTCATTGTGTTCTGGCTAACAGATCCAAAGACATAAATATTGAAGAAGTATTTACATTTGAAGCCATTTCATTGATTTTCTGTTGGAGACTATTAATGTGCTATTAAATTTTAATTGAAAGACTGCTTGAAGACCTGTAATCATTATTGCCCCAGGCTTACCTCTGATGTGGCAGGTTCACAAAATTAGAAAAAATTGGGGTTTTGGTTTACTCGAAAGGTGCTTTGAGAAAGCTCCATGTAAGTGAGCTCCAAGGTCACTGCTTGGAATGTTGTTTTGGAATGCCTTTAAAAACATGACTGGCAAGAGATCTCTCAAAATTAAAGACTCTGCACAGATAAAATATGACAGCCCTGTCTACTATGATTACTTCAGTTCTGCAGCGTCGTCAGTCATTCCCAGTCATTCCCTTTGACTTTTGGAGCCTCACTCTCTGTGCTTTCTCCCCACTGCAGCCCACCTTGGGGCAATCTTGGGACAAGAAAGGTCTCATTCAACTCCTTGGTCTTGCCTCTCTTCTCTGGTGTCTCTCGGTCCACCTTCCTATCTGCTCCAGATAACAAATTTGATTTTCACCTGTCTTCACCTGCTGTGTCCTGAAATGCAAAGGCACTCAGCTGAAAGGGGTAAGGTTTTGGAGAGAAGGAGGATTTTCACCTCTGCCCTTCAGCTCCTCAAGGGATGTGCAAGATGTACCAGGCTGCAAGAGGAAATCCCTTGTAGGTGTTTTTATTTATATATTGATTGATTCATGTCTGCTAAGGCAGGTCACAGGCCAGCTGAGCTTTGTCACTTTCTCCTCTGCCACATCCCCATGATGCTCTTCATCAAATGTCAGGAGGAAGTCATTAGTTTTATCTCCCTAAAGGATGTCTCTGTCTTTTGTTTAAGGCCTGGGTGCCACCTGGCATCTGCTGTATTCAGGTATCTGAGCAGCAGGAGGTGGTTCTGCGGGTCCAGAGGAGAGAAAGGAAGTATTTTTATGTCATTCCTAAAATAATTCTAAACTTCTGATGATCTGTGTGTTAAAAAATAGGTTGCAGGAAAAAAATCAGGAATGCAAGTAAATATGGAAGTGTGTTTGTAGATTAAGTTTAGAAAACGGTGGTGTAAAAATTACACCTGCAGGAGAAGAAGGACCTGTTAGGGCACAGGATGACTTGTCCTCGGTCTCTTACCTCAGTGTGCACAGTTAATACTGCTGTTCACAGCATTGTGACAGCTTCCTCTTCAAGTCCCTGAAACCTCTCAGTGAACCAAGTAATTATCAATAATAGAGAAATTTGCATCTTTCAAGATGCTGAGCTCTGCTGTGATCCCGTTCCCTGTGCCTGTCACCTCCTCAACATGGTTGAGTTAAAGTGCTTTTTGAGAACTTACTTGCCTGATCACAGTTGGATTTGGAGGCAGCTGATGCTGTTGCAGCTTGCTGGGATTTCATCCTATTCCTCTCTCCAGTACCAGACTCTTTTTGGTCACTGGGGTGACAGCAACAGGCTTGGGTGCAAAAGTGATCAGTCAAGCTCAGTAGCACAGGGTCAACTTCCAAGAACTTTGGTAGATCCTAGAGCACGGGGAAATGAGCTGGTGGTACATTCATCTCTGCTGAGGAGTCATAGCTAATTGTGCAATTTTGCAATGAGGAAAAGTTAGAGATCAGAGAGACACCGTGAGCTGAGAGTTACATGTTGGTCCTGCCCTACACATCAAGGCTTCTTGGTTTCTGGTTGTGACATTCCATCATCCCACAGGTCCAGAGAGATTGCAAAGAGAAAAGGATGTGAATCTCATCTCAGCTACATGCCTGCCTCTCTCAGACAGTTTGCCAGAATCACTTGTCTCTTCCTGAGAAAGACGTCAGGAAAGGGATGTGTTTCAGGTGCCTGTCACTCAGAACAGCAGTAACAAGCTGTGTATCTCTCACTGTTATCAATCATGAAAAATGCTTTAAATTAGCCAAATACCCCCAAGATCTTTACCATGTTCTGTTCTCTATTAGGAAAATTGATAAAGGCATCGTTCTTCCTCTGCTGCTTCCTATTGCACTAAATTCACCTTGTGTTTAACATCATTGCTGGGAGCCAGTGAAGGATTATTTCAGTAATGAGGATAATTCATAAAGGAGCTTTGTGCTATTCAGAGCTATTAGTGCCTGAACTACAGCGGGGGCTGTCCTGGAGTGTGTGGAACACACTTCCCCGTGAACTTCAGAGTGTGGATTTCTGGTGCTCAGAGCATGGAAGGTCTTAATAGCATTAGTGACTCAGGAACATAATTTCAGGCCTGATTCTAGATGCTGCTGCTGTAATTGAGCATGCTCATTATTTATAGGCTCCCAAATTAAGCATTCATTTATGCTGTGTTTGGAATAAATGGAATCAACAACATGCCTTTTGGTGAAAGAGCCGCAGATGCAAACAGAAGCGTTCACAGCTTTCAAGGCTTGTGTTTGTTTACGTCAGTGAATGTGGCTAGAACAACTTCCACCGTTGATTATTTTCAATTAAAGCTTCAGGAATTTTTAGAGGAAACTGTCACAATACTGTGATCAGGGATATTATAGCCTCTGGATGCAAATTAGCTACCAAACTTTCAAACCACAGATTTACAGGATCTGTTTCAAACTCAGTGCCAACTGGCCGTAAGCACCCCCAGCTCCCGCAGTCTGCCTCGGCGGCGGATGGAGAGGGCACCGTGAGTGTGCCCAAGCTGTCGGGCTGCAGGCGCTGGTTTTCCC
Organism: Grallaria varia; assembly: GCA_013396735.1. NCBI lineage: Eukaryota > Metazoa > Chordata > Aves > Passeriformes > Formicariidae > Grallaria > Grallaria varia. Next base: position 165,714 of record VWZG01003763.1, read on the forward strand.
GGGAGGAGAAAGGGATGGGAACAAGTTTCTGAAGGGTCCTTCAAGAACCTTTTCCATCAGTGTCTTCTCACTGCAATTGCTGGATGGAAACCCAGTTCATGTCCAGATGATCAGTTCACCCTTCAGCCACCAGGCAGCCTCTGGGCACTGCAGTGGGGTGAGAGGAAAGTGGGAACCAGACTCAGGTTACCTAAATTTATTCCAGGCAACCACAGGTGTGTTCTTAAAAATGTATAGTGATGTGGGATTAAAACAGAAAAGACTTGCGGTGTTCAGGACTGAGGACAGTAAGATGCAGAGTAAATGTATGTGTTGTCTTTTTAGCGCTGGACAATACTTACTTCAGCTTCTGTAAGCATTTAAGCATTCTGTAGGCATATGAGTAAAAGAAAACACAATTTTTAACACTCCTTCAAGACATAAGCACCATTTCTTAGATTTGTGTCTAGTGTATAGCCAGCAGAGAGAAATCGTTTTTCATTATTCTTTTCTGTGGCATGAGATCTAATAGTAAATTCGGATGCTTAACAATTTGTGCATCTATTTTTAAGGCAATAAGACAGAGCCATTTACTCCCACAAAAGAAGTCCTTGTAAATTTTGGCAGTCAGTGTTTTTATTCCTAATACACGTTTTTTATTGTAATTTCTGAGGGGAATCAAAGCAATTTGCCTACTTAATGCTATCTTTAGTAAATCTAAATAAAAGAAACTTGAGGAAGATCTCCTGTGGCCCTGGTAGCTTTATGCTTCCTGTGTCACCAAACACAGGCATGATGTTCGTAAAGAATATTTTATTTTGCTCCAGGAATGTTTGATGTGCAAAATACTTACTGATATGGGCTGCAGCTTAAATTCTGGATGGTTTTAAAGACTATCAGCAGTAGCCTTTGGTAAATATACAGTGTAAATAGCGAACATGGAGAAAAGATAAGTTGCTTATACTTTGGTGCCAGAGCTTAGACCAGAAGAGAGTTTGAGTCCAGTGGAGCAGTTGTCAATAATTTGAGGGAATGAATAAGTACCATTAGTGCAGTGACCATGTAAAACAATGCAGTATTTGCAAATCAGTAATAATTGAAAAAAAACCAAAAAAACCAAGTAGTATGGGAGCCTGTGAATGGTTTGGTGTTTTCCTGAAATAAGGGAGATTTTAAGTAGAAGAAAGCTTTCTGTCAGACAGGACCCTTCACTCAGCAAATTCTGGCTGGCAGTTGCATCAGATTGAAACAAAATGTATAGACTGTCTCTGCTCCAGGATTTCATCCCTTCAATAGGAGCCAGCGGGAAAAGAAAAATTTTTAACAGATACCACCTGTTGCAAGGAAAAGCCACAAACTTGGCATGAACAGCTTCACCAGAACTCTATTCACCTTTGCACTGGGGTGTTTAGCACTGGACACTGTGCAGTGACTGTGTGTGAATTCATTTCTTTCGGATTGTGTCTTGCTGTTTAGTACTTAAATAGTAGGACGATAAGGGCAAAATAGGAGCTGCAAGGGAATAGCAAACAACCAGAAGAAGCTGTTTGGCATTTTCCAGGTGGTGCGACCTGCTAAGACAGCTCACCTTTCCTGTGTATTTCACATGCCATGCAGGGAACCTTGGGACAAAAGGCAGAACAGTGTGAGTTCAGCACTAGCACATATAGGTGGAAGCAAAAGCAAACCAGAAAAATGCTGGCTTTTGTGCATTGTCCACCATAAAGTCTCTTTATGGCTCTGCTGTAGCTCTTAGTTTCCCTTCATCATAAACCAGAATAGATTAATTTATCCAGCTGTGTAGGTTGGAGAGCAATACCAGTAGTTTTATGTTCAAGCTTAATGCAGTAATCAGTCTTTTAGAGGATGATGAGCAATAAACAGCATGCAATATTTGAAGACAGATGCCCTACTATGACCTACGGTAGGGTGGTTCTGGCAGAGAAGCCAAACTGTTGTTAAAATGCTTAATATTTAATTTGAAAGTTATGAAAGGTATTACGCTATCTAGCGATTAACAGCGTTCCCACTGAGACAAACTATTTTTTTACCAGACACAAGTAATTTCTTCTGGCCTCTTGTCTTCAAAAGAGATGAGAAAAGCAAACATTTTGCAAAGATTATGAATGAATACAAATTGCACTAAGAATTAAACTATCAGCTTGACCCTGTGTTAATCTCTGTGTGTGACACAGCTCTGAAGAGCTGCAACTCCATATTAGAGCAGCAGAAGCTCTAAGAATAAAAAACATTATTTCATGTTTATTTTAAATCCATGGTTGATTTTGATTCAGCTGTCATTGTCATTCTTTTGTATTTGTCTTTTGTAAATGTTTCTGTGCTCAAGCTTTACTAATGAAATGACATCCAGGTAGTAAATATTTATCTACAACAGTCACCAAAATCAGATTGTGAAATCCATAATAACTTTTGGCATTGTCAATTTGTACTGTTGTGACCATTGTAATCCAAAATACAAGCTGAAAGACCCAGGGAGTCATACAAAATTTATATAAATTACAGTATAAATGAGGAATTATGAAAAATTGATTGAAATGTACATTATTCAATTAATCTGCCAACCAAGATTAATTGCTGCTGATGAGCTGAGCAGATGTATCAAAGTGAATGGATGGCCACAGAGAGAAAATGTTCGAGGAAGATTGTTTTTTTGGGTGTCTTTAAAGCCAGCTCAGATATCGACCATACATCTTCTTCAGCGACTGGTGAATCTAAAAAGCAAAACATTACCAATAAATGCAACTGTTCATCCTTAAATAGATTAAACATTTTACATTTCAGAAGGGAGTATGATGTTCATCTATTCTCACCAGATGTAGAATACAGACCATGGAGCTTATAATCCACAGCATTTGCAGTGAGTTTCTGGCTTGTGAATAGAACCAAAGGCATCCAGTCCCCAGACAAATCAGAATAAACTGGTGTTCTGTTTGTAGCAGAGGCACAGAGGTTTTTGGATCTTGCTCCAAAGGTTTGAGAGTGCTGCCCTTTTTCATGTGTGTGAAGTCCATGGTGCATGTTATCTGCCTGGGAAAGGTGGAGATCAACAGGACTCGTACTGCAGCCACAAGACACGCTCAGCTTAAAATCACATTTTCAGGATAACTTAACAAAATAATGTGCTTTCCTTTTTGCAGGGGAGCTTTGAAGAAACCTTACAATGTTGTCCTCTAAGTGATAAAGTACAATTTCTGTATAAGAAAGACATGGTGGGAAAGCATAAGGAGGAGAAAACTTGGCAGAGGCAACAATCCATAATTTAGAAATGATGCCATCTTATCGCATTCTGCAAATGTCATTCTTACCAGGAAGTTAAATTACTGCACCAAAGCGTAGGCAAAGAGAACAAAAATTATGACCCAGGAGTGCTGCTCTCACGTGGCTGTGGGTGCATTCCCCGGGCTCTGTGCAGGGCTGCATTAATGCCTGGGAGCACAGCCCTCGTGCTGCTGCAGCGCTCGCACGTGTACCGCGGCACGCGAGTGTTTGCCATCCCTCGCTACGGGAAACTCTGCTCTTCCCACTGGCAGCATTATCCTTGTTCATAAGGTTTTCCTGCTTTGTCTTCCCAGTGAGAAGAGATAGTGAGGCCTGATAGTTGCATAAAATTAAGCAAGAGACAATGCAAAATGTTTTCAAGGAGTAGACTAAGGAAAGTGATATAAACCATGGATGGGAAGTAACCAGAGGCTTATTCTTAAAACGTGCAAACATTTGGTATGATTGCCCTTTGTCGACGTTCTTGGCTGCTGAGGCTGCAGTTAATTTGTACTGCAGGAGCAATTCCCAACTCTAAGTAAGGAATAGCTATCCCAGATCTAACGTACAAGGTATAACAAGGCATTTCCTCTTCCAAGAAATTTCATGTACCTTTACCCCAGCAGATTTATCTGTAACTGTGTCTCCCTGCCAAGGTCCAACCTGCTCAGGTGTAAGCCAGTTCTAACCTTGAGCGTGGCAAAATTCACCTGCACAGGACTCTATCCAGGTTTGTGCTTGGATTTGGGAATCTAAGCATCCCTCCCTCTGCCCCATTGCAATTGCATTGGAGGTGTTTAGTTTTTAGCCCACAGCCAGCTCACATCTGGCTGGATAGAAACCCCAGCTGTGGGGTTTAGGTCCTCCAGCACCTGCCTCCGAATTGTGCCTTTGTGAAGATTTTAAATATAGCTTCATTTTCAAGGGGCAGAAAAATGTTCACATTAAAAGTGTTTCTTAATTAACTGCATCAGAGTAAATAATTCACAGTGAATAATTAACTGATGGATTTAGCCTGTCTCTTTTCCTTCCTCTAACTTTCTCTTTTTTCCTGTGCACAAAACGTCCTTGAACAGATTGCAGGTTTCTTTAAATTCCTACAGGATGTGTCTGATATTTTATCTGCCATTTTTATTGGGTTGTTTGGAATGGGTTCCCTGCTTGTCTTACTTTTAAAGGCAGGAGCTGAAGAACAGAAATAGTGCTCTCTGCAGGGCAATTTAAGCACCCATGCTAGGGGGAAAAGCATTAAGGAATTTTAAGATTTAAACACTTTTTTTATAGGTAAAACTCTCTTCAAGGTGCTAATTTTATGTCTGTACATAACAGGCAATGATATTTCCTTTGGTGAAGTCCTGTGGTTTGGACTTGTCTTATAAAACACTGCTTGCAGTGCTGTGCAAGAGAGTTGGGTGTTTTGTAAAGTATAACACCTGTATTCCAAATCTGAAACATATTATTTTTGATCTTTATGGGCCGTTTTCTATCTGAAATCTCCACGCGGAGTCAAACCCGTTGTTAAACAGAGATCGCTCCCCCTGCACAGAGGCAATGGCATCACTCAGTCCAAAATTGCCTTGCAGGACACCGTTATCCCAACAACAGGGTGCTGAGAGCACAGCCAGCTGAGTCTCAGCAGGTTCTTCCATCGAGGGGGCGGGTGCTTGTCTTTTTAGTTGGGAAATCACCACTTTGGGGCATTTGATACTCACTGCTGGCTCGACCCATCTGTCTTTGCAGTGCAGCTTTTGCAGCAACATCATGGAAATGTAGCAGCTCCTCTTGCTTGCAGACAGACAGACGCAGCGTATTTGCCTCCTGCCTGTGTTAGCAGAACATTCTGCATAAATCTCTTTTGGGCATTTCACTGTGAAGGGGCCCTGGAGCACAACCCAGCTGACTGGCAGTCTGCTGTGGCTTACGTGACACTGATTTCACCTGTTGCTGTTGGAGGAGATAAGAGAAAGAGCCCAAGGGACTACGGGTTGAGTGATGCCTCTGGGTTGATGTAAAAATGGAGCAAAACCAGAGGGAGAACAAAGTGTCCACGTTTGGGGTGTGGGTGGGTGGCAGCAGATCTTTCACCCCATCCCTTCGGACTGGTGAAAGATGCTTCTAAATTACATTTTCATGCTTTGTATCAAAGCTGGAGGAACTTCTCCAATGGAGTTGTGATCAGAGGATCAGCCCTCTGAGCTCTGACTTGGAAAAGCATGGGGGAAAATGCCCCAGACCTGAAATGCTCCCTGTTGAATAAGCATAACAGGGGGATAAAATAAAGTAGATCATTTGCAGCTGCTCTGTGCACAGTATCTGGGGCAGGGTATTTTAGCATCCTGCTGGAGATACCAACCCTGTAGCATCCTGTAGCTGCTAAGAGGCAAGGCTCAGCAATATCAATTAATGGATGCTGTTTCTCACACAGGAAAACCAACAGAGAACAGCATATGGACTCTGTGACAGGAGTGACTGTAGGGTGCTGGACTCCACTGATTTGATGGTTTTCCTTACATCCTACTTAGCTGTAAAATTCTAATAAAGAAGAAAGAGGCCATTATATTAATGGCATTATGAGGATTGCAGCATGATCTCTAGGACTCATGGGGATTCCTCTGATGTCCAGAATAAATGCTCTTGTATTCTAATGACCATAAATGACCTCTCTCCAAACCTGGTATTGATGAAATAGCTTTAATGTTTCAGCATCAATGCTTCAGGCTTTGCTGAACAGTGACATTAATCTGATATTGCATAGCACATGGGGAAGAACAGCCAAAAATGTGCTGGCACTTATAAAGTTTGCAGCTTTCTAGCCTGACAGCAGCCTCCAAGTGGAAACAAGTTGTGGGATACAAATGACAGAGACATTTTCCCATAAAACCTGATGGAAGGAATTCACAGGTGGTTGGAAACTGCGCATAATTTCTAAGGGGACAATGTAAACAGAGGAAGTTTTTGGAAAAGTTGGTGTACTGCGCTTCTGTGTTTGCTTCTTTCAGGTTACATCTATTTTCTTTTTCCTAGCAAACAGTTTTGATTACTTAGCATATCTTAATTAATATGCAAACACAGATATGGATTCTCGCAGCATAAAAACAGAGCCATTGGCTGATTTATGATTTTAATCAGGTCAGCCTTAGCTGATATGCAGTAAGAAATAATTAGCTAGCTGTTTGTACACAGAATTGCATTGTACCTAACCCCTAGGAGACAGCTTTTCCTGACACTTCAATACCCTGCTGACTTTGTTTTCTTAGCTTTCCTTCTGGTCTCAAAATAGGACCATGTAATAGTTTGTCACCTCTGAGAACATTGTCCTCTATTCTTAGCTAAGGGTTGGCCATTTGCAGGCCTTGGGAAGCAATTTGGTATGCAATTGGCTGAAATACAGAAGTGAGAGTTTGAATAATCATCACAGTGGCCAAAAGAATTGTTTAGTAAAGTCTCTTTCTGGGTATTTCATAGCAGTTCTTGCTCTCTGCCTTGCTCTTTCTGACATTATCAGTGCATTTCAAATGCATCTACAAATTTCTTAAGTACACCTGAGGGCTCAGAGAAGTGTAATGTAAACCAGAAAGTTAGGACATATGGGTATTGACTGGCTTTTCAGAAGCTGGGGAACAGATCCAGAGCTCCCCCAGAAAGGGAAATATTGCAGTCTCAGAGAGAGTTACTCTTTCCCCCACTGCTCTCTCAAAATCCCAGCTGTTCCAGTGTCCCTGGTAATCAATTATGCTGCTGTTTCTGTCCTGTGAAAAGAGAGGTTTAGGTTGCAAAGTTATCAGTTTAATCCACGATATCAGCAGCTGAATGTGTATTTCGTGTGCCTGGCAATGCCTTTGTAGCTGTTGGGCATTTCATGCCTCACTGTGCCGTATGGGAGCATAAAGACTTTTTACATGTGACTCTTACTTGTTGCCTCTACGTTAACACAGCAAGTTTGCAAAGTACTGAAATGTGCTTGAATCCTGAGTTTCATTAACCCTTTGTGAAAACCCATAAGCCTCTTGTGTTGGAGACCAGACAGAGGACATGGTTTCTAATATTACTTCCCTGCAAACTAATTGATGTGTCTGGCACCAACCAACTGGCATCAAAACATTTGTACAGATGTGAGGCTCTGTCTAGACTAGATAATTGCTTCCCCTTTTGGCTTGATTTCACCGGTTGCCAAGTTGGGTACCATTTAACCTTGAATTCTGCAGGCACAGCCACTGCCCAAGCCTTCCTAAGGAGGAGCCATCCAACAAGTTGACATGACAAGACCGTGTTAATCTGAGTGCTCTTCCTGCGAGGCTGGTCACATTGCGGTCAACGCTGATGTATCTGCATTAATCCTCTTTCTGTCCATACATCTTAATTCACCCTGAGAGCACTGCTAAGTTCTTTTGTTAATTGTTTTCTCCCTGTCTCTCCCCGTGAAGTGAAGTTCATTCTGTGAACAGCACTGATGCAGCCAGGTTAATAACTATTGATGTCACCACGTTAATAACCGTCTTGCTGCCCATGAATCTGAGCCTCCCCCTGATGAGGTGGTGGACATGACCCACTTAATCATTACATCTCCCTGTCCATGGATCTCAGTTCGCCCTGTGAAATGTTAATCATTCTGACTAGCTAATAACGACAATTTCTCACTGTCCGAGGTGTGAGTTCAGCCTATGAACAGCTCCAGTGTCCTTGTTACTTATTGCAATCTCTTGCTGCTCACAGGCTGCAAAACACAGGCATGTCTCTGCTGATCACTGCAGACCCCCAACTACCTGGGGCTGAGGAGCTCCCTGCGCTTTCCAAGGGATGCCCAGGGCACTTTAGTCTCTTTCTGTCCCCGATTCTCTTGCCGCTGCAGATCCTTCTCTTCATCAGCAAAGTTTTCCTGGCATCTGCCTCCACAAAACCAGCTGTGTGCCACCTCTCCAGAGTGACATGTCGAGTAACAGAGTGTGTTTGCCTGCAGAGCAGCCTGGCTCTGTGGGTTGGATGGTGATTTCCTGACAGGTGAGCTCAGAGCACAGAGATAAGCATTAACTCAATGAGACATTTCAGTTCCTTCTGCTGAGCTGCACTGTTGCGCTGGGTAGGTCTGATAGGACTGTAAAACTAAATAGGTGTTGATGTGGTGCCACACGCTGTTCCCTTATGCTGGTTCCAGCGTGGGGCCCAGTGCCTTTAATGAGCACTTACAGCTGTTACTGCCTCTGCCTTCCCCATCCTGAATCATTGCGGGAACCGAGAGGGAAGATCAGGCACAACTTCAGGGCATTGTAAAGTCCCGCCACTTTTCTACCCTGTGCCTGAAGAATGTGGTCACGATTGAAGCTTGGAAAGGACATGAGGGAGTTGTTGCAACCACAAAAATTGCAGAAGACATTTTAGGAACCCAAGCCCCTGTCTTTAATACAGGCATATAATTGCAGTGAGGGCTCTGGAACTGCATGTAATATTTGAACAAGAAACTTGGCTCGTGGTCAGCAGGTTTCTCCCATGGGCTCTGTGCGGCTCCTCCCAGGGCTCCTTGAAGTGATGGTTCTCTCTCTGAAAATCCAGCTACCTTCAGCTGCAGGTTGAATTGAGAAGCAGTTTTAAAGAAAGCTGCTGAAAGCAACTTTGTGAGCCAAAGAGACAGAAATAACAGTGTGAAGCAAAATCTAAAAGGAGCCACCTCCATCTTCAGAGAGCCACAGAGCCAGTGTCACCAGGCATCTCTCAGAGGCAGGAGGCAGAGGTCATCTTCCCTGCTGAACTCCAAGTGATTGCTTTTTCCAGACACTTGGGCACCTTACTGAAATTTTATTAGGTGACACAGTCGAGTTCTTGTCAAGTTTTTTGTTTTCTTTCTTTCTTTCTTTCTTTTTTTTTTTTATGTTTTATTTTCCTTCCTCTCATCCTCATATTGGTTTGGGAGTTTAGATTAATAAACAGGCAGCGAGTTTGATTAAAAGTGGCATATGTTCTGCTGTGGCAGAGGCAGACTCAGGGGCATTTCACGCACGTGTTCTGAGAATAAGAAACTGTCACTCTTGGGTACAATGGTAAATAGCTTTTTTTTTTCCCAGTGAAATACTGGAAGTTCTTTCATGCAGATGATTTTGTGTTTTATGAAAATCCGAGGGGAGGGAAGACTGGTGTCTTGGAAAACAAGTAAAGAAAGAAAAATAAAAAGTTGTAGGGAGGGAGAGTTATACCTATCGACCTAATTAGCATTAAAATAAAGCAGACTGTGAAAACTAAATGCTGCAGAAATGCTGAATTAAAGGGACAGCAATTAACAAAGACTGATCTTGAAAAGATTTATAAGGTATTTCCCATCGGCGTAGTGGGAGGAGTATGGAAAAGCAGTGCTGCTCCTTTTGTACAGTGCCAGGAATGAAGGGAGCTGATATATCCTTTTATTTTGCTCATATTAGGCTGTTTGCAGCCTGGTTGAGGTGGTTTAGAGCAGGTGAGAGAAGCCAAAGCTTCCATGGCCCTTCCTGGGTAATGAGAAGTGACAGACCTCCAGCACCTGGGCCACTGCTCTGCAAAGGGAGGTGGGTAAACAGCCCAAATTTTCATTATTGTTTGTAAACACCTCATTTGCAAGCACAAAGTGTTTTTAGGATTTCACTTCTGGGATGCCCTGAGCACACAGTTCCCAGCATCTTCCTTCCTGATTAGTCCCAAAGTGACGCAGCCCAGCCTAAGCCTCCCAAACAGTTCCATCCCTTCAAACAGATTTAAAACATTTCCATCACTGTAGCTGATACACTGCACAGGGGCAAGGAAGTCACATTTTTAAAAGAAGCTCAGGAACAGAAATCTCATTTCTAAAGATAATTTCAGCCATGTTTGCACTGCAATAAAGCCCAAGACTAGGAGCCAGCCTGCTGTTTATACTCACCTTAAATCCTAAAGTGCAAGCTTTTAAATGTTGTGGGTTTTTTAACCAGGCCAAGAAGCTTTCTCCAAGCCAAGATCAGAGCACACTGACTATATTTACCACATGTAATTCACTTTAAGGAGAGTGACAAAAAGCACTTATCTCAAGAAACATGAAAGCTGGAAAGAAGAAAAGGCAGCAGGACATAAAATATGAACTAACAGAGCGTTTCTCATAAGCTTAGCTGTATGAGAAATGGAAATATTTAAGTTTCTAGTTTGGGTGTATTATTCCGGATAGCCCCTTGGAGAATTACTGCAAGCAGATTGTAGCATTGATGATATAAGGTGATCTTATTAGTGCCATTAGGATTTGTTCTGTGGAATCACCAATAACCATTCTCTCTCGTATATGTTGCAGTTTTTCTCTTGTGCTGTTGTATTTGTGCCCCACAACTCTGACTGTAAAGGCAGACAAAGCCGGTCATTGGTTTTTTCTAAAATAATAACAGGTTTGTGTGTTCGTGTACACGATGCTCATGACGTGTATGGCCAGTCTTGGCATTTATCAGTGCATCTTCTGACTGTTCCTATTTAACCTTGTCCTGATGCTCGAGGTCCCCTGGCATTCAACTGTATTTTGGTCCTTCTGTCTTCAGATCCCATCTGTGACAAATGCCAGCTGATGGTGGTGGGAGACATGGAGGATTTCAGTCGTGTCGTGTTCAGTGCTTGGGATGCACGTGGCAGGATGGTGATTGCAAGAAGATTTTCACTTCTGTGACATGAATTGCAGGCTGGTCTTCTCCTGTTGGGTGCACCATGCACAGAGGTAAGTGGTTGCGGTCCCCAGGACTGAACCTACAACAACTATCCCCTGGTTTGGTGAGGTTTTTCTAGTTGAAATTATAGCAGGATCTCTTTGTGCTATAAATGTGATAATTCAGATATAATAGTTTCTCATCCCTGAGTGGGGCTGCTTTGTGAGATCTGTTAAGCCATGTGGTTCTGACTATTCCTGGACTCCTCAAGCTACAGGCCTCTTGGGGTTGTTTGGGTTTTTTTTGTTTTGGTTTTGTTTGTTTTGTTTTTCCCCCAAAGTAAATGTTTGTTTGTTATCAATACTTTAGACTCACCAGTTACTGGAGTATCTGAACCTGCAGATAGCTCTGACTAGAAAACATTTGTAAGTTGACCATCAAATGCTCATGGCTTAAGAGGGAAAAGCCAAGTGTGGTACTTAATCCTGCCCCCATGGTTTCCTCCCCCTGAGATCTTGAACTAGCTCAAAATCAAAGGGCAAAATAAAACAGAGGATCTTGTGACTTAAGAGACTGGAAGGATTTTCTCCAACTATAGCAGCTTCCTGACACAGCTTCAGGATTTGATTGCACAATACCCTGCACCTATCCCTTCTTAATACAAAGACTTTCCAAGTCATTAAATTCCCCTCCTTCTCCTCCTCCCTGAGAGCTCTGCAGACACTTCAACGCTGGGCACCAGGTCCAGTCTGACCAGGTAGGTGCCATCCCAGACCCATCCCTTCTCCAGCGCACCCCGGCTGCACAGCCAGTGCAGGGTCCCCACTCTCAAACTCGGGCTTCTCTGTGTCCCAAAATCCTCTTTCTAAGCTGGACAACATAAAATAATAAGGAAAATGTCATTTGTGCAGGTCTGTGTCCATCCATTTCACACTCTTAGACTTCTTGAGGGGGAAAAAAAAGCTTGCAAAAAGAAAGAAAGAAAGGGAAAATAACCATCAATGAGGTTACCTCCAATAACTATCTGTAGGTGTTTGGTGCAAATGAAAATGAGGAGCCTCTTGGGAAAAATACAGATTTTGTTCTGATTTTATATTAAAATTCTCATAGTTAGTGTGAATTTGCTCGGATTTGCACAGGCCTCTGCTAACTTGCTTTAAAAGAAAATATAATTTTCAAGCCAAATTATCTGTTGGGATGAATAATTTTCCTGATTTTGAGTGGATTTTTTCCAGGACAAAATCTGGCCAATCTTGCTTAACCAAATCACAACTTGGACTGTAGGCCTGGAAGCAGGATACATTTGGATGTTTTAACCTCCAATGAATAGCAAATAGAGAATGCTGATGTCATGCAGTGCAAAATAAAATAAAACAATATGTGTAATGAGCCGATTTAAAATGCAGCTTTAAAAAAAAAAATCACTTTCCATTTTCTCACAATCCATCAGGGCATCAATAGGTCTTTTATTGCTTCAGCACATTGTTATTAATAGTGCAGAAAAATGCAGATTGTAGGCTTGGGGCCTCCATAAGTTTCCTATGGGTATTCCAGGAGAAGTAAAATGCAGTGTGGGAAGCCTCACGACACACTGATGAGCCCTGGGCAACACAGAGATGCTCAGGTTTTGTCAGAAATCATTACACCTATGAATTAACTAAATCAAATAAAGCTCCATATAGGTTTTCCACTTCATGATTGTGAGTGACTTTGAATAAATTCGATGTAATTCACCTCCAAAGACAATAAGATGAATTCCAATACAGCCATTCCTAATCAGAACTTAAACTGGCCACAATTCTGGTTAGTACATTGAAGGGATCAATTTCAAAATTTAATTTGTGTTTGATCTCCTGAAGGCTCCTATGTGTGGAAATCCTGATGCCTGTCAGTATGTTCACACAACCTTAAAAAAGTTGTAATTTCCAGTGGTGTCCTGTCTGTTTACATTTCCTGCTGCTGATTAGCTAATATGGTACCCATCCATCCCTCCTCCACCCAGTGAGCTTGGTGTGTTTTACTTCTAATTCTTGAATGCTATTCTAATTTTTTTACAAAAAAAAATCATACAAAAGATCTTTCTTTTGCTCCTGATGTCAGATCTTACTTTCTTTTGAACCGTAGCAACTATCTACCCAATGCACATTGCATTTTTACTTTGAGATCTCTGCTGATTCCTAACCTATTTATAAGGAGTATTATGGACTGCAAGAGTCTTTTGTAGCCTTTAAGAAGATGTTTTTCTGAATACTTCAGTTTAAGGCTCATTAATAGAGATCAAAGAAAGTTCCCAGTCTTCTTCAGATTCTGGTTGTTTTTGTCAGCCAACAAACCATAAAAACATAACTCCATTTTACAATATTAATGATCAGCTGTAAAAACCTGACTTAACATTTTTATAGCACTATAACTTATCTTTTTATTATCAAGTTACAATGGTTTGCATCAAATATATATCATCTGTAGTTAACTTAAAAACTTTTACAAGTTGATGGTGGACTAATTAAGTTTATAAATATATGGGTTTGCTTCAAATACTTCATGCTTTATATGGAGGATGTAAAACTGCCTGCCAAACTTTTCCTGCTGGAACAGCTCTGACAGGGCATCTCAGTTCACAGGTGCAAGCAAAGCCCAAGGGCTGAATTACGGCTTTGCCTGTGATGTTAACTTAGGGCAAAAATCTGTCTGTTGGGGTGGCAAATTGAGCTTATCAGTCACTTGACCCATTAATAGAGCTTAAAATTCCCCAGTGCTGGACTTGACGGGATGAGTGTTGCCTTGAACTCCTGGGAATGTAGCTGCCAAAGGCCTTGCACAGTCACAGTGCTCTGGGAGTTTTTATTCTAGAGGAAATAAGAGGGAAAGGGGAGCAGGGATAGAGGGAAGGATCTCGAGAAGTTCTCTGGACTCATGTGTCATCAACTGTGGGAAAGCAAAACGGGCAGAATCAAAGTGCCTTGGCTAAATTGTATGACAGAAGTGCTTGAGAGATAATTAAAGGCTGTCTTAAACCCCTTGCCCATGTTTATTCTCAGTGACTTACCACAGAAAGGAGCTGGGGAGGGAACTGCTACAGGCTCATCCCCAGCTCCTTTTCGTCCTTTCCCAGAGCAAACTGTGCCCCTGACGCCGGTGCTTCGGCAGCGATACACGCCCTGCCTGCACCCAGCAGCCCCTTTTAAAGGTCTGGCAGGGTTTGCAGAGCAATGTCTTAGCCCCTCTGGGGTTGCTTTGGCAGGGAGTCACAGGAAAGGTGGAGGGACCTTCTCTGCATCCTCAGCAGTGTTGGTTGGGACACAGCACCGGGCTGGGGAGCCTCGGCTGTTCCTGCTGCCGGACGGACTCGACACAGCTCCTGCAAAGCTTGTGTAGGTGGGGACGGGGGTGACTGCTGTAATTGTCCCAGCAGTGGCCATGAAATGTCATTTGTGCATGAAATTGGAGCACTTTAAAGTGTCCCCAAGATCTGAGCCTGTGCAAGATGTATCAATGCTGGCCTTGGGCGCAGTCCCACGTATTCCTGAGATTTTTGTTATGTGTTTCTGGCTAATACCAGTGATGCAAAGGTGTGAGTGAATAGCCTCTCTGAGTGGCTGTACAGCACTGGCTGCATCCTTTGAGCAGACCTGTAAGGTAAAAATTTAGCTGACTTGAGAGGCATCACAAATTGCAGCTTAATTACAATGCGTTAAAAAAAGCTCAAATGATCGTGATTACTGGATTTTCAGACCAAAAGGGGACTCACTGAGTCATTTTGGCTGATTACAGGTATTCTGAACCTGCCTTGTCTAAGTCAGTTAAATTTTTTTCACCTGTCATTTATCTGCTTTTGACAAACATAATTGCAACATTCGTTCAGAGCTACAAGCCTCTGGAACAGCAAAGGGTTTTTTTCCTCTGTGCAAACATTAAGAAACAAAAGGCAAAAGGAAAGAATATTTTTGAGACAGCCTTTGCCAATACACGTTCCTGTGCACAGACACATGGCCTCTTTTAGTTTTCCTTTCTTTATTTTAATATCTTCAAAATATGTATATCTCTGGGGGAAGCTTAATAAGAAGCAGCCAGCTGAAGCAATGATTTTAGGAGGAAAAAGAAGGCAGGAGGCTTGTGCTGTAGAGACAACAGTTCAAACAGTGAAAAAGAGGACACAGCTGTGCACATCACAAATCCACAGCTGGGCAAGTGGAAAGAGAATATTCCCACATCTTCCCTTAGAAATCATCCCTCACCTTTCAAATTCCTTAGTTTTCTGTTGCGTTGAATAATTTTATATACAGGGAGAGAGAGTTATTTTCATTTTCCTCCTCCTGCTGTTTGTGATATCTAGGTCAGTTAGACCTACCAAAGCCCCCCAAAAAGCACCACGGATTTCTTCGGTGTCCTTCGTAGCCGGGTGTTTTTCTTATCCTTAAAGTCAAGGGTTCTCCAGCGAAAGAACAAGGGAGGCTTTAGCAGCAGGTGCATAAACCAATATACAGAGAAATCTGAGAGGAAAAGCCAACACAGGCTCTGTGTCCAAAAGACCCACAGTAGTGAGGTCCGAGGGGAACGTGAGAGCAGCCTTGTTTTGAAAGCACCTCTCAGGACCCTGGCTGAGCAATCAAACAAGGCAGGCTTGGACACTCCCTGTAACTCTTTTGGGAGTGTTTCTAAAGGAACAAAGCGCTGAATCTCCTCCAGCTCCAGGACTTACTTATTTCCTCCCCATTTCTGACGACAGCTGAAGACAGAGCAGCACAGATGCTGTTTATGCCGTTTCCCTGGGTTCAAGTTAGAGTTTAGTGGCCAAAGCAGGTTTGGTAGAACTGTTCAATACAAGTGCAGCATAGCTAGATCAAAAGACTTTTGGCTAAATTTTCCACAGAACTGTGTGAACTTGGTACTATACCTGCAACAAATATTCAAATGTGGAGTATTTAGAGTCCTGTTTACACTGAAGATGGACTCAGAGGCTTTTGATCTTCATGTGTCCCTTGGCTTTGATTCAGAATAACAAATCATAAAATATGTGAGGAGCTGGTCTGCATCTGCAAAATAACAGGTACTACAGCTCATATCTGGTGACTGTGCTCCAGAGCTGAACCTTGGGAATGGCTTACATCATAGTGGGAAATAGGGAGTTTTGCTTGTTCCAGCTAAACCAAGATGTTTTTATAGGAAGTAAAATACAGAAGTGCCTTTTGCTTGAATAACATGTTACCTGAAAGCATTTTAAAGAACATTTCCAGGACCCAGTTTTGATGTGCAGTATTCAAATCCTTTGGTGCTGTAGCACATGATTATAAAATGCAGCAGAGAAGAGGGAGAACACCACATGTACCTAAGAATGGTAGAAGAGACGTGGTTAAATAGAAGAGAGAGAATGGCATCCTGGCCACTTCCAGGTTGGAAGTTCTGTCACTCCTTCAGCTATGGTCCACTGGAAAATCACCCATAACCTAAATTACCCATTTCTAATAACCATGGAAATGCCATAATTTGGGAGCACACATCTCCAAATGAGGGGGGTCAGCTTTGGAATGAGCGTATGCATTATAGGTGTTCTAGGAAGAAAAGAAGTTGGGATTTATGTTAGTATAATAAAAGTTTATCTGTTAGTGTAATAAGAGTACATCTTTCTCATGCCAAATGTGAGCAAATAAATGTGCACCTATTTATTGCATGATTGGGCTGAATACAACCCCTGATATAATGCCAGTAAAGTTATGATGAGAATAAATTATACTGCCACTTAATTAGTTTAAGAAGTCTGTGGATAATATGGAAGACTAAAGAATGGACACATAGAACTCACCATATGATAAAAGTTCTGCTTGTCTATCTCCTCCTGTCCATGCCTTACATTGAGCAAGAGAGTTTGCTTTCCCAGAGGGGGCTGAAAGTTCTGTTTTCCACCAAAAATCAAAAGAGAAGACTTTTGCAGTATGTTTCAAAGATTTTTTTAATATTAATGAGAAAAATAATAAGAACGAAAATGTTTTAATTTTCTGAGAGCTTCCCAGAAAAAAAAAAAAAGTGAAAACTGATAACTGTTTTCAAGTTTCTACTTAATTCTTTTTAATGCTTAACTTGAAAACAATCTGTAAAAAGACAGATTAGGTCTAGGCTTTGTAGTTATAAACACCCTGAAGACATTAGATGCCAATTTATAACAATGAACCATTCCAGTTTCTTAAAAATGACTGTTTTGAGAAAATATTTTTAGCTGCTCAAATCAGTGTTTTTCAGCGAGCACTGTAAGAAAACATTTTAAATTTACCAGAAAGTAGAAATCAGCCTGATCTGGACTCGCTTTTGGCCAGAATCTGTAAGCTTCCATTAGTGTGGTGGGCTAACACGGAGGGAAACATAATTATTTCAGTACAAAATAACACCCTGTCATTGGATTAACCTGATCTGTTCTGTAGGCTCAGGGAATAAATTGTTGTGTGAAAATATGATATCTTCTTATAGAAAGCATTTATTTTCTCTCTCAGCATTTATTTTAATAACTTCTCATACTAAAGACTTGGGTGCACCTGCTTTTTTCCAGGCTGCCTGTACAACATATGTTCCCATATGAGTCCCACTAATTGCAGAGCTGTCTCGCTGCTTCATGCTACCACCTCTTTTCTAGATAGTTCTTCAAAAAGGCCATTAGCTACAAATACATCATCCTTCAGCTGTGGGCCTCGAGTCCACTCAGTAAGCATTTTAGACAGCCTTAAGAAATGAGGAGAGAAAAAGAACACAGCAGAGGAATATAAAAAGGATCCTCTAGGAATCAGGTTGTCAGAAAGTCACAGCTACTTCATAACTCTGGGCATTAGTCATTTTTCTTACCATGAGTGGTCCCACTATGGCCTGAATTCTGAAAGTTTTTTCTTACTGTCCAGCAAAGATGTGACATTGTGGGGTGCTGGAGGAGAGGTGAGACCTGCAGGTGCTCACACCACAGTGTCATGAAAGGATGAGTCTTTGTCACAAACCTCAGAGCCCGCTTGTTCCTGTGGCTGTGTTGGTGCCTTGTGGGAAGCCCTGCCCATGCTGTGGGAAGGGCGATGCTGCTGGGCTTGGAGCAGGGGTAAAGGAGAAGTTTGTCCCTTTGTGTCTGCTATGAACTAAGATCAACCTCCAGGTAGAAAATGATGCGAGCCTGGTTAGCTGCTGCAGCAATTCAGATGAATGAACTGAACTAAGGGCTATGTTGGAGCTGCTGGTGATGTTTGAGTGATGGAGTGGTCAGTGCTCCAGAGCGTGGGAGAAGCTGATTCTGTTGGTTTTCTTCAAGGCTCTTAAAAACCTATCAAGTCGGGTGTCTATACTGAAATTTGGATGTGTGGTTCCTTCCTGCTTTGTGCTACCTGAGCCTGTAGTGGGGGAACATTACCTGTTTGTGACACAGAGCATCCTATCCAGGAAGTCCTGTAAAAGCTGAAGGCTCAGGAAACCTGCAGCTGTGCTGCCTTGCTTGAGCCAGGCCTCCTGTGTTGTGGCTCTGATGGAGCCCGTGCTCAGCTGACCTGCTGACCCAGATGTCTGTGTCCCTTGTTTTTATGTGCCCAGATGGTCCCAAAAGGCTGCACTTTGCTGTGTCCCTCCTGAGTTCAAATTACACCCACATGGATGTGCATTTACTGAAGCTCGTTAGAATGAGATGGGAAATACACATATTTCACAAATATTTTATTTTGAATACTACTCTTAATTTAGAATTCATGTTAAGCTGTTGAATCCTTGGCAACTAACATGAAAACACACTGAATCATAATGAAATACAGTACTACTATATTCCATTATACAGCAGCATGACAGCAGCTTTTTCTCTTACTGAAATAGGATTGCTTACATGTTATTTTTATTTATTTTGGGGGAATAAGTAACAAAGCTTTTCGTAATAAAATCCAGCTGTTAGCTCATATCTTACTGCATGCAGTCGTAGCTGTGGTGCAGGAAGAGGGGAAGTGATGACTGCACAAAACTCTAGCAAGTATTATACTGCTTGATATTTCCATTCCAGAAAGTCTGGACCTTAGTTCAGAGAGCCAAACAGCACAGAGAAGTGTTGCAAGTGCCAGGCTGGGGGCTGCAATATACGGCTCACCAGCCAGAGAAGTGATCCAACACGCTGTGTATCATCATAACACTGTAGGTAAAGAACATTGTGGTGGCATAGGCGAATAATACATGGTTGATGCTGCTTTATGGCAAACAGTTGCTGTGCAGTCATATATATATAGCACTGTTGGAGTGAACACACCCCAGAATTCATTCTCTGCCCTCTGGTAGAAACAAGCAGCTGTGGATTAAGGATTATCAAGCACACAAATCGGTGTAGAGCTCTTCTTAGCCTTTTCCTTGACAGATGTAAGATTGAGGTTGAAGACTGAGGCTTGGTTGCTTTGGGAACTGCAATTCAGAGGTACTGATGGAGTACAGAAAAAATATATAACACCCTGAGTGGGCTGAATCATCCCAGTTGTTTCACTCCCCTCTATGCTGAAGCACTTTATTTTTAACAAACAGCCTGAAAAATAGAAATATAAGCCCGAATAATAGCATGTCATGAATGAATTAGTCTGGTAGCACCAGAGACTGCCTTGGAAATGCACTATACTCACCACAGTAACTGCTAATTTTAAGAAAGTAGATTATACCAACTGCCCTGTATTTTTTCTTCCTGTTTTTGTGAGGAGTGTTTCTTGTAAGGGATACAGCAGAGAAAATACCAGTTTTTAAGAATCAGAGGAAAAATGTAAAAAGCAGAAGGATAGAATAAAACTTAAATATGGGGGTGTTTTATTTATATTGTAGTTTAAACAGCTCCAAGTTGCCTGTAGGCTATGAACTTACTTCCTCAAAGATGGGCTGAGAATTACTCAGCTCAGGAGAAATGTTAAGACCAGGCAGGACAGGATGCAATGTATATTCTGTCTTCTCCAGCCCAAGATGTCAGTCATAAGTCACTTTTCCTCTGGACTTCAGATTTCGGTTCTGCTTGCTATGTCTTTCATCCTGCTGGATAAGCACCTGAAATACTCCCTTGCACTGTCTCCTTCCTCTGCTTCATTAAAGAAGTGAAAAAAGCAGGAGATGCTACATAGACGAAACAGGAGTTGTAAGAGTGGAAGGGACCTTGGGAGATCATCTAATCCATCTCTCTGCCTCAAAGGAGGTGAACAAGTAATTAACTGCTCCTAGGGCCTGTCTCTCTGATCTTTTCTTCAAAACCTACTGCATGGGGATTTCCATCACTGCAGAATTTAGCCCAGCATTTCACTAGTTTCATACTAGAGAATTTTCCTTAATCTCTAACTAAAATCTCCTTTGCTTTTATTTAAGCCCCTTGAGACTTATTCTCCTGCTTTTCTCATGCTTTTTGAGAACTTTTGCTATTCTTGTGGTTCTCCATCGGACTTTTTGTCTCTGGCCTGTAAACTTTCACCATATGCTCAGGCTAAATCTGTCAGTGTTGCCCCGTCACTGGGAAGAAGAGAATTATTTCGTATTTCATTTCCAGTTGATGGCTGAATCTATAACTTAAACATATTCAGTGCTATTGCAGTTTGGTCCCTAAGTTTTTCATTACAGAAAGTTCCACTAAATAGTACTCTAGAAAACTTTCAATTTTCCCTTTTGGAAGAACATTGCTTATAGATTTTTCTTTAAGTTTGCTTTTAATTTGAAGAAAATAAACTCATGTGAATTCACTTACAGCAAAATCATTTCTCATAAGTAGGGTTCCTACCTGACTTTATTGCTTCTCTAAAGTCACATATTAAGCATTTTCTATACCCAGAATCCACACAGCAAAGAAATGTTTTGATAACCACAGTCAAATATCTGAGGCTCCGTAGAATAAGCAGCATTTGTTTTCCGATTTCCATCTGGAACACGAAAGCCTTCCTACTACAATTCCTGTAACCATAACATATCTCTAATAACATCATACAGATTTCTGTTCATATCATGTCAGATATAGCAGCGGCTCATCTCGTTTTTATCTCGGTCTTCAAAGAAGACATCATTGTTCTATAGATGCAATGATGGGCTTATCTCAAGTGTCCTGAAGAGATACTGGCTCTTTTAGCACCATTTTTATCAGCATTTTAATTACTTGGAATTTGGCATGCAATCTGTGAAGCCATGTACACATCATGGAGAAGATTTTGACTTTCCCTCAAGCTGATCAAAAATGGGTTTTGCAGAGAAAGCTGCTGTGTTCCCAGGCACAGCCCCAGGGGAGAGTTTGGGACACAAAGAATTTGGTCTCTCCTAAGATACTGTGTGGGTCTTTGGACCCAAGAAAACACCAAGCTGAAGATCCATCTGACCTTGTTTATCTCTCCTGAAATGCCTCCCATCTCTCTGCAGTATGCGAGCAGAGAATCCCAGACTTTTGCATGCTCAAAACATCTTTCTCTGCCTTAACGTGTGCCTGGATGTGCTTTAACATCTTTGCTTGCCTTTCTTACCTTTAACCTTATCACTTTCGCTGGACTCCTCTTCCCCAACCCACTGCTCATATATTTCGTGATGAAAACTAAGGGACTGAAGGAACTGAAGTTTCTGCATTTTAAGCCAAACAGTGCTGGCCAGAGATTGTCCCTTGCTGGTATATAAGTGCCAATGTATCAGCCTTATCTAACTAGTGACAGTCTGATATTAATGGAGCTGGAGAGCCATTTTGTTGTTTATTGGAGACAAACTCCCATCTGGGTGGTTTTGCCTAAACAAATGGTGTATGGTAGCTGCAGATAAAAATAATCATCTGTCTAGTTAAAGTGAAAGATGTAAGCAGGGATTTTGTGCAGTTTTGAGCTCACCTGTGCTAGAAAAGCAAATTTTAACTCATGCTAAATGACCTAGTCCAGGTTTGTTTAAAGTTATGAGTTTTCCTGCATGGCAGAAACATCTCGAAGCACTTTATTACTCCTGTCCTGTACTTCTGTGCAGGAATCCCAGTGAACAGGAGCAGAGAGGTCAGCACAACCCTGGCCACATAACAACACCCAGAGCTCCCAACCAGCACAGCTGAGGCCTGCAGAGATTGCAGTGGGTATGGGATGTCCCTCTGCCATCAACAGAAGGAATAATTTGGCCAACAACCAGAGGATGAGCTGCAATGCAAAGTGCCTCAGTGTTTCCAGCTCTCACACAGGGTGGTTTCTTTTGACTCCAGAGCCTGTTATTCCCAGCAGTTTGCTTTGCTCTTCCTTGAGTGATGCTCATGGACAAACTCTGCCAGGGAGCAGGCAGGCAGCATTGTAGACGTGGGGGTTCATTGGCTTGGCAAGGAACCAATGCAGCACAGCTCTCTTGTAGTATAGTGCGTGTAAAGGTGCTCTCTCCTACCTGTGTCTTAATGATGGAAAGATGAAGTGTTGGTGTATTTTTGACACTGGGGTTAGCAAGAGTGTTTTCAAAGGCTCTGGCTAATTTTTGTCTCAGCCCTCTGACAGGGGAGGTAAGGTCTTACCAAAACAGGACATAGAATCCAGCCAAATGCACACCCAGCCCTTTGTTGTGACATCTGCCACAGGTACATGGCCAAAGGTCCTGGTACAATTTATTCCAATAATTTCATAAGTGCACAAAGAGATCCCAAAGTCCTTGACTCCAGTATCAGCTGCAGCAGTAATGGATAAAGGAAAAAAAAGGTCAGTTATAAATCTGTCCTGCATGCTGTGAATACAGTCTCAGAGATCTCCATGGACAGGTTGAAACTGAGTTCTCTGAGAATTCACACCTTCAAGAGAAGGCACCAGCATAACTTTAAATATCTGGTGGTTGGAGTTCAGAGCCCTGTCACACCCATCATCCTTTGAGCCGAGACAGGTAAAAATGACTCCTTTGAAGAACAGCAATACCAAAAACCAAGGTGGTGAGCAACCACAGTTTACTATGGAAAAATGATACCTTTCCAAGCGTCCAATTCTCCTCACTGCATATACAAGATAGCAAGTTTTTATCTCAGCATTCCAATTGCTCTTTGATTTGTCTCAGGTTTTCTAGAGGTTTTCAAGCCCCTTTTATCCCACAGCGCAATTGGACCAGAGTGACATGAAAGGGACAAGAAAATCTCTGATGAGAATGAGAATGGTTGCAATGTCAGGTGTGATTAACACCAACATGGTTAAACACCTTACCAAGGAAGACTTGCAGGATGAGCGCGACGTTTTAAAAAGCCATTCTCTCTCCAGTCATGTCCTCTTGGTAAATTATAATTTCAGCAAATTAAGCAGAATGCTGATGGAAAATTTGGTGTGGTGGAATCTGGCAATTTAGACAGTCCAGCAAAGTCTACAGCAACCCTCAAAAAACTCTTGATACCAAGATACCGCTGTGTGACATGGCCATGTCCATCCTACCACACGCTGCACAGCAGAGGCTGATGATTACAATTAAAATCAAATGGTGCTCAAATAAGCACAACAAAGGTATTATCTTTGTCTCATGGAAAGACCCCTACAAGAAAGTTCACCAATCACAACAAAACTACAGGCTGCTTTCTGGTCTCGTGTTAGCAGCAGAGCTTGGGACGAGGTGAGCTGTGAGCAACTCTCCAGCCCACGCCGGGTGCCGTCGGTGGCACCGCATGGAACCACATCACTAAAAGCAGAGTCAGAGCTCTCGAGCTGTCATGTACAAATCTTGTTATAATGAGAAGAGCATTAGTAATGGAGGCTGAAATTTTCAAGCTGCCTAAGGGATTTAGATGCTCAGTTCCCATTAAATTTAATGGGATGTGTGCCTCAAAATCCCACCCACAATAAATTTTTACCAACCATTCCTTGCGCAAGGGAAGGAGAGGGGAGAGAAAAATAGAGAAGAATGGGGAGGATCAGATATGAGAATGTTTCTTACAGGGACTGACAGCCAGCTGGATGCTGTAAAATAGCACCCAAAAGGGGACTAAATTGAAATACATAGTGGCATAGTGGTCACCTCTAATACTCAGGTAATTTGGGTCTGGACTCTGCTCTAACCTGCCCTGTGAGGTGTATGGGAACATAATGCCCTCTGTGCTTTGAGACTTCTATTTCTGGACTACAGACCTACTTGCAGTCATTACAGCACATTTTAAAATGAAAATTAGGTAGAGAGACATAGATGAGACAGCAGTGGTCTTTGGAGATATGTAGGAAGAGGATGAAAGGAGGCTGTGTTACACCAGTTCACTTCTCTGATTAGGTCTGGTTGCATTTACTTCTTCAACCACATTCAACCATGCACCTGTATTTAAGTCAGGTGCATTTTTAAGTGTCAAAAATACTAAAGATCAAGATATTTCTTTGTTAACTGTGAATCTCATCACTTTGCTTCTGGGAAGTCATGAGCTCTTAGGCTCAGCTCCAGCCCACCTAAGTTCAGGCCCCAAATTGAACAAGAGTCACTCTAGGTTTCCTCCAAGGATTAGGAGGAGGGAGGTAGAGAGTGATGTACTGATGGTTCAGCTCTTGCCCCTGGGGAGGAGAGGGTTCACCTCATTTGACTTTACCCACGTAACCTGAAGTTATGTATTTAAGATTGGTGCCCTGATAGGAGCCTACAGGTACATGGTCCTGGCTCAAATGAATGCTCACAGTTAGCCAGGATGCCCAAATCAGTGTAGAGTGAATCCCTTTGGGCTTCAGTTGTAAATGGTTTTGATAATTGCTTTTAAATTTGCTTGTAATGAGGATTTCCCTCATGCCTCTATTGTAAGTCACCTGCCAAAACCCCAGTTTAACAGAAGAAAACATATCTCAGGTGTTAATACTTCCACATTTCAACCCATGATATGTATTTCCCCTTTTTCTACTGTAGAAGAGTCTGTTACCAGGATGGTTAAGGGGGTTTTTTGTTTGTTTGGGTTTTTTTTTTTTTTTTCTTTGTTGGCTCTTTCCACAGCTCGATTTTCCATCTGGAAATAAATAAGGATAAAATGCTCTCTCCACCCTGTGTTTGCCCTGCCTGTTCAGTGTGAGTGATGTGGAGGTGGGTAGGAGGGATTCCAGACAGCCTGCTGCAATGTGGCATCTGGAGACACAAACTTGGAGGGGTTCCCAGGAAGGGAATATAATATTTGGCAAGGAAAGAAGGAGCTTAGATGAGAGAGGGCTGTGAGGTTTTCCCCTCTTCTGTCCCCATCCTGTTGCTTATTTCTGCATATTTGTTTTATTCCTCAGCCATATTAGAAGTGTAAATTACACAGATGAGTTAATGCGATCATCTGTGCTTGTGCCATTTGGGGAAGAGGGAAACCTGAAGATGCTTTCTCCTTTCTATTCTTTTTAATAATTTACCTTTATTTTGAGACTAATGATGCTCAGATTCTGCAGGCTCAGCTCTGCAAGCCTGGAACAGATCCTATGGTATTTCTTCTGTGACTTGATAAATATTTCTCCTTAGTGTTTACATGGCTGCCATTCATCCCAAACATCATTGGTGTCTTATTCCATATGTATGGGGTAAAGTTGTAGTCCATGGAAGTTTTGAGTTTTATAGGAGTAAGACTTGGATTTCACCCATGCAGAGTGTTAGGTTAAATAAATATGAGTCACTGTAAAGAAAAATGGGGTCGATAGCAATCTCCTTGTTCTTTTTGTCCCTAAATTCTACTGAGCAATGATTGTAGGCAGTTCTGGGTGAATGTTCAGCTGGCATAAATGTAGGCACCTTCACTGCAGCATGGCTGATTTATTGGGATGTGACCCTATGTTTGCAATTAAGATTATGTCCACGGAACAGATGGGTCAGAGTGATGCATTTGCCTTTATGAGGCCCTGAATCAGATTCTCTGCAATAGATCATTCATATCCCAAATTGGTGCCATGCGGTTTTAAATAGCAGCGGTGCAAGAGCGGATTTCTTGCAGCAGTTTGACAACTTTCAGGCTTTAACATGTGAAGTTGCTTCACTTGTTAAATGTTTATTTGTGTGGAAGGAAAGCAGGGTTGTAAGACATTTTTAGTTTCTCTGCTGAAATTACAATTCCATTTTTAAACAGTCTGAAAGATGCTCAGTTAGTAAAAAGCTTTTTAGTGGGAGGATAAAGACAGTTCTTCATTCAGAAACAGTTTGTACAGTTTGGTTGTGAATCCCCCCAGAGACACTACCAGTGCATTTTACCTCACTCTTGGTAGTTGCTTCAAATGTAAATTCTCAGAAATACACAGACTGCAATTGGGAATCACACATGGAGTTTATCAGCTGAGACAGGGACATTGTTACATGAGTGTTCTGGTGTTAAAAATGTGGACTAAGAAGTAATATTTATATGGGAAAGAGGAAATTTCCATGGGATCACCAGGCTACTGGCACATTCCCCATTACAGGCTGCTTTTAACTGAGCTTTCCTGGTCACTGGAAGTTGCTGGTTCTGCTGAGGCCAGAACTGGCAGTGCTGGTATGTTTTGCTCCTTGAATTTCGCTCTTGTCACTCGTGTAGGAGTAGAACAAATGGTTGTGGGTTCATTCACCTCAGTTGTCAGTAGATATGAGGAGAGATGAAAAGGAAGCACTTAACAAGAGAGATCTGCAATATCAAGGGAAAATGATAAAAAGATAATATGTCTTCCATAGCACAGACCTTTCTTCCTAACTTTGCTTAACAGGCTTCACTACCTTCCTTCCTTTCTTAACTCACAGGTAAGCTTAAAAATAAAGTGAAATTTGGTTACTGTGCATTCTAAAGGGTCTGTTCTCTCCCTCCTTGGAGGGGAGGAAGGTAAAATGCCATCCCAAACTGGAATGCACTGCCCTGCCCCATGTCTTCTTCCAGACTTTACTTTCTTATTTCTTGCACAGGGACACCCTACAGAAGAGAGGGCAGAGGCAGAAAGAGGAGTTATATCTTTTCATTTTTCTCCTCAAGATCCTTTGACAAACACTTTTATGGTACACACTAATATCTGGCTTAAGGCTGCTTTCCTGTTTGGATGACTCCTGCATGATAACACAGGCAGCAAAACTGTCTGGGAATGCCAAAAAGAGGATGCAGTGCTTAAGCTGAGCACCCCTGCTCAGAGTCACTCACGTGGTGGCACTGGGATGCTGGTCATCTGGACAGTGGCAAATTTTCTTCCTTTTTTTTTATTTTTTTATTTTTATTTATTTTATTTTATTTTGAGTAGGAGAGAAACAAGTGATTGTATGGAATTATCCACCCCTTCCAAACAGAAGGGCCACATCTTGAAACCTTCTAAACTTTGGGCAAGGAAGTATCAGGAAAGGATGGCTGTGCTCTGTGATTGAGGTGTGAGTGGAAAAGCCCTGCTCCTTTCTCTGTCCGTGTGGTCTCTGCCACCACCCAGCCCAAGGTGCCACTGTGTTTCCTATGCCTGACTCTGGGGAAGTTCAGACATGGCACAGAGGACAGTAAGAGTCCCTTAACGCAAAGCACAGAGGGACTTACTTCTTCTTTTCACATATGAGTCATCGGAATTCAGAATGCTTAACCTGTGACAGAAAAAATTCAGACTTGAACACATTAATTGCATCAGGTCAAAGTACCAGTTGTTTTTTGCATGGATCATTTCAGAATATTTTTTGCGGGTGTTTGTAGCAAGCAAATCACAGGATGCAGTTGTTGCCATAGCAATAAGCCTCCCTCAGTGACTGAGATAGGGCAGCCCCCCTCAGACATACTCCCACCAGTTATCACTGCAATGGAGGTACCTGATATGGTTCACTTACCGGGGATGTGAGAGGTATTGATAAACCCTGAATTCTGGGAGGAAACGGATCCCATAGGATTTATGTATTTCTAGAAATACTTCTTTGTTTGAAGTTTGAGTCACCAGTGAATTAGAAATTTGCTGACTGTAATTGCATTAATTATGCTAACAAGTAGTTTTTTTCAGTTGTGTATGATCTGAGTTTGGGATATGTAATTTAAGTGCGTGTGATGTGTTGTAATTTAATTTGGAAGCTCAACGAAACCCAGTGGCTTGGAGAGCCTCTGTGATATCTCTGCAAACAGTCTGGACCAAGCAGGGTATTTAAATAGCACGGCTATACCCAACATTAAATCTCATGGAAAAGATGCAGTAAAATAACCTTGAAATGTTTCATCTGGAAATGAAAAATTAAAGCATATGAAAACCTTATATAATAAGGCTTATAATAATAACTGTTTCTTGGCACCGGCTTTGTTTATTGGTTCATCCAGTGCTTGTGGCACACAGTCTTCAGGGACTGGATGTTTTGTTTTCAAATAGTCTGTGGGCTGATCTCAGCTGATCAGCCAGGCAAGACTGCCTGCACACACACCATGGGAGGCCTCTAAGCCTTGTTCCTCCTGCTTGATGGGAAAATGGGTCCAGTTCAAATCCCTTTGAAGTCTGTGCAATGATGGCCTGGGATTCTTTGAAAGGATCCTGGAAAAGGGATTTAAGGCTTGACCATTCAGCTCAGCATCCAGACTCGCTCCCTGAGTCATTGGAGTGATTCTGAATTTGTGTTGATATAAACAGAAGGAGAATCAATCCCTTCTTCCCAATATCAGCACATAATGAGGAAATACCAGCTCAGTTCATTGTGCTGGTGGTCGTCTTTGCTCCCATCTCTTCTCTCCATATTCTCCAAATGCTCATGATATATATGAAAAACAGACCCTTTCAGATGGCTCCTGTAGGTATCAACTAATTTATGGTGATGATGGGCTAGTGACTGTTGGAGAAACAGAATGAAAGAGAAAAGCAGTTGCAAAATTGCTACTTTTTGTGGGCTGCTTGCACTTGCCTATAAGTGTTTATTATCCTAGATGGCAATCTCACTGATTCTTCTTGATGTACTCCAGCACTAATAAAGGAATTTTGCAGTATTATTATAGCAATTTTAAATCAATTCACTCAGTGAACGCCGTTGTGCTCCACAAGTCAATTATAGATATCACTTAAAAAAAACAGATAACGCAAACCCAGCCCTGTGTTTTCATCATTATGCAGAAAGCAAAATAAAAATACAGTAAGGGAAATGCAGATTAGAAAACCAAGGGTGCTGCAAGTGGAGGGCATTGGCATGAAAGGTAATGTTTCTGCTGCAAGGTTTTCTTCAGAGCATTACTGACACCACCACCTGCTTTGCCTTCCCCTCCAGCTCCCAAGGGGTATCCAGGCAGAAACATCACATCTCCTCATGGCTTTTCTTTCTAGAATGGGTCTTGCTGAGGATCATCATGAAAGCATCCAGGAGCCATGTCGGGACCTCAGGAGAATTAAAAGACACTGCCTGAGGTTAATGGTGGGTTCATCCTTTGAGGCCAACAAAAAGCCAGAAGCTGATAAATATAAAGCGCATTTCGCCATGTGAGGTAGATGCCTACTTCTTTAATATTGTGTTTCATTCCCTAGGCACTGAAGAGCCACATAATTTTCAGTTCCTTCTGTCACCATGCCCTTCACAAAACTGATTTTTTTTTCTTGTTTTTAAGTCTCCTGGGAACATTAAAAGGACATCTATTATTGTGGCTAGAAACAGTGGCTGTTTTTTAATTCTTAAATTCCCTTTTCCTCTCTTTTACAGAGAAAAGCTTTGAAGTGGTAGACAACTCAGATTTAATGCAGGGGGATCCCTTAAATAAGAAATGGAGATAATTTGTAATTGTTCATGACTCTAGAAATTGAGTCCCAATCATTCAATAGAAGCACTACCTAAAAGAGAGGATATAACAAGCAACTGATGGCAAGAGATCTGTGCAAAATAAGCATAATAGGGTGGGGAGGTTTTTTCTGCTCAGAAAGGCTCTTCAGTAAAATCCTACTTTATATATAAAAATGTGGTTCTGATTTCTATTAATTGTCACATCTATGGACAAGGGGAGTTTGAAGTTTCAAGGCAGGTAATACCATGCGAACACTATGATAAACAGCTAAGCAACTATGCTTTATCTTTGGTGAAAGATAAGCTGGAATAAGGAGTGCGATTAACAGTTGTGTTCAAGATTTATGTAATCAATTTGGAAAGCAGGTCAATGTGTTGTCTTGACAGGATAGTTACGGTAAAGTTGCAAGTTCAAGAAGCTTTGACCTCAGAAAACTTGCAGTACAGCCAGTGAACTTCTCTTGATTATTCCCTGTGAAGGTTTATAGGATAATGAAACAAAAGCAGAGGGGAAGATAGGCCATAAAATATAATTGCTTTTTCCTCCAGCCACCCCTTGCCAGAAGCTGTGCTGTCACACAGGGTATGTCCTCATCCCTGTCAGTCTCTGAACCAGGACAGATGAGCTGTAGCAGGAACAATTCTGCAGAGGGACAAGAAGATAAAAGAGTGTTCCTGGGCTTTTTGACCCCCATCAAATACTATCTCTCGTCTTCCCCATCCGGAACATGTGTGCTCATGGCACCTAACTTTTAAATACCAGTACAATTCTTCTTTCCATTTAAAAAATGGGCATGTATAGGCACGGAAGAGTGAGGAAGTGAAGCTGAAGAAGCAAGTCCTCCGTGGTTACCGATCAGCTCAGATCCATCGAGCTCAGTGCAGAGGCTCCGACACAGCCCATAGTCCCTTGGATGGCAGTGCCAGCTCCCAGTGAGGGGAGTGCGAAGTCCCCAGGAAAAGAAGTGACATAATATGAAGAGCCATAACATCAGCCATAATTGTACTAGTAAAACATTTCAGACCACTGCCAGGGAATGTTGTTCTTCTCTCCTTCCACTTATAAGCCCCTGTACGTCCTGGACTGATAAGAACTTCGCAGCAGCCTTCTGTTGCCTGCAATGAGGTAAAATTGCACAGCCAGCCTTGGGGCAGAACAGGCAGAGCTGCTGTCACATTGCACCCACTGCAAATTGGCTCGGTTATTTGTCACTGATGGAGATGTGTACAATGAGAGGAGGGGAGAATTATTGTATATAAATGTTGAGATATACACAATTCCATCTTAGAATTGATTTTTCCCTTGTAAGATGTGCTGTCTCATTGAAAGAGGGAGAAAAGTATCATTTTAAATGCTACTCCTGTATTAAAGGAATTAAACAGGGGAAAAAAGAGCTGAAAAAAGAGGAGGCATTATCTCAGGGGTGCTATTAATCTTTTTCTTAGAAAAATGTAGTCTTGCTGTGCACCTTACTGACCTCCTGAAGCAAGCATTCCTGTATATTCCCACTGTGATATTTACTACTGAGTCCCTCCAGCTCTTTTTCTCTGCATTCAGCAGCAGTTTGGCTTGTTTGTTGCAAGTGGCAGATTGGAAAGAAGTGGAGGTTACCTCTGACAGAATTGTCAAATTAAATTTATCCTGATCCCTGTACCTTCTCCAGGAGCACCCCCCCCTATTTATAGTAAAGTACACACTGCTCATAAGAATTGGTTTTCAAAACCACTTTGACAGCAAATAATAAATATAAAATAATACACAATACAATATGCAATTGACTTGTGTGCCTCCCAGTCAATGCAAGCCTTATCCAGCATACATAATTACATTGCAGGCAGCACATCTTTTAGCTGGGAATGACATACTCTGATAAAAAATAAATAATAATAATAAACCCCCCTAAGTATGCACCACTGGGTATCTTCTCTAAACCTGGCTATGAAGAATGAATGTGAAATTAACATTCGATTAGAACTGAAGGAAATGCAGGATGTGAATGTAAATCAAAGGACTATATCAATGTCTAAATGTGAATGTGACATTTGTATGGCTGCATAAATAGTCTCCTTGTGCAGCATCGTTCAGAGAGAAGTTCTGCCACAGGAACAACAGAGGGTAAGAGTAGTTTGGATTTAAGGTGGTTTTCTCAAGTGGAAGACCTGTCCTTCACTTCTCTTCCCATTTTTTCCCCCTGGGATCAGCAGGGACCTGAGAGCACTGCAGTTTTTTGTCCCTGTCCTATTTATCTATTGTCATTGTACAAGATTCATAGCTAGTAGTTTTCTCTGAATTTTGCCCCTTCCATTTTTTCTCTCAGGTTTTCCACAGAGCTCAGGCTGTAGCTTAGTAAATCTTCTGAATGGCTTTGCGATATTTGTATTTATATCTTGCTCTTCCTTCCCAGAACATGAAGTGATGAAGGTGGAATGTTGGTGATCCCTTTCCCACAGGCAGGCACCAGCAAAAGAGCATTTGGCCAGGCCGTGCAGTCAGTTCATGCCATGTAGAATCTAAAGGCAGTTTTCCACCCTCCTCAGCATCAGATGTTCTGCAGCTTTGCTCCTGTCACCAGACAACTTCTTGCTTCTCCCAGGGGTTGCTGGTGTGTTCAGGAGAACCCTGCCCCCATTCAGCCCCTTTCCCACTCACCAGGCTGTGAGGGTAATATCTGGTTTTGACCACAAGAATTAAGGCAGATGGGACTGACATCTTTCCTCCTCTGACCTGTCTCCATTCAAGACTGTGTGTATATTTTTGAGCTAATGTGTTTTTTGCCAATTGCACTTAAACAACAAGGCAAGCTAAATTCACAGGGTTTTCTTCAAGTGTGTGTGGTGTCACCCTCAAATCAGATCAATTTGGTATCTAAGAAAAATGCTCATTTTAGAAGTTGTTTTTTGACATCTTCCAAAGCTACCCGGAAAAGTTTGCATGTGTTACAGCCGACTTTGCCATCCTACTTGACCTTAAAGCCAAGAATTCATGTGCTGCTTCCCAAAATAAGTATCAGTTGGGTCTGGGAGAACGCCTTAAGGGCGTGCGAACCAAATTGTACCAGTCAGAAAGACACTGTTTTTAAAAATCAGCATTATGGGTGAATCTTCCCATCACTGTTAATGTTTAACGTATCCCCCTAAGCCTGGATGCTCTTTGAAGCAAGTTACCAGCTTAATTGGGACTCTTTAATAAAATTTAATGCTATTTTTTTAATGAAAAAAGATGAAAAGTTGCCTAGAGGGGAATCTTGAGCCCAAGGTATTTAAAGAAATGATTCTTTGAGAATGTCGATCTCTTATCTCATTCTCCACAAATCATTTAATGAAATAACATTAATGTTTCACTTCTAGTTATATTAACTTCTCCTCTTGCACACTTTTCTTTATTTTAGGGTTTTTTTTTCTCCTTTTTAAGGAAAAAATAAAGCACAACGAGGCTCTTACACAACAATCTTGTGTTATTGAGCGACAATTAATATTGTCTCATTCTTTCAAATGGAGGGCTTAGTTTTTTCCAGACAATTAGGTAGATAGCTTTCTCTTGCATTTTTAAATGCTGATCTAAAGTTTAACAGGCTTGGCTTTGCCAGTTACATAATTACTGCAAACGTGGGCATCTGCAGCCCAACTCCAGATACAAACAGCCCTCTTGCTGTTCCCTGTAGGCAATAACCTAAAACAGGAGATGGCTTTCTGCTCCAAATGAGGATACTGAGTGCTCTCCCTTTAGAGTAAAGAATTATTTGGGTCCTGCTGTCGGTACCTGTTTGTCATTGAAAGGCTCAATGGCAGGGCCTGTGATTCTGGGAATGGGAAGGAGGCATTAACTTTTCTCTGTAATTTCTTTAAAAGCCCCAGCTCTCCATAACAATTTGTTAGGGAGTGACTGTTGTATTTTGACCTAGAGAAGGGGAACTTTTATGGTGTCTTTTCCTTGATGAATCATTGTCTCTTTTCCCTCTTTGCCACTTCATGGAACTACAGAATAGTTTGGGTTAGAAGGGTTCTTAAAAATCACCTCGTTCCAGCCCCCAGGACACCTTTCCCTAGACCAGGTTGCTCCAAGCCTTATCCAACAAGACCTTGAACACTTGTAGGGATGGGGTAGCCACAGCTTCTCTGGGCAACCTGTGCCAGGGCCTGCCCACTCTCACAGGGAAGATAAATACTCCAACTATAGCTATTTTGGATCCAGTTTCTTCTTCTTAAATGATGCAATTGTGCAGATTTTGGTGTTGGATGGATGCGTAGTGTCAGGAAATCAGTCTATATTACTGCAGGTCTGATCAGGAGGAAGAAGAGGGATGGGCTATAGGAGCAATGGGGTGAAAGATAAATGCAGCCCACTAGCTTTACCATCCAAGGCAAGAATGAATCTATTCTGGACCTGTATATAAATAATTGTCTTATTCTTTTGACCAATTCATAGTGTTTATTCAAATTCGATTCATTAGATGCTTCTTCCCGTATTTGTTAGTGCTTTATCTCCGTTCTGTTTCCTCCTCTTTTCAGGAAGAAAGAGCCAATGGTACATAATTTCCATAGAACCTGGCTCAGCCACATTTCTCTCTATGACTTTTTCACCTAATTTCAAGGCTCTGTTATTTTCTATAACACTGTAATATGATCTTCATGATTCTCATAAGCTTCAGGAGAGAGTGGATTATATGAGAATTTCCTGGGCAATCTCCAGAGTTTTGTCTTACATTCAAATCACCACGCACATCTATAGGAAACAGAAAGGAAAGAAACAGGTCATGGTGTTCCTTCCTCCTGCATACTAATTTAACTCCTTCAAAATCAGTGGGAATGGCTATCCTTCAGCACAGAGGAAGATTAATACATAGCCTCGGCTCTGACTGGTGATACTGAGACTCCTCATCTGTCTACGGTCCCTTAGATTTTAAGGTTGGGTTGAAGGACTAGGATGAAGCTTTGCATTTATATAGTGCTTGTTGACCTTACTAAAAAAATGAGACCCATTTTTAAATTGTGGGGGTTTAGACACACACACACACACACAAGGCAAATCTCAGTAAGAAATAAGTTCTATTTTTATGCCCAAAAGAAAACCCGTATCACTGCACTCAGGGAGCAAAGCAACAGGCTCAACAGAGGGAAATTTCTGTCTTCATTCGTATCTAAAGTCCTCCAGGTTCCTTCTGTCATTTGTGAGCTCTCTGTAACTCAGGCAGTCAACAGGTCACTCAGTAAACATCAAGTCAAGCCAGCCTGCCAAAACCTGTCCCAGCCCTGCCCGGGTTTCTGCTTCAGAAAGGGCTCTCCAGCTAAGTTACAAGCCAGACAATTAACTAAGTGACAACACATGAAAACCACTCTTTTTGTTTCCTAATGAGGACTCATAATAACTATGTTGGAATTTTCCTTTTATATTTATCAAGGTATGATTTAATTGTCATCAACATCCAAATGACAAAAAAAGTCCTCTAAACTCAAACTGACAGAAAATTCTGGGGGTTTTAGGTACTCTGTAGTAATGATTCATGCATTTACAGCTGGGATAATAACAGTCTAATACCTTGATCATATTGCATTTTACATAATTTTACATAATTGTTCATAAGGGCTACAATTATTGTGACTGTGAAGTGTAAAACTACAGGAAGAGAATGAAAAAGCCAACTCAAATTAATACGTTTAGCCTGATTTTCTTGTACTAATTACCACTGGGAAAACACATTATTTTAACCTACCAATGTTTGAATGTGTTTGTACTGCAGTGCTGCCACAAATGAAACCGTATAAAAAGTATTTTATACTGTTGTTGTTGTTTAACCCCAGCTGGCAACTCAGCCCCACACAGCCACTTGCTCACCCCTGTGGCACGATGGGGCAGAGAACAAGAAGGGTGAAAGGGAGGAAACTCTTGGGTTGAGATAAAGACAGTTTAATAAGCAAAGCAAAAACCACACACCCAAGCGAAGCAAAACAGGGAATCCTTTCAGCACTTCCCATGGACAGGCGGGTGTTGAGCCATCCCCAGGAAGGCTGGGCTCCATCACACGTGATGGGGACTTGGGAAGACAAATGCCATCACTCTGGAAGTCCCCTCATTCCTTCTTGTTCTCCCAATTTCAAATGCTAAGCATGACACCACATGACTTGGACTATCCCTTGGGTCACTTGGGCTCAGCTGTCCCAGCTGTGACCCCTCCCAACTCCTTGTGTACCCCCAAACTCCTCGTCAGTGGGGTGAGGAGCAGAAAATGCCTTGACTCTGTGTAAGCCCTGCTTGGCATTCATGAAAACATCCCTGGATTGTTAACGCTGTTCCCAGCACAAATCCCAAACACAGCCCCATACCAACTACTATGAAGAAAACTAAATCTAATCCAGCCAGAGCCAGCACAACAGTGATTGTCATCCCAAAAGCCAGACTACCAACCAACTGTTAAATGTGGGCCATGGAGGTGTTCTGGCTCCCTAAAATATTTCTAGCAAAGAGAGTGTGGTTATGAGTGCTTTAAAGTACAGATCGTGCTCACTCGTTTGGTTTTTAAACGTGTTAATGTTTCTGCTCTCTGCGATACCACACAGCGCGCTGGCTGTCAGTGTCATGAGGAATGTGATGGGTTTGTGTTATTTTTACCATTTTCTCATTGCTCTAATTGTTCCCCAGTGTTTCTGAGGAAAAGCAATGTTCAGTTGCAGGAAGGGAGGCAAAACTCACTCATTTGGAACACCAAAGCAGGTCTGAGTAAGGAGAAGCTGGTACAGCCGTTCACTTTGGTAGATGCAAATTTCTGTGCAAAAAATCATCGCTGTGGCTGGGCTTGCCTGTGCAGACTCCCACGCACTGCTGCTGTGTGTCCTGGCTCTCCTTCTGCAGGTGGGAGGCACCTGGAACCACAGCAGTGCTCAGCCCATGATTTGCACCAGCACCAAACCTCTCTCAAAATAGCCCAGTCAAGAAACCCTGCAGAAGCAGCAAATAGCAGGAATGCGAACTGGCTGCGCACTGGGAGGTTGGCAGGAGGCTGAGAGCATGGAGAGATGGGCTCGAGGGACGGGGCTAGCAGAGATCTGTCCCTGGCTACTGCCAGGAGCCAGACCCATGCTGCCCCTTCAGCAGGAGTTCGGCTCAGGGTGGGCTCGCATTGATATGCCAACCTCCACATTGAAGGCATTGAAATGCAGGCACATGTTTGCCTCTAATTGTTCTGGGGCAGTGGACTGCTGGGAGCACTAACTTTTTAAATTACCTCGGCTGGATTCCTCAGAGCTTGACTGCCGGAGCTGTCATCACCATTTAGAGTTGTGAAAAGCCCAGCCCTCAAGACCGAGGTGGAACTGGGTCTTGGGCATGGCCTCTGCCCCATGCAAGGACTGCATTTTGCCCAGAAAGCTGCAATACCATGGAGTGTGCTGAGGACACACCAGCACTGCTTCAGAATGGTTTCCATTGAGAAGGAAATACAAGGCAGGAGCAAAGAGATGGGTTTCTGGTGCACAGAATACCACTCGTGTTGTGCCTTAGTAGCTAACTGGAACAGCCTTTAGGTGTGATCAGTCTCTACTGGTTCAAAAAGACTCTCTGGCTTGTTGTTGGGTGGAACCGGACACAGATTTATGTGCCCCGCCTAAATTGTTCCTGAGATTGAGGAAAATATCACCTTCTCTCCATCATTTCCTCTGTGAGCTCACAAGCAGGATGAGATTTAATACTGTGGGCACTGACTTGCCCTCTTCATAGAGAAAGGTTTTCACACAGATCTACTCGGACCTGTTGTGACATTTCTGTTCTCCATTGGCTCCTACATTAATGGGAGGAGGGGAAGATAAATAAACTGTGACCATAGGACAGAAAGGCCACCATGGCATTCCAGTCTGCACAGGAGGTTGAGCAAGGAGCTCCATTTTCCCAACAATATCTGAAGTTTAAAATCCTTCAGGATGCATTAAAACAAAATTTGCTCAGTGCAGTATTTTCAGGAACCCTAATGACCATCAAAGGAAAGGCTTCATGGTGACACTTCTGCAAGTCATCTGTGTTATCTTGCAGTTAGCTGACCTCTTCTTTTCTGATTTTCCCATCCCTCAAAGGCAAACAGTACCGTGCTGCCAGCACAGCACTTGGACTTTCTCAGGACCTGCTGTTCTGGCAGATCAGAAATAGATTTCTACGCCCCTCTTATGTCAGTCTTCAGTCTCTGGAGACTGACCTGCACATGTTTGAGTTATCTTGTTCAGACAGTGTGTGAAAATTAAAGCAGTCAACTCTCGTGTGATGGTCAGTGCATTTGGTGCTGCCTCCTGCAGCGCTCTGTGGTCCCTCAGCCAGGCTGGATCTGCAGACTGCTCTGGCTGCGGAGGGCTCAGTTCTGTGCAGCTCCTTGTGGAGGGCTGGGATGAGCATAAGATCCTGGGTGAGATCCAGAGGAGATCTGGAGCCTCCCACAGAACACACGGGTGGTGGGATCTGCATTCAGGCTCCCTCTGTGTTTCCCCCTGTGAGTTCCTCTTCACCTCCCCCATCCACACAATGACTGCTGACACACGGTGTTTTCCATTTGACTGACAGTGACGTTTGTCTGTACCGAAGTCCTTCATGCTCTGTCAGATGGTAGTTAAGGCAGGAGTGAAACTCCGTCATCCCTGTCTAATGTGGGACACTCTCTGTGTGTCCCCTCCGTGTACACTGACTCTGAGTAGGGTCACGAAGCACAAGATACGCTCCTGAGCACATTGGCTCTTCTCCATGGCACAAAGGGCTGGCAAACAGCAATACTAGGTCAGGTCTCGAAGACAACATAACTGCATTCTCTGCATGTCACCAAAGCATTCAATTCGTCCCTCTGCGGGATCAGCACTTGTTTTATTCAGTGAGACGGTTCCTCTGAGCTATCAGAATGACAGGAAGCAACCAGACTGAGGAAAGCATCTGGTGCCCAATTTAAAAAAATGTTACACTTAATTTAATTTATTAATTTGATCTTGTGGTCTGCAGCATTTGTTGGTTGTCCCCATGTCCTGAGATTCCATCCTGCATGTGAAAAGATCCTCTCTAGGAGTGAGCACTCACCTTTCTCCATTTGGTATGCTCAGCCTGCCCTGCAGGACTCTATATGGGGCAGATTAGCACAAACTGCTTGATGGGGCTGCAAATTTCCCTATTAGCAGCGTGTGTGGCTGGCAATGCTGTGTTGTACTCCTTAGTTACATGTAGAATTCTTCTGAAGCAAAAAGACAAAGGCAATATTCTTTGTCGTCATTCTCAGTTATTTCAAAATTGCTACCCACAGCAGAGCATCGTCAGTCATTAGAGTCACATATAGGAGCATTATATTCACTTTGTGGTCTCCCAGCTCCATCACCAAGGACATCACAGTCACAATGAGACATAATCAGTGCGCTGTTGCCAATTTCAAGACATTGTAATTTAGCAAAAATTTCCTGTGTTCAGAGTCCTCTGAAGTTGGGGGAGCTGCTCTGAATTCCTCTGCAATCCTTTTATCGAGTTTGGTGTGAATGGCATGGAGGGAGAAATAAGGCATGAGGACCCTCTTTAGCACGTCCCAGTGACGCCTTGGAACTGCAGGGCACGTGTGCTGCATAATATCAGGCACGACTGATACGACAAGGGATAGCAGGAGAGAGCTGAGGAAAAGCCTCAACCTTGAGTGACCTTGCTGTTGTGATTTTTTAACTTGTTCTGCTCCCTGTTGCAGCTGAGATAAAAAGATACCACACACCACAATAGTGTTTTTGCATGGAAGTTTTGGGGAGAAGCTTCAAGTGACACAAATGTGACACGGCTCATCTGGTCCCTCAGGTTTTTCCAGACAGAATTTAGCTGGTCTGATCTTCAGTCCTGACTGGTGATGGCTTAATGGGTGACATCAAGCGAATCCCACCACCCTGTGCTTCACTTTTACCATGCACAGAGCTTGGTGAGCTAAGGAGGTTTTTAAATGATCTGTTAAGAGCTGGGGAGCATTTGACCACTAACTGCATGCTGGAATTTCATTTATAATGTATTTTATGGCAACATTTTGTAACTTGCAACCATTTCAAAGCTATTTTTTACTCTGAAAAAAAATCTGCTATCACTGGGGCTCAAGAAATTCTCTATCCTGTCTAAAAGAAAATAAAAAGTGTGAATTTTCACAATCTGGAAGTGGGGCTGTTCCCAGAATCTTCCCTCTCTGCTGGGGAGAGAGAAGATTGCCCTCTTCAATACAAACATGGATTCCACTGGTCCTCTCCCAGCCCAGCCAGGTTGGGTCGTTATCATTTTTGATTACCAGTACTTCGACTTTATTTACCCTCTGTGAAATACTTACGAGCATTTGGCCATGCACTTAATGTATGGAACTTAACTTTGGGGTCCTTTGCACGAAGGGATAAAAACATAAACACAGACAGATTTATTGCAGTCTAATTTAATAAAAATGTCAGCAAATAAATGCACATTTGACAGGGGAATAAATATCAAATAGGAACGAAGCAGACAGTGGAGTAGGTTGTAAGACATTAACATGAAACGTTTTGGTTTGACAGCCACTGTAAAACAAAATTGTACTTTGGAGACTCTGGGAGTCATTTAGCAGAGGTGGAACCGCCTTGCACCAGCTGAGCATGGGGAGATGGGTTCAGGATGAGACCGCACCGCTACAGAGGGGAATGGTTTGTGATCTGTCACTTCCATTTGTAAACTGACATTTAATGTAAGGGGAGCGTGATGCTGCCTTGATTGGTTTCCCGAGGCAGGTTGCTCGGCAGCAGCAGGGCAGAGTGGTCCAGGGCCGGCTGCTCCTCCTGCCTGCCCTTGGACCTGCTCAGTCCCCTTGGCTTCGTGTGTTTGTACTTCCAGGGAGAGGCAAGGAAAAGATGCAATCTGTGTTTGGCACCTGAGTTGGTGTTAGCTTATGGAGTGATTTGACGAGGAGCTGCAGCGACCCTCGTGGAACCCCCCACGCTCACACCACGTGCATTTGAAGTGGTTCAGCACCACTGCCCTTTCCTCGTGTGTGCTGGTGCTGCCCCGAGGGCCAGCTGCCTCCCAGCACTGTCCCCAACACGCAGAGCGGAGCAGGCACCCCACTCCGCTCGGCCCCACAGCCCAGCCATTTCACTGCTCCTGAGCTTGAGTTAAGCCTTCTCTGGAGGGAGCCTGGAGTGTTCCAGCTGTGGGCCCCATTTCTGTGTCAGACAGACTTAAAGAGGAGAATTTGAGGGCTCCTGTGGATATCAGAGAGCAGATCCATAGCACAGCAGCTGACTGTGATGCTAATGGACTCCTCTGGTGCTCTCCATTGATTTCGTTGAAAGGAAGAGTGTTAGGATGCTGTTCCTAAGGAAAGCACATGGCACTTTTTTCTGTAGCAGTGAAGTAACTGTTCAGGTGTCTTGCAACATTTGTTTTGCCTTTCCTTTTTTGTGCTGTTCCCTCTTTCCTTCATCTTTTGGGCTTCAGTTTCTCATGAGGTCCCCAGGCAATTACTGGGGCTGTGGATGCTACGAGCATTGTTCACTTTATTGCAGAAATGCACTCAAGTCCTGGAAGAGATTTTGTTTTAAGGGCCCAGTCAATACATGGTGCTAATTCCACCTCAAGCATTACAAAGAGATTTTTAAAACATACTTGTTCATCTTAATACCCCTGCTAAGTTTCTAAAATGCTTAATATATACTATGTGTTTCTTAATATTTCAGCACAAATTCAATATCCTACTTTCGCTGTAGGCGTAAAACCATCACTTTCTATATGGGAGATCGTATCTCAATGTGTGTATGCAGAAATTCAAGGTAACCAGTTTGCACAGGGGTCAAAGTGCAGTGGCTAACGGGAAGGAGCATGTGGGAACAGAGTTTGCCTTAACGTAAGTGGAATAAAACATAAACCCTCCCATACCACAAGTTGCAGGGTGTGGGGAGTTGTGGAGTGGAAGGTTTGCTCCTAAAGTTCTGGAAGAATTGATGTGTGAAATTGCAAATCTGGTAGTATGAGTTTTTAATAAATCTATCAACTCAAGGGTGGCACTGTGTGACTGAAGAATAGCAAACACAGTGTCTGTATGTAAGAAAGGGAGAGAAATTGGGAGAGAAACGTGTACAGGCCTTTTAGTCTGACATCAGCCCTACAGAATCAAAATCTTTGGACAAAACTTTTATGTCCACTTTGTGATGAATTGTGAAAAGGACATAGATTACATCAGGAAAAGTATTGGCTGTATAGATAAGGAGCTCTTAGCATCCTTGCTTGATATAGTCATTTGTGGAATATCTATTCTGAAAATGTAAATTAAAGCAGGGACACACGCAGATGTGAGTATTACAGAGATCAGAAGAATGGAGAGCCTGATTTATAAGAGAAAGTGAAAGGAGCATGGCTTGTTGATCATAGCAAAATAAAGGCTTAGCAGGGTTGTGATTACTTCCTGTAAAGACCTTAGGGAGGAGAACGATAAATAGCCAATGGAAATCAAAATAAGTTTTCTAACCATCAAGACAGGGAGGCTGGAACAGCTTTTTGGAAGCAATGGCAATGAGCAGAATCCCACCTACTCTCAAGCCACAGCTCAGTAAGTTTATGGAGACATAATGCAATGTAGTGCATATGATAGCAGGGACTGCACTGGGTGACCCCAGGGGTGACTTCCAGCCTGTGTAAACACGCAGGAACTTCATTTCAAAGTCCTCATTAAACTTTCTGTGTATTTCTTTTTCCTTATCTTCTTTTACAAAAGGATTATCCTGTAATAAACAGGGTGGTGCCATCTGCCACAGGCTCTGGCACATAAGGGAGGAGTTGCTGTTTTCCTGTTAGTTAGCTGTATTGAGGAGGGTGGGGGAAGGATTTGGGGCTGTGTCCATCTGGCACTGGGGCTGATTGAAGGTGAGAGCTCATCTCTTGAAATTCAGTGAAAAACCATGGGTAAGGCTGATAAAAGTCGTGAAATGCCTCGAAAATACAGGCCAAGCAGCTTAGGTTTGATGTGGCTGCTGAAGAGAGGTGAGAGGAGGGCTGTGTAGAACAGAAGGACATAGTCTGAAGGGAAGGTAAGAAAATTCTATTTACAGTGTTGTTCTCAGAGGATACAAGCAGGGGGAAATGGCACTTTTCTGCATTAGAGAGAAGAAAATTAGAGTTGATCTGTGGTATAAGATGATGAGACACTTAGCTGTGCAGGGAGAAGGATGACCCTGTTTCAGCAGAGGGAACTGCTGTGATGATACATTGATCTAGTGAGAGCATACAGGGCAGATCAAAAATGATGCCTAGGTTCCAAAGCTGGGAGAAATTGAAGTATTTCTCCAAGGCATTAGTCTCCTTCCAGCACTGACTGTTCGAAGGGAGCAGATTAGCTTGAAAGGCCTGTCTTTTAAAGTATTTGAAGTGTAGTTGCTGCAAGCTCAGTTCCCTCCTTCTGGGAGAGGAAGGTGCCCAGGAGGCTGAGTTCACTCCTGGGAATGTGCTGTTGGACCCCATCCTCTGGCACTGGGAAGGAAGAACTGGCACCTAAATAACCATGCTGAGGCTGGTCTGAAAATCACAGGAAATTGAGAAGAGGAAAAAGGGTTAAATCAGAGTTTATTTGCCTTGTGTATTTGGTTTTTAGGGAGTTACATTTGCAGGTGCTTCTCTCCAGCAGTAAGGGTCAGAGATGTCTTTCAGTGAAAGGTGAGGGTCCCAAATAATTGCCCAAAAAGTAATTCTCCAACAAATGTCTGCAAGTGCAGACTCCTCAAATTAATAGCAGTTACAGATCTGATGGTCAAAAGTACCTGTATCACAATTTTATACTACATCACAGAGATCCTGGAGTTTTAGGAAGTGAACCAGATACCACAAAGCTTGCACTTGCACCACGAGAGTGGTGACAAATCTGGTGGGCGACTGTATTGGAGGTGCCATAGCAATGTGTGCATTGAAAGACTCTTTCCTCGGCTCTTCCTCAGAATGAAGGACTCAGAGGAGATTCTGGTGCATTTCTGAACTGCCGAAATCCTGGTTTCATTTTTCACAAGTCTCTGATGCAGAGTTGTCTTGTCTTCCCTGGTCAGAACTGTAAGATTTGGCTTTTGTAGAAGAGTTACTGTGAAAATACTTATTGATAGCTACCCACATCCTGTTGTCCTTCCTTGTGTTTCTCCTTTATTTTGAGAGGGTTTGTCTCTAATGCAGTTGATCCAAATTAAGGGTATGATAAAGTGGATGATTAAAATGGCACTGAAAGCTTTGTGCAGAGAGGCTCAGTCAGGCCTTCGTTAGTTCACCTTAAATCACTTCAGGCTACTTTGATTCTAAGCAAGTTCACAGAGGATTTTTGTATTAGTTTTCCTATATATCTCCATTCAGGCAAGCCCTAAAATAATCAGTAGCATATGTGGCATAACTTTAGGAAATGAGCTCTTCTAGGGATGAAGGGTACCTCTAGAGAGCTGAAACTCTACAGCAAAGAAGGGGTGACATGAGGGTGGCAATGGGCAACCACAGCCTTGCCCTCTCCCTCAGAGAGGCTTTCCCCTGAGCTGGCAGAGGCTCAGACTCAGAGAGAGAAAGTGACAGTAAATTAAAATTAAAACTAGAGTATAGCCTGTAAGAAATACCAATTTCATCTTCTGAGCTTCAAGTTCCTACTTGTGCTACTGTCCGACAGTCCAGAGATTGCTCCTTTTTTCAGTTTCTCCAGGTGTAAAGTGGGGTAAAAAATACTGGTCTCCTTTGGAAAGGGTTTTGATACCAGGCACTAGAGAAGTTCCAAGAGTTCATTATCACCATCCTGCTAATGCTACTGCTGTTATCATTCTGTGGTTTGCTTTACTGGAGTAATGACCCATTAATATTATTTTGT
Source organism: Grallaria varia (assembly GCA_013396735.1). Lineage (NCBI taxonomy): Eukaryota > Metazoa > Chordata > Aves > Passeriformes > Formicariidae > Grallaria > Grallaria varia. The sequence continues at coordinate 209,980 of VWZG01003763.1, forward strand.
TGACTGTACAGATGATCTTTCAAAGCAGCAGTGAAATGTGCTATTAAGAGCTCCAAACAACTTACTGTCTTAATTTATAAGCAGATGCAAGCAGTAATAAATAAGAGATTAAAATGAAGTAATGGTCGAGAAAGTTTTTACATAAAGAGCTCTAATCTCATCTTGCTCTCTCCCCCGCCGTTAGTACTTCTCATGCTTCACGACACAGGTCTGTGGATAAGGAATTGGCTTCTGGTTCCATTATTCTGCATGCACTGCTGTTTCAAACAGTAAATTTATGTACAAAAAATAATCCCTTGAACAAGGCTTCTGTTCACACATCCTTGCTGAGGAGTTGGCCAAGGGATATGTGCAGATTTCCCAGGTGGTGCAGCTTTGCTGGAGCTACTGCACCTCCCAAGGCTGCTTCCCAGAGACCCCGAGGAACCAGCACAGCTCTCCTCTTCTAGGCTGTTACAAGCAAGACCGAGAATGTTTTAAGAGTGATGTCAAAATAGGTAATAGAGATTTAAGAAACACTGTGATACGCTTTCCCCCTCAGTAGGGAGAGGTTGATAGAAACCGCCCCCTGCCCAGACACTGCTGAATGTTTCATTAGCTGAGAAATGCAAAGTCGGCTTTTCCAGCTGGGACTGCAGAGGTGATGGTGGAGGGGGGGGTCTGTGATGAGGGACAACATTTATTCTGGCTCAGCACAAAAGCTCGGTCAAAAACCTTCACCCCAAAAAAGCCCAATTAAAGAAACCTAACCCAAACAAAGTGGCAGTCACTAAATCTGAAAGAAAGAAGAGAATATACTGTTAGTGTATGCAACACATTCTTGTTTTATATCCAGCAGACTAACTATACATTTATACCAATAAAAATGATAGCGTAGCTCAAGGTATCGTAATTCCTTGGGTTTTATTTACTTTCTCAAGAGATGAGGCAGAGGCACAGCAATTAATGGTATCTCTTACCACATCTGAAACAGAAAGGCATACAAAAAAATATATCATCCTGTTATAAGCTCCTCTGAAAAAGGAGGGATTTGGAGAGATAGATTTCCAATGGAAATTTCTTCTCGATTTTTGTTAAGGAACCCAAGGACCCACTGCCCTGCTTGGTGTACCTGGTGCTCTGCAGAAAGGATGGGTTAAGTTGCCAGTTGCATACCATCATTATTTTCTTTCTCTCTCTTTTTTTTTTTTTCATTTGTAAACTTCAGAAGTCCAAGAGAGAACGTGCTGCTTTGCCTTCCCTGTTCCCTGCTGACTTCATTCCCCTGATCAAAGCGAAAATAAGTAGGGCTGGTTTGTTTAATAGAGAGGGTCTTACCCAGTCACGCCTCTTTGTTTGCCGACATAATTGAGGAGAAGACAGCTTAGGGAATAGCGATGCTTAATTGCTCTCACAGTCGCTGCAAGGCACTCGGTGGAGGGTTGGGCTAAACTGGGCCTGCTGTGGATTTTTGAACAGCCTTGGTAACAGAGGAGTCCGAAAAATCCCTGCCCCAAGGCCTTACATAACCAGCAAAGTAACCTTGACCTCATGGGCTGTCCCTGCGCAAAATGCCCTCGAATGAACAGGGAAATGGTGCAGCAGAGGCAGCGCTGCCCCAGCCCCGCGGCGCTCGAACTGAGCATCTGGGTGTAACATCCCACCTATGAAAACGTTCAGCCCCTTAACAAAGTGTGTGTGCGGCGGTAAAAGCTTCCTGCCTAATGAGTCCCGGAGCGCGGAAACCACCGCTTCTCAAAGGAAGAGCAGGCTGTAACTCTCTTGATTTTAAATCAAAGGTTGGCTGTGATTCCTCAATCCTTCACAGCCCAGAAGAAGTCGGCAGAGCTGCTAATTAGAGCACTTGGTTGCATTTTCTTGGCTTTAAACCCTGAAATGAAGGGCAGGTCTGCTCTGTACCTTGTGACAAAGATGAGACCTCCGATTCCTGGCGAAGGCTTTTAGGAGGAAGAATTGGAGAAGGGCTCCCCAGGACAGAGTCCCCTGACCCTGGAGCAGACAAGGCTTCAACAACTTGAGGATGACACTGAGGGCACTGTTGTCCTTGCCCTGGGAGACGACAAGCTGGAGACTGAGAACTGTACTCTAATTTTAATGATTCTATTAGCAAATTCTCAGACTGAACCTCTCCTGGTTTTAGAAAGGAGCCTCAGTCCTGCAAAATTATTCTATTTTCTGCTATTAATAGGTAGAATTAAAACATAGTAGTAATAAGTATTCTTACTTATTATTCTATCCTACACTGGGGGCAGAGAGGGAGGTATTTGATATGACAATGGGAACAAAAGCCCCGTTCTTTTCTTGTTATATTCATTCCAATTCCTTTTGATTACAAGACTGTCTTACTCCATCAGAGGTATGGCAAATTTTCTCCTGAAGGAAGCAATGAATTCACTAGACACACACCTAAACCTTGACAATTATTGTCTCTTGCTATATATTTTTTAAAGCCTTGAATACTATTAATCACCCAGCTGAGGAAAAGCATATGACCTTCTCTGTATCCATCTTAGAACGATCTCATGTATTAAGAAGCTGTCTGCCAACCAAAGAACTGCAGATGGTTGTGCAACTCAGCAAGTCCCCATGGTAAAGAGAGTTAGAGGAGCCACCAGGACCTCTGACTTATCTGTGTACAAGTGCACACCTAAAGTTAAATACACAGTTTCCCTGAGACTGCTCACGGTTTGGTTTTCTGTGCCCTCTTCTGGGCCCCACAAAGAGAAAATCCTTACAAGCAAAGGTGTGACCACATCCTTCTCTCAGTCTTGTCGTCTTACGAAGCTGTTTCAAAGCTTGCCTTTCCTAGAAGTACATCACAAATATCCCAGCCAGGTGGCAGAAGACATTATAGTGCAAGGCTATTTATAAGAATTGTGGGTTGTTTGATATTTTTGCCACTGATTTGGTGCCCTGAAGCCACTTCTTTGGTTGCTGCTTCATTGCAGCTCTGTGGGTCGGAGACTAACATTGTGTATTGATCAATTTTGAAAAAAAAAGATGTGCTGACAATACTGCAATAAATAATGCTAACATTTAACATTTGGCACATCCTTGAATGCCTTTCTGCAGTAGATTGAAAAGCCTGACCAGTATTCAAATTATAATAGGAAACTATTCTAGTTCAAACTTAAAGGAAATGGCTTTTTGAAGCTTCATATTGCTAGAACTTATCAAGCATATAACTTCAAACAGAGAATATGATGGAAGGTTGAAAGGGAATTTTTTTTTTGCCAGACTTTCTCCTTTATTTTGCTAGAAATGACAGCTGAGAATGAACAGTGGCTCTCCTCAAATTTGAAAGGATGAGAGACATTTTAACAAGGAAAATTTTCACCCTGACATGCTACATGTATGCCAGAAGTAGGAAAGAGTTAACAGGACAATAATGGGATGGCTCCCCTGCTATGTCCTTTTTCTTCAGAATTTAAAAGTCCTGACATAGTTAAAAAGTATTTTCTCATGAAAAAGAAGCTGTTAAAACCCCCACAAAAACAAACCAAAACATTTAAGCCTTGTTTCGTTTGGCAACAGTGCAGAAGTCTCCCTTTTTCTATTTTGGAGGGTCTCCAAAAGTTTTTTAAATGTGTCTTCAAAATGGCTTTCACTTTTACAGGTATTTTGGTAACAGGGAACAGGGAACCCACATTCAGTGTCGCTGCTTCTCTTCAGTTGCCCAGCAATCTATTTTTGGTTCAGTGTCGTAGAGCATCATTATCGATGATCCAGAATAAAATATCCAAATTCTAAGACAAAAATCACAGATGACAGAAAACCCAACAAATTAGTAAATAATAAATCAGTTCTTCAGAGTGATCTGGATCCAATAAACAGTAAGAGTCCTTTGAACAAGACAGAAAATATGAGGTCCAGGAACCAAGAAAATAGGTCATGCTTACTGGCTGAGGTGACTGTATTTTTGAAATGATAAACACCTCAATGTGAGCTGCCTGCAGTGGCTGAAAAATTAAACAGGAACCTTGAATGTGTGAACTGGAGAAGAATAAATTCATGCAGATATTACCACTATACAGAGAAATAAAGGCAGAGGGTTTTTTGAGATGTTATGTCACAAATTTAAAAATGCTTCTGAAAAAAACCCGAACCAAACCAAACCAAAACTACAAGAATGGTTTGTGTTTTAGAAGTCCTGTCTTATAGGTTAAGAGTGGCTCCATCTCATTAGTTTCCTCGAGAGGAGTTAGGAGGGGTCTTACAAGTACTGACACTGAGGAGGACTCTGGCAGCAGAGGACATGTCATGGACGTCACAGCATTATCTGAGCCCAGCAACTGGGGTGAGAAACACTCAGAATAGAAAATAGCAAAATGCTTTTAATAATCAACAGCTTACCGCACACCATGGTGGATTTCCCAACATTAAATACATTTTTAAATGGGCTTGAGCATCTTTTTAAAACTTATAGCAGCGTTCAGTCCAAAGTGATGGGGGCTTTAGTATGGTCATCACCTGGGGGTTCCTCTGGAACTCCTGTCTCATGCTGAGGTTTCCCACTCATAGTGTCTCTCTCAGGCTATTCCTACTCAGGAGCCAAAAGAAGAAAGTACATTTGTGGGCTCGTTCAGCCTGGGGAAGAGAAGGCAAAGCAGGGGAAGTTGCAGCCGCTGCCTTCAGGCGGGGGAGCCTCCAGGGCCGGGCTGTACCCACACCTGCAGCAGGTGGGGAGCAGACACCAGGCGCTGCCTGGCCATGGCCATCCTGCCTGCTGCCTCCCACCACCTGCAAACACTTGGCTGTGTTCTTTTAGGCTAATGTAAAGCACTTTACACTAGGCAATCAGCAATGGGAAGTAGATAAGTCCTTCCCTTTTGCAGTGGAGAGAGACTATTAGAAATGCTTCTTGTGAAAGAAAGTGCCCTTTCAGAAATGCTCTTTGGATTTAGGGACTGTGCACAGTCCTTCATCTGTCAGCATCCTCCTGCGTTCCTCGCATTTGATGGTTCACTGCTTTTAGATTTGCTTCTGCCAGGCTATCCGTTCCCGTTCTCCTGTGACTAATATTTAGTTGTACGGTACCACTGAGAGCCTCTGCAAGGTGGTAGCATGGTATATATGGGACACAGAGGAATTCTGAAACGACCTTTTTAAAAAAACAGCATCATAAAATAAATTAGAAAAAGGAAGCAGCTTTTAAGAAGGCTTGGTGCTTAGAGCAGGAGCCATAGAGAAGAGAAGTTAACTATTTCAGAAGAGGTTTTGCCCCACCTTAAGTCAATGGGGAAACTCTTCTTGAGTGTCAATATTTGCTCAGGTACCAATCTCTCCTCTCTCCCCCTGCTATTCTGTCTTTGTTTCACCTTTAAAACTAGAGCATTATGGTTGCGTATTTTAAAATTACTGATAACCTGTTGCTGCTGCCCAGTGATTACAACTGCTCTGGAGTTGATGGAGTGTCGCTGTCGCTGTCGGGGTAGGTCAAGAAATGACACGTCTTCTTCCGAAAACAGGACCTTTATTGTATCAGAAGCTGCAGCTTATATAGACCTTAGTACTGACACATGTCCATGCACTATTGGTTTCTCTATACATAATAATTCTTAATTGGACACACAGACTGGGCATGTCAGTCAACCATGGGTCAGCACTTTAGAGGCCAGGCTTCCCTTCTGTGTTACAGTCTTTCCTTCCGTGTATGTCACCCTGATGGTGTACAGAAGTTCCTACTTCAGTCCAACCATTCCACAGAGACCCCAGAGCAGCTGGGGCCCTCCATAATGGAGCAAATGGCAGAAGCACAACACATGCAGGAGTGAGTGGCCAAACCCTGTGTCCTTCTGCCGCCAGGTAAGGGATGAGTGTAAGGAATGATTCACCATTAAACCGAATTAAAGCTCCACCACTGTGGTTTAATATATGGCCACAAACCAGAAGACAGACCCAGTCAAGGCTGTCTCTCTTTCCCCTGATGTTCCCCTCAGAGAAGCACAGAACCTTCGGGGTGCATTGGTTACTACACGAGCAATCTGATGATGAATGCTGCTTTTACAAGTAAGCCTTGTGTCTAGTTGTAGCACATACCAGAGGTGACATGAGGGGAAGAGAAGGTTCTGCCACTTTGCATAAATTATTTGGGACAGAAATTTAGTGCTTAATATGTTTGTAAAGAATCTAGTGAGCGTCTGGATACTTCCTGGGCAGAGTATTAATTGCCCTTTTGCTTTTCTGTTCTATATTTATAATCCAGAACAGCTAGCCCTTGAGTAAGCATAAACTGCACTTCCATCATATTTCCATTTGGGTTATGAATATTTCACACACCTGCCGTCTCAAAAGCACATAATTGCAAAACCACACTCAGACAAGGACTGAATAAACACTGTTGCTGATTCTTAATGAGCCATTAATCAGATGTTTAACTACAGGTAATTCCCTTGAGTCCTGGTGTCCCAAGAAAAATCTGTATTCCCTCTAAGTCATAGAGAAGCAGATGACTTATGAACAAGAAATTGCAAGGTGCAGACTGAAGGAACAACATTGGCTTCCCATGGCAACTCCTAATGGTGAAAGGTAGAATTTTTTTAATTTCTCTTGGGTGTCTAAGTCTCACTGCCACGAGCCATAAGCTCCAGTGTCAGATAAGGACTTTGTAGGAGCTAAAGAATTTTGTTCTGGTTGTCTAAGGGTGTATTTTGGCAAGAGCCGGGAAGATGCTCTGCTTGCCTCCTGTCAGTCAGTGTTACCAGCTTTCCATGGATGGGAGTGAGAGTGTGATTCTTCACACAGTGTGAAGTCCTCCTCTGGAATCCAATATCAAAGGAGGGTGTCTATTCCAGCTGCATTTTAACAAGGGATGGATAATTTTATGGCCACTGCTATTTGTAGCTTTGCATGGTAAATTAAGGATAATAAAATCAGGTATTTCAGAGCATACAACAAACTCTGCAGGGGTTGGGAAGGAAATTTCTTCCACCAGCAGTATTGTATTTTTGTTTAGCTAGACTGAAATGGACATTTCTTTCATGGGGAAAATAAGAATTTCAGAATTTTATTTAAGTCCAAATAAGCCCAGTGCTGTATTTTGAGCATGAGATGATGTGCTGAAAAATCATTGTTCAGAAGCATTGCAGTCTTCCACTAGAACAGATCAACGTGCTTGAGTTTAAAAAAAAAAAAAAGAAAAGAAAAGAAAAAGAAAAGAAAAGAAATGTTTTCCTGATTTCTAAATTTATGTCGAAATGTGTCTGGTTTCATTCCCAGTTTCTCTGGCACTAAAATGTCATATTGTGCTAAGATGGCTTGGTGAGTTACTGATGTTCATGACAGATCTGCTGTAAACAGCATTTTGTAAAGGACACAATGGTTTTAAGAGCTTTTCCGTTTCTCTTCATGAAACAGTCACACATTTCCCTATCAGCCAACTGATGAATGTAGTTGGATTTCCTCTGAAGAGCAAGCACATGGAGGTGAAGCCAACCTACACATATTAGATATCAGGAGAGCTCCAGGTTATTAGCTATGGAGAACAAAAGGTTTTAGACGATCTCTCCATCTGTTTCTCCCTCCTGTGCCAGGCACACAGTGTAACAGACCGTATCTTCACAGACATTTTCCAGGTGGAAAATGTGCATACAAGAAGCCTGTGCATACAAGAAGCCTCTTTCCCAAAGCATAAGCTCCTTCCATCACAGCTGAAGCAGCCATATCCAACAGCAGACATCCGTAAAGCTGACAGTTAGAGTCTCATTCATGCTTTTAATCCCTAGATGTTATTTCCTCCAGTTTAGCAGAATAGTTATATAATAACTTATTAATTAAATATTCGTTGGCAATCCATGCCTGCCTTTTTTTTTTTTGTTTTGTTGGGGGGGTGTGTACAAGGGACTGCTCGGGGGAACAAGGAATGTGCTTGTACTTGACTTCTTGCTGAGGGATCCTGTATAGATGTACTTCTGCCTGTGTGGCCCTCTTCCTCAGGGACCTGTGTAGAGACTGTACCAGAGGTAGATGTAGGAAAACCTTGGGCAGCAAGGCACTGCCATACCACAAAGTGATCACAGACCTGGGAAAAAATAGATGGAGAGGTTGCGCAGGTCTTCCTGCGAGTGGTCTGCCCAGCAGCCACCGGCAGAGCTGCCTCCAGAAGCATGTCCCACCAATGTAGGTGCTAAAGAATATTTGCTTGACTCAAATATGCAACATTCACTAATGGCAAGGGGTTATTCTCCATCCCCTCCCATGGGAAGTGTGGCTTGCTGTCTACAGACCCTGGATGTGCTGCTGCCCTGCAGGGCAGAGTCGGTGGCTGTAGCACATGGCAACGCAGAAACAACTCTCAAAGGTGGAATCACCGTGTTTATTTTCCCTCTCCTCTGCTGTTGGCACGTCTCACAGCAGCTTTCAGACCTTGCATCTCCCCCTCTGCTGAACAGAGGTGGTGCAAAACCTGCCCACTCAGTGCCCTTCAGCCAGTGAAGCCGTGGCAGGTGTGGACTGGGATCACAAACCTGTTGGCTTCTGTCCTGATCTCACCTGCTGCTGCTGGTGGCCACTGAGTGCAGATGGATGATGAGACCTCATCAGAAAATGAACTTTCTTGTGGTTCTTGGGCTGGTGTCACCTCCTTCTGCTGTAGATGAGGCATCTTCTTGGTTTGTGAGTATAGGGTGAGGGAAGTGGAAGGTAACGAGAAGTCCAGATAAAGGAGGGGCTGATGACACCAACTAATGAGAGGCGCTACTGACTCCAGACTTGCTTTTGTGGACAGAAGCAAGGGCAAAACCCCCTCTATTAATCAGTAATATCTGCATGGCCATTTCATGTTCAAACAGGGGTGAGGTGCTCTGAAAAGCTAATGAGAACAATGTAAAAGTCTGGTGTTAGGCTGTTCTCGATGAAGCAGCACTTGTCATACGAAGGAGGGGGTATATCATTCATCATTGCTGGCTTTACCTGCCAAAAGAGAGCTATAAGTTTTCTCTTTTGTATCCACAAATCTTGAAGTTCACTGTGATCTGTCTAGATGGTTTCTCTCTGGAAAAAAAAAAAAAAAAAAAAAGGTTGGTATTAAAAAAAGNTTTGAATCTAATAAATAATTCTCAGGAATATTTACAGAAGATACATAAATGCCAGCAGCTCCTCTAAAGATGTAGTTCAGTGTCTTAAAATCAACATATGCACACTGGGTGACTGGTTGTGAATATTCTCCCTAAAGAAAAACCCAGCCAGGCAGGCCAGCAGGGGGCTGTGCAAATGGCTGAAGAGCAATGTTCTGCCTTCACTGCAGGCTTAATTTATGAACTAGATTTATTAGGTCTTTTTATTGAATGAATTACTGCATATCCTACTTCTTCCTGTGTCAATAGCTGTGTCCAAGCAGAAAAACTAAGGACCAAAGACCCAAAGCCTGGCACCACTTTGCATGTGCAAATGCATTATTTGCAACTATCAGTTTGAAACTGGTTCCACTTGCTGTTTTGAACCCAGAAGAAAAGAGGCCAAAGTAGGCACTGCAAATGAGGGTGAAACCCTCTCCCAGGGCGTCCACAGCAGAGCCTGGCATTGCTCCCTGCCCCTTGGCAGCTCAGCCACAGGAGATGCTCCCCAGTCCATGCTCCTGCTGCCGCCCTCACCATGGCCCTGCTCAGCACCCCTTGTTCTCCACTGCCTCCCATTGTGGGCAGGGACAGAGGCACAGCATGAGGAACTGGAATGGTGCTCTTGGGAACAGTCTGAGACTGTAGCAGAAACAAAAAAGAGCAGGAAAAATTACATTGTGCACAACATGTCTTGAGCGTCAAATTATTGACCCCTGCTGTATGCTGGGTGCTCCTGGTAACCTTTTCAGGATTGTTTGGAGGATGTAACTGAGTGTCCTTCACCTGTAACTCTGCAATTCCATATAAAGATTCTCTTCTTGGAGAATCTGATTGCATATAATTACCTTTTTTCTTTCTAAATTGGAGTTCAGGGATTCCCTCAGCCTTTGTGCCTGACAGTTGAGGAGAATGATCTAAATTCTATTATCAAATAACAGGCAAGTAATAGACTTACAACCATCTTAATGTATAACAAGTATAATATTTAATACATACCCAAGATATATTCTTAGCACTGTTAGATCAAACATAATAAAATTAAGTTATGGAGTACTGAAATCACAGCAATTCAGCATCTTGTCATTGTAACACAGAATAAAGAGATACTGGGATATTAGCCCTGATCTTCCAGTCATCTCCAAAGCTATATCTAATATTGTTGAGGCTTTTTGCCTGCATGCCTTTTTTTTTCATATATATTTATTTTTTCCCATAAACCACAGATGTTTGTCCTGTATTGTATTCGTATGAACAGACCAGCCAAATAAGCATTCAGCTGCTCTGTGCATCTAAGTGAAAGCATTTTGCATGTAAGGAAAGGAAAAAACAGCCCCATAACCAAGGAAACTGCCAGCTGATGTATCACCAAAAAAAAAAAACAAAAAAAAAGAAAAGCATGTGTGTGTGAACATGCCTTTCCTGATAGACGCCTGATGTCTGATTTTGGCCCTTTAGCATGAGATTGATGTGGAACAGTTTTCAGTTTTGACATTGTGTTGGACTCATCAGAGATGTGGCCATCTTTGCAAGGAGAGGAAGCTGATGTCTGGCTCAGCAGGCAGCAATGGAAAGGCACAGAGGCTCGAGGAGGTCTGATGCATCTTTCTCATAGTACAGCCATTTGGGATTTCTATATGCAATACTTTTTTATTGACCATATGTTGCCTTTTCCCTCAAATGCCTCTGTGCCACATTTACTCTTCTTGATTGTTTTTGGGTCAAGCTACAAATGATACTCATTTGCCTTTAATTTCAAGAGTGTTCTGAGAGGTGCAGGGATCCCTTAAATACTTGAGGAATACTCACAAAGATGGATAGATGATAATGTAAGCTTTATGCACACAACAGGGTGCAAAAGAGCAAAAGTCAGGGCTACACATAGCAGGGGGATATAAGTAGCGGAGTTTAATTTTGAACTCATTTTATAATAATGGAATTTGATTTTTTATGCTCCTAATTCTGCCTAAGTGAACAATAGAATCAAATTCCTTCAGACCAAGCACACTGCAACCCTAAATATTTGAATAGAGTTGACGTGTCACCGAGGGTTGAGCTTGCTTATGTAAAGCTCCAGTGATCCTCAAGTGCCACGAAAGCAAAGTCTGGGCATCACTTACATGGGCACAGAAGAGAAAAAACTCAAGGCCTTTGTGTTCAGTAATTCTGATGTACTAACGTATTCAGGTCTCAATCACCTAAGCATCAAAGCAATTAAGAATGGGTTTTCAGCAGTGCATCTTAATTGTGCAGCCTTGACTGCAGAGCATAGATGATCAAGCTCACATGGCAATGCAGAGCTCAGGGCAGGGAAGTTCGTGTCCCACTCAGCTCCTGTATTTTGGTTTGGAGTTCTTCGTCCTTGCAGAGACAGTGTTTGGTGCTCAGGGATATGTACCCTCGACCTGTTTCCCCTTCTGTGCCTTTGATCTCATTATTGGTACTGTCTGACCTTGAAACACTCTTTATTTTTTATTTCTAAGTAGATTAGGAGGAAAGCTTCCTGGAGAGCTTAAAAGACTGTATGCTAAAGATGATTTCTGCAACTTGATATGGATTACCATAGTTACTCTGTCTGAGCATGGCAGCTTTCCAACTCCTCTGCCAGGAATGATCTAAAAGCTTTTCTTTTATTGTGTCTTGAGGTGAGAGTCTGGCTTTAAAAAGCTTTCAGAATTCTAATTCTTCCCTCCAGTTTGCTGGCAGGGGGAGTCCAGCACCGCTCCATCTGATGCCTGACATCGCTGATAACCTACAAACAATGCATTCAGGATCTCTGATTGTGCATGTCCAATCAGTTAATTGAGGACACAGGGAGATACAGCTCATGGCATCCCCATTATCTCTCCAACTTCTTATTCCTCCGGCCTCTTTCCAGGCATACTGTTTAGGGTTTGTGGCACTCCCACTTCTTCATGGAACATGTGCATTTGCTGGGCCAATTCTCTAGTTAGCAAGAGCAGCAGAATGTAAAGGGCAGTCTCTTGAGTCTTGTTATCTTCTTATGCACAGTAATAGCACAGTCTGCATGCCATTCATGATTTTTATTTAATAGAGTTTCCTGGTGTGTATTTTAGGATTCATTTAAAAATACATCAGTGATGAGCAGGGTAGGAAGAAGAAAGCGAGCCAAAAATTCTCTCTAAAACTAGACCAATAACTGTCTCCTCCTGCCTGCAGCTGACATTTAGGAGTATTCTTAAATCACTTTAAGTGATTTTTAAAAATCACTTCCAAAAAAAAGTCTGAGGGAGAGACTATGGGTGGATTGCCTGATGCCAGCATGAGTGGGGTGAAGAAATTGAGTCCTAAGTTAATGTTGAATTAATGTTGATAAGTGATTAGAGTGAAACAGGAGATGGCAGACAGTGTGGAATATCTCAGCATTGCTTATGGCACTTTTATAATTATGAAAAATCCAGGTTACTTTATGTAACAATAATTTATTCCTTGGGATTTTAACTGTGGCTCTGGTCAGTATACCATGGACTATGGCATGGACAACCACGCTGACCACACCTGGACAGGGAGCACTTTTTCTATTTATTTCTCTCTTTGGCAGGTCCAAGATCTGCCAGGGAGCTTGTCGAGGTTGGGACAGACCTGTTTCTTCCGGTCTCAAATTAATTCTTTATCCATGAGACTATTCTTTATCCTGCTGTACTGTCTGGAAATGATAAATTATTGCTGTAGATAACAAATACTTTCTTCTTCTTTCTCCCCACTGCTTAGCTCTTGTTCACAGTGCTGTCCTTCCTGGCTTGAGTAGTTGGGTTCAAGCCCACGCAAAACCCCAGGTCACGACGAAACATCAGCACACAAAACCAGTGCCAAATGTCTGGATTGGTGATACAGACATGCTGCACATTCATCCATCTCCCTCCTGAAATCAATGAGTGTTCTCAGCTCCCTCTACAAGGGGTCCCAGCAGAGCCTGTATCATAAGTTTTCTGCTCTGCTCCGTGGGTTTGGTTGATTGTCCTGAGGTGCTGCTGCAGCTCATGGCATGGAATGCCAGGGCTGTTTCAGCCCACCAGGTCTGCCAAGCCCAGCACAGAAGATATTTTAAACACCATGAATATTTAAACCCAACTAAAGTCAAGCCCTCAAGCATCCTGCTTTTTCAAATTGTGAGGGTTCCGACCAAACACAGACACAGGTAGTTTACTTAATTAAAATTAATCCTTCTTTTCTATTTTCCTTCTCTGCCTTTTACAGCAGCACCCCACTTAATGCCTGTGGCAAGATTCATCACCTGGAGGCTGTTTTTTTATGAGATTTGACAAAGATCACTCAGAAGTCAATATTTTGCCAAAAGCTAAGTGATGAGTCTGGTGACTTGCATATAATTACTCTTTCTCTTTTATGTCTTCTTTTTTCCCCCCTCCTCTTTTCACTGGGGCTTTGAGTAACTGACAGCAGAGCAAATGAGCTGTGCTCGGGAGGTACGAGTGCTCCAGGTTTGCACTGTGCTTTGCTCTCTGCCTCAGCTTCACTTTGCATGATTTCTGAATAACAGCAGGAGCCCGGAGAAGCCGTCGTGTCTTTATGTTCCAAACATACAGCTCTCCACTGAATTCCTTGAGCTTTCCTTGTTATTGGATGAGGTAGGCAACAGTGGTTCCAGCAGGACAAAATGAACTTGCTTAAAGGAGCTGGGTAGGGAATGGGCAAAGGGAATGAGGTTCCCAGATACCTTTAGGCTCCTTCAAATAACCTGGGCTGAACAGAAAGAGGTGCATTTTCCTCCAAAGATGTTTTTGTCTTTGTGAATGGACCTTACACAGAAGCCAGCATAAAAATCCTCTCGGCTGCTGGATGCCTTCCTAAATACTACCACCCTTCAGCCTATAAAATTATGGCTCTAGCTTTGTACTAATGTAGTTAAAGAGCAGATTTATCTGGGGCCCTAAATCAGAAGCTCATGTGCAGAAATGGCTGTGTGCTGCCAGGCACGTGCACAAATGGCCCAAGTCACATTTATTCCATTTTGGTAAAGTTGTTTCTGAGATTTTGCAAAGAAATTCATACTGAAGATTTTTGGCTTTGTTTGTCTAATTTCCTGTTGAGTGCTAGTGAGGCTTTGCAAGCAGGGCAGAAGTGGAGGGGTACTGAGAAGAACCAGATACTGTGCCCCTGCTTTAGGCATCTGGTCCCATCAAAGCCCAGTTTAGCTGTGAAACCTTCCAAAAGGGAGCAAATTCAGCCCAGTCTCCCTAGGAAGTGAATGAGCCAATGCTCAGAGGGTGGTATGGAACATGCCTATATTGATTTCAGAGCGAAGGCTGTTATGAGGAACTATTTCCTAAGACTCAAGCAGGGTAGTTAGTGCGCAATCATTTTGTGTTAAATAATTCAAAAGCTGATGCAAAAGTAAATTAGTAAGTAGTCTAAACAACATGGGTTTATGGCAAACTTTATCAAAGAAACCTAATTTTTGCTCTCTGATTATATTACAAGTCTGGTTGACAAAAATGATTGTAAAGATTTGGTGCATTTATACTTTTGTGAGGTGTTTGACTTGGCGCTGAATGGCTGCTGATTAAACATTAGCACCATTCAGTAACATTAGAATATGCATTAAATGGATAACAAAATGCTTGACAGAGCTCAAGGAGTAGTTGTTGATGGGGAATCAGGACTAAATGGACCTGTGGTTTCTAGGGTACATTAGGGTTAATTAGCAAAGCTCTCTTTTGTTTGTATCAATGGTCTGTAGCAAAACACAAGATGAAAAATATTTGCAAAGCACGAAGATAAGAGAACGGTATGCAGTGAAGGGGAAGGTGAACCTTTTGGTTAAGAGGGTGAGGAATTCATCCCTCTCCACGCTGGCCCGTGCAAGGGCACAGCCCTGCCGATTGGAGCACGGAGAGCACTCACGGGATGGAGGGAGCAGTGATCCAAGAAGCCTCTGCACATTGATTCCACTGTGATGACCTGACAAAAGGAATTTATGTGGCCTTTAAGTATATAAACAAGGGAGCCCTGAATAACAGGAAAGGAGGTCATTTTACTTTTATTGCAGCATCACTAAAACCAGGTCACAAATAGCAAAATATTGTGTTGAAACTTTGTGAGGATACGAAAAAGTTGGAAAGTGGGTAGGAAAGAAAGGTGAAAACTATTTTAAGGTATGAGGAAATGTTTTACAATAGAAGGCCTGAAAGGCTCAGTGTGCTTCACAGACCAAAAAAATAGTCTGAGGTGATTTTTTTGGTGCATGAGTCTGTTTCTGGGAAGAAAATAACTTTGTCCTAAAAGTAGAGAAAAATGAAAGAAGGGCCCATATCTGAAAGCTGAAACAGATATTATTAAATGAGGTGTGGGTTTTGGTGAGGGGTTTTTTGGGCTTAAGTGGGAAGTTATTTTAGTCATTAGAGCAAATTATTGACAGGAAAAAAAAAAAAAGAGGGATCTTTGTTCTTTTCTCCACTATTGACTTTCTTGGGACTTACAGCTCTGTTTGATTAGAAATAGGTGGGTAAAATACAACAGTCTGTTATAAGGTTGAAGGAAGATCTAATGAGTCTTCTTGGTCTTCAGCTTGTTGACACTATAACTGCACATGAACACACTGATATCTCACCCGCTTTCAAAAGGAAAAACTCCAGCAGTGTTATTAGCTTCCTTGCGTGTGGCAGTTGTTGCTCATACATCTTTAATGTTTTAATCTGGAAAGCTCATTGACATTTTGTTTTGAAACACGCGGCGCCGCTCCACAATGCAGTACATTTGTTCCTGCAGCTGCACCATCTGGGCAGGAGAGCGACAGGGCTGCCGGGACTGCCCTGCCCCAGAGCCTGCAGAGGCTTGGGCAGGACTCCTCGGGTGCTGGGATGGCTCTGCTGCCATCGACTTGGTTTGTGCTGAACCCATGTCGGGGCTGTTTGTGGTGGCTCCAGCACAGCCGGGGCTCAGCTCTCTGCTCAGAAGTGTCAGCGGCAACAGGCAATGGTATGATAGAAGGAGGAGATTTATGGTGCAAACCGGGTTCCAGCATCAAGCTTTAAAGATTTATAGGCAAAAGGAACAACTGCAGTTATGAAATATGTCAAGAAGCGTTTCCCATCAGGAAGCAGTGGATGAACTCACCACACTTGGCCCAGCCCTCTCCATACCTTACCCGTGCTGCAGGGCTCCGTCTCTGATATTAAAGCTGACCTTGTGCTGAGCCTGTGCACAGGAGTGAATGTCGCCCTGCTTTTTAGCTAATACTCACCCTGACCATGACTCCCTTTGTAAAAAGACGCCCACAACATTTGGACACAAATTATGGAGTGCTTTCACTCCCAAAGCCCCACCAGGAGGGAATTGCTGCCTTCTCGCTTTCCCCAGGCCCAGACAGAGCAAAGTTTTGGCTTACATTGTCCCAGCTCCAGCCTCAGCATAGGGGATTCATTATAGATTTCCCTTCATGCCGTTTCTGTAATGACTTACCCGTTTCTAGCAACTAAACCTCAAGTGCATCCACGTCTCCTGTAGCTGTTGGTGACCTCAGGGACCTCTGTTGCTGCAGTCACAGCCAGCAGTCCCAAGGCCAGTGCCTCTAAGCGGGGAGGAGGAAGCAGTGCAGGGGAGCCTTTAAATTCCAAAGCAAAACTATAATGAGCTGTAATCGTACCCAGAGTAACTTCCCTGCTATAATTCTCAGCAGGAAAACAATTACATTGCAGCAGTATAACCAGACAGACACGCTGTAAATACAAAACATCCTTTGGAAATACATGCTCCATATTCTAAATACATTTAGAATTAAGGCAAACAATTCTTTTCTAATTGGGATTCAAGGCAGACATGCCAAGGGATTTTTGGTTTTGGTTTTTTGGGTTTTTTTTTTTACCCCTTATGCTTCTAGTTTTTTGTTTAGCAGATATTTAAAGGCTCTGTGAGAGTTGAAACATGGATGGCACACTCAGACTGTCATCAGAGAAATGGCTGGGGAGAACTGACCCCCATGCCCAGTCCATAACACAGAGCTGGTTACTTCTGTCCTTCTGAGACAGAAGTGGGTGTCAAGAGGGGGTTTGGTTGCTTTTGGGCACCAGAGAGGACCTCAGGACTGCTGAAGCACAAAGCCAGGTCTCTGCTGGTGTTGAGGAGATGCTGCAGCTCTGTAGAGCCCGAAGGCTCCAGCTGGTTCAACATCCTCAGCGTGTGCGCTGGTCACTAGGGGAGGATAGAGGATCACAGAGCCTGGGGGTCCCAAACACACTCCTCATGAGCGATGGAAATGCTGCAAGATCTGCCTGCCTGAGATCCTGCTGCTCCTGCTACAGCAGAACTGGGAGAAACAGCTGGATAGAGAAAGGAAAGGACCCACAGCTTGCTTGCTTTCAGTCTTTATTTGGTGGAGAAGACCCAGGGTTGACATTTGGGGCATGTTGCCTTATCCCAGACATTTAGGATCTGATTGATGGTCATTTTAAGTGGTAAGTTGTTGCTCTGCCAGAGGTTATTTTAAATTACTGGGCCTGAAATACGTTCCTTAACTCCATTCAGAGAGCCTAAAATGTATGTAAATGTGATTTTTTTAGGACCTTCATTCATCTCTTAGGGGTTTTATGCAGCATATGTCCCTGCACTGCTGAAAGAAGTAAAATTTGGCCATTTGTTGCTGCCTAGTCCAGTCCCTCTTGGAGAAGGGCAACTAGACAAGCTGGGAGAGTTTCTTAGTTTCTACCATCCCTCATCCAGTTCAACAGGAGGAGATGGGGCAGGGGAAAGCAAGGGTCTAAAGAAATGTGTTTGAAAATCTGCACAATTCTCTGGGAACAGAGATATCTTCTTCATACATATTTTAAAATCATTGTCCTGCAGTACATTCAATATGATGGTTTTATAAATCTGTAGGAAGTTCTTCATTATCCACTGAATACTTCAGGTATTTTCCTATTGGAGGAAGATACAAGTTTTGTGTGCTTATATCAGTCAGGGTATGGCTTTATGTGTTGCAATACCTAATGCTGATTCTGGATGGGACTGTTAAAGTTATTGTGAGATGTACTTGTACCTTATGTAAGTGTTCTTCCTATTTCCACTGGTGTTAGTGGACGTTTTACTATTGTCTTCAAGAAGAGAGACTATGTTGTAGAATTTAAGGACAGTAAGGTGAATTAAGGTTAGAGACTGGTGAGTGCCAGTATCCACCATGAATGGAATTATTGGCCAAGGCAGAAGATCAGGACAAAGGTTATTTCTGCAAAGACAGAAATAACCAAAATTTCACATTTTGAAGAAAAAAATAATAACAGGGGGGAGGGGGACGGGGAAGGAGCAAAAGAGAGATCTTCCAAAGATCACAAAGCCACCCCTATCAGCACTTTATTGTAGCTCTCAAAAGTTTAGAAGTGAAGCCCATACCGATGACATGCATGACTTGAGGGCCAGAGCTAAATCAGGCTCCCAGCACAGAGCAAGGGCTGTGCTATAGATACGTTTGTCACTGCAAGCAATGGCTGTAAAGCAAACAAAAGGGATCACGGCCAGTGTTTAACAGCCACTGTACAGCCAAACAGCTACTTCTGCCTCCTATCTAGAAGCTTATATGAGGAGTACATTATAGGTTCCTCAGTGCTAGCAGGATGTAAACCTGAGTGTCCCCTGGGTATGCCCCTTTTCCATGCTTGTTTTCTCTTACTGTGAGTGAGTAGGGAAGACAGGACCAGGATGGAGCTTCACATTTGTAGGCATTGAATTTTAATTCAAATTTTCAGTGAAAACACTAGTTTGCAGGTACCAGAGCAGGAGCTTCTAAGAGTACAAACTGTGCATGTGCCAAAGTGCAGATACATGTACACACAGGGGTACCATAAATATAAACAAGCATAATTCTGCTATGCATTTCTAGAGCTTCTGGTCTGAAGAGAACAGGAATTTTCCTATGTATTTGTCGTCTTTACACTGTTTTCATTACAATGATTTGATTTGCTTAGAGCAACAAACACCACATGGGATAGGGAGGGAGATAAGCAATTGTCTTTACATTTTTGCCTATATATATACCATTAGCTTCACACAAAGCATGACTCACAAGCAGCAGGTGTCCTGCTGTTATGTTGGGCAGATTAGTAATGATAGGGAGGGGGTTGCTCTCCCTACATGGCATCCCCGAGGGAAGCTAAAAATAGCTCACACTTAGGGCAAAGTAAAAGTATTTGTGGGCTTTGAAGGGACTCTGCTTCTGAAGGTAAGAATCGGAGCTGATCTCTTTAATCTGCCATTCCTTTCCTTCTTCTTTCTTTCCCCCCCCACCCCCGTGTGAAGCTTGCCTTGGCAGCTGGTTGGCAAAGGCTGGATGGCACAAGGCTGGGAGCTTGGAATTATAAACAGTCGCCTTCTGAGTTGGTGGAAACAGGGTGGGGATTGACCAGTTCAAGGAAATCGGTGCAACAGCATTCACAGCCGAGGCAGAGAGGACAAATAAATGGGTCTCAGTTACAAACAGTTGCCTTTTTTTTTTTCCCCTCTCCTTTTTGATTTTATTTTTCTCTCTCGGTTGTTAGAGAATCTGAACGGCATATGAGCCATACCAGCATGTGACTCTGCTCAGAGTAGCAGGTAGTTATTGCTGGTAGTTACTCACACCATGAAACGAGTTCAGTAAGCAAAGTTGTCTGCAAATTTATTGTAGCAGCAGAATATGAGGAGAGGGGGACTGTTTGTATTTCTGAGGCGTGTGCAAATTAGGATGCTATGTGTGCTCCATAGAAGTGTGGCTTTTCATCCTTGCTGCTAAATCTACATACTCAGACATATCCATGGGCAGGCCACTGCCTAAAAGGGAAACATTGTTTTTCAGAGGAAAACTGTGGAGGGTAATTACATGTGTGTTATATTTGTGTGTGCTTATCCATGTGCATGCACATCTGCACCTATGCAGAGAGATCCTCAGCTGCTGGACTGCAGAAAAGCCTTCCAGGCTTTGCAATGAGCCACCACCTCCATGGCTTTGTGCAGCACAGCAGTGGAGTTGTAAGGGCTGAGTCGTGCTGCTGAAAAATGGGACGCAAGGGCTGCTCGTTACACCAGGAAAACCTCATGGACCAGGAGGGGTTTCCCCTGACTTTTTTTGGGTGGCATCACCGGTACCAATAACAAGCAATTTTGGTGTTGTGGAAACTGGCTACAAATCTGACTGCCCTGCATGGGGAGTCTCGAAGTACAGCAGTGTGTGTTGCACACCCATGTGAGCATGTGTGGGCATCCTCACCAAGACCTGCCATCATCTGACTCCAAGCCCCAGTGGATAACAATTTTCTAGGCATGTCTCCTTCTCTGCCTTCATTTAGTGCTGGTTTTGGCAGTTCAGTTCCAGAGGGGTGAGCGTGCCCAGGGGCCTGGCTGTCGTGGGGGGAGAAGGTGCCACAAATTTGATCTCTGTGCGAATCCTACTGCATGCAGTAGGTGTTGGAGCCCATCAGTGACATGCCCAGGATACCTGGGCTGTTCCTTGAGTCAGTATCGATTCCTGCCTGGGCCAGTAACTCCTTTGGCTGGTACAGGGGAGACAGCAGAAGCAATCTAATTTTAGATCCCTGATGTTGGGCCAGCTTCTACTAAAATCAGCATCAATGGCAAAACCAACACTGATTTGAGTGGGAAAAGGACTGAACCCAAATTAATATATGCTGGCCTTTGTAATTATCTTTATTGGCTGATAGGGAAGGAAGACCTTATTCACTCAATGCATTTCTATGGCTGCCTGGCTGTGCTCCAGGGATGCACCAGCCTGTGAGCAGACGGGCTGGGAGAGTGGGACAGGAGTGCTGTATCTTTGCATGAGGGGCTGTAATTCACTGTCATCCCCAAATGATTAAATCCTGGTTATTTCAAACCAGCAGGTAATGGAGCAACACCCACAAATAGGGTGGGTAGGATTTAGCTCCAGCTGCTCATTGAAAAACTTTTCCTGTTGAGTCCAAAGTTCAAAATCCTGATTCCTGTGAATGGTCACAGAGGAAAGATGTAGGGTTTAGTCAGCATTAAACATTGTGTTTTTACACTAGTAAAGAAGAGTGAAAGTTGAAGAAAAGAGCTGAGAAACAGAAGAGGACAGGCCAGCTCTGCTAAGTGCTAGGGATGGACATAGACTAAAGAGAAATCCTATTTGGTAGCACAGAGAATCTGCTGGGGTTGGCAGTCTGAAACTTGCTCCACAATAACTGTTTTCTTCTCCAGTAAATCAATGTATTGATTAGGATAAGCAGAACGGATCAATCTCGATGGAGATCTACAGGGTGTTTTAGCACACTGCTTAGTTCAAATGGTCACAGTTGATACTCGTGTGTTTTTCTCCTGAGCTAACTGGACCTGACAGCAGACAATGTAATTCAGGGCTTTTTTCTCTTTTTGAAAATGAATTGCTTACATGAAATTTCATATGCTCACACTCGCATATTTATGGGGAGTCCCAAAATGTCATTTCCATTGTGCCAACTCCTGTTTAGCATAGACTTAATTTTGCAACTTTTAAATAAATTCTCTTGACACAATAATATTATGACATATTGAAACAAAGTAGACATTTCAATAGGAGCATGCTGAAAGCTCTGTTCCTGAATGAATACACCAGTGTCATCCTGGTGATATATCAAAGACCAGTTAAAGCAAGGTAGGCCCAAGATGCCATAGAAATGCAGTGTTGGTCCTGACCTTTTCATGGGCTTTCCAAAGCTCATGGATCTCCCTGTTTGCTATGAGAGAGTGCACAAATTATTTGCAATTGAGAGGTCATTCTAGCTTGTTTATTCTTCTTAATGATGATCCATTACAAGGACATTGAAGTGCAAACTGTGCCAGGCAAGCTCACAGAAAGGAGGCCACCATGGTGGATGCTGTCAGTAATCCCCCTGCAAAGACTATAGCAATTCTTTGGGCTAGTCTTCTTTTGCTGGCCATCTGCTTTGCATTCCCTGGTGGTGCTTCGGTTTGGATCTCCGGTTTGTTTGTCATTTCAGTCTCCCACTTTATTATTTCCAGAGCCAAGTGAACTGCTGCCAAAGCCAATGCAATGAGATTGCATTGTGAGCTTTGCGACATGGTATACTTTTCTTTTTATCTTGAAGCCTCAGCTACTGGAATTAGTTGATTATGTTAGAATCCTAGCATTCATTTTAAAAAAATAATAAATAAAAGTGGATCTCTGCTTCTCAAGAACTAAGAAAAATATTGGGAAAAAAAAAGATCTCTGCACACTTAGTAATCACAGGCCAAATAAAAAGAGGCTTTCCCCCTCCCTCCCCTTGACATCAGACTATTTTATAGACAATCATCCTATTTCTGAATCTCTCACTCACAGTTTTTTGAGTTCTGGGTGCTGGCAAACCTGAGTAGCAGCTGTTCCTTTCTAAAGGCAGGCAAAATAAGTAGAGTAATCTCTAACAGGAACAGTTATTTTAGCTTTGCCTGTGCTGCCTTTCCCTCTGCTCCTGCTGCCCACTCCTGCCAGTGGTCAGCACAGCACTGGGAACCCATTGCAGCAGCTAAAAGGACCATTCACATCCCAGTAAGCTCCAGTGAGGAATGGGAGGACAAGAGTTTGCGTTCACCAGGACTGCAATTCCCTTGAGGTCAGGAGCAGCAGCTGCTGCTGTCACTGACCCCATAACTTTAAATAATCTTAGCTATGGGTGTATGTGGCACATCTGAAATGTGATTAGGCCTTGCCCAGTTTTGGAGTACAGACTGTTTCTCTTTCCCCAGCATGGGAATATATTTGGGATGCAACTACTAGAGCTGGGAGAGGTCCATAATTTGTATTTCAGTTTGCCTAGCGCACTATTTTCCTACTTTTATTTCTTCTGTGGGAAATTAGAGGATACTTAAGACTGATTTTAAAAAATGTGTTTGTTGGTCTGGATTTTTCATCACTGTGGGCTGAGGCCTCAGGGAAACATACTTGCTTTTATTGCTTTTTTCCGGTAACTAAATGGAATTAGCATTCCCTGCCATTGCTGGCCAACTGGATCCAGTGCATAGTGCAAATCAGTGCAAATGAAGGACAGGTACTAAAACTTAAAAGAATAACAGAAAAAAAAATGAAGAGCCATACATCAAATCTGTTACTGGACTAACTTCATAAAAGTTACAGTGCTTGCTACTTCCCAGTTTTGCTGGTGCGCTTTTATTTTCTTTTGGCGTGATGGTTTTCTTCATTACCTTTATTTTTTTAATTTGTAAAAGAGATGAACAGAAAAATGAAACCTACAACAGGCAGAAGGAGGGCCTATGCAGAGGCACCAGTGTAGGTTTACATGGTGCACCCTGTCCTTTATTTGGGAACTGATTTTACAGACCTGTAATGAACTAATTCTCCAGGAATACAAATATAACCTGTCCTGGTAACCAGCAGTCAGTAGCTACTGAGCTCATGTCAAACCGAATTTTCTACTTTGATTCTTAGCTCCAGAATAAAATATGCAATGAAAGCATTTATTGCCATCTGCTAAAATCAAAGCATTTGCATATAGTTGCAAAACAACCAACTTTTTAAAGTAGAAAAACCCATTTCCACTGATTCCCCTCTCTAACACATGGAACTCCAAGGGAAAACGACCCGTTTTGCTGCTGGAACCTTTGTCCCACACTGGGCAGCCTGCTGGGCACAGTGTCCCTTGTTAAAGGGCTTGGGTATGGAGCGGGATGGGGAAAAGGAGAAGGAGGGAAAAAGGCAATTAAAAGAAGGAGAAAAGGAGAAAGAAATGTCCAAAGAAGGGCAACAAAGCTGATGAATGGTCTAGAGTGCAAGTCTTATGAGGAGTGGCTGATGGAGCCGGGGGTGTTTGGCCTGGAGAAAGGGAGGCTCAGGGGAGACCTTCTCGATTTCCACAACTACTCGAAAGGGGGCTGTAGCCAGGCGGGTGTTGTCCTCCCCTCAAGTAACAAGCGGTAAGAGGGAACAGTCTCAAGTTGCACCAGGCGAGGTTTAGATTGGATATTAGGAAAAAAATTCTCATGGAAAGGGTTGTCAAGCATTGGAAGCGGCTACCCGGGGAAGTGGCGGGGTCACCATCCCTGGAGGGATTTAAATAATGTGCAAATGTGGTACCTGGGGACGTGGTTTAGTGGAGGGTTTGGCAGTGGTGGGGTAAGAGTTGGGTTTGATGCTCTTCGTTTTTAAAGTTTTTTCCCCCAACCTGAACGCTTCTGCGATTCTATGAAATGTGGGGAAAGGGAGGGCGGGAAAACGGGAGGAAACGGCGAGAAGGGGAGAAATGAGGGAAGGGGAGAAATGAGGGAACGGGAGAAATGAGGGAACGGGAGAACAGGGCGGTGAAAAGCGAGAGAAAGGAGAAAAGCGGCGTGAGAGAGAAAAGGAATAAAAGCGGGGGCGAAAGACAGGAAAGGGGGCTAAAAAAAAGGGAAAAGGACATCCGAGNCGCCCCCGCGGGCCGGCGCGGCTCTGCGCCGCGGCGAGAGGCAGCGCCGCGCCCCCGCTGCCGGAGGAGCCGCTCCGCCGCCGGCCCCGCCGCCCCGCCGGCATGATCTCCTGAGCGGCACAGCCCTGCCCGCGACCCCCGCCCCGGTGAGTGCCCCCGCTCCGCGCCCGCACTTGGCGGAGTTTCGGCGCTGCCCTTCGCGGGGAGCCGCGGCCCTTTGGGGTACTCTCCGCTCGCCGGGTCGCGATCGTGATGCCCCGGCGCATCCCTCCCTCACACGCTTCCTTGGCGTCCCTCCCTCCCTGTTCGCGTTCCCAGAGGGAAAAGTGGGGTTTGGCAGCGGGCGATCGCCGCCCGGCCCTTCAGAGGGCACGGCCGGGCTTTTTGCGGGCGATGCTCCGTGTCTGTGGGGGGCGAGGCTCCCGTGGGGCAGCGGCTCCTGGAAGTGACCCGCGGGGCCGGGGCTGCAGGATGGAGCTGCCGGGCTGAATGTTAACAGCGAGCGTGTGTGTGTGTGTGTGTGTGGGGGGGGTGGGCTGCGGAGAGAGGGCTCGGCCCCCGGGAGCAGCAGGTGAAAGCGGGCACAAATCAGGCTGAATCAGATTAAAAAAACCTGTGGGAGCCGCGGGGGATGCGGTGAGTGTCAACAGGTGCGGCGGTGGCGGCGGCTGTTTTAGTGCCGGGGATGCTGTGCTGAGCCTGGGCTGTCCCGTTGGGTCGGGGCCGGTGCCGGAGCGGCCGCGTTTGAGCCCGAGCGCAGAGCGGGGCTGGCGAGTGGCAGCGGGAGCTCCGCAGGATGCGAGCTTGGGGGTTCGAGGTGCTGCTTTACAGGTGAGACCAAACCTCGAGTGTTTCCTGCGTCGGTTGTTATTTTGTTCCTATGGGGAAAATGTATCCGGTAGCAAAAAGTTTCTGTGACGGGTTTTCAATGAGCAGGTCTTTTCACCGAGTATTACAGAATTTCATAGGCTTGTTGGTTTTATTGGCAAGCACTTTGTTTTGTGGTGGTCTTCTTAGGGAGTAGCTGATACTGTAGAAGGTGCCTTTTGGTGTACAGTGTTAAGGATGTTTGTTGAAGTATCTTTGCTTTAGCATTTGTGAATTTCAGGTATAACATGTAAAAGAAAAAAAAGTTAACTCTAAATATTTATCAGAATGTGAAAGGGTATAAACCCTATGGAGCCAAGTGCTTCCTGTTAAGTCAACTTTTAAAACAGCTTCTCCCTAGACAGCAATTCACATTTTTCAAGGGGAGAAAGGATGGGTGAAATTGAATTGTTCAAATTAAGTCAAAATGAATTGCTTAATATTCAGAAGGGTTGATAAATGAGCCATTAAATCAACACTTGCATAGTGTCTCATTGAAAAGAAAAATGAACAACTCTCCATTGTGTGCTGGGCAGAACAGGTCAGTCAGTGACGTTGCTACGCCAGTGTGCTGAACTGAGTCCTCCTCCTCCACACAGAGGGATTTGCTCAGTGACATTACATAGGCACGGGAACAAGCTCTTGTGCCCTGGTTAACATGAGGGTTAACATCTGCTGTAAATGACCATAATCATCCTGGCTTCATCCTGAAGGAGAGAGATCTTGGTTATGTTTTATTTGGCATAAATTAACGTAATTTTGTTGACTTCTCATGTTGATGTATATCTGTTGGTGATGCACTCCTCTATTTCAAACTGTTTTTGTTTCATTCCTTCCCTGAGGAAGCGCTGTATTTTTGAACACCAGTTTGAGGATGAAATTATACTGATAAATGGAAAAATAAGAGTCATCATTTTGAAACAAGGCAGACAAGATTCCTTGTAGTAAAGCTTTTTTCAGAACATCCTTTCTCAGCAATACAGAGTGTGAGCTTTGCTTCCAATAGGTACAACTGTTGCAATATTCTCCTTGCCCCTGAAAAATTACCTTTGTTTTCACTCCTTGAAGTCATTGAAATTCTTGTGTTGGAATGCACTGAGGAGGTTGACCCTATCCTTTTTGTGCCTTCTGGAAACTTCTGACACTTTGAAGAGTCATGATCATATGCCCCTGATGCTTTTCAGCTGCACCTCTTTGCTTTGCAGGTAACTTAGTATAGCTAATTTTGCTTAAAGCTTTTAAAGCTGAAGAAGTGACAGCTCTTTTGTTTGGTGCATGCAAACTGAGTGTTACAAAGGGGGAAAGATGGAGATTGATTTTTTTAATGCTGAAGGTGGGATTGTAAATTGACTCAGGACTTGAGAAACCTCCCTGCCTACTTGTCATTTGGCCAAGAGAGTGTGCAAACCTTCGGACAGGCAGGGCTGTTTATTCAGGTGCTCATAATTGTGTAGAAGTGTGTTACCTAATGTGGTCTCTTGCTCTCTATTTCAGGTAAGGTGTAGGGACCCAACACACTTGCACAGATCCTTTAGGTGAGGGGTTAGTAGGTGGGTGCAGTAGAAGTTGCTTGAAGGTATAGGGAGCTTTGTAATACCTAGGATGCAGCAGATGGACAAGTAGGTGTGCTTTGCTCACGGGAGAGGAGTTCTGGATCTGGAAATACCTTTAGTTAGTGCCTGATGGTGGTCTGGAAGACTTTTCAGCTGTCTTGCAATTCTTAAAGGCCAGAGTAGCTGCAGGTATTTTTGTGTACCAGCAATGTCTGGTTTTAGTGGTTTTCATTGCTTCTAATCATCCTCAAGGATAAAAGAAGTAAAAAAGTTTTTGTGGAAACATACTGTGCCTTGTAAGGTTGTCCCGCTGCTTCTGCTTCCTTGCTTGCTATTTTTCTCTGAAATCATAATGGGTTTCTTTAGTTCTTTTGATAAGGACTTGAACTCAAGCTTGCTGAGAAATGGTCACTCTATGCTGAGAAAGTGCTGACATTTTATTGACTTATTTTGGGAATGCTGGAGAAAAATGTACAAGATTCACTTGCATTGATTAAATCCTCCAGGGCAATCTTCTTGCACTGCAGTTCTTGAGGTGAAAAATTAACTTTCTTCATTATCTACTCCTGCTTTTATTTCATTAGTGTGAGTCCCGGGCTCTGTTACCAGTTTACATCAAGTCCCTTAGGTGTACTTGAAGTGGAAAGTGTCTCAGCTTAAAAGCTCACACACGCTATCACTGAGTCCATTTGTCTCTGGCCTCCAGCAGACACCGTCATCCTGCCAGCCCCAGAACAGTCACACAGAAAGGATTTGCACCAGCCCAGAGTCCTCACCTGGGAAAAATACTTCTGGGTGATTATAGAAAAAAAGAATAATTAACAGCTACCTTGATGCTTTTCTAGAGGTTTTGGCAAGATAGCACTTTGGGTGCAGCTTAATGACAAACTTTGATTTATGAGGTAACTGAAAATGTTTGGATTTTTGGATGTGGAGTGAAAGCATAGGAGCTTTCTGCATTTCATCGGCAGCTTTTCCAGCACAACGTACAGCTAACAGCTTGTCTCTCACTGATTTTAATAACAGATTTCTGCTGAATGTGCCTGGAGTTGCTTGAAAACATATTAACTTTTTTGGGGGCAGTAGGTTACTAAACACAGTTAAGAACTTTGCAATGTCTGTTTATATAACCTTGAAAAATCTTAGGGTTTAGCTACTTTTTATATCTCCTGGCTCCCTGGGTTTAAAATGGATCCTGTGGGAAGGCTGGTATTTTTTCCAGTTTGGGGCTAAATATTTAAAAGAAAAAGGATGCTTTCCCCTGCCCACTGATCCAGGGCTGGTATAAGTGGTGTATCTGTGCATTTTCCCTCGTAATTCTGTGCTCTCTTTCCCTCTGCCTCAGTCAGCTGTGCTCAATAACAAGCCATGTCTGAGTGAGCTGTGTCTGACTTGTTTGGAAAGAGTTCAAAGGGATCCCATTGACATTACCAGTCAGTGGGTCACCCTTGAAATCTTGCCATTCTGGTGTCAAACCTTTTCTTTTTTTCTTCATCCTCACCTTGATTTCAGATGTATTTTTAGCTGCTGTTCTGTTTAATTTGAATAGAGCTAGTGAAAAAGGATGTGGTATTGGGTTGGTTTTGGGTTTTTTCTCCTTCCTTAGAGGGGATTTTATTTTTCACTAAAGATGATCACCTTAGTGTGACTATCTGCTCCTATGCTTTGCAAGGAAAGATACTGGTTCCTCCTGAGGGTGAAAACTTTGTCAAATCTCAGCATCATCACATGGACTCTGATATGGACATTGCAGTTTTATTATTTTATTTTAATTTAATGATGGTTTTAAAATTGAGCTGCTGCACGGAGAGCTCTCTGAATCTAAGGCATTGTAAAGGGGTAAGGTGGTAGTGTTGGATATACCTCCTCTTTCCCCTCTTTGCCCCAAGGAAACTGTACGGTTTGTCAGGTTGGGTGCTGGAGAATTACTGTGAATGCAGAAGAGCAGTGCTGGGACCACATCCAGGGGTATGTTGTCCACTGCTGGGATGAGCCAAGAGTTGTTGTGATCAGCCCAGAAGATGAAATACTGATGTAGTGTTTTTATCTGTTCCTTGCATGGAAGATATGAGCAGTTGGACAGTCTCATTTCTTCTTTGGAAGTGTGGCCCCTCCAGCCTGGATCAGTGCAGATCTCTGCAGGTGAGGGGGGAACGTGAGGCTGAGCACTTCTCTGTGCCTGTGTCTCCCTTTTTTCTGGGTTAGCCTGAGAAATAAAGTTTGTTCCTGTGCAATCCTGACACGACCGAAGAACCTCTTGCTGCAGGCAGCTCTGTTGCTCTCTGTAGTGCTTGGATTGCTCAGCAGAGGGAGAACAGACCATAACACAGAAGGCACCCAGGCCAGAGCCACATCTCTCTGACAGACAGCAGGGAGAGGAGTCCCGAAGCTTCCCTTCATGTGTGAATTTTTTTTCCCCCTCTTCCCTTCTTGTTTTGATGCTTGGAGCTAAGCTGTGATTTTTTTTTTTTTTTTTTTTTACCCCCTGACTAAAAGTAGCTGCCTCAATCTGTAGGTTAATGGACTATTTCAGATGGCAGAGTAAGTGACTGTCATAGAAAAGGTGCGTCCAAATACAAGAAGCAGCATGCTTGAAAAATCTCATGCATCCAAGCATTTTGTAAATACTCTGTAACTTTACGAGATATTTATGAAGAAATGTTGGAGTTGACATTTAGTGGCTGAATATTTACAACACATCCAAAGATAAACAAAACACAACCCTTGAATTAGTTGCAACTGAAGCAGCAAGTAATGCCCATGGTCACCTCCAGGTGAGATCTCTAGCTGTTGTAAATCAGCACAGCTCCATTACCTTCTCCTGTGTTGTGCCAGTTGTGATGCTGACTGGAGGACTGGCCTGCTGTATTTTGAGGGCTAAAGTTTGAGCAGAAGGTTTTTTTTGTTTTTATTTTTTAATTTTGTTTTGAGGATGGGAAAGGTATTTGTTTTAAAAAGCAAAACCTGTACTCAGGCTAATAGGCAGCATGGCTCAGTAGAGATTTGCTCCCCTATAGCATACTGTGCAGAAATCCAGGAAAATTAGACATTTGTTTTTTGTCAGAGATGTCGGTTTTATGTGATAAAGAAAACAGCTGTTAAAATGCCTCCAGATAAAAACCAGATCATAAGCATGAAAGAAAAAAAAAAGCCAAGTTCCATTCAATTAGATTGGATAAGTCAGTGTTGTGGAGACTTGGCTCTTTCTCCATCTGCCACTGGCCCAGGGGTGATGTGGTTGCCTTCAAGGCTGTGTTCTTCAGAGCATTAGTATTAGTGCTCTTACACTCCTTAAATCAATGAGGTGCCGTTTACTGAGTGGTTTAGGAGGCAGAGCAGATGAATCTGTCTGCCCTGGTGGCAGAGGAGCAGGCTGTGTGATCAAACAGTGCAACCTAACTCTGCACTGGGCACTTCCCAAATAAACGTGGTCTTCTGTAGAATGAGCCCAGAGCCTTGCAGAGGGTGATGAAAAGGGTCTTATCTCTCTTTTAATCAGAGAAATGTGCCCAACAGGCAAATGTGGAATGTGCTACTCAGAAAGTAAGAGGAGTGTGTTGTTGAGAGGTGCCTGTGAGCCAGGGAGGATAATCAGTGGAATTCAAACCAAGGCCAGCTTCAGGTTTACTTTTTATGTCTTGTGTTCCTCCAAACCAGCTATCAAAGGTCTGTGTTCCTTTCCTGTTAGAGACCAGTCTCCATTCTTGCTTCCATCCCAGCTCTGCCAGGTCCTTCCCAGCACACGATCCACCCAGACTGGCTGTGCTCTGCTCAGGGTGGGCAGTAGGGTTGGTCAGACCAAGCTGATGGTATTAACAGCAGGAGAAACACCTCTCTGCTGAGGAGAGCTGACTCTCCTGATAATGAGCTCTGTTTCACTTGGGACTGAGTTGCTGCCATGGGGATCAGGGCGAAGCACAAATGAGGATACAGCGCTGGGCACTTCTGCAGCCTCTCCTCTCTATAGCAAACAGCTAATTAAAGCAGAGCCTTTCTGAGCTGTTGGGCTCTACCCTTGCTATAGAAGAATCTTGTGCAGTTTGTCTTGCTCCAGTAACTTCTTGAAGTCTTTCGAAACTGTGCATTGCAGCTTTTATTCTGACTTTTAGGCAGTTGTAAGTGTGGCATCTGAGAGCAGAGCTTCAGCTGTACTGAGAGTTGTTCATGTACAAAATGCAATGCCATGGTGTGGGGTATGAGAGCCTTTCCATGACTTGCAAAATAACCTGCAAATCTCTGCTTATATTTGAATTACAAAGTCATTTATGCAGAAAGCATAAACTTTTCTTGAGTGTCAGCATGGGCAGCCTCGCTCCTCTTGCAACTTGTTTTATGGATATAAATAGGCTGTAAGTGGATTTTCTGCCTTGTACTATCTGTCTGAAAGAGGATAAAATTCACTGTTACTGTCACGCTCAGGTAAAACAGTAACCCTGAATCTTAGCAGTTTTACATTGTCAAGTTCACAGATATTCCAACTTAAAATTGTATTTTTTAGTATACATGGCTTCTCAAAGAAATAAATCCAAAATAAACTGTAAAGAAGAATTAACCTTGTTTATCCTGACTATTTTTTATTTTGTTTTGGTGAGACCACAGGAGAATCATAGCCCTTCAGCTCAGTTTTCTGCTTACACGTTGCTCCTGAAGAGCTGAATTATTTTGCAATTTTGTTCACAGAGTTTGCAGGAAATCATTAGTTGTATTACTGTTGGGCACTGGGAAATCCACTTTTATCTGTTCCTACTTAACAGTGTGCTGCAAAAGGCTTGTCTTGCATGTTCTGAAACTTGATTCATTTTGGGGGGGGGGAGGGTAATGATGAAACTGCAGTGCTTTGATAGGTTGATTATTTTACACACTTCCAGAGATGCATACTTAAAGGGTGATATTAGATCTGAATGAGATATTCAAGAGCAAGTTATAGGTTTGAGTTAGCCACTAGGGAAGAGCCCAGTCCTACTGCCACAGGCAGCAGTGAAAATACTGAGAGTGAAGTCAGGCATGCAGTAATTAATGACCTACAGATGATGGGGTTTGAAGGTGTGAATAAAAGATATTATTTATTGGTTGAATTGTCTGGAAAATAAATCTCTTAGGTAGTTTTCTTTTTTCCTGTTTTCTTAGTCCCTCTTTTTCCCATCTGACTTCAGCAGTGGAGCTATTTGGCTGCTGAGCAACAGGCACTTCTACATTCCCCTGCCCAGGCTGGTGCATCTGACAGTTCTGGCAAGGGCCCTTCTACAGGTTGATGGTATGTGCTGTTATATGCTTTAATTTCCCACTTTGAAAATAATCTCAAAGGTGGACATTTTATGGGTTTAGACAGAAAAACACCTACACACCAATTCCTGAGTGTTACCTGTTTCCAGAAAAACATAATTACTGTATTTTCTGAAAGAGCTTCGTGAAGTCAGAGGTGAATGATTTCAAGCATCACATTTAACAGTTGTCTTATTAGTGACATGGAGGATATTGGAGTTATTGTAGTTGAGTCAGAAATAGAAAAATTGCACACTTAAACTTCTCCATTGTTCTTATTTTTAACTGTGCTGTTACGAAATGCCTTCTTCAAAAGGTTGAGGAGGAATAGTGCCTGTGAGGCTGAGCTGGTATTTGTGGGAATAGTAAAGGGAAAGGCACAGTCTGTCTGAGAGAAGAACTGAAATGTTGGGAGTAACCACCTTTTACCATTCTCAGATTGCCCTCTGTTACTTCAGGGAGAGCTGCCTGTCATTTTGTCCCTGGTTCCCTGAACATACTAGGACATATTTCCAAAACCAGAATACACAATGTTGTTACAGTGAGAGACACACTTACAAGTTTATCTTTGCAGCTGAAGAGTCCATTCTTTTGATATCGACATGGCACATCATGAATAGCTGCAGTGCTGGAGTGTGTTGCCAGTGGTCTCTGCTCTGTCTTGAAGAGTGAAGGTGCCTAACTTAGAAAATAAGAACTGGTTTAAAAATGTGTTGGTGATCCATTGCGGGGTGGCTGTAAAAACCTTGGCTGTGGCCACTGTAATTAACTACCATGGAACTGGATGGGTTCAGTCAAATCTTTTGAAAAACAATACAACATGGAAGCTTTGTAAATAGAAAAAGTGTTTATGTGATTTTGTCAATTAATAGTTCCTAAGTAGGTGTATTCTCAGCATCAGAATGTACAGTTAGCCAAGACTTTCTTCATTCTATTGTATTTTGGTTTGTTCCTAGAGAAGAAGAGGCTTTAAGAGATATTGGGGAGTTTCAAGAACCAAAGCAGAAGTGCTTTCACCAAATTTTACATCCTAGGCAGTTGGTAGTTACTCGTGAATGTGGTGTGCAAAGCTGTGGTGGGGATGCAAATTATGCTTTCAGAGATTGGCCCAAAAGATGAATGTGTTGCTGATGTAACAGAGCAGCTGCTTCAAGTGACTGGCTCCATCCTTACTAATTTTTCCAGGAAAACAAGATTTGGGTCTAAGGTGGGAAAAGGCTGTTTTATGATTGACGCAGAACCCTTGGTCTTATATGCCTCTTGGGCCATTTGTAAGTGTGTTCTTACAGGGAACAAAATATTTTTTTTGGCCCTTCCATTTGCCTACACTTATGGGAAGCTTCTGATCTGCTTAAATTTGACTGGATGTGAATCTTTGGGCTGCAAGACCATAAGTTGTCTAATAGACCCAGGGTGCTCTAACCTAAGTTGAGCATATTATCTGGTATTTTAGGTGTCTGTTCAGTGCTGTGCTTAGTACTCCCTATGTATACTTTTTATACGCAAAAATTGCTTTTTTGCTCAGCTTGTGGAGGGGGCAAAAAAGCAGAATGTGCATCTTTTCAGATGGAAATAAAGTACAGTGTCCATCTGAACTTAGACCTGTCCTTTTTGGGATGGAAGATGGCTCTGGAGGGTGTTTTTTCTTTTCTAACTTATGAAGCAATTTGAATCTAATCTACTCCATAATTTCAAGCCTTATATGATATTTCCCATTTGTTACCCTAATAAGACCAAAGGTAAAATCTTATAGCACATTGTGAGCTGAATGGTTAATGTCTTGTTTAACATCTTTGCTGTCAGGGCAGATGGAAATGAGAGAAGTGTCTCTTGCAGATCTCAGCCCAATTAATGTAATTTATCTAAACATGCCCTGACTTACCCTACTAACACTTCACAAGAAGGTAGAAATTGTCCTTACTGTGTCCTCTACCTCACAAGACAGTAAGAAAAGTGCAGGTGGTCAGACAAAAGGCTCACAAAGCCCAGCATCTTGTGTGTGATACAGATCAGACTTGGGAGGTTTGACTCTTCAAGCTGTAGAGTTCCAATGTATTCCTACTTCTCATGCACCGTTGACATGTAAGGCTTTTCACTGTTCAGAAATAATTTAGGTCTTCTGATCCATCCATCTCAGTTGCATATCTTTGTATGTTTTCTTTTAAAGATAACCAGAAATATATGCATTTTTAAAATGCAGATAAATAATGAGTTTCTGACATGGTGTTTTGTATTTCAGTCTTGATGCCTTTCTTGAAAAGTTCTGAGATTATTTCCCATTTTTTGGTTGCTGTTGAGCCTGATGTTTTCAGAAAACTGCCTGGAGTGACTACGTGTCTTTTCTGCATTAGAATGACTAATTTGGAGCCTGTCAGTCTGTGTAGACAGACATACTCCTTTATTTCAGTGCAATATTTTGCATTTATTAACATTTAATGCATGCCATCATTTTGCTGTCCAGTCACAGTGTCTCGAGACTCTCCTGCAGCTTTCATGTCAGTTGTAATTTTGCCTACTCTTAATTGTCCTGTCTTGTCAGTGTAGTTTGGCACTTCATTACCCCCCTGCCCCCTTCTCAGACCATTAGTGGGTCTTTGGACCAGTACAGGTCTCAGCACAGATGCTGAGGTGATGCCTTAACAGCGTCCCATCATTGTGACAAATGATTCTTTATTCTCTTCTTCATTTCTACTATTTTTCCAGTTGATGATCCATAAGATGCCCTTTTTTTTCCTGTGCCCCCATAGCCTACTTTTTTTAAGGCTTTTCTTAAGATTCCTTGTGGCTCTTTGCTGAAGGGTTTGGGAAAAGCCCCTTGCACTGCATCAGCCACCTGCATGTCCCTGCAGACCATGTCCCCCTATTCATAAGCTGTTAACTCCTTGAGGGCAGTGTAACGGATTTGTTGTGTGTGCCTGCTCCCTGCAAAATGCCCGACTCTTCCCAGGCACTTAATGCACCCACTGATTCAATATTCTTTATTATCTTTTCTATCAACTTTTCTTGTAGTGAAGTTAAACTCAGTGGTATGTATCTTTGAATATTTGGCTTTTTTTATGAAATGTTCAACTGTGGAAAGACAAAGAAGTGAAGTATGCTTTGCACAATATTTTGGGGGTGTTTTTTTTGGGTTTCTTTTGTCCCTCTCCTAACTGTAACATTACATCTTTGTTCAGAGTTGTGGGGTCAGAATTGGAAACCATGGAAATAATGCATCAGCATCACTGATACGTCATTGTGGTGTTATGTTGCTCTGCATGACACTGCTGAATCTCACCATGAAAATTTTCAAAGCGGTGCCCTGGGGTTTACAAGATAGACTTTATCAATGGTAATAAGCTTTAATCTATTTATTGCGAGGAATAAATTGAACACTAGAACTAATGTTGACTGAAACCAAGTGTTGTATTACAGTTTTAAGCTATTCTTGTATATACAATTATCAAGACAGAGGGCTGTCTGTGTGCTCAGAAAAGCAACTTTAATTTCACGTTTTAAAGATTCTAGAAATAAATTTACAAGTTGGGAAGATACTGTTGTTTTATTCTCTATGTATTTGTTCATTGCTCTACAAAACCCAAACAATACCAGTACTGCAGGCTTCTGACACCAGCATTTGTCACTAGCCTTGTATTGTAACTCTGTTTTATGGAAAATTTAATGTTAGAAGCTTATCTATGTTCTCAGCAGGGGAATCTGAAATATATATATGAAGTCTTGTAATGAAAAGCAGTGGGAGAAAGCTACAGTCCTCATAAATATCCACCCTGGGAGGGGCTGGCAGTCCCCAATCCTTCCTTTTGTTTTGCACTGTTGGTCTCTCCTGAAGCACCAGGTCACAGTGGGTACATGTACCTGTGACCCTATATGCCAAGGCTGATGGAGCTATCAATCCTCTCCATTGCAGCAGCAGAAAGCATTTATTTACTAAATTGTCACCTTGTTCACCCAAGGTTGGGGAAAAGTCTTGTTCAGGAGTTACAGGACTATGGGGTGTAGATCAGCACAGTCTCCGAATTTTGTCTCCTGAAGAGTTGTCTCTCTGGTCCGTGATGGTGGTCTTGCAATTTTAAAAGGTCTTTTATTGTAGAAGAATGTACTGTCCTCTTGAAGATGAAACCTGGGCTACCTGTTTTGGCAGCAAGCAGGTTTTGAGACTCACATAATAGCCTCAAAATCTCTTGATAAAATCAACACAGTCAGTCAACGGATGTCTTGAAAATAAAATTACATGACACTTCCACTTAATTTTGTTGTTTTCCCTTCTGTTGTATCTGGAATTTGCTGTGCCTCACTTGCAGTTAGAAGTGGAACAGCTTTTGTTATTTGTGGAGCAGCTGCACTCTCAGCCCTGAGCCATCTTAGGGTGGTGGCACCTGAAAGAAATAAAATTTCCACAGTTCCAGTCATTTGGTCCCGAGGAGGCAGAG
The DNA here is from genome assembly GCA_013396735.1 of Grallaria varia. Lineage (NCBI taxonomy): Eukaryota > Metazoa > Chordata > Aves > Passeriformes > Formicariidae > Grallaria > Grallaria varia. The sequence continues at coordinate 246,525 of VWZG01003763.1, forward strand.
CCCTGAATGTGACAGTAGCTCAACATTTTCTTTGACATTGCTCTTGGTGACAGGAGTAGAGTTTCCAAATGCAAACTGTCTGCACTGCTGTCCTTGTGCTGTGCCCCCAGAGATGTGAGGGGGCTCTGGTCACAGTTTGAGTTAGTGGGGTTACTTGCCCAGTCAGTTCTTGGTGCTCGAGCCTTGCTGGTGCTGCAGGGACTTGGAAGGGTGACAGGTCTCAGAATCATCAGCATCTCTGTGTGAAGAAACCATCCAGTTTCCCTGGAACTGGCACATGGAAAAATGTAAATATTTTGCCGGGGAGAAATCACTGAACTCGTTCTCATTGTTGCAACAGTTTGATTTCTTGCTTTGAACTGTGTGTGCAGGGCTGAGCCCTGTGTTTGTGTGGGTGCCTGCCTGTCCCAGACTGCCCTGCCCGGCTCCTGGCAGGGCTGGGCAGTGCCCTGGTGGCCACCTTGGTGTGAGGTGGGTGGGATGTAAGATGCTTCTCAAAGGTGCCGCATGAATATTCACTGTGTGCCAGGTGCTGGAAGGTGCCTTCGATCCCATCTGATCTCACTGGGCTTCATTGCACTTGTATAAATAAAAAATCGTTGCCTCAGGTTTTTCACAAAGCAGGACTGGTATTGGCAGTGGTACCTTGTTAAAATGAAGGACTGTCTGTCTTATTACAGATAATGTGAGGCCAACCTGCATTTTCTACTTTCTGACAATATATTGTACCAGATAAAGTCCAGTGAGACTTATGTGCAAGTTCAGTCACTTTAATACTGTTTTTCAAGATCTGAAGAGTTTTTGTTAGTTGGAGAGAGGTGAGAATTAGATATTTGCTTGCTCTTAAGTTATATGGTAATCTAAAAGTTGTCTCAAAGGACAGAAACAAGGAATTATGAAATCCTGTAGTTAGTCATCAGTGTGATTTGCATTGATGATATTTTTAACAAGTTCTCTGGTTTTGTTTGCACACATCCTGTCAGCATGAAGCTTGCCTTGTCCATGCTTATGGCAAATATGTATCTGTCTATATTATTTCTAGAGACTGAAATATCAAGTGTTTGAGTACAATGTGCTGCAGATTGTAAATGTATACTGTGTGCTTGTGGGTGGTTCAGAGTATCATGTAGTTCAGTTACAGCATTTCCTTCTCAAAAAATGCAAGAAAACTCTTGAGACTACAGTTAATCATGAATTAAAAGCAATATTAGGTGTTCAAATCCCTGTAGCATTAATTAACTGAAACTTAGATGGCCAATAGCTGTAGACACATCCAAGTTTAGGTACCTAATTTGGGATCCTCACGGCCACATACGGTCACCAGAGCCACCACAGGGTGATTCAAAGCTCTGAATTTAGAGCCTGATTCTCTTCTCCTGTCTATGTGAGGAATTGAGTTTCTTGACTTGATGTTTAAATTGGCTGCCTAGATTGAATCAGTTCTCCACTTCTCTCTGCCTGCCTGTTGCATCTTTGAAAGCACTGTTTCCTTCCTCTTGTTTTTAATTTTTTCTCTTTGAAAATTATCTAGGATTAGTTAGAGATAATGGACATGGATAGTGGATTCAAATGCTGGAAAATCCACCTAAGGAAAATGAAGATAGAAGCACTTTCCTCTCTATTGAAAAGTTGCACCTTGTTTCCGTTTTGAGCCTTGGTGGATCTGGCTTTGATTTCCAGACACTGGAACTCTGCTAGAGGAGGGAGCCCAGTAGCAGGAGATGTATTTTTCATGTGCAGGAATTAACTAGCTGTAATTATGTTCTTCCTTCACCTTTACACTCATAAATTAAATATCCTTAATTTCTTTTTTTTTTCCCAGGCATTTCGTTCTGTTTAATAACAATGTATGGTAATGCTCTTAAGCTGTTCCATGTTCAGTGTATTTTAGAGGTGTTGTGCCAGTGATGGGCACTAGTGGTGCACCTAGAAAAGGTGGGAGAGATGGGGGAAGCTTTTGGGGTGGGGTCTGGCCCTCAGCACTCCCTGGAGTGTCATGGCTTGAGAGGGGTTGGGGGTCAATGGACATTCAGTGTTAATTGTGCCTTGGAGAGAGCTCCCCAGTGCTGTGGGGTCAGTGATTGCAAGAAGTCCCAAAGGGGAAAATGGGGGTGAGGGAAGGAGAGTGTCATAGTAGTTTTTTTCTTGCCTTTTGTCTTTTTTGTCTTGTCAGTGACGTTAAGGCATTTCCCAGAGAGAAGAAAGAAATGGGGGAAGATATGGGTCGGTTTCCTTCTTTTACGGGCTTTTTTTGTCCATCCACAAAGGCCAGATTCCTTTTTGCTGCGTACAACTGTGAGATTTAGTGATGTTGTTTTTAACTTGCCAGCTGGAGAGAACCAGAAGGGAATAGCTTCTCTGCCCCGGCCCACCTCTGCAGCCCGAGGTCTCTTCCCGAGGCAGGAATACGTATCTGGTTATCCCATTTTCAATAAGAGCTGAGCTCTTCTTTTGTTTGCAAAGACGAGGGTTGCTTTTCTGTCACGTCAATTTATTTAGAGAGGAGACAGTGAAATCCCAATCTTCTTTTGTATTTTGTTCGGAGTGGATGACAGAGCCGTCATGTTCAGGGGAGGAAGGCTCAGATAAAGCAGCTCTGGGTTCCCGTGCCTGAATTCCCCCTTGCACAGTGCTCTGTCGTCTGTGGTCGAGGCAGTGTGTAAGGAGGCAGAATCAAGATTCCTGAGCAGGCTGCAAATTGAACAAACCATTTCTCAGTTTCCTGCCTTTTTTTTTTTTTTGCCCCCCTCCCCAAAGGATACAAAGGCATGGAACAAGCCATGCGAAAACTGATTTGCATTTCCATTAAAACTAGATAAAAACAGAAGTGAATGCTAATATGCAGCTTTTTGGCAAAGCTGCGAGTATGACAGTATTGCCATTAGGAGCACAAAAAATAAAGGTCAGCACATGGAAAATACTTGGATATGAAATCAATGGAAATTGTGCAGAAGATGACCAGTCCGTCTTCTGGTTCATTTTCTGTGTGCATCCTGATTCATGCAATTTCTAAGTGCTTATTTTAGCTATACACATGGTTTTTATTTATTTATTTTTAAACTGATTTAGGCTAGAAATAGTGTGCATTCCTTTCAAGAAGGTTTTGCTAAGGATGCCTGGTGTTTAGTGAATAATAATGATCAATAACACAAAACTAAATCCAAGACTTCTGTTTTGTTGCGTAATTAACCGTGAGCATTTGGTCCCTGTGCTACAGCTTTCCCAGACAGGATGAGTGAGGAGCACAGTAACTTTAGTACTAACATGGTACAAGCAGCTTAGAACACGTTTTGATGGCTCTTTACTCTTTTGGATCTGTAATACTTTTTTGGCAGCACCAAACATGGGAAATGCATAATCTTTCTGAGCAGCCAATTAAAATAATGACTTGGATGGCAAGTTCTTCTCCTTTTTCCTCCTGTGTATGGCTGTACCCTTCCTATCAAAGAAGTCGTATCTTAATTGGCTGTCCCCCTGCATCTGCTCATGCTGTCACCCCCTACAGAGAGGCACAGTGGTTAATTAAAAGGGAGTTTGTGTTTGTTTATCTCTGGAATTTCACTTGTGCTTTTATGGATGTTTCAAAGGCAGATGAGTTTTTAGAGACCTTGCTACGTAATTAATCTTGTAATATTATTACTTTAGAAAATGAAAAAATCTGAGTTCATGGGAGATTAATTGCTGGACTTGGAAAGGGTTGTGTGGTGAGACCCACCAGAGGAGCCAGTCTTCCTGGAAGGGTGATATGACCAACACAAAAATCAGTGTTTTTGCTGCACTGTTCTTCTAATGTGCTTCTCCCTCTGAAGGAGTGACTGCTCCTGGAAGCCACCAGATCTGCTGCCACACAGATTTTAGTCTATGGCCACTCAAATGAGCTTTTACATGGGGGAATGTTTTAAAATCATGAAACAAACTGAAGCCATCAACTCATTACTTCGAAGCCTGTATTTTTATAACTGTCTCAGGCCCTTTGGAGCTATGTGTCATCTTTAACTCTCTAAATTACTTGCAGAGGTCTGCATGGTTTTGTCATCAAAATTTTCATTGTAATCACTGCTCAAGTGTGATGGGATCCCCTGAGACACGTGTGGAGTTTTTCACATGGCTTCAGCTACCAGTGGTCTGGAAAATGTTGCTTTTCATTGTAAGAGAAAATGAGTGAATGAGGTTCTTGGGAGCAGCATTTTCCCAATGCCATGGCTTTTTTGCTGCCTCATATCCTTCCTCTTGTTCTGCCCAATGGAAGGCACATTGCCAGGGATTTGCCAGCTGGACTTTGGGAACTGCTTTTACAGCACAGTCATCCTGCCAGGCTCTTGCTAGGATTGCACTGACCTTGGGCTGGGAAAGCTGCTCTGTGCCAGGTCAGGTTCTGCTGAGGGGTTCGGGTTCTGCCTTGTGAGACCTTCTATCACTTCAACCCTCTGTGAAGCTGAGGGATGGTTAGTATTTCCCACCACTTGGATTTCGAAGATGCTTAAAATCAGATGATAGAACATTTAATCAGTGTGGGGTTTCTTCCCCTTCTTATTCCCCCTGCCAGGCTTCAACCACAAGACTGCTTAAAACAGTTGCTTATTTGCCAAAGTTAAACAAGGACAGCGTCAGCTCAGTTGTGACTGATAACAGTTGCACATACATATTTCATAGACCTGTGAGGGACAGTGTTGGGGTTTATCTTGCATGAAACAATGCTGATATCTCACTATTGGAACCATGCTACAGAGATGGGTGAGGAGTAGTAGAGCATAACTGTTACTGCGGTGGCATTGTGTGAAATGTGTGCAAAGCTAGAAACTTCGTTTGAATAGAAAGCTGCTGAGTATTTGGGATTGACTCAGTGATATTCTTTCATGTTGACTTGCTGGGCACTCAGCACAAATTAGTGTGGTTTAGTCCCTTCTAGGCTTTGGCAGTGCTGGACCATGAGCACAACATGAGCTCAAGGGCACAACAACAAAAAGAAGTAGTGAATTGAATTTATGCTGGTGGTACAGACCAGAAATAAAGCTGCTGGATAGATTAGTGGGAGTTGTAGTACTTAATCTACCTTCACTGGCTCATTAAATATCATGAACCTAAGAAAGAAGGTCGCTCTCTTGCCTTCCCTTAAGTTCAGAGTGATCTGACTAAAGTGGTCCTGCAGTGGTCTCTCTGGCATGCAGTAGGAGCAGGGATTGGAGCATGAAGTAGAAAGTACTTTAGATACGATGTACTCTAAGCTGCATTTCTGCTCCCCTGAGCCAGAGAATTTAACTGCATGTCTAATGTAGTTAGTGCAGAGGCAAATCGGTCCCTTGCACTTAGGTGCGGGAGAAGGAAGTCAGAAATCAAAACATGAATTGCCTGAAGTTTTGGTGGTATTTTCAGTTTTGGTTTGTTTGTTGATTTCTGCAGTTTAGGGAGAGGGGGTGTAAAGAGAAGCTCTTTTGGAGTGGAAATACTACAGGAGGAATAGGAAACCATTGAACCAATGGATTTTCTGTTTGCTCTGTGCACCCTGCTTTTCAGTTCCATTACAACACTTTAGACTTATGAAGGTGACCAGTGAAATTGTTTTGACAAAGATTCCTGCCAGGAGATAAAATAAGTTAGCAAAGAGCGACTGGAAAGACCCTACCAATTACCACATCTCCAACCTCCTTACTTAATTTTCTTGCAAGCCGAGGGAGAGGAGGAGGAGGAGGAACACACCTAGGTCAGAATGCTGCACAGGAGAACAGGGTTGCTATTAAAAGCCCTATAATGACTTGTATCGGTTTATGCAGATTCGCACTGCTGGGTTACTCTGTGCCTGGCACTTGGCAAAGCACAGATAACATTTAAATCAGGCAGTAAGTGTAATTAAGTACTACCCTTCAGCGCATCTCTCCTTTTAAGACATTTTTATACACTGTGATTTAGAATATGACAATTGGGTGAGATTAAAGCAGCAAATTGTGCCTATAAAACAAGCCCTGAGAATAGCAAGGGACTGTAAAATTTTATAAAGGGGAATCCAGCACATGCCTCCAATCCGATAAAACTTTTGTGAGCTGAGAGATTAACTGTGAAATCCAAATAAGATGATACAGTATGTGTAGCATTCAGATAGTAAATTACTTGTTATTGTAACAACTTATTTCCTCTACCTGGAAGATTTCTTACTGAACTTCTCCAGAAAAATCTCACCACGTGACTGATTCATTAACCACTGGAGATGGAGAGAAGGTAAGAAGTCACACAGGGGATGTCCCTGTAGAGAAAGGAATAGTGTAAATGTTGCATGGAAGATCATCTGTGCTGAAACACAGGCAGTCAAGCTTGTGATTGGTTTCTTCCTCAGCTTCAGGTGAGTTGTATTTGTGAAGGGACAAACTCCTTAGCTCATTTCAAATCCTTCGTTGGACTTGTTGGAAGGTTTTCTTGGGGAACAAAAATGTTGATTTATGTGCAAATTTTAAAATGTCTTCTGTGGGTCTTGACAGTGTTTGGCTGACTGGGTTCTGCTGCACTTTGAATGCATCTGAGCATCTTGATCACCTGAGACAAAAGGCTCTTAAGCCTTTTAGAAACTTCTAGGTTTGTAATTCTCAAATCTAGTGGGCCACAAGTCACCTCAACACATCATGTGTAGGTGAAAGCCCATGGTATCACTGGTCTCAGGGGTTTCTGCTGTTCATCACTGGTTGTCCAGGTGTTATGGCATTGCCCTTCAGTCGTTCTTATCGATCTCATGTGTTCTTCCTCCTTTTTCCACTCACACTAATCCTCATTCAATCTTGCACTGTTATTTTTTTTAAACTTTTTAATTAATTAATTGCCCTTTATCAAGAGCCATAGAGTCTGAGTCTATTCCACTTAAATGTCTGATGAAGGGATGCAGAACCCAAAAGCCTTCTTTTTATTTCCCAGTTGAATTAGTTGTAGAGAGAAATTGTGTTGCATTTAGCCCATTGAGTGTCAGTCATGTTCAAAGTGAGATTGTGCTTGTGGAATGGGGAGAAGGATTATGGTTGGCTTTCCTACTGCCTGGTATCCTTTGACCATCTTTGCTGTGTGTAGAAGAACCCAAACAACTTTGACACTTAGTTTTCATGATGTTTTATAAGGAAATAGTAAAACTGGAAGAAGAGGTTTAAATTATTCTGGAGATGGGTATTACTTTTCTGTAATAAGACAGTTGCATTTTAAAGGCTGAGCATCACTGCATTAGAAACAAAATCTAAGGCCAAGCCATGGATAAATAGCAGAGTGAGAGCAGAAATGGAGGTGAAACAAGTGGGAGCCTCTGAAAATGCAGCTGCATGGGCAGCCAAGCGTTTTGGAGGCACATGTCATGCTCAGCCCTTGCTTTGGTAGGGAGGATGTTTAAACGTGTGTTGCTTTTATGCTTGAGTTCATATTGAATTTTGGATTTATTATTCTGTGCCATAATTGTTTGAGATTGTTTTGGTATTGTTAGAGAGTTGTCAATACTTTTGAATCAACATTAAAAATGTTCTGGTATATAGAAATGTTGACCTTTTCTACTTGCTTGGTTTGAAAAGTCAATTCAAAATGGCAATGTTTTGTACAGAATGGAAATTCCCTTTTCTGTCAGAAGCAGGTACAGCTAAAGCAGATATTCTTGTCCTGCCAGTATACTGGTCCCATCTTTCATATCATATTTTCCTGAAGAAGACAGGAATTTGCTTCTCCATGTCGTCCAGGAAGGTCCTGGTTGAGTTCACTGCTGCAGGTCCTGCTGCATTTCCCTCAAATCACGGTATCAGTGCCTCACTGAATCAAACCAGAACAGCTAAAACATTTCAAAACATCTGTAGGAAGTCATTAGCATAGAAGAGATTTTTGAGAATGGAAGTCCCAGATGTTCTAGACAGTGTTATGACAAGCTGTCAGTGAACAGCACGTCGCTCCTGCTCCCGGTGGGAAGGCAGCTGCCTCTCGCACCCACTGCACTGCGTCTGCTGCAGGCAGAGCCCGATGACCTTCAGGCTGGGGCTCAATTCACACTCTGTCTGATCTGTCCTGAACTCTTAATTTGCTCAGTAACTGACTTCACAGCTCATCATGTTGATGCTCAGGGGAAGTTTTTCCCCATGGGATGACATTGATACCAATTTTTGCCCATCCCCATGTCCACACTTCCTTGCTTCTTGGTTGAGCGATCTGAGTGCACAGATTTCCACTAGGCATGTTCTAAGGGAAGCTTTGGGTGAGGTTAAAGTGGTCTTTGGGATTTTTGCCTTTACTGGTCATATGTATGTCAGTCCCTGTGTACCAGAGAGTTGGTCATCCAGCCCATAGCAGACTTCAGAGTGAGCTGGACCACAATTGAAACTGCAGTCTGAGAGTTGCCTGTGCTGATTTGTTTGATTAGGACTAGAAACCTTTAGTAGTTAATTTTTTCCTTAGTTTTTCCCAGGTTTTGCCCATATCTCTTGTTGCTTAATCTACTTAATTCAGAAGCATCAGCTTAATTTTTGCATTAGAGCTGGTAGGGAGTAAGCACAGAAACCAGTGGGATGTTTGTTCTATTTAGAGTGGAAAAGGCTTTATCTCAAAATTTAACCTTTAAACTGTATTTGACCTATCTGTATACTTCAGTATTAAGATTTGTTGTCTTATTTGAATTGGTTTATAATTGGTCTGTTGGGTTGGCTGTGCTTTTTGATTAAAAACAAAAAAAAGCAAAATATAATGTATTTTCTTCTCAAAGTAATGGTTGTAATTTTTTAAGTTTTAAAGCTCCTGAGAGCGATAAAAATGGGCAGAGATTAAAATAAAGTGAATTGCTCTGCCTTAACTTTGGGAAAATGTGCAGCAGGAGGAATGTCAGTATTCCATCTCAGGTAGGGGTTTGTGGGTCCAACTCCGTTAACATTAATGGGAGTTAAACAAGCAAATCCTCTGTGCATAGATGGGGAAAATGGGCCTATTAATTGAAACTGCTGCTCAGCAATTCAAGTGGTTATTTCCAGCTTTTCTGAGCAAGTGTGTGAGCGCTTCTGTATTCATGAATACATTTCAATACTACTGGGCTGTGTTGGGGCTCTGGCTCTGAGTCCTGTTTGGGCTGAAGAGCTGAATGCGTTTGGGATGTCCTGTGTAATCTAGGCCTGATGAGGAGGAAACATATTATTTATCCTCTGCCCCATCAAAGGAGCGTCTGACTTGCTGTGAGCGATGGACTGAGTGAAACTTTACAGTGCTGATGGGTGGCACTGCACTCCTCGTGCCTGGGGAGGGCTTCTCCAAGCAGATGTGTTGCTTGAGGAAAGGCTCGAAAAGGGATGGAGGAGTTATGGTTCTGGAAAATGCCAGCCTCAAATTGTGGAGCACACTGGTCATTCCTTTACAAAGAGCAGTGATTTGTCAGGGATTATTGCTTCATTAACTTAGATCCAGCACAGCGCTTAAATTATTTTAAAAATTTAAGAGGATTAAGACTAAGAATACTGATGGCTCAGGTGTTGGTTTGAAAAACCAACAGTTAATGTGATTTGTTGTTGTGAGCTGCACTTGTCTCAAATTATTTTTGGTCTTTCATTCTCTGTAACACTGTGTTTTGGCAGGTTTTTGCCCTTTGAGATTTCTGCATTAAATAATACATTCCATTAAAACATGAATAGTTTGTATAGTTTGGTTAATACTTGATTTGCAGTTTTGGTAAACAGATACAGGAAGTGTATGCAAGGCATGGTATAAGGTCTGAACTAAAAGAAAAAGTTTTTCCGTTTTGAGGTCTGTTTGGAAGCTTCTGCATTAAACCTTTCTGCCTCCCTCCAGTGTGACAAAAACACTTTGTGCTTATAGTTTGATGGGGTTTTTTTGGTGTGAATTTTTTTCTTTTAAGTATCATGTAATGGTGAAAAGCAAGTTTTTTCAGAGTAATTCCCTTTACTGTCTGCATTTCAGTGATAAAACCTCTCTTCGGTGCTAGGTTGTGAGTCTCTTGAAGTCACCAATAAATCATATCTCTTAAATATGTGCTTTATTACTTAAGGGTTGTGCTAAGACTGAATTCTGCAGCCATAGAAAAACATATTATCTGTTTCTGGGAAGAACAGTGGCAACAAAATGTGTTGCTGGATCTTCTCTTCAGGACTCGAAACTTCTGTGAGGAGCTGGATACAGAGGAAGGAAAGGAGGTGCAAATGCATATGGTGTTTGCATCCTTAGGATGCCACTTTTTTCTTATTAAATAAGAGAAGTAAAATGTCAGTTCAGGTATTATGATGTTATCATGTATTACCTACCTCACCTCAGAGAAACCTTGGAACATGAACAGATGGAAGAAGCATTAGGTGTACTGGGAAAAACAAAATGCAATGGAAAATAATTTTGGAGTCTACAAGAGCAGCATCAAACCTGGAAAAAAATTCCTTCTTGTGCTGTTTGCTCCTCAGGCTGTGCCTCCCTCTGGAGAGGCATCTGCTGGGTGAGCATTGTGTGGGTGTGCAGGGCAGTGGGGTGTGTGCAGACAGAGGTCTTACTGTGCGCTCAGGAGGGAGCCACGAGCATAGGACCGATATTAAAAGCCTCAGCAATATGGATGGCTTAAATGGATTTCCTGCCTGGAGAAGTCTGAGAGAAGAGTGCAGCAGGTTATCCATTTTGTCTTCAAACCATACTTATTTCCTGTATAGACGCGTATTTCATAATCTTCAGCTGAAACATGAAGTTGGTTCAAAATAAATGGCTATTTGTTATCATTATCATCATTATGTTTAGGCTGAGTGGTCAACACTTCTGGGAAGTAAAGTTTGCTTAAAAAAAACCATTCCTTGAATGTGCTGAAGACTGAGTCAGACTAGCAAAAGCCTTAGCATGACTGTACTTAATGCCAAATCAAGTAGTCCAAACTATTCCTCCTTCTCTTTATCAGTGAATTTGTATCTCCATTGCTATAAATTAAGCTAGTCATTCTTGTCTAATTATTGGTGCACACAGGGACCAGCTGTTCTTCTTCCTCATCTTAATCACTTTACACATTTGATGGTGATTCTTTCACGCTTTCCTGCTCTTCTCTTTTCTACACCGCTTGTTTGGTTATTTGTTTCATTTAACATGAATGTTTCATTTAACATGTTGGTGTGTTTGGCGTGCCTTCTACTCTGCTTTCCCTCATTTGACTGTTTAATGAGCAGTACCTAAAACTGAACACTGTCTGCCATCCAAAGTTGCCTCAGTGCTTAGGAGACGTTTTGACATGAAACATGGCTTAGATGACTCCTATGCAGTGTTTGTGGTAGCAGCACTTCAAAAATGTGATCCTAAGCACTGCTAAGAATCTGAGCTGTAGTAGTCCAAAGGTACAATATTGCACATCCTCTTGGCAGGAGAGAGTATATAGAAAGCTAAATATCAGGTGGGAAGTGAGTATGTCTTTTAAATCCAAGCACCCATGTCTTTTATACAATACAGAGCAGAAAACCTTAACAGGCAGTTCTGCTGTTGGGTGCATAATTTCTGTTTGAGCCAGAATATGACGTTCTAAAACACATACACTCTCTGTTTAAACACATGCAGTGAAGAAACTTTTCCAAAAAGAGGAGGAGGAGGAGGCATCCCAGTCACAGGAATTATTCTGTGCCTGTCTGTACCCCATGGGGTGTCTCAGGACAACCAGTAGTGTGTTAGCAACTAGACTGATCATAAGCTGAAGAGAAATGGATGTTTTTGAGCCAAGATAGCAGAACTACAAGTAGGTTTATTTTCGGAAGGATCGTCATGCCAACTGGCAGCACAAACTTGGCTGGGTGAAGGGTCTGGTGTGGCTGCAATAAAACATAAGGATACTGAATTTAGCAAAGGAGCAACAGGAATTATCACTGGTATTGTTGCTGGGGAGTACAGATGCAGTCTGGCATTTTATCAGCGTAATCTTAGTTTCAACTTCATGAATAAAATTTAATATAGGGAGCTTGGACTAGCTGGTGGTGGATTTATACCCAAAGAGCAGGTACATTTAATTTCAGTAAGTACATTGTGCTCCTCCTCATCATTTGTGTAACTTGAATGTTAACTGTTCAGTATCCACCAGTTTTTGGTCTTTCAGCAAACTTTCCTGTCATAAATTATATGTTGATATTTTCTTCCTGTGTATCATTCTCCTCAAATAAAAATGTGGATTAGTTTTTGAACTAATGGTTAAATGTCTGGACATGTCAAATGGGCAGAATTTGTGTAGTAGCTCATTTATCAAAGACTGGAGTCATACTGTAGATTTTTATTCTTGTATTTTGGATGCGGTTGTGGTTAAAGCAGGTCTGGACAATGACAAGTAAAGATGGGGTGGTGATGCACTTTCAGTGTGCTGTATTGCCCAGGTGAATGGGCAGGACAAGACCTACTGCCAGTGGGGAGCTGTGACATCTCCTGTGTTTCTGAGCAGAGCATTCCCGGGCTGTCTGAGGGATGTGGGTCTGTATTTAACTGGAAGGCAACTGCAGTCATGACATGCGTGTCAGAAGATGAAACCTTGGCTCCAAGCTGCTGCTTATATCTTTCCAAATTCACAATGATTCTGTGTAGCTCTGAATTCCACTGAATTCTCTGGGTGTGTTCTTGTGCAAAATGTTGAGTGAGCTTGCTCCGTGAGTCAGTGGAGCTGAGCAGATTGCATGAGGATGAGACACCTGGCTGGATCTCCTCCAGAACAAGAGGACTGAATCCTGGCAAAGTTTCCCTCATCTTCACTGGGAAGAGTGCTGAATGCTCAGGGAGTTTGCTGCAGTTCTGGCCCATCATTAAAAAGGTTGGTCAGAAATAGGAGTCTGCTCATGGACTGGAATCCCAAACAGGACAACTGCACTGTCCTAAAGAAAGGAGAATTGCAGACCCTGAAGGCAGTGTGGTAATCTTTAGGAAAGGCAATCAGCTTTTGTGTTAGCCATCATCAGCCCAGAGTGGAAGAGTTTTTTGCAGTCCACTTCAGCCAGTAGCTGTCAGTGTATGGATATAATTGTAGCTCAGTTGATGAGAACATTAGATAACTGAGAAGCCTGTAGGTAGAGCTCAAACATTTCATGTTAAAAAAAATAGGTTTTGTAAAAGTCCCACCTAGTTCTTTCTGTCTGACAAGTTCTATAAAAATATTTTTAGACTCTTAAATACTTCAGTCCTCCTCATATGAGAGAAAATGTCTTTAAGCAGACCATTTTCCTAACGATGGCTACTCTATGGCACTCTGCTTTCAGTTCCAAAATGCGCACAGCTCAAAAAAATGCATTTTAACCGCGTTTCATATCTTTTAAATTGATTATTGGTACCTTCGAGCATTCTGGAAAAAGACTTTCTCTGTAGTGCAGATGGGGAAGAGAAGAAAATACCTAATAATGAAACATTCCTGTGAACCCAGTAACAATACGGCGGTGTCTGGTTTTGACCTCTTCTAACCCACATCCCTGTGCTTTTATCTGTCTTTTAGATTCACTTCTTTTCTTCGGTAAAGCTCATCACAGGAAGAGCTTTGGAGGAAATCTCTTTTGTAATGTAGATCTTGGAGCGAAGGGCTTGGAGGGAAGTTAAAGATCCCGTGTGCTGTGGAGGATCAGCGCTGGGTTTATAAAACCTCACAGCCCTTTTTAACCCAGTGAGTTACTGGGTTATGGAAGTCAGTGTGTGTGAATGTCATCCTTGTGTTTAATGGCTCAGTCTGTGAGAGGCTGGAAGGTCATTGCTGATTATGCTTATTTATGATTTTATGGTTAAACATTTTTTTCCAATGCAGTTACTGCTCTTTCTGTCATACTGGCATCTATGACCAAGATTTTTGTTCCCTTGGGCTAAATCTTGCCCTGGTGCACACCGAGAGATGGTCATTCCTTTTATAATATACGTGGGAGGAGTTGTTGAGCAGAGGTCTTGTCCAAGGCTGGTCACTGGTAAAAGCCTTGAGGGAATTCACTCGTGTAACTGTGGGAATACATTGAAAACCATCACAGCCAGATAGCAAAGTGCCTTTAGTGAGTGAGGTCACTGATTTCTCTTGAGATGTGTTGTATGCACAGTTGCCTTCAGCTCGGCAGCTCCACTGACAATATATTGTGTTTTCATCCTGGTGAAGGTGCAACTGCTGCATCTCCTGGTGTCCCAGTCACTGCCTGAGTACCCAAACCTGCAGCCCTCCCAGGGAGGGAGGTCTGCTGCAGATGTTGGTTCCTGTGTAGATCCCAGCCTGAGGGAATCCCTCCCGTGCCCTGTATTCCACCAAGGTCTTTTTGTGAGTGCTGCACTTTCATTCCCTGCCTTTTGGCATGCTTAAATCAAATTAAAGGTAAGAGCAGAGTTCCAGCAGACTTCTGGTTTAAGTCTGGTCCTTCATCATTTACAGTCTAAAATACCCCGTAGGAAACTTAATGCTTTATGTAGACCAACTGCAGTCCCATTTGCTACACAGATAATAATAAACCCTGAGATTAGTAAAGGTTCTTTTCTGAATTAAAATATCACTTTGGGGAAAAGCTGTCTGTCTCCACTTGCTGTTGTGCATAGTCAGTGTCTCTTCCAGCTTGGATTTCTGCCAAAGCTCTGGCTCAGGGATTTCTCCTGGCCCTTACAGGTTCTTATTGGTGTTGCTTGGGTTGTGCAGAAGAAACTGCAGAGTGTCCTTTGAGGGGAGGGGGGTGGAGTGGGATGGGATTAAGAAGTTGTAGTAAGAGAGAATCTTGCAAAGGTTTGGTTTATCAGACAGTATTGAGGAATGGAATAATACCTGAATTGTGGATGTGCTTTTTTTTTAAATGTGGCTATGACAACTTGTTTTAGTAAGAATCCTTTACCCCTCTGCTTCTCTTCTTCACTTCTTATAGATACTGAGCACAATTTTCAAACTTGGACCAGTTCAGTCTAAGATTTCTTTGGATAAGTATCTGGCCTCTAAAATTAAAAAAAAAATAAAGATCCCAAACCCATCTTGTGCTGTTTCATTTGTAAACTGGCCTCACCCTTCAGCTTCTTCCCTGGGTCTTTTCCCTGGGGCTGTGTTGGAGTCCTGAAGCTGTGAGAGCATTGAATGTTTTTTTCCTTTCTGGAAGAGGTGCTCCAGTCCCTGGCTGTGAATAATGCACGAGAAGTTTATTTGCTTGTGTGTGGGAGAAATCTTCACTTCCCATTCAACATCGGTCTTGTCCTTTCTCTTGGATGTGACCTTTCTTCCTCTCGTGGGGTTTTTTTGTTTGTGGGGTTTTTTTTTGTGGTTGGTTTGTTTTTGTTTTTTGGGGGTTTATTTGAGCGCCTGAGAAGGCCATGAATTCACTTTCCTTTGCCAGTCGCAGGGGGGCTTTTTCAAGGTCAGTGTTTCACTCATTTCTGAGTTTGGCTTGATACATATTTTCTCATCTTAAGCAGTTCTTGAGGGTGTTGAAACACTGTGGTGGTGTGGAGCAGCATGAGGAGAGCAGGTGTCCCCTGGTGGGTGTCCCAACTGGGGAATTGGGGGTGATTGAGGACCATCTACCCAGGGAAAGCACCTCAGAGGTCCACAGGAAAGGGTTGTAGCTTCAGGCACTGCATCCACAAGGGTCAGAGATCTGTTGCCATTTTGTTTTTGGCCTCATGACCAATGCGTGTTGCAGGCACTGGTAGCTCTCTCAACGTTGTATTGGTTGGCTTGCTTGGAGGTCCATCTACATTCCAGTGTGTGGAACCAGCCCCTTTTCATTTAGGTGGTAGTCTAACTTCAGTGCAGATGAAGGGAAACTGTGGCTTTAGAGCTGAATGAGTTGGAGAAACTCATTTTTAGTATGTGCAGAATTAATTTGATTGATCACATTTGACACCAGTCAGGGAAGAGAGAAGTGTTCAGGCTCAGAGAGCAAGAACACATTCCAAGTTGTTTTTCTCTTCTATATCTTCTGAATATGATGAATATTTTTCCCCTCAGCTTTCATAGTCTTCTAATAAATGCTTTTCCTCCATTAAATTTTTAAAAATGAGATTCTCCATGTAACAAAATCCACAGTTTAAAAATAACTTCTGTGATGTACTTTTATGGTGGCAATTTCAAAGCCTGTGGAGATGGTGCTGGAAGACGCTTCTAATCTAATAATGAAATGTGTACAGTACACACAGAGAAGATAGTAGCTGGAATCAGCTTATTTTTCCTTTCTTGTTTCTTGCTTCTTCAGCTATTTTTGGTATATTTCCCTTTTAATTGCAGGACAGAGCTGAGGAATGTAGAATTGTAGTTGTCATAAAAACCAGAAGAAAAGGTCTGTTTCCATAATCTTGTGGCTTCTTCTGCTGCAGAAGTCTACTGGAAATACTGCATCCTCATTTCAGAAATGAAAAGTATAATCTGCTTCATTTCTAACTGCTGTCAAATGCTTAAACTTTCCTTTTTCCAGCCCTTACTCAGAACATGTTTTCAGTTCAGCTGGGAATGTTATTGCTAACTGATGAACAAGCCTGAATACTGAACGTGGCAAACGATTGACATTTTTAAAGTTAATCATAGAAACTCTTCATCCAGAAGCTGCTGAGGCTGCTCTGGATGCTGATATACCATCTGACACCAGCAGTGAAGAGTCTGTACGATGTCAGCTCAAGACGAGTGGCTATAAAACAACTAAAAAGAAATATGATTCCCATGACACTAAGTCATCATTTGAGTCAGGCAGACTTTCTTGACTGGGAGACTTACAGAACACACATTCTTGCTAATACATGCACACTCAAAGTAGTGGAGTTTGAAGAGCTCCTCCTGTACAAAGTTTAAAATACCACGTCAGCAAGAAATTGTCCAGCTAATTAAACAAATTGCATCAACTGGTTTTTTTTTCCTTATTGTGATATATTCCTACATTTCTGCAGAAAGAAATAAGATAACTGGTACATCAAAGAGGGTGGGGATTTGGGTGAAACTTTGTATTTGGGATGAAGATGAAAGATATGCAAAAAAGCCAACACTGGGTTTAGAAATGCAATTCATTCAAGGGGAATTGGACTCCTAACTCCATTTCTTTCTCTGGAAACACTATGCTCTGATTTTTTTGAAGCCTTGCTCAGTGTCTACTTTGCAGGTACTGCTGTGGTTGTTGCTGTTCTGTTCTCTGCTAAACCACAATGCTGAGACCTAGCTTCTCGTCCTGGTTTTTTGACTCAAATCGAGCTCTTTATCTTTGACTAATTCAATGTGTCTGCTAGGATGTTGAGTTTTCTCAAGCTCCCATCTGCAGGAATGGCAGTCAAGTGGGGGAGTCCAGACTCCTCGCACTCATTCTCCCAGTCTGCAGTGGGACAGCCCAGTACTTCAAAGTAGCAAGTGAGATTTTTCTTCTTGAAAGCAGAATTTACTTTGGTTTTCTTTCCGTGACTTGGTATGAATTCCTTTAGCTGAGTTATTATTACTTTGCAGGTTACCCCAGTTCTCCTTTTGTTCTTTCTGACTTTGAACTTCCCTTTTGCTCTCGAAGAGCTTCCTTCAAATAGAGGGTGTTTTTGGCTGGGTGAGATCACTTTGCAGAGCCGTGTCAGCCCTCACCATGCTGGGAGCAGGCACTGCCTCAGGGGGCTCTGCGCTTAAGTGTTGTTTACACACATTTCAGATCTACTGATCCTGCAGCAGGGAAGTGGGAAGAGTAATTGAAAGGGTTACACTCTGTGCTTGACAATGCGGGTTTTTAGCATTCACTGAAATGAGCTGCCTCTCTGATAACAGGTAGTGTTGGGAGACAAACTCTTACAGATTCCAATATTTTCTAGGGTAGCTGTTTTCCCCTTAATTCCCATTTTGATGAAAACTTCGCTATTATGAGAAGCAACTTGATTAGCAGAACCCTTCCACTATTGTGTAATCCTTTCATCTGCTGAGATGTTTGAGAAATATTTTGCTGGTGATAACACAGGAGGCTTTTAGGTGAAGTTACAAATGGCCTCTGTCATTTCACACAGCCTTGCTGGGTGCAAGGGCTGAGGGTCCTGGTGGAAGCTAATGCATTTTGCACTGCCCCATTTTTCATACCTAAAAAGTGTCCCCTAGGATTAGCAAACGTTCCTCTCTGAATTATCCATCTCCATTGGAATTTCTGCCTCTTCTTTATCCTGCTGTTCTTCCATAGAAAGAGTTGCCTTTAGCAGGCATCTTGCTTGTGTTCTTCAGCCTATGCAGGATGCTCTTCAGCTGAATGTACAAACATGGGAAGAATATCTGTGTTCTTGTGCATTGAAAATATTTCTCTCATTGAAACAGTGGGCTGTAAATCTATTTATGAAGATCCTACTCGCATGGAAACAAGTGCTGATTGCATCTCAGTTAGGACAGATCAGCTTTTTTGGGGTTTGATGCTGTCACCTGTGAACTCTGACACAATCTAATTTAATTTGTAACTGCATTGTGGAGACTTTCAGTGGTTAATTACATCTCTTCCAGAGGCCAACAACTTTGAGGTTGTTGATATTTTCAGCAGGGTTTACAAGCTTAAATACATAGAATAGCTCAAGTACAAATCCCATTGATGCCCCCAATGCAAAACAGCAACATCAAAATCACAGTCTTGCTTTTGGCTTAAAGAAGATGCTCCCTTTGCTATACTGCTAGACACGGCCTAAGATATTTTTTGTGTTTAAAATCTATCAGTTTAAGAAAATTCCTATATTGCAAATTTGACAAAAAAAGGCAAAAACTGAAAACAACCCAAACGACTAATCTTAGACATCAGAGTAACAAATCTGAAGGATTAATAGGTATTTCTAAATTTCAAGCTTTATAATTTAACACTTGTTAGGTGTTTTTTTGTTGTTTGTTTGGTTTTTGTTTGGTTTTTTTTGATTTGTTCTGATGTCAGACTGAGCATCTTTGTTCAGTCTTCTGTCAGAGTGGGATTTGCTGAGCATTTTGAGTAATAGTGATGCTACTTTATTTCTGCTCTGGTGTTCTGGGAGATTTGTTCAAGGGCAAATCTTCCAGGAATTTTATACAAGAGGCAACAGAAGAGAACACTTATCTAACAGAGCCACAACTTCACTGTCAACTATAAAAGACTATTCAACAGATTCCAACTTAGATTAAAAGTCAGCTGAGAAGAGAGGCAAATATTCCTGTAGGCACAGGGCATCCCTCTGAAGAGAAATTGTTGAAAATGCAAATGGCTGAAAGAGAGTTCAGTGTGATTGCTTTGTATTTCACCAGCGCTGTGGTTTCATGTGCCCCAGGTCAGCTCTTAGGAGATTTACAGAAAAGATTTCTGGAAGACCTATGGCAGCTTTTCACATGCCATCTTCAAAATCCTCCTGTTTCCTTTGCAGGCAGAGTCACCCTTGTGAAGGGCTCCTTCAGGGGCCTGGATAACAGATGCCAGCACGGCCCCCTCGTGCAGCCTGAACAGCACAGGGCAAGTGCTGGAGAAGAAGAAAAGCAACTTTTTTTCTCCTTTTTTTCCTCTCCCAGCTCAGAGCTGTCACAATCACTCTTCCAGTTGT
Organism: Grallaria varia; assembly: GCA_013396735.1. Classification (NCBI taxonomy): domain Eukaryota; kingdom Metazoa; phylum Chordata; class Aves; order Passeriformes; family Formicariidae; genus Grallaria; species Grallaria varia. The sequence continues at coordinate 265,935 of VWZG01003763.1, forward strand.
GAAAGTATCCCTGACAGGACATCACATCTTAATAATGCCAAACATCATCTTCACCATAGCTTATATAAGTAGGCAGGGGGTAATAACCAGTTCAGACTCCATTGTGAGGCCATCAGTTAGATGAGGAACAATTGACCTTTCAGGAAAAGCTGTACAATTAGAGGCAAACTAGATAAAGTAGCAGACAAAGTAGAGTGGAATTGGAAAGCAGCATATTTGCATCAGGTAAGAGCAGGAGGATGCTGGGGCTTGAGTTTTTTCCATCTTCAGGTAGAGAAAATGCGTCCAAAATCTACTTCTCGAGAGGTGGGTTCACCACAACTGTATGCTCAGGAGAGTGTGATAAAATTGACTGAACCTAGTAGTGGGCACTGGAGAAGAAAAGGTCTTGAAATTAAACTGTTTGCAAGATACCATTAAAGTCTGTCTGGTCTTCAATTCTGAATTTGAGGAAAGAAAGGGAAGGGAATAGTTTGAAACAGTAGTCTGATGCCTTTAAGGATTTAAAGTCAAAGTGGGGAGGGTGGAGTGCTGAAGATGGAGACAAGTTCACAAATACTATTCATGACATTTTATCTGAAAATGTCAAGTGCTAAAGCTCTGGAAATACTGCTTACATGGTGCATGCAGCACTGCATAATTGAAGGCACTGGAGAGTTAAGGAAATTTGTACTTTCTGGCCTTTATTTACTTAAAAATAAAAACTTTGTCAACATTGTATGTACTCAGCAGTACATACAGCACTAAATCTCAGTGCAAAGTGCTGAGATTTCAGGGATAGAGCAGAGGTGCTCCCTATGGCACCGTTCCCTCTGATCTCAGAAGTTAACCTTTGGCAGCCTTTGCCCTTACTTTTCATCCATCCTGTCCTTTCCTGAATTCCCGGGGATGAACACTGCTGCAATTTTTCTCTGAAACTGAAAATATGTGTTTGACATGTGTTGGTATGTGTCAAAATTTATCTTTATTTCTATCACTGAGGAAATGTGCATTACCAAGTGTTGAAATGCTAAAGTGGGAATCTTGGAAGGGTTCTAGCTCAGCCATCTCTGAGGTCTTGTATTATTTTGAGATAAGAACTTTATTCAACCCTGGGCTGGTTTTATTCACGCTGCACATCTCTACCCAGGAGCAGTTCTGTCAAAATGTTGGGCAGGACACTACTGATGTTTGTGTTGGTTTCCCTGTGCTGGTAATGGGTGTAGCAGGAGAAAGTGTTTTCTGCACAAACACCTTTAAGAATCGTTCCTGCGTGAAAGAACTTCCTGCAAACTGGAGTTTCCATACTCATTATGTGCTCACCTTTGCTGCTGTGGCATCAAGATGCAGTGCAATATGACTTTTGTAGATGATGTCCAGATCTTCCTCCACTGAGGTAATCTAGTTTCTATGAATTTCTGTCATCATTCTCTGCTGCTTCCTCACGAGAGGAAGTGGAGGGGCAGGCACTGATGTCTCCTATCTGGTGGCCACTAATAGGACCATGGGGAATGGCATGAAGCTGTGTCAGGGGAGGTTTAGGCTGGATATTAGGGAGAGGGTGGTTGGGCACTGGAACAGGCTCCCCAGGGCAGTGGTCACAGCTCAAGGTGCTTTCATGCAATGCTCTCAGATACATGGTGTGATTCTTGGGGTTGTCCTGTGCAAGGCCAGGAGCTGGACTTCAATAACCCTTGTGGGTCCCTTCCTACAGTATTCTAAGATTCCATGATTCTTTGGCTATGGCTGGTATTTGTCTCTTGATTCTGAACTCTGACCCAGAGATGAATGAATCTCTTTCTTCCTCAGTTCCTTGGGACCCTGTAGAAACGTGACCACGTTTCTATAGGATTGCGCCTGAGAGAGCCTGGAAATTGATGCTGGAGAGTCCCCACCCACTCCTGTTTTCTTCCCCATGGCTTAACTGACCCCTGCACCACTGATAGACAGAAACCACCCTCCAGAAATGTTGCTGGGTTGTCGGCAGGAATGCTGTTCAAAAGAACCAACATGTGGGGCATGCTTTCCTAGCAATGGAGGAGAGCCAGTTTGTGTCAGCTGCATTAGGAAGATTGTTCCAGAACGGTTCATCCATGCGTAAAGTTGCCCCCTATAACTCTGCCCAGGCTGAGGAGCTCAGGGAGATCTGCTGGCAGCGGCGCCAGCAGCTCTTTCATCCACCCAATTTTCCCGAGGTGCTGGAGGTCAGAGAGGAGCAGATCTGTAATTTGCTTGTCTGAACCAGTTCTTCTGCCTTGTTTTGTATAACTAGGGAGTTCTCACACTGCGTACCAAACTTCCACAGACAAAATACCAATACTGCAGAATTTCAATGGGCAAACTGAGCTCCTCGCTCTGCAATATGCATTATACAAAAGTGTGAGATAGAGGAGGAGAGCACTTGTTGCAGACTCCCCTTTGGAAATTCGTCAGTGTGACAAATCACCTGGCGTACAGTGCACCTTGCCATGAGCCCTATGGTTGTTTACCTTTAAATAATTACAAAACATGGGGTATTGTGGGTTTTTTTTTCCCCTCTTTTAAGGAAAATATTGTGGGAGTCACTTTGGTTTCTTTGAATTCAAACTTTACCAGCATCCTTTTTCAGTGCATATGTTGGAGGAAAAAAATGCACGTTTTCTCTTAGTCAAAGCGAACTAGGTATGCTCATTAAAGCAACTCACAGGATTATGCACAATTATTTTTTTTCCTCAGGATAATGATTTAATTGCTTTGATTTTGTTTTGTTCATATCCTGGGCAGAAAAATGATGATAGAAGAAAATCCCTTTAGCTATTCTTTTTCATATAGTGTATGCTTCAGTATACCTTGTACAACTTGCCTTGTGCTAACCTTGCCTTTCCAGTGTTCTCCTTAGAGATTTCACTTCCTAAAGTTTTAAGGCTGTGTGTTTATATGTATAGATGTGTATATCTATGTATGTGCACACACAGAAAAATAAAACCTGTAAAATTATATAAATAAATATATAAAACTATTTTTATGTGTGTGTATATTCGTACACGCATATAAAAATAAAATAAATGTTGGCTTTCACTTTAACTTTGAAGGTGTTTTGTTTTCTTTCAGCTCCAGCAAACTGGATTGAATTACAACTCTATTGAATGCACTTCTATTGCACCTTCCCTCAGGGATCTAAACCAATTTTCTCACCATTGCTAAATGCTGAACTTCCCCTGTGCCCTCCCAGAGTAAGAAGGATGCTGCTATCTGTGCTGCAGGGTAGGAAAATTAAGGGAAGTGTCGAATGCCACATACTGTTTGGAAGAGACAGTGGCAAGATATTTAGCTCTTGGGTTTGAATATTGTTGTGTATTCACACAGTTATACTTTTATGGGAGAGGGGAAGCTTTTCTACTTAAAACATGTAGTTTTAACGTGGCAAAATGAGGGGCCATATTTACCCATGTAGCAGGGTGGCTGCAGGTTTGGTCAGTTTTTGCTCAGTTTCTAGCAAGAATATTCTGTGCGTTTAACAAACAAAGGGAGAGTGCGATGCTATTAACCATCCTTTGGTGAGTCCACAGTGCTTGTGGTCCTAAAAAACTGTAAGAAGAAAGCTGACTGCAGGAAGGTTGGTGGTTAGGTTAATATATGCTGTAGTGGAGTCATTTAAAATAATCCAAGCAAAGAGAGGAGATTTATATAAAAGTACATTTCCATTACTTGTGCCTCTGGCGCACTGTCTCATGCAGCATAGCAAAAACCTAACAACATTATTCTTGTTTCTTTTTGTAACATCCATAGCCTTTAGTACTGCTTTCCTTTGTTAATTTTCAGAAGATTAGTTGTTAATTAAGAGACATAATTGACTCAGAGGCGAGTCTTGACTGAAAAGAACTTGAAGAACATGACAGGAGTCTTGTGGTTTGGTTTTTTTAAAAATTATTATTATTTTTAAAACAGGATCTAATTTTGAGCATGTCAATATCCAGTTGAAATTTTGCTAAGTAGAGTGGGATGAAAGCTCCCATAGATGTCTTCATGGCAACGGCATTTTGCCTCTGCTTTTCTTAGCTGGAACAGTGGAACACTGGGGCAAGCCTAATTTTTGAGTGAGTGAAAGAAGTCCATTTGGAAGCAAGGAAAGCAGACTTGCAAGTACAGTTGTTTTTTTTTGTTTCCTCTCCACCATTTTTTCCCCAGGAGACTCAAGATCAGTTGTTAAAGGTGCTGCCATACCTGTGGTGTTTAAACCCACTTGTTGTTACACTTTATGTAAGCGCTTAGCACCTGGTGAGCATGTAAGTGAAGTTACTTCATAGTCTGGCTACTTGCTTTGGTACTGAAATAGAAGCAACTTTCTTCTAAAAATCCATCCCAAAGGGCCAAGACCTAAGTGTTTTGTATTCCCATTGCTTTGACTGGAAGTTTTTCCTTACTAAGCATTTTGGCATTGAGCTTGCTTATGGAGCCTGGCACTTCTTTTACATGGGTCCATTAATTTCGATCCTGCTAAGTGTGCATTCCTAATTGCACTAAGTCTATGTATGTAATGAGATCAGAGGAAGGAACAGATCTAGAAGGGGGGAAACTTGGTATTGTGTGCTTTAAAGCTGTGGGATTGAGTGACTGTCATTTTGGCTGTGACCTTCAGATTGGTGAAGTGAATGTATAGCTTTGAAGAGACACGTGGTATGATTAATCAGGGCACTTCATTACACATAATTTTCAATTCTACAGTCAAATCTTGTATGTGGGTGAATGTTTTTTATTTTAGTTTTTCTGCAGATCATCTCTACTGGCTGTACCTATTTACTCCCTGATGTCTGTAGGCTCTAATAAATTGAAGAGTTGAGGCAGACATTTCCTTAGGCAAGAGCTCTCCCTCAGCTGGTGTTGCTGGTGAGACCTGCCTAGACTATAAAAGGCTCAGAAAAGGGGACAAGCTTTTGGCTGGAAGGCATAAGAGACTTTGACGTTCCCCCTTCTTCTCTTTTCTTGGATGTTTAATTTGCATTAGGAAACAGAGAAGGTCGTTGGATTAATAAACAAACAAAAAAAGGACTGTTTGAATCTGAGATACCCGTAGAAGTCTCCTCTTGGTAGTGTTTGCACTGATATTTGGGGAGAATTGAAGATGTGACAGCTTTGGATTTGAATGCAGAAAGAAACCCCACCCACAAATAAAAAGACCCCCATGGCTTTCATTCCCATGGTGTTGCTGTCTTGTACAAATACTCAGAAAGAATTTTTATAATTTTGTGTTTATTAAGAGAATATATCTTTCACCGCCTCCTGCTTCCTTGCTCTCAAAAGCCCGCTTGACTCATTCTTAATGCCATAATATTACAGGTCAAACAAGAGATCTCATGTAACACAATCCATTGTAATTTCCTGAGCAGTAGCTGCATCCAAGCCAATGGCTTTCAGTTGACTGGATAACTTGGCTTTTAGCCTCTCTTTACCCAGAGGCTTGCCTCTTGGAACTGGGCTCAACAGCTACTACTTTTTATTTTTGTTTTTTTTCTTCTTCCCATTTTCCAATACGATCACAGGCAGAAGCCTGTTAATTGAAAGGGAAAGGTACAGAGAGATGAGGATTGCTGGACATAATAGCCTTAATATCCTCACAGAAATACCATCACTGTGGTCATGGGAAGAAGAATTGTGATCCTCCCTTCATCTTTAGAGAGAAGAGAAGATCAATATAGAGCCATGAAATGGTTTGTGCTTGAAAGACTTTGGAGCTCATCTCATTCCAACCCCCCTGAACAGAGACACCTTCCACTATCCCAGGTTGCTCCAAGCCCTGTCCAAACTGGCCTTGGACACTTCCAGGGATGGGGCAGCCACAGCTTCTCTGGGCAACCTGTGCCAGGGCCTCACCACCCCCACAAAGAAAAATTTCTTCATATTTCAGCTAAACCTGCTCTCTTTCAGTTGAAAGCCATTCCCCCTTGTCCTATCACTGTCTACCCTTGTCAGAAGTCCCCCTCCAGCTCTCTTGGAGTCCCTTTAGGTACTGAAAAGTGCTACAAGATCTCCCCAGAGCCTTTTCTTCTCCGGGCTGAACAACCTTGATTCTCTCAGCCTGTTTTCATAGCAGAGATGCTCCAGCCCTGTGATCATCTTCATGGCCTCCTCTGGATTAACTCCAAAAGGTCCGTGTCCTCCTGCGTTCCAAGACTAAGCATTTGTAGACAGGACAGTATAGTTAAAACTTCTGCCTTGTTATCACAATGTTACTTTGAGTATGTCATCCAAAAAAATGGGTATTACAAACCAAATAGAGTAGAGGGAGCATCAGCAGCGAGGAATTAAGGTTGGGTCCCTCAGGACGTTGCTGCCTTGTTCTTCTGCTGCGCAGAGAAGGGAACAGCCTCCTTGTCCATAGGGGATGAGGCAAGAAATGATGGGCTTCAGTTGCAGCAAGTGAGATTTACTTTTGTGACCAAAACTTTCCAGGGTGAAATACTCCATTAGATTGCTTGTGGGGGTTGTGGCAACTCCATCTCTGCAGGTCTTTAAGAATATGTTAGAAAAACATCTGTCAGGAATGATATCTGTAGAGCTGCTCCTGCCTTGGGGCACGGAGATGGACTAGATGACCTCTGGAGGTCCCTTTCAGCCCTGTTTTCTATGAACTCTAATCCAAGACTTTTCATTACTCATCCCTTGAAGCCCCAAAGGTGACAGGACTATCACACTTCATTTTTACCCTTACAGAATCTTTTTTGCTGGATGGTTTTTATTCATTTGGAGAGACTGGCTTCAATTACATTTGTCGTATGATTCTTTTATAGCCTCTATTTACTTTTTTTTTTCCCCCCAGTCCATCCCCTCTAGGTCTTTTCTCTCTGCTTTTTAAATGGATCCTACTCACTTCAAAACTTTCTGAAAGCAAAAGTAACTCAAAACTTTTTATTTTACAAAAATAGGAATTTCAAATTAGACGAAATGAGAGTTGCTGTGAAGTACCAATGCCATATTAAGTGGTGCAACAGGTACAGGAATAGGAACTGGTTTTGCCTTGTTAAAATAAGATAAATGTGGATAGGAGCAGATGATAAGGGGAGCTGTCCAGAAGAGAGGCTGTTTTGCTTGTTTGTGCAGATCTTTGGTACAGTGTTGCCCTGAGCTGTAAGAGCTGCTCCAATAAGCTCACTCATGATGGGAAGCACATGAGGGACCAGAGGCATGTGTAGAGTCTGCACATGGCATTGCTATAAAAGAACTGAGATTTGTGCTTTGAGGTGATAACATGAGGATTTAGGGGTGATTAAAAAAACACAGTAAATTAAAAGATAACCAAAACTGTGTGAACCTCTAAGTAATGGGGTTTTATTCAGGTGGTATTGTGGCAGTAAGTGCCCCACACAGTCCTCTTTCCCTGACACTGCTGAGTGTGTGACTAGCTGGTGTGAAACAATAGGTTCTCATTATATTTGCCCTTTTACTTCTCTTCCTGACACGGAATTAAATTTGTTTTGTTATTGGTGTGTGATGGGTTTTAAGTGCTTTCCTTGCAGGATTGCTTTAGGGCTTCCCCAGCTCTCAATCTGGGTTAGTAAAGTGGAAGATTGCACAATAAAAGCGAGGTGTCAGGCTCCATGTAAACAAACGTCCTGCTTTATTGCATAGTAGTTTTCCAGTTGAGCTCCAGGATGCCTTGATCTGTGAAATAGCTGAGCTAATTCTCCACGTGTCTGAATGTAATTGCGACAGCCATAGTTGTAGAGGAGAAGGTGCTTGGAGCAGTGTCCCTGCTGTGGTGACTGCCCTGCTCCTGCAGGCTGGGTGTGGAGAGAAGAACAGTACTCAGGACATCGTGCTCGTTTCAACAACTACCCGTGACTTTCTTGGCCTCCTGATTGACCTTCTTCCTCTTCATCCGTGGTTTAAACCGACAGTCAGACGATGAGAAATCCCTGGAAGCGTTTTGCATGGGGCTGCTCAATGTGTAGTGATTCACTTGGTTGTTTTACATTCCCCTGAACATTTTCTGTTCAGTAGATGACAGTGCATTTGCAGCAGTGGAGCAGAGGGTGTGGAGGGATGGAGCAGAGGTGGAGTGCCACATGGAGGTCTCGTGGGCACAGGATTGCATTGTGAAGCCTGTGCTCGTCACTGCTAATCTCTGCTACGTGAGGCAATGTATTTGCAGGATTTTCAAGTTTGACTTTGTAATAGTACTTAAATCATGAAATTATCGTCCCTCCCTGCTCTGAACTTTTAAAAAAGTTGACTAACCCAATTGTGTTATTTTTCTGAGGAGCTAACTCTTTTATAGCTAATTATTCCATGCTCAGTGATATGTTCTCAGTGCTATTTGCTTCCTGGTTGAATTTGATGCATTCTATTTAATTATGCAGTTTGAACATAAAAAAAGTAGGCGAAAACTCATTTTGGGTGCTCCAGGTTGCAGGAGTTGCCATGTCTGCTTCAATCTACCTGCTCCCTCTAAAGGGACCCACAGACCCCTTCAGCAAAGTTAGGAAGGCAGAGCTGGAGAGGCTCGTCTTTATGGAGACCTTGATTAATTTTTTCAAAGTGTGACCAGAGCTGCTGTGTTACAGAGCTGTCAAAGACCATACGTACAGAAGCCCTGTCATCTGAATTTCGAAGTCAGAGCCATATTTTAAGAGACTTGCCCTTTTCATCCTATCTGGTCTATGGGGGAGTGTCGCTGTGACTGAGCCCTGTTTGGCCACGTAAAAGCAGCCTGCCAGGCTTCCTTTGCCAGGGACTTTGAGTTTAAATCTATTTCAGGCCTTTAAAAAGGTCAATCAAGGCTGCCAGCCAGAACCTGTGTCTTAATTCAGTGCTATTAGAATCACAGAAAAATAAAATCCCCAATCTCAGGCTGGAGGGCAGGGAGTGATGGAAGTGTGAGGCACTTTATAAACTGCAGAATATGCTCTCTTTGTGAACTGATGCTGCAACCCAAAGCAAGCTGGAGGATCCCCGGGCACTAGGAAGGTTGTTTAGGTGCTGCTGTCATCTTTGGGCTCCACCAGTGGGGTTTTGATTGCTGGTCTGGGGCCTAAAGCAGCTGCTTTCCTTTGGTTCCTGAGAGGTCAGGGTTGCATTCCTTAATTTGCCTTGTCTTTTGGGTGCTGTACCTTCCCGAGGTGAGCTGTATCTGGCTCTTTAGGCTCCCCACAGTTGGATGTTTAGGCTTTTGCTCTGTGTCAGGTGAAGGGGTTTGGGTCTGGATTAGGGATTATTGCACTCCTGGCTGTGGTTGATGGGCAGGAGGAGAAGCTGAATTTGCTGCCTCAGTTGGCTCGTTCCTGTTCTCTGCTGGAAGGAAGGTACCCAGCTTAATCTTGCGTTATCTCATCTGATATACTTAATTACCCTAGTGAAAAATTGGTGTGGATGCCTACTGGAGTAATAGGTTTATTTCTTCTTTATTCCTACTTGTAATCCTTCAGTTGGTGCTCTTATTTGTAATCTAATGTGTTCTTTTAGAATGGGAAGGAGCTGACATCAGTGGTTTGAAGAGCCAAATAAAAGATTTCTTATAACAGTAATCGATCTGGCTGATTTCCCAGCAGCATCTCAACCTGCCGGGGTACAGAACAGCCAGAACACAGGACAGAGTCTCTTGTTCCATACTTGGGTCTAATTTAATAATATTTTGTTGATTTGCAATGCAAGTTTGATTCTGGGTTTTGACTGGCATCTTGAAACATAGTTATTTGTGATCTGGAAAATGTTGTATTTGTTTCATATTATCTTATCAGGAGGGACTTAATTTTGTTATCTTCTTTACCAAATAATCTGATGAATGTGAAAAGTAGCTTTAATATGATTTCTCATTGATTATTTTCATATAAAGGTTCTGCGATGTGAGGAGTAATAAGTTTGTGCTCACTTGCCATTTTATAAGCAGGTCTTAGTTTTAATCTTGTAGGTTTTCAAAATTGAATCAGCAGAAATTGCAAAAATTATGTTTATATTCACTTACCATCCTACTAATGGATCTCAGCTTTAATCTCTCTGATTTCCCAAATTGCTTTAGCAAAAATGATGTCACTAGGATTTGATTAAAGCATTCAGTTTCAGCTTAGTTTTTTCCTAGTATGTTAAGTTTTCATGTGCCAGTGTGAAAAGTTTTAGCATGTTAACCTCTTAATAGATCCTTATTTCTCAAAGTATTTTGAGAGCTTTGTGTTCAATTCTTTTAATTAAAATCTTGGCTTCTAGTAAAACAGTTGTCAATTTTGTAGTTAATTGCTGTATTAATTCTGAAGATATAAATGAAATTGTAACGTAAATTTGGTATCTTGATACTACACAGCAAAAAATAGCAGCTACAGTAGGGATGCTGTCTGCTAATTCATTTATCTCCTCTTAGCTAATCACTGCATTTATTCGTGTCATGCATTTTGGCTGGGGGAACTCCAGCTTGGTACGATGATGAGTGGAAACGAGTAGGGTGGTGTGGTGGGTGCTGCTCCTGTGCTGTAAATCAGGGCTTAAAGAGATCACAGTAAGGACATCCTTTGCTGGTGTCTGCTCCAGCCCTTTTCCCAGCATTGACATCTTTCCATCATCTTGTACCTCCTCCTTTCCCACAGCTCTCGATACCTTCTAGAAATAGACTGTGCAGTGTAACTGGCAGGTGTGATTGTCCCATGCGGGTGATCGGGCCTTTTCCTCAGTCTGAAGTTTCTCTGGAACAGGTATTTGTCCTAAACAAGGCGGATGAGTAAATAAACCTTTAGGAAAAGCAGATAGGACTATTAATTTCTTTCTCTTATTCTTTAATTTCTTTAATTATTTTTTCTTTATTTTTTTCTCTTTTTTTTATTCTTTTCTTCTTTGCAAGGAGCATTAATAAGAAAAAGGTTGACTGGAATGTGATGGGTTTTGATACTGTTAAACAACCCTAAATTTCAAGTGTCATCTCAGGTGAGCTCGTGGGTCTGTATCAGTATGTTTTGCCTGAACATCAAGGAAAAAGAATAATTACTTCTCAAGTCAGAGTGAACTAGCACGCCAGGGCATCCACAAGTCCCCCTCCTGCTGTACATGTACAGGGTCCCCTAAAACACCTCCTTAAATCCTTCATCCTGAAATTGCCCCTCTATGGGTGGTTCGTGTGCTGTCAGTGGGCTCTGAGCACTGGTGCCAGGGTCCCCCCTCTTAGAGGTAATTATAGGATCAGGGTTGGTTGGTACTGTGGTACAACATGATGCTATTTTAGGAACATCTCAGGTTTTCACATAGGGAAAACCAGTGGTAGGTTGGCTGCTTAAAAGGGCTTTGTATGCAGCTGATGCTGAAAAATGTGAGAATTTCTGGAAGATATACAAGCTGTGCTTTGCATGCAGGGAGCAGCCCCATCCCTGATGTTCCAAAGTTTTGAAGTCCAATGCTCACCACTGCGCCTAGATGTGCCTTCAGCTGGATTTACTGTTATCAAAGCAGAAACTAATAAAACTCTGCCAAACCCCAGGAGAGACTTGAGGAGATTTCTAGGAGCACTTGCCACATTTCATGTCTCCCACGCAGTCACTTTGGCGGAGTGGTGCAGGCTGATGGTGAGTGCCTCGCTGCTGGGTTGATGCACGGCTGGCAAATGCCTTTCTTCAGTCCCCTCCTGGGAGCCCTCGCCTTCCCTCTGCTGATTTGTTTAGTGTTGCCTTCACATTGCCCTATAACTCTTGTTTTTGCTTTCCTCTTCACCTTGAGTTGCCTCTCCATTAGCAAGTTGAATAAAGAGTATAACAACGTAATTAGGTAAAAAATATTTCTAAATTAGCATTTCAGTTCTCGTAACGGGCTTGCGAGGGAGAAGTGGGCACTGACACCTGCGGGAGCGTGTGGCGGAGAGGAGCAGGAATGGGAATAAGGTCAGGGCAGACTGAAATGATTTAACGGCGTGCAATCAAAAGCAAATGATCATTCTAGAGGTAAAAATCTACCTCTTAGGCTACAAGTTAATGTCCGTTCTTGCAAGCTGTAACAATATCCTGCCCTCTGTAAAGACAGACACCACTTAGAGGATGGTTTCAGCATCTCGCTTCAGGAAGTGGCTGCTGGGGAAGTCAGGGCAGTAAACATTAGTGAGGTCAGGCTGCTGACCTTCAAAAGGAGTTTTCCTTCTGGAGGAGTAACTCCTGAAAAGGCAGTCTGCTAACTAAATTTTTGTTTCATAGGGTGCAATGTCTATAGCTTTATAAATGGTCTCTCCATACTTGGAGGCACAGTATAACTGTTTCCGTCCAGTGGGCATGGGAGAGTTGGATCAGAACATTTTAAAATATATTCATTTGGAAATTAAGTAGCAATGGTGTAAAAGTCTATGAAAAGACTAAAGAGGAATTATGTGGGTGAAGGGAAAGATAATTTGTGTCCAAAAAGTTTGTGACTTGTTAACATTGTGAACAGTGTGAGGTTCTACAGGTAATCAGTTTTGAGAAGGTTTTATAATATGACACAACTCACTGTGTGGCTGAGCTTAATGTAGTAATAGATCAGTGTTCTTTCTTTTAGGAATTGACGCTGTTTAAGTAGAACATTCATTGTATCATAACAGATTCTCAAAAAACTAAATAATTGAAGGCAGGTGCTGGAAAAGTAGTGAATACACACTACAGTTTCAAATGCTGCTATTGTGGAAAGCCACCTAATTGTATTCTGCTGCAATTAATAATCATCTTAATGGCTTTGCATATTTATGAATATATAAAAATAAATAAGACAATGCACAGTCTAGGATAAAATTTTCGTTCATAAACTTTTATTGCTGAAAAGTAATTAAGCATGCCTCTAATCACAGTATCATTTTTCATTGTGGATAGGTTTGGGTGGAATAAAAAAGTTGGGAAGAAGAAAAAGTGACTATTCAGTAATTTACTTTGCATGAGAGATTTCGTATCACAGGTATTAAAAATGTACCATATGCTTGCTTCTTATTTGCCTGCCCACTGCCTATTTTGACCTGGGATACCCTGATTATGTGGAAGGGCATCAGTTCTCCCTCTTCCCTCATGAGATGGCTGGTGAAGTTTTTGGCGGCCACCTTTTAGTCTTTATTGACTAAAGATTAGAGAAGCTTCTCCTGGCCTTTAAACAAATAGTAATAGTGTCTGAGGTTTTGAGATTAAAATTCATCTCACAGAAGTGCGAATGTGAATTCAGGATAAGACCACAGAAAGTACTGCTTGAAGTTTTGGCCCAAGTGGAATTATCTGCTTACATCCATGCAACTAGAGATGAACTTGACTGGCTGAAGTTTCTCTTCAATCTGCACAGTAGCCACTTACTCTCATTATGAATTTTTTTCCTCTTTACAGCCCCGTGCATTACAAAATGTTCCTGTATTGTTTTGACTTGACCTTTCATAGTCACTAAAAATCAATAGGCTTTAATGCATTTATTAAATAAGGAGGCTTCTAGGGATTAACATGCAAGGTTCACTGCTGTAGCAAGAGGAGAAGGTGAAGAGTGGACTATTACTGCACAGCCAAGCCAGACTGCTCTGGTTACAGGAGTGCTCTGCTCCTTGCCTAGTAGGACCTTTAAGCATAAGGGCTCTCACCCATCTTTTGTAGCAGAGTTCCCTACCAGCTTATTCCATGTTGCAGTCCTTGTTTCTGAGAACACATTGACATTTGTGACCTGATTTTTTAAAGTAATGAGATTTATGCAACCTTTTTGCTCAATTTAGTGTTCCATAGGATGTATATACTTATACATCCTTTCTGTTTCTAAGTTTAGCTGCCCCCATTTGTGCAAATTTCTGGTTTGGGTGTAACTAGAGGATGGCTGTTCTTTTTCATGACATCAGGGACATGTGTGCATATGATGTGCATTATTAGGTCCTTTGAAGGAGAAGTAAGAAGCTGAGCTTGTTCTTCCTATATTCAAGTCTCTAGCCCCAAATATACGCCTATTAGCTCATAACCTTTGAGTGGCCAGTGTAAATGCTATTGATTACAGCAGCTTGGCTGAGCTCAATGTACCTGATAGACCAACTTACCTAAAAATACGCCTTCCTTACCTACCTTGAGTAATGATTTTGAACAGAATATTAAGGTAGGCTTTTCTTTTTGCATTTTATCAATCTATTCATTATGAACTAACAGTAAAGAATGTGGATGACCTGGCACATCTTTTCTCTAAGTGTCTGTCAAAAGGCTTTTTATGTCTATTATTCGTGTGTGCTAATAAGGAAAACATTGTCCTTGCATGTTTAAAGCCAGTGATTTTCTTACTGGCACTTGGTAGTGCATCTTTGAAAAGATTACAGGCTGATCCCCCACCCCTGACAAAACAAAAAGAAACACTCAAGCCCAGAATTCATGAGTGACAAGCTACTTATGGCATAGCCTGCTACAACGTATTAAACCCAGAGTATGTATATGAAGAGCTTGCTTTCAGTACATGACAACTCTCACACAATGGTATCTTGATGTGTCAACACGCATTCAGATCTCAGCATATTAAGAATAATTTAGACGGAAGCAGTGTCAAAACACATTGATCAAATTTTGCTGTTTCAAGATTTAATTATCCCCCTCCCTCAACTGCTATACAGGGAACAATGCTTTGTGTAGGTTTAAAAAAATAAATCCCATCACCAAAAGAAAGAACATAAATGCCTATATTAAACAAATCAGAAGTGGAATTTTATAGCATTTTTGCTTTCTTGGGACATAATCATGTATAATCTGCAATAACAGAAGAGTGATAGATATGCACAGAGGTAGTTAGATGATCAGTAATTGATTGTTTTCTTCTCAAAGAGCAAACTTCTTGTATTCTAGAATGTGAGAGTGCTTTTCTTTTATGGGTCAGCATTGATTGTACATAAAACATGTGATAGAAGGTGTCTGGAAATGGTAATTAAAATTGTAGGGTTTCAAAAGTAACCATTGATTATATTTCAGGGCCATACCTCTCAGTTAAAAGTTAAAGAGTAAACAACAGTAATTCAGTAGAATGCTCTGAGGCAGCAGGGCAAGGAGCGGCCTTGAAATGACAATTTGAGTCCTACCTTTGTAATTGTTCTAGTCAAAAGCAGAACATCACAGGTTAATTACGTTTAAGAGGGGAACTTACATGGTTTCCTCCTTTTCAAGTTCCACTAGCAATTTTTAAGTGATTAAAGCCCTTAATTAAGTACTCGCTGCTTTCTGTGTAACATGGGCTTAGGTGCCCAAAGGGACCCCGCTACTGCTGGCCTTGTCTGGTAGGCAGGGAGAGGAGACTGTGAGGGGACATGCTGCTCAAGTGACAATAGCTGGTCTCAGGTGTTATTCAGGTGAGGTATGTAAAATATGCTTGTGAAAGCTTGGAATTATGTGGGTCAGCCAACCACAAAATCCATTGGTGTAAATCAACAGGACCTCAGCAGAATTATGCCAATTTACACCACATCAGGAAGTAGCATGGGGTGATACAGTAATTTAGATTGCTACAGCTGCACGCTGCTAGAAGCAGCACAAATTGTTTTAAAGAGGTCTTATGTTTTGTTGTAAATAGATTATGTTTAATTAAATAAAAGTACACATTAGTGTTGCCTTATTATGCACTTGTATAGAAGGTAAAAAATAAATTGCCCTTGTGAGATGAACCAGTACTTTCACTGTGAGACTTAAAAGAAAGTGACAAACCTCTAAGTGGGTGAAAATTGAGAGTTCAAATATTTTCTAGGAAACACTTATGTGATTTAACTGTTGGTGGTGTTTGTTTCAGGGCATGGTTCTTTTACTGCCTAAACCACACATGCTGGTCAGAAAACCCCAAAGTGTGTTTTGGCTTTTGGAAGCATGCAGGCAAAAGTAATGTCAGGTTGTTAATCCTGAATCACTGGATATCTGTCCTGGGAAGTTTACATCAGTAATTTAGAACCTCAGATGGGGCCTTGTACAATTCCTAGCCTCCTACAGAAAAGTTGTATTTTGGCAGAAAAGTGTACAAAGCAACTAAGTTTTCACCACAAATGAAAACACCAGCTACCTTTGGAAGTCCTTAAATTTATATTTTGACTGCTGGTAGTCCCTGCCTTGCCTAGCAAGAATGGACGTTATCTCACATCCATAATAAATGGTCATAGTAGCATTAGGAGCAACATTAGAGAATCAGAGAGGAATAACAGGCTCTGTAGGGCTGATTTCCTCTCCATACACTTCTGCTTGTCCACCAGTGACACTTGCATTGTTTGGAACAACCTTGAGGTGTTTTGAAGTGCTGAGAGTTTGCTGCAGGAAAAGCTCAATCAGCCCAGTTAATACTCCTGTGGCAACAAAGATGAGCATGGGGTACATGGGGTACTTGAGGTATTTGGACCTGATTGCTCACAAACTGTGTGTTCGATCACCAGACCAGAAGACACTGTCGTGCCTGGGCAAGGGGTGTGATGCCTTAAATGCAGTTGTACCTTCTTCCTGTAAAAGCAGCTGTGCGAGGAAAAAGTGCTTATCAACCTTCACCTCTGCACCAGGAGGGCAAATTCCTGTTCTGTAAAACTTGGTGACTGTGAGCAAGCTTCTCAAAACTTGTCTTGCTGCAGTCAGGGTGTTATTTATTACTAGAGGAACTCTTAACATCTCCAGTGCAACTGCTGTGTTTCATTATTAAACAGCAGAGTTTTCAGCTTGGTGTTTTTAAGCCTGCAACCTCTCATCTGAAGGATGTGGTGAGGAGGGCTTCCTGCTTTCTGAATTAGTATTTAATGCGTGGGAGATGTACATCCCAATTGAAGTTTGTCTTCAGAAGGTTCTAATTAGGACTCTAATTAGGAGTGATTTGATTTTTCAGAGGGTATCTTTTGGGTTTCCTGAAATAACAAGACAGCCACAAAGGTGATGCAGAGCAGGTATCGCAGGTTACTGTCATCTTTGCAACTGTCAGAAGTGTTTTGGTAGAAAGCAACCCATGTGTTTGAATAAATATTTTTTTACCTAATTTATGGGTTTTGTGCCAAAAAAACCTGTCAGGTTTTGAGGTATAATGATTGACTTTTTTTTTGTTTTGTTTGCAGTGGCATGAAAATTTTCAGAAAATCTGAGTGATGTTTTAAGCAACTTCCCTGCAGGATGCGAAGCCACTTAGGTACTATTTTCCATATAACTTTATACAACAAAGCAGGAGTGAGGAGGCAGGAGAGCAAAGCGTAAAGTGGCCTCTCAGGGGGTAATGATATGGTATGCATTGCAGAGAAAAGCAGGCAAGTGTTTGAAATCACTGCAGTTAGTCTAGGATGTGTGAATAAAGGCAAGAATTACCCTCTGTCTGGTTTCCTGTCACAGCTGAAAGGCTGTTGTGTTTGCTCACAGATAGTGTTTTATTGGGTTACTAAGCTTTTCTGGTCCCAAATTCTGGGTGCAGAGGGGAGACCTTACAATTGATGGTTAAATTTCTGAGGGAGCTCCTCAAGAGTCTGTGCAGAAGGATGAGCTCTGCTGTAAAGGCTGGTACTTGGTTTAGTGAAGCAACGGCCAAGGCTGAAACACGTTTCTGCCAGAAATGTCTGGACAGACACAGGCAACAGTTTTGTCTCCTTTTCAACGAGAAAAGCAGCATGTTGTCCCATCCCAGGAAGTGCTCAAGGCCAGGCTGGATGGAGCACTGAGCAACCTGGTCTATTGAAAGGTATCTCTGCCCCTGGCAGGGGGTTGGAACCAGATGATCTTTATGGTGTCCCTCCCAACCCAGGACATTCTGTGGTTCATACCATTCCACATTTGTGGATTGTGGAAGGGCCAATCTTCCTGTGTTCCTGATCGACATTTGGAGGCACCTTGAACCTTCTTATTCCAGCAGATGTGCATCAACAAGAGAGATTTCTGGTGACTCAGGTCTCGAATCAGCAATATAACCATGTATGGGAAGCAGGGCTTCAAAACCTAGAGCTGTTGAGGGATAAAGGTCTCCAGGCATGTGCTGCCAGTGGTGTCCCCCATGTGACACTGGGCTCTGGCTTCCTTTGCAGTGAGGTTTGTAAAGGCGAGGAAGGGTTTCAAAGCCAAGCAGCAGATGTGAGCCTTTGCCCTTGTGAGTTCATTGTTGCTCCCTGGCACCGAGATCCTCTGTGTCAGAGGAGGGGGATTTAGTGCAAGCTGTAGTAGGTAGAAACACAGAGGCTTTTTGTTTCTGTCTGAAGTCACCTCGTCGAGCTTTTGGGCTGGTGTGTTGGCAGCCGAGCAAAAGGCTGTTTATTCTCCAGGACGCTCTGAACAGTTTGGAATAGCTCCCAAACACAAATCATTGGCTTGTTCCCCAAAAAGCTCGTCAGAAACTTTTATTGCATCTGTCAGTCAGTGTTCTTGCTTTTATGGGTCAGCTCTGGGGAGCCAGTGTGCTTTAGAGCATTGCATGTTAATCTCCAGGCAAGTTTTGCAGCTTTGCCAGTGAAATACAGATTTTTGCTTATAAAGTTTAAAAATATTATCTGTATACTTGTGAAGACCTTGTTTATTTAGCTAAGCTACTTGCCTGGTCTCGAAACTGACAGGGAAAGAAAAGCAAGAAGGGAAAGGAAGAGGAATTCTCTTCTATGTCCTCCAAACTGACATAAATAACGTCCTTTTTCCTTGGTCTCCCAAAAACGTAGGTTGAGAACTATAAAATCACAGGTAACTTCTGTTCCTCTCATATTTCCCTTTGCAGAACAATTTCATGTATTTGCAGTCTGCCTGTGGGATTTGTTGATCCTTGTAGGATGAAGTGCCTGCAGTTCTCCTCCCCTGGAAATCCCTTGCGCGCTGTCTCTGTGCGCCGCGTATCAGCTGGAGCAGACACTCTCTCCCAGTCGGTGTTTGCAGCCCTCCTCAGCAGCCTGCTGCTGCTCAAAGCTTCAAAATGATGGAGGGGGAGGATGAGGAGTAACAGAGTGCTCTAACATTCCTTGCAGGGATGGAGTCACTCACGTCAGGTGTGTTGTGGGGCACGTGCTCTGGAGGATGTAACTGTTATTGCTGCTGCTCTGATAGAGCTGCAGGGAGCCTGATGCTGAAATGAAGAAGCTCTTTCTTTGCACTGGCATCTTTTGATATCATGCTCCTCAAGATCTGCATTTTCCAAAGTCTTGAATTTCCATTGCTTTTGAAGTATTCCTCGGCTTTGAGAGGAGGAAGGGGATGACCAGGACTGTAAGACAGAAGTGCCTGAGTTTTGACACTTACCCAAAACATTTTTTTTCTCTTTAGCTTTTAAGTCCCTTCTTTATGGAAATAGTTTTTTCTTGCAGTCTCCCTCTTCCTCTGGAAGATGAAACTACAGATGAAGTAATGTCACCCATGGGTGTTCTAATGATGGTTATTGGCTTCCTTTGAAATACTGAATTGCTCTCTGTTCCACAAACTGTAACACTGGCAAACAGGGATGCAGGGATATGGATTTTTACAACAGTATCTATTCAATCACTGTTTGAGGTACTATTTTTATTTTATTTTTTTAATACCTTATACGGCCTTAAGAAAAATGGTAAAATCATCTCAGTTTGAAAAGGACCATGAACAAAGAGATGTTAGAGAGCAGCAAAACATGAAGTGACTCTTCTGCTAAACTTCCTCAAAGCAGCTTTGTAACACAGGCCAGATCTGCTGTTTCTTTTCAGCCTTGAATATCCATCTGGGAGGAGAAGCAGCATGTAATCTTCATATATGTGGCTTGAAGTCAGAATGCTAATTTTAAAATCAGCTTTAGTGTTTAATTTATGAATGTCTTTATTAGCTCAGTAAATGGAACCTATAAGGTCAAACCAAATTGCTGCTGTGGCATCATAAAAAAACTTTTTTCTAACTTAGTTAAAAGAAATTTCCATGCAAACAACCTTCAAGAATAAAAAAGTTACATGGATGTTTCAGTAATTCACAGTGAATATGAATACTCTGCTGGTCCACTAGCACAGGTTTCCTCTTGCAGGAAGAGAAAATTGCCACTAATTTGAGACATATGAATGTTGGGGAGAAATAATTAATAAAATGGACAAGAAGGAATTCTTTATCCAGGAACTGCTCTTTTCAAAGTTTTAGTTTTTTGTTCAGCTATGTTCTGCTGCCTCACCCTTTTTAAAATCTTTGTGTGAGCATTTGGGCTTTAACTCCTGGAAAAGATTAACAACTCCTCTGCATGAAAAACTGCATCTGACTTACGGAGTTTCTCATGGTATTGGTTCCTTCTACTAGACAAGCTCTTGACATGTTTTTCTCCCATGGGATCAATAATTTGTACAGGTTAAATATGGCTGTTTGGACAATTGTTTTTGCCCTAATTCAATGGCTGACTTAAGGTTGAAAATTCTTTCATTGTTCTAAGCCATTTACTTTTTTCTCAGTTATGCACTTTCTGTTGTGCAGTGGTAAATCAGCACATTGCATCATGCTTGCAGATAAAAGTTTAATGAGAATTCTTATGTCAGTGTGGTTGTCCAACAGAAAAAAACTGAATTGCTCTGAGATAGCTCAAGGGAGAACAGAATACTTTATGGAATCTGGGGTCACAAGTTCCTTTTAAGTATCTTGAATCTGGTACTTGGAAAAAAGGCAGTCAGGGGAAAAAAATACTGCATTATCTGCTTAATGGAATTATTTCTTTTGAATTAAGTGACTTACTCTAGTCTTCCATGGTCTCAATCTGTGTGTTGCACATGCAGTGTATTATCGTCCCCCGAAAATTATGGGTGAGGGGAAAAATGAAAGAACTATTTCACTCAGCCCTGGCTAAGAGAATGTGTGTATGATCCCCAGCCTGCCTTTGGAAGGCTTTGTATTAGTAGGGGCTTGAGGAGGAGGGAAATCAATCACTTAACCTTGAAAAAAACACTTGCCCTGGAAGAAAACTCAGTAGATGCTGTTGGCCACATCCCACTTACAGCCTCTCCAGATGTTTGTGGATGTGTAAGTGGATTTAAGTGTCCTTAAGAAATGTGTGGTTGATGAAATCAGCCAGATTCAGGGATGGGTGTGCATCTTTTTGTGACCCATTTTAGAACTTGAGTAATACGCAAATTTCTTGCCTCTTGTTCTCGCTCTCATTAAAACTTGTGAAATTAGTGGGAAGAAAGTGGCAACTCTTGTTTGAACTTTATTCCTTTGGTGCTGCATACAAACCGTTCTAAATGCACTGTTTTTCAACAGTGCAGTGTACAGGTTGGTCAACAGGGATTCTGAACTTGTCAGAAACAAATGTGAATTAATTTTTTTTTTCCTTGAATGTTGCAGTTTTGTTTCTGCTGATATAGGCTCTGTCATACCAATTGCTGTGAAGTAAATTATTACTAAATGTTAGGTGGTAGTGGTGATTATTTCAAAGATAAGGTAATCTAGAAGAGACAGCTTGCACAGGAAAAGCAGTCCGTCACATTAACAGAACTGGCAATAACTGCCACAAAACATCATCATCATTTCATACTGCTTTTGGTCATGCTGTTGAGCTCAATGAACTATGTCCTTGTTTGTGTTTCAGAGAAGAAATCTGAAATACAGTCACTTCAGGGAAAATGCAAGTGCCTTGATTTATTGATGTTATTTTATCAATTTTGCACAGGTTTTGCAGGGAGGAGGGAAGGAAGGAAGATTAGCAGTTTCAGATGAGGACAGGCAGAAATGGTCACAAATGCCTGTCACACCCAAAAGCAGTAATCAAATTACTGCTGCGAAGCAAAATGATATAATTGATTATGAAACTTGAAATCAGTGCCTGGAGCGCTAGGAAGGCTGACAGTGTAAGCCAGTGTATTTAAAAAGGAGAGTAGGTGCAAACGTATTAATATGCTTTTAAGGAGAAGCCATCTTCTGCAGAAGGACATGGTGTCAGTAATTTATGGGCATGAACAAAATGCTACATCAGTGATTTATGGTGTCAGCCAGGGCTATTAACATGATTAGGGTTCAGAGTTTAATTTACTTCCCTCTTTAAAAGAGAAGAATTATCTACTGTAAAGACTGGTATGAATTGTTTCAAATGGGGTGTGAGGACCCTTCTGGGGTTAAACTGGAGGAACAGTTTTAAAGCAGAGAGGCAATGGGCATTGCATGTTCCTGTTTCTTAGACATTTGTTATCCATGAACAAATTTCTTTTCTTTTTTTCTGCTTTTTTCCCCAATTTTTCCTTTTTCTGCTTTTTTTTCCCCTATTTTTGTTTGTTTTGGTAATATTTGGGTTAGCAACTGAGAAGCCAGTTCAGGTGCAAGCTGTGGTTCTGCTGCTGCCATCCCTCATCAGGGGACAAGGCTGCTGGTCATCTGCATGGAGTGGCAATGACTTGCAGTCCCTGTAGGTCCCACCTCTCAGGGCAGAGCAAACAGAAGCAGGTCTGGTTGTCTGGGCTGGCACCAGTGAATGCCTCGGGGAGTGAGAGGAGGCAGAACATGGGCTGGTGGCAGGAGGTGTAGGAATTTCTGACTGAATAACCTCCCTGGGAGCCTCTGTTTCTGCCACACAGGGGAGTCCCTACACGTTCACTGTGACTGGCACTGACACCCATCTCCTGGTCCATGACCTGACACAGCTGATGTCTCATCATCTATGCTGAAAAATATACTTGAGCATTCAGATGAAAATTTGCTCAGTTATGAGTATTTACGTATTTTTTTCTCCTGACTTGTGAGAACTGTTCTGTTGGCACAGATTTGAAGTCATTTGACTATCTTAGTCTGAATAAGAAGAAAAAGAAAGAGGTGCTTCATTCTCAGTCTTAAATGACTTAATTTCTTCTGCAAGATGCTAAAATCAGAACTGCCTCTTGTTGTGACTCTTGGTATCCTCTGTGCTAATTTGAGTGGTATTTGCATAGTTTGTCACAGTTGTGAAAGTACTGCTTGCATGAAGACCCCAGGAGTTAGACATGGCATCATTACCCTAATTTATGGATGAGAAATGAAGCCCAGACAAAACTAGTTTTCAAGGTTGTGGAAGCCAGAGGCGTCAGGGGAAGGGAACTAATCACCCCAGAAGTAAGGCTAGTGTAGGTAAAAAATGAGTTGTCTCATTGCTTCCTTCATTAGGAAATCCGTTTGCAGTCCCAAGCCCCAGTGACTCTAGACATTTGCCACCCAGTTCTCTAAATCTGATTTTTGAGCACAGTTTCTCTTCCCTGTTTGCCCTGCAGAGCTGCTGCTTGCTATCTCGAGCATCCTCCTCTTTCTCAGCTTTCAATTAATCTCTCCCGGCTCATCTCAGTCTGCTCCTCTGGCTGATGCAGAGCTCTCCCAACAGCTCTTGTCTGTGGGAGGGAAATGTGATTTAATGGAGAGGAAAGAGGAGCTGAGTGCTTATGCCTGTGAGCGATATTTGGGCTGTAGGTTCCTTGCCACATACACCTCACCTTGCTTAAAGTCTGCTCCAGTACCTCTGGAGATCTGTTCCATCCCTCGCAGCTTTCTTTAAACTTCTGTGGACAAACTCCTTGGCTTCTTCTGCGGCTGTGAGTAAAACTTGAGGTAGATGCAGCGCTCTTGCTCTGACCTTCAGTATCGCTCCCACAGCTTGTGTGAAATACCATACAAACCTCAGTGCAATTTTCCATGGCTGCTGAAGGCGCTGTAGGCAAAGTGTCATATTAATGGAGGAGCCACGGGGGATTCTGATTGTGCTGTTGCTTCTGATTGTCACACTGGCTTAAAGATAAGTTATGCTTGGGGTAGACTGGCCATATCTCCCCGTGTGTTTCACTTGGGTATAAAATAATCCACACCTAGATGGTTTTCTATTATCAAAGCGCTTTAGATGAGTTTGGACTTAAAGGCTTTCTGTGTGAGATTGGTCTAGGGGAGTAATTTCTAAGGCAGGAACTTTACTGGGAGCAGGAGAGTGAATTGAGGCTGTAGAGAGAGGGGATTTCAGAAGATTGGGGAACTAGAATGGAAATTGGATATTGGACAGGAAATTCTTGTTGGGAGACTGGAACAGAAGGTATTTCAAGAATGGATTTGTATGGAAGTTGAAGTACTGGTTGTGTGTCTGGTGAGAACAGTGAGTAGTAGGTGGGCTGGACATCCACTGGCAAATGGAGAGGTGGAAACCTTGTATTGTAGCATGGAAACAGTTGGGCTTTGTGTGAAGAGGGGAGAAAAAAAGAAACTAAAAAAATGATTCTTCTGGTCTAAGTGCTTGGTTTGAACGCAGCCGGAGTGATTGCAACTTTCAAAGAGCGTTTTTCCCAAGACGAAGTTTCAGCTGGCATAAAAGCTAGCATTTGACATCTTTTTCATATAATGATTACATTAACAAAAGCAGACCTCGCTGTTGGCTTCTTTTGTAAAACAACTCCCGCGCAGCAGTTCTTCGTTCTCTTAACTCCTGTGTGTGACTTGAAGTCAGCTCAAAACTCCTGCTGGAATGCAAGCAGGTCAGCTCCTCTGACGCAGTTAGAGTGTTAGAAAGTGCTGCACGTGGCTTGACAAAGGCTCTTTGCAATTGTTCGTTTCTGTTGCAGTGAGCAGTTTTAGTACACTGATGTTTGCTGCACTGCTGAATTTCATGTTCTTACCCCACAGCCATTGAGAGAAGCATCACACTCGGCTCTGGTTGCTCAGGCATCCGACCTGAGATGCTACTGTATGGTCTACAAAACCTAAGTTATCAGGAGTTCCTTCATAATTAATCATGTTTTAATTGTTCTTGCAAATACTTGCTTCAGCTGCTTGCTGGGGGTTAAATATCCTTACTGTCCAGAAGGTCCCGGCCAGGGTCTTTGCTGGATTGTCCTGCTGTGTGATTTCAAAGTTGTGTTATGGTTCTAATTTTCTATAAAATGCCGGAACAGAGACTTACCTGTGTTCTCCCTTTTCCTCATGGGATGCACCCACAGAGGGTTAAACCTCACACCTTTATGGGAAGTCTGTATCACCTCTTAAGACTATAATTCCCAGCTTTTCTCCACACAACGCATCTGATGGAAAGCCTGCTAAAAATAAAAGTCTAGGGATCATGTTGTGGTGCTGTTTAAATAGCCATCGTGATTTCTTTTGTCTCTAAAAAGAGTGCAAGGGGTAGGCCAGGACTATACAGAGAAGGAGCTAATCTGTATTTTCAGCTATTCCACCAACACAGCCCGATGGGGTGTGTAAGTGGGAGGAGATGTCTAAATAGGAAACTTGTGATGTGAGGAATCCTAGGAGCCATGAGGATTGTGTAAACGTTTTCTCCTTAGAGCAGAAATAGCCTGCTTTCTCTACTGAGAAAAATCACTTTGCTTATGAGAGAGAGCACAGTTTATCAACAGTGATGACTGGTGATGAAGCAAAGGGAATAGACTGTCATTTTGTAGACTAAAAAAACCCAAAAGAACGTTTCTTTACTGTTTTGATTTATTTTTGTAATTGTGTTATCTTTATCTCGTTGCCATCATTCAGGCACAGCTGACTAGAGGTGTGGGGGTGCACAAAAATTTTGAACAGAACATAAATAGTAGCATGAACATTTGTTTCATTACTGTAAATGTAGTCTGGATAGGTGAGAAAAAGGAACGTGAGATAAGTGCTAGACTTTAGCTTCATTATAATTTACATTTTATCAATAAATGTTCTTGGAAATTACATTTTTCTTAGCACCTTATTGTATACTGCTGCTGAGGCTTTGAGGGTCATATTTCCTACTGGTATAAATAAGTGTAGCTGAATTAGAAGCATGATGATTTTCAACTAGCCTTGGCAGCTGCTCCAAGTTGGACAAGTAAAAAGTTATCTCTCTTTGTCAGACTGAATTGCAGAACTGGGTCTTGCTCCATTCTGCATATCGCTGTGACAGATAACAGGCCTTTAATTTAGTGGAGAAAGGCATATGAATATCCACAGCTCCAAATTAAGGCTAGGGAAATTAAAATGGAATATTAGATGCTCTGCTGGATAGTGGAAGACTAAACTAGTGTTGGTGTTCTTAGATCATGGCAGAATGACTTCCTGGGAGACACTTGGCTGGACTGAAGGTATGAACATAGTATGGGGGGGACAGGACTGTGAGAAATTAGTTTGTGTGACTGACAAGATTAAATGAACTAAGGGTTTGTTCTGTTCTAAAAATCTCTGATCTCCAGTGCAAGCTACCTTGCTGCTGGTGTAACATTACAAACCCTTTGACAGGCAGGTGAATGTCTTTCTGGGATGGTTTATGCAGTCCGTTAAAAGACGTAATTCCACACTGCAAGAGAAATTGTGAAAAAGATGCTGTGTTTGTATTAAGGCTAAATAGAGGTTTATTCATTAAAGCAATTTTTTTTTAGGTATGATGTATGGAAAATAGAAATAGTTGATCATTTTCAAATGATGCAGAAAAGAGTATCTTGGTACAGTTTTATATAAAACTGTAGTAGCCTCACTTGTGTACCTGGACTGAAACTCCAGCTTTCCTGCAGTCCTGGGAAAAACTCAGAAAATTCACTGGAATCTCACACAGGGTCTACTATTACCTGTTCTTTCTACTCATTGTGCAGGCTGAGCCCTCACCAGGAGAGTATATGTTTGGGAAGGGACCTCCTGGGTCATTAGGTCCATTTTCCTGCCATCATAAGCAATCACATCACATAAGCCCTTTCATTAACTGATGAAACTCCATTTTAGAAGTACAAACACTTTTGGCCCCCACTACTTCCACTGGAGACCTGGCATAGAACCTCATTGTCTGATGTCCTGCAGGTATTTACTCACAGCTGGTTTGCAGCCCCTTGTTTTGAAGCCAGCTCTGTCCTTCAGTGTAAATAGGCTTTTGCCCCCTGAGTGTTTGCTTATCTGGTGTACCCAGAAGCAGAAGTTAAACCCTTCCCAGACTTCCTTTGCTCAGGCCAGCAATGCTCATCCTCTCAGTCCTTTCTACCCACTCGGAGATAAAAATCAAATTACCCACATGAGAAATTCTTCTCAGTGATTTGCTAATACTCTGAAGAGAAAAAGGCAGAGGAAACTTTAAGGGATGGCTAAACTGAGAATCTTTTTAAGCTTCTGTTTTGTGGTCTTTGTAAAGAATGTCATCAGTCTTTCGTTTCATTGAAGCTGTGGCTGCCAATAACTTTCAAGCTCAGCAATATGAGGGCCATGGGTTTTGGGTTTTTTTTTCATCCTCGAGGTTCCTTAAGGAAAAAGTCAAAGAGGAGAGACTTGGGTATGTATTTCTTATGCAGCTCAACTAATTTGTGGAAAACACTGCTGGGTATAGTGGTGTCATTGTAGTCCTTGTGACAGAAATGTTCCTTGTGGAAAAGGGGTTTTGGCATTTTGGTGTGATCCAAAAGAATCTGTGCTCTTCCTTTCCCACCTCTACTCAAGAATGTATCACTTTAAAGAAGGAAGCTGTCCTGCAGACATGCCATAGCTGCATATTTCTTTCTTCTGGTCAATGAGAAGTCAAATTTCAAACCCTTCTTTTCCAGGCAGGTGATAATAGCTTTTCATTTAAAGAAAATGATGAAATGACTGAGCAATTTAGGATATGGACAAACAGCTGGAAAGGAGATGACAGAGTGAGAGGATAATGGTGAAGGTCTGTTGATCCTGAGACAGAAAGAAATAATGGAATACTGTTTATTGTCCTTTGTAGTAGAAGAACCAGAAAATATCATATAGAAACTTCAAATGACTTCAAAAATATGCAGAAGGAGATTATTCTTTACACAGAACCTGGTTCTGGAAGTCTCTGTGCAGGATAATCTGATAGCTGAGAGTTTCTGTGGGTTCAAATTGTGGATGTGAGAAAAAGTATTTGTGGTTTTCCTATAGAGACAACCTCTGCTGGCTCAGGAAGACCTTGGGCCACAAGTGGGGATTATTTTTGAGGAGTATGGTGTTTGTAACCTGTTCCATTTGTCCCAGGTCAAACAGTAGTTTTAGTTCAATGATTTATGTCAGTTGTTTTAGTTCAATGAACCTTTGGGCTTGTCAGAGCCAGTTTCTCTTACAGTGATTTTGTACATATTGTACATTTTTGTATGTCTTGTAAAAATTTCATCTTTACAAGTGGTAAATATTAGGATGATTGTATTGATCAATATGTCCATTTAAATGCTGCTGTGTGATCTCTTGTCTAACATGCAAGTTGGTCCTTACGCTTTCAGCTGGAGACTTCAATAACAAAGAAATCCAAACCTTTCTTGCTGAGAAGCCATAATAGGTTTTATGGGGAAAACTGCTGGAAGAATTAGATAAAGAGCACTGAAGACATGGAGAGGGGAAGAAGTATTACATTTTATATTTAAGCTCAAGCCTCTATGTTTGATCACAGGAAGATGTTTGAAAAAACTGTACCGGAGGTCTGAAGGATTCTTCAACCTGCTGATAGGAGCTCTGGGAACGGGGCTGTAAACTCCTTGAAACCCGAACAGATGTTTTGGTATATAGCTTCAAAGCTTTGAAAGGCTGTTTTCCCCACATGCCTTTCTATGTGAGGAGACTTTTAAGAGCTGCTGAATAAATTTTATTATCTTTTCTACAAAAGTGCTATCTGCATGGAAGAGGCAGGCTTTGAACAGTCGTGGGCTCAGAAGTGAAACAATAGCCACGTAATGCAGCCCCAATTGAACAAAAATGGAATAGAAACGAGAGAGATGTGTGTCAGCCTGTTTGGGACCCAGAGGGGTGAGAGTTTTGAGAGGCTTCACTGGCTTTTTCATGGAGATAAATAAACACAAGGGAGCTACATTGGCTTCAGCTCTGCCACATTAGATAGAAGAATTCCTAATGTTGGGGAAGAACATAGATGAATAACAACCCAGATGTTTGTTGTATTGTTTTATGTGCATTTAGAAATGAATCAGATGGTGATGAGAGCGACTTGAGAACCTACAGAGATTGGAATGGGAAAAAATGTCAGGAAAAGGCAGGAAGTTTAATTTATCCTTTATCCTTTCACCCCTTTCCCACACACTAACTGGGTGTGTGGTGTTGCTGGAGGCTCTGCTGTGCTTGGTGCTGTACGAGTGCCCAGGAAACTATAATCCTTGCTGTAAGAATTTATCAAACTTTAAAAAGTGAAGACAGAGGGAAACATCTGGAAATAAGGGATGGAGACATAAGGAGTGAGATCCAATTCAGTTGAATTATAATGTTTCCAACCTGGAGCCTGGGGCGCTTTTCAACACTTATCTGCTACTAGGACAGGGAAAAATAGTGCACTCTTATGTTATTATGGGTTCATTAACAATGCTGAAGTGTTTTATAGTTTCTGTGAAAACCCTGCAAAATTCAGCCTTTTTTTATTAAAGTGGTGTCTATATTTTCCTATAGCCAGAAGCAGGCCAAATCATTTTAGGAGTGTGCTATGCAAGAGTCTCCTTGCACTTCCTTTGTTGCAATTTGGAGTATTTGTTCTCCTCTGTTTAGGCTTTTGTTTGCCTTGTGGCATTGCAGTGAGTTGAGAACAGAAAAGGAATTAAATATTTTTATCATAAAGATTTTTCAGTTTAAAGATCTGAACCAGTAGAGGAATAGCTTTATTTTTGGTTTTTTTCCCCAAACAGGAATTCAGCCTTCAGTCACACAACTGCCAGAAACTCTGGCCCATTTTTAAACTAAGGCAGGATGGAGTTCATTTGTAAGGTCAAGATCTACTTATAAGTAATAGCACTTCCCATGGGGAAAAACACCAACCCAATTTGTGAAAGTTATTTTATTTGATGGTCAAATAAACTCGATAGCACATCAGGATTAGGGTACCTGGCTGTGATGTGACACACAGAGCAGCATTTAGGCAGAAGGCTTTGTTTTTTCCGGATAGATTTTCACGTGGATGTTTGACTTTTGAAATCATGGCTTTGTTATTCTAAAAGACAAATGAAACTGTAGCCTACACGAACAATCCTAAACCAGCTTCAAAAATACAGGAAACATGGCAGCAGGAGGGTCGGCTCAGGGTAGATTATAACCCTTCAGGTTGCCAGAGCCTCTTTAGCAGCTACTTTGCTTTGTGGGTTTATCTGGCAGCAGGAAGATGACAGGGCTGCCAGCCTGCCTAATGATCTTCATCTAACATTTACCTTATTGAGAGGGGAATAATTCTGTTAAATTAACATCCTAGCATATTTGCTGTCCAGCTAGTTGATGAATTAAATAGCCTGAACAAAATGTTTTACAACTCGTTTATCCATAAAAATTGCTGAATTTCTCACGCACAAGGGAATGACTTTTCGGTACTTGCGTGCTGCAGTGCCCAATGTCCCTCATCTGTAAAATGTATATATATATTTATATATGTAAGGAATAACTTTAATGGAGCTGTGTGTGAGGAGTGAGCACACAGACAGATCCTGCTCTTGGAACGACCCTGGCTTTGCCGCATGGTGTTTGCCTCCTCCTTGGAGGAAGAGCAGACTGTTAATGACAGGCTATGAGCCTGTGACACTTGGATCACTCGATCAATCAAATGTGGCACCTCGTGCCAGCCCAGCCAGCTGTCCCCTTCCATCACTGTCCGAAAGTGCTGCACCGAAGGCCACGGGTGCCAGCTGCCATCCTCAAATAACCACTGGACCTGCCCCAGGATGAGTGTATTTAGGGAACCTGTTTAGATTGAATTTTCTGTCTTGACAGTCCCTTTTGAGTTTCAGTTTAGAAAAGGAGAATAAACAAATTATAGGCTAATAACGCAGCACATCTCTAACAAGAAATCCAAGCCTGGGGCTTTACACTTACCAGGTGTAGACCCGTTGTGAGACAGCACCGTAAGTGCCTGTGACAGCAGGAGATGTTGCTGAGGATGCAGTTGACTTGTGCTTGGTTTGACTGAAACTTGTAACCTCACAGTGAAGTCTGTGGTTAGTGAATCCAGCCCACTGAGAATTGATGTCGCTTCTATTGATGGATGTTGGGTGTGCCAAAGAGGACAAGAAGAGGAAGACTCGATTTTATGAGAAAATACATTATGAACATGCTCATTAGAATGTTCCATAAGCAAAGTTGCTTTCTTTCAGTCATTTCCAGTGGGAAAGAGAACTACCCAGTGTGCAGATGTGGAGAGTGTGGGTGTGAGTCCCAGCTGCTGCACACCTGGAAAGTCTCTGTGTATGACAGGCCCAGCAAAAAGGGGTGAACTAGGGGTTTGCAGATCCATACGGATTCATACTTCTGCATCCATACATCTGGAGGACTCCAGAGCTTGAGCATGTCAGGCTGAGGAGCTTGTAGATATAAGAGGTTTGGACAGGAGGAAGATATGTGCAGTCAGGCTTTTAACAATGGAAACCGGTGTTTCAAGGCAAAAAAAAAAAGTTTCTGTTGCTGCAGTAGCCCCCGGACTGATCCACAGTCAGTGATTTAAACTGTTTTCACACAAAGGGAGTATACTGCTGTTCTGGATTGCAGTGGTTCTGAGTGCAGCAGTTTGCCCTCCTACATCTATATCAAGTTTTTCTCTGCTATTACCATCACCAGATCCTTGTCCTCACTTGATGCTTTCTAGGCTGCTCATTCCTGTTCTCCAGCATGTATGAATTTTCTATTATTTGCTTGCTGAATGCAATCACTTGCAATTTCCCAGGTTGAAAAAAATGAAGTTCTTTGAAAAAAAAACAAACCACGTAATGGAACATCCTCAGGTTGAAATGGGCCCTGAGCACAGCTGATGGCATAGGGACTTTAATTTACTAAACGTCAGTGGTTTGATGGCAATTCAACATGACTGGTGATTGCCTGCATCGTGTTACTGCTGCGGCTGAAAGGGCTGTTTACCTTTGGAAGACAGAAAGCTCAGCTGAGAAACACGCAGAGCAATCTCCTGTGACCTGCTAATAATTTTTTTTTCCCCCCAAAGAATCCCCAATTGCTGAAGAGCACAAACCCCTGGAGAAAAAACTTGTCTGTGTGCATATGCTTGTTAATATACCTGTTCCAATAGGTCAAACCAGAAAAATGGTGTTTGGGGCTAAATTCGCAAAAAAACACTTTATAGCAGGGGCTTTCTTTGCTGCAAAGTCATTCTTAATTTGACCAGTGGAAGAGATTTCCTTTTCAGGAGATTTGTCTCGGAAATATCACCTTGGCTCGACACAGCACTGAAATATTTCTCTGTATTTCTGATGTTTGTTGTGGAACTACTTAGAAGTGAGTGGCCCTGTACATGTTGGAGAACAATGGCTCAAAAAGAGGAAAAGCCATCTGGTTCTCATTAATTTGCCAAAATGCTGAAAATGTTTCCTACCAGGGACCGTACATGTAGGGAAGATAGAGGTGGGAGCTCTTCCATTTGTGCTAATGGCTTGGTGCAAGTGGATGCAAACTCATCTGCCTAAGAATGATCACGTTTCTAAAATTGGATTTGGGGTCCAAGGTCCTTGGATAACATCAGACTTGACGGTCTTTTATCCCTAAACTGCATTGCAGGCAGTGGCATGTTGGCTTCCCCTCGCTGCTAGACAGGTGATTATGGAGGGAATATTTTCTTTGTGTTAAAAAGGCAGCTTGGATCTTGCATAGTATTTGAAGAACGAAGTTAATAATTTAAAAAAAGAGATGCGTGCCTACAAGTAGAGCAGCGGAAGCAGAGACGTGCATACAGTGTGTTTGGGTCAGCAGCCCCTGAATTGAAGGCTCAGTGGCTTTGCACGAATTTCTGTTTCTGATGTGCTGCCTTCCTTTTAACATTTGGCCTTTAGGCCTCGTCTTCTGGGCTTTTGTGTGTGCAGAGTGAAATCTGTTGAAATACTGGTGCGTTTGCTCTCGCTGGCAGCCCGAGCAGTTCCGTGGCCCATCTGTGCTGGGAGAGGTCCATGGACACAACTCGCACTGCGCTCGCTGCCGCTGCTGAATCCATCAAAGCCATCACCACCTTGCTAAAGAAGAGTTTTATAGACTCTGCAGCTGGTTTGTTTAAAACTAGATTACTGTCACATTTAGAAACATTTAGGGCCAATGAGGAATAATAATTTAAAGAGGCTGTCTAGATTTAATCAGTTTTTGGGAGATGAGACTTAATCAAACGTAAGAGGTTTAAAAGGCTGATAGAACTAATGAATTTGAATATGTAATACAGACCCTGCCTGAACTGTAGCACATTTTTTCTGGCCATGGCTGGTTCATAATAATGGAGCATTTGCAAAAGTTATCAAGTCAATAGGTATAAAGTCCTTCGTGTGAGGAACCTCAGCAGTGGGGGGAGGAAACTATCTGAACTGAAAGTAGACCTTGCATGAGATTTCTTTCAATATGGGAATTCAAAGAGTTAATTTTCTGTATGTTTTCATAATATGTAAGAAAAGAGAACTACAAAATTGACCTTGAAGAAGAAAGAGAGAAACTCCTGTGAGCTGTATCCTACTCAGATCCTGGATAGCTTCTATTGATACAGACCTCCAGCAAGTACTTACTGGAGAGCCCTGACGTGTTTTAGCTTCCCTGGCCTTCGGTTTTTCATCTGTAAAATAGATGTGCTAAACCTTTCCTACTCTTCTTTGTCTATTTTATGTGGTAGGGCTAGAGAAATGTTGACTTTATAAAGAAAGGCCAGCTGAGGTATATATTGTGAAATGTACGCTACAATAATCTCTGCCTCCATACTACCAGTCTTCCACCCTTAACTGATCCCCAAGCCCTAAAAATACACCCCCAGCCCCTTGTTTTTAATATTAGTCAAGGACAGGCATAGCGTTAAGATTGGCGTTTGTCTGACAAGTAATCTCTTTTGTAATTTATGAATTAGGAATGCTTTAAATGAAAAAGAGTGACTATACAAGCTCATCATTTGAAATCTGTGCTTTGTAGTAGGAGCCTGACCTGTTTCTTTGTGTTTTCAGTGAGAGCAAAATTCTGCCTGAGATTTCTTCAGCAAATGCAGCAGTTGTAAATATTTTTCTCCTTGTACTGAATTAATTGTGAGAGATGCTGGTCTTTGCCCAGTTCCCTCTGGCAGTGCTGGCAGAGCCTTGCTGGGCTTTGAAGGGAGTTTTGTCTCATACCTTTTCTTAAAGAGAATTATAGGATGGTTTGGGTTGGAAAGGGCTTTAAAGGTCATCTCCTTACATCCCCTCTGCCATGGGCAGGGACACTGTTCAGTAGACCAGGTTGCTCAGAGCTCCATCCGAACTTGAACGCTTTCAGGGATGGGGCAGCCATGACTTCTGTGGGCAAAGGGAAACTGATGTGACAACAGAAGGATCAAACCCTAAGAGGTCCTTTTAAAACAGTCAAAATTTGGGGTGGCTGAGATTTTTTTTTTTCCTGGCAAATACTCTGTCAGCTAAAGAAGCTGGTGGGGAAATGGAAGATAACTCCAAACTCATGCCTCAGTCAGGTCAGGTCCTTCACACTGCCAGAAGAAGGGATAAACTCTGTTCACTGTTGACATCAAGGTCCTCTGTAAAAGACAAATATGCCGTAGGAGTGCGATGGGGGGAATTGGATTGCAATAGGGATTTTTAATCAGCATCAGGCCTGACAGTGAACCAACACCACAGCCAGCTGGATGATTGAGAGTCCTGAAATGGCAAAATATTCAGTAAATGCCATATTTTGTGTAATACTGTAGCAGTTGCTGAAGCTGTGGCTTTGCTCTTTTTTTCCTTAACCAAGATCAGAAATGTCTTGTTCTCTTCTGACTTTTTTGTTATGTTTTTGTCAGTGCTCAAAAATGATGAGGCTGCTTGGTGAATTTCTTAAAATCACTGTGCTTAGGTGAGAGGGCTTGATTGCTGAAAACAGCATCAAGAGTTATAGAATGTTTTTTTTTTCCTGTTGTTTCATCAGTAATATGAAGCCTTACTTGAAATTAAATTGTTGTTATGCCATACACTGTTGAAGGCTGCATCTCCTCCATATTTCACTTCAAGGTGACCATGGTCATTGTGAATCACGAAGGGAAATGTGGCATCCCTGCCTTCTACCTGCAGATTGGAGTTGCAGAGTTGGCCATGGCCAGCTTATGTTCACTGAGGTACTTGCAGAAAAACCAGACTTAGCTTAGGTTTAGCCAAAAAAAGCTACCTAGTAGATTTTTTTTTATATATATTCCCTCTGTTGATATTGAAAATAAAGGTACTTCCAGATGCAACTGAATCCTTTTATCTTAGATTCCTGTCTTAGGATATAATGAAATGCATACTAGACATGGTGGTCTTTCTCTGCTGACTCCAGAAGGATCCTCAATAATCACTTGGGATGGAACACTGAGAAACCTGGTCTAGTGGAAGGTGTTCCTATC
Source organism: Grallaria varia (assembly GCA_013396735.1). Lineage (NCBI taxonomy): Eukaryota > Metazoa > Chordata > Aves > Passeriformes > Formicariidae > Grallaria > Grallaria varia. The sequence goes on from VWZG01003763.1 coordinate 300,957, forward strand.
CATGGCAGGGGGGTTAGAAATAAGTGATCCTTAAGGTCCTTTCCAATGCTGGGCATTCTCTGATTCTGTGCCTCTCCTGTAAGTGGGTAAATGTGAGTGTCATGAACCTCATCTCAAGGAGAATGGAGAACAGACTCGAGTTTCCTTGAGTACTTGGTGAACATCACATTTGTTTTCTGTGCCCTGACAGTGTAACAACGTGCACATTTTATCACCAAAATTGTTTAAACACCAGGAGTGTTTTTGGGACTTCCAAAGTCTTACCTCTTTGAAGTTATATTTTCGTTCCCAAAACACCCGGTTTTAGTCCTACTTAGTATTTTGCATCTGCCGTGTAAAAAAAATGCCAGTTATGTCCATCTCATTTTGTTAGAAGCAGTGCACATTTGTAGTTTCCTTCATGTTTCTAATAGCAGGCAGCATGCAGAGCTAATTAATGGGCTACAGGAAGAAGACACTGATGAGCACAGACTGAGTACCTCCAGATAAAAAAGCTTGGGGTTTCCCGTTGAGTTTAAAGAACAGCCCTGCTGAACCTTTGATGTGCAGCCAGATGCAGTGTGTAGAGGCAACCAAACCAAGGGTTAGAGGGGATGAAATTAGTTTACTTGACTCTTATTTTTCTATTTGTACTCTTCTAGAAATCATTATCTTGTGAGTAGCTAATCTAAACACAGGGGTGCTTAATTTTTTGCTCCCTAATTATAGAGGTTGGTACAACAACGTTTATTATCTCATTCAAGGTTTGCTTGAAGTAGGCAAACAGTTTTGGACCTTCTTGTATTTTCAGCATATTAAACCTGTTTTACTGCCTTGCAATGTAGAAATTGAGCAGGGAGAATGGAAGAGCCATTCTCAAATGGGATTCTTAATAGTAATACACTTAGAGTTCAAATATTTTTAGCTGTTTTCTTTTCATGTTGGGCATATCAATGTTGGTTTAATAGTTGTTGATGAAGAATGTCAGAATTTGGTGGTTCATGCTCAAGGCAATACATTTTCTGTTTAAAATGACATAAAATATAAGTATGAACAGACATGAAATGCATACATAATGAAAGGCATTCTGGTTATACTGGTTTACTACCTTGAGAGTAGAGAGGGTATCGTAGAATAGGACTCAGGGTGGCTTTCTGGTCCAGCTCATTTGGGGTTCAAGCAGAGCTGGTTGACCAGGAATCGTTTATGACCAGATACGTTTCAGTGGTAGCAATGTTTTTTATCCTGAGTAGAGGGGCATTTCTCCAACCTGCAGTCACTGAGGCACAACATGTTGCTGTTGCGCATCCATTTTGTAAAAGGTGAAGGTGGGTGCCCTTGGTCTTTTCCACCGCGTCTTTTTCATTGCAAGTGTCTGCCTTTTCATCTTGGGGAATCTCTGTCTGTTCTGCTTGAACAGCTTTCTTTGTTGCAGGCATTTCAGTCTGGCACAGTTCCTCCACCCAGATCTCTGCCCAAATCCTTGCCCTGGTATGGGGAAATGAGATTTATAAGGAACAGAAAGCTGTGGAGAAGAGATGGAAAGGTTTTCATCATCAGGGCTAGTCTATACTATTGCAAAGACTTCCTGAAACTATTGCTTTGGTATTTGTACCAGCCATCAAACCTGGAAGGAGATCCCTAGTTGGGTGTATGATTTCTTTCTAATTTCAGTATATAAAGTGAATATGACTCGATACTGAACAAAGGAGGACATCAGTGGTACTTTTTCCAAACCTCAGTTTTTATATCTACTTGAATTTCTACTCTAAAGAACTTTCCACCAGGATAACAAGTGGCCATGAAGGATGAGAAAGATTTGCTGTTGGATGGAGTTCAGCTGTGGGGCTTTGAGCTAATACGAGATTTCTCCTTTTGGGAGAATGTGCTTGCTGTATATCCTGCATTGACTAGTCATTATTGATATCTCCGTCTTCCCCCTGCTCCCTCCTTGACTTTTTTGGAAGGTCGTATGGCTGGGATTTACAGCTTTTTTTTTTTGTTGGTTTTTTGTATATGGTGACTGTTGTAGCAAAGATGAATGGGAAGGGAAGGGAAGCTCTTGTGTCTTCCTCTGCCTGGAAACTTTCTCAAGGTTAGAGATCTCAGGTGACTTTTACTGTTACCTTTTCTGACAACAGCCTCTCAATATGAAATATAAACTGAACTGTAAGAGTGGCAACTAACTGGGGATAGACCTGAAAGGACTAGCACGGAGATACAAATTGCTTATTGTTTATGGTCTTTGTCTACGCAAAGCCCACTTCTCTCTTGAGAGCCTGGCTTACTTAAAAAAGAATTGCTACACTGAGAGAAGTTTCCTATATGGTAACAGTGTTATAGAAACATGTTGTGAAAGCAGTTGCCATGAAATTGAATTACAGGTGTGGTGTTCTTCATCGCTTCAATTGCTCCGTTATATCACCGGCCTCATCGTTTTGTTTTGAACAAATAACTGCAATTTAGTAGGAGCCTAAGAGATGATGGTATTAGCAGTCAGGGGTTGTTTAAGGCTTCCTTAATGATGGAAAATTGTTCTTATCCATCTAGCATGTGAAGTCTTTGTAAAAATGCATGTGCAGTGAACGGAAAAGGAAAACTATTTCCTTGTGGCATCTTTTTCCTAAGTTTGTTTTTATATTTTTTAATGTGTGAAAGAAACCCCTGTAGGTTTTTAGACTACTCAAGGCAATGTAGGCATTCATATGGAACTTTGACAGAGCTCTGATATAGCAAATTGTGGCACTGGATACAGTCAGATATTTCACTGCATCCATTTTCAATTTGCTGGAATTAAGTACATGCTTGCTCAGCCTAAAACTTCCCAGGTTTCATGGAATACAGTTTTAAAAGATGCTTCAGGAAATTTTTAAAGATAACTCTCAGTGTAGAAAACAATTATTAGTCTAGGCCGGAATTTAAAACCATTTTGTCTAGGTTTAGGTTCCTAATTGCTGCTCTGAGTGTGCACACCACGTGCTCCTTTCTCCTGCCCACCTGGCACAGTCGCCTTTTCTCTCTTGTGCTTCGCTTTTTGCCCTGGAGCTTAATGTACCTGAATTGCCACAGTTGGCTTGGAAGCATTGTAATTGCAACACAAAAGAGATACTTGTAGGGATTTTGGGCTTGAAAATTAACCTTGCTTCCCCTTCTGCATATCCAGGTCTATATTATGTGACAAAAAGCACTTTATTCTGAAATTCAGAAAGAAAACCTGCTGTATCATAGGGCTCAGAATAAGCTTTACTAGTATCTTCTGTTCCAACCTGTTACTAGTATAAAGATTTGCTAAGATGTTATATATGTGTATTGCTCCAATTTCACAGATTGCACAGAAAAATGAGGCTCGGAAGGATAGTGAGAGGTCAGTTTGTTCTCTCGCCCAAAGGCAGGCCCTGTTCATGCAGGTCCTGCTTTATCCTTGACAGATGGCTGTCTAACGTGTCCTTAAAATTCCTCAGCGATCAAGATTTACTTACTTGCTTTGAAGTGTCATTTGTGGAAAGGCAATTAAATCTGCTTGAATGGTCTTATTTTGCCCATGTTCCATTAGCAATTAGGATCAGTTTTCTTGCTTGTTTCCTTTTTTTTTTGTATACAGGCTTTTTGTATGTGTGTTTGTTTTTTATTTTTCCCTCTCCTGGTTTGAAGTGTGATTTTTTTTTTTTTTTTTTCCCTTCTTTTTCCACATCTGCTTTTATCCAGTGTATGTGTCAGACCTCTGATGCCCTGCCCACTTGACTGGAGGTATTGTGGAAGACCCCTTATATTTCAGAAATTTTAATTTCATGACAATCTTTAAGAAAGGGAAAAAAAAACCAAACAAGAAAAGGTGGGGAGGCAATTTTTGGAGTGATTTTTTTTTTATTTTTTTAATGCGTATTTTTGCTGATAAACCTTACATCGATGCTTAAGTCCTTTCCTCCTGTCATGTGAAGCGTGATGTGAGAAAATAAAACGGCTTCACAAAGTTCTATGAAAAATTAATGTGTACTGTAATTTAGATGGGTCACTGAAGGGCATTTAAATGTTATGTTTTTGTTTTCTGCAAATTTTATTTTAAGAGAAACCAAATATCTAGTAGGGACTGTTTCAGAAATTCAACAAAGTGCTGCTGGTACTAAAAGAAATAGGAGAAATGAGGGGCACAGACTGCACAGCCTAATGAGGGGACATAAGCCTAACGATGCAAAATTGCAAATTGCCCAAATTACAAAGCACTGTCCCTTGCATCCAGCTCTGCTTTCAGCACTCTCCAGAGCTGCAGTGTCACACCAGGACTCAGATGTGCTGGCAGCGCGTCCGGTGCCAGTCACAGCATCTGCAAAGCCTGTCTGACTCCAGCCGGAGCTGGCACATGGTGAGTTGGTACCATGTGCTGACATAAACCTTTTCAGGCTTTGCACTGCGCTGCTGGGTGAAGTTGCTGAGGGGAACCTCAGGAACAGACCTGTGGCATAATGGGGAGAGAAGTGGTGTGGTGCCATAGCAGAGACTCAGGTTGCCTTGCCCAGCACCCACCTGACTCTCAGCTGTTGGTGTCAAACTGGTGTGTAAGTGATGCTGCAGCTTCAGCTTCCCCAGTGGGTGAGGGAGATGCTGCCTGGGCTCCTGCCTGCAGCCAGGCAAGGATTTGGAGCAGCTGCTGCGCTGCAGGGGGAGTGTCCTGACCTCAGTAAAGTTGTGTTTGGTGGAACAGAAAACCCAGAGCCTGGAGTTGGAGATATTAGAAAGGTAAAAATGAACTTTTACAGAGAAGTGTTTGCTTTCTCACTGCCGGTTCTTCCTGACCCTTGCAAGCTGCCAACTGTGATGTCAAGTAGATAAAATGTTAACGGAGCTCTAGCCAGGGCAATGAACTATAAACAAAAAACTGAAGAATGTTTGGTGTGTTTTTTCTTGGCTTTTGTGAAAAATTCAAGCAAAAGTGTAAAAAACTATTTTTCTCACTGGTGTCACTTTCTAGTCCTAAAATCCATGTATATGAGCATGTCTGTCTTACCTTTGGAATGCTCGTTATTCCTTCTCCATTAGTTTGTATGGGTCAAGGGTGAAACACAGCCATAGCTTTGGTTCTATCAGTTTTGCTGATGGTGAGATACCTGATAGTCTGATGCAGCTTGTCTGCCTTGGAGATACGATAACCAGGTATTTCTTCTGCTGATGACTGACTGTTCGTCTGAGTAAACAGGGATAATTCAGGGCAAGTGTTAGGTTTCTTTTTCCTTTCAAAAAGAACAAAGCATTTTGCATTGAATGCAAAATCATTTGAGATAAGTGATGAGATTACTCCGTCAAAGCAGATTGAAAACTGGGAGAGATGTTATTCATAGTTTTATTTTTTTCTAGCTGCTGACATGATGTGAGAGTTGCTAATGCAGTATGAAGTACAAATGATATGCAAAACTTCCTGATAACTACCTGGGAATTCTAATTCCATCAGCAGCTTCTGTGTTATCATAAATGAGACAGCTTGAAAGGCACTTGTTGCATTTTGTATTGCATGCAAAAGTCATTTACACTTCAAATGAACTGGCCTAGATAATTTTTGATTTTTTTTTTCTGCACATCTTTTGTAACCAATGGAACAATACTGAATTACTACTCTATAACATTTAACAATTCAAGAATCGCAGGGTGAGGAGACATATGACACATGAGCAGCCTGGTGCAAGCTGCTTAGCAGCTGGGATTGTAAAAACTGAGTTTCAGAGAGTCAGATCAGGATGTCTGATCATCTTTGAAAATTGACAAATGTTCAGATTTTAATTGTAATCTGTTTTTATGTTCCAATAACAGCTGGTACTTCAGAGCTCAGAGTGTGAATGTCTGGGAAATGTGTGTGTTTGTCTCTTGGGACCCCCAGGCTCAACCCCAACAGCCAGTTTCTGCCTAGGGGGGCTGAGGAAGCATCAGGGTGGACAGTGGAGGACAGGTCTGGTTCACGGGCTCCAGAGAGCGCTGTAGTCACTCTCACACACAGGGGTAGAGATGCAATCACACCCAGTGATTGTTTTGGACACCGTGAGATTGTATTACTTCATATTTTCAAGTCAGGTTGCCTGAAGTAATGAGGGAGCTGTGCTGCCATCACCATGGTGGTACTCTCTGTAGCAGAAGCTGAAGGGCATGTGTTGGATGACATGAAGAGTGCTGACCCACCCCAGGCAGCAGTGGTCTTTACCATAGTCTTCCTCTGAAGTGTGCTGGAGAGTTTTCAGACAAACACAGCAACATCCAGGCAGAGTTTTCTGGAAACTGGTTGTTCTTCTCCCCAGAACATACTGGGAGGAAGCTGCCGTGTGTCCAGTTTGAATGGTCAGAGGTCATGAACTCAGGAGAGGAGAGGGAGGATGAGCACAGTTTGGTCTTCATCCAGGAGGTGGAAGGAAGCTTATGGAGTCTCTCCAAAGCTACAGGGCTCAATTCTGAGCTGTTGTAAACTGCTGCAGCTCAGTATAACCAAGGTTGAGGTTCTGTCCACGTGCACTGTGCAGTGCACAACAGCTGATTAAGTACAAATGCACGTCGAGGTGATATGGGCCATAAGATGAAGCAGGAATGGGCCTAAAAGCCTCCTAATCTGCAGTTTGTTGAATCCCTGCCATTTATCTCCCCATCGCCATTCCAGTATCTCTGTATTAATCTGCAGGGTTTTCCATGCTGAATATGATGAATGTACAGAAGTCCGAAAAGGCCTGGAATGCTCATGCCTGCTGTGTTAAAGATAATTATACGGTGTTTCTAGCCCAGATGGAGTCCTGGAAAGCATGAGAACAGCCTGGGATATGTGCTCATGGTGCTAGGAAAGGTCAGCAGGAGGTAGATGCTCACAAACTAATTGGACTTTCGGGATTCTGTTTTAAGGAGTGCCTTCATAAAAAACAATGTATGTACCCAGGATATACTGCTCAGTTGTTTCCTAAACTGACAGTTGATTTAAGATAAGAGATGTTTTTATTTCACTGAAGCCCTTTTTCTCCAAGTCCAAAAAAGCCTGAAAACTATTATCTCATAGAAAAATACCTTGGGCTTTGTGTATGAAAAAGGTGATGCGTTCTGCAGTGCTGGCGGGGTCACCCTGCATGCCTCAACCTCCTTTCTGAATGTTGTTTATGAAGGAGAAAAAACTGGCTTGAAATGCAAAGGATGTGAGTGAATGTGGGTTTTATCTAACGTGGTACAAAGTGGCCCATCGTGAACTGAGTGAGGTGTTGCTACCTGGGGAAGGCACTTCATCCTCCTGGTGTGGCTGGAATGATATAAATGTTATGTGTTGACTTTTAATGAATATTCATCAGTAGTTTTGTGTGTGTGTGTGTGAAGGGCTTTATAGCCTGTCACTGCAGCCTTATCTTGGGCATTAGGGAGAGAAGGCAGCTCCTGTGTTTGGTGTCTGATGTTAGGCAGGGTAAAATACCTTACCTTGTGAGCCTGGAAGGGCCAAGGCTTTTGTGGGTATTGAAAGGGAGCCCTGCACTGCTCGGAGAATACCAAACAGGGAGCACCCAAGGACAAACAAACATAGGAAAATAAAAAAGAATACTGAGCAGGCAGTAAATATTGTACTTCAGAGGCTTCTCTTCTCATCCCATAAATTTATAGCCTCAGTGCCTGCACTTTCCATCTCACATTGCTGTTGTTCTGGACCTGCCTAGGTGATTGTGTGCTGACTTTTTTCATGGTTTATAATACTTGCATTCCAGATTGTTGTGAGGCAAAACCCTCCAAAGTTGCTTGTTTTTTCCCCTCTGATGGTGTTACCCATTTCTGGTACTCTGGTTTCCACTTGCCTCTAAAAGGCCCTTCCAGAAACACCTGGAGGGTGTTGAGGCGTCAGGAGAGTTTTGGGTCTGGCCATCTCAGGCAGTGCCCTTGTTTTGGGAGCCTGCTGCTGTTCTCTGGGCTGAAGTGGGTGAGATTTAATAGTTGAGGGCGAACTACTCATTGGTGACCTGTGCAGTGAGTGGGCAGAGGAGGCTGCAGATGCTGTGCCTGCTGAACTCCATCTCTCTTCTCATTTCTGGACAGGGCGAAGGGACTGGTTGCAAAGCTGCAACTGTAGGAACAACTCCAGCACCAAGGGGGTCCCCTCTCTTCCCTCCCAGGCTTCACCTTTTCCAACACAAAGTACAGGGCAAAACACAGATTAGATTTAAAGCAGAAAGTTCATCTTGTAATGAGATTGCTGCACTGAATATTCCCAGAGCCCTGTGTAATGCAGTGTTACGGTCTCCTTGTTGCGGAGCGGGAGGTGCTGGGGTGAGGAATGGAAGAATATAAAGCAAATTGCCTCCATAAAGAAGTTACTGAGGTGGATGAGCCAGATTTGTCTTGTCATACTTGGCCTGTTTATTTCAATAGGTTTTGCCTGTGTCATTGCAGGGTAACTTTGAATTCCAGCTGATTACGCTGATTTCTTTTCCTAATATCTTGTGTTTGCATTAAAATGTGCTTTTTTATTATTATTCTTTGGATTAACAACAAATCACTGTTTCTTTGTTAGGTGATAGAGGAGGTTTTATTTTTCCATGCTGAAAATCACCCAGCAGCTGTTTAAATGAAAAATCTGTTTTTGTAAGAAAAACAGAACAAAACAAAAATTACCAGTAGCTAAAAAGTATTCACAGCATCTGTTGTTTAACTGTATCCATGTTGTAATAACAACAAACCCTAATAACGTATCAGCATTCAGCTGCATTCATTTTTTTCTTTTTTGAATATTGCTGTATTATTCTTTGAAGTGGGTTATGCAAAAGTACAAAAGACAGTAATAATGCTTAATAAATGAATAGACAAGTGTAAAAGCTTATTATAGTCCTTTTATCAGAGTTGTATAATAATTTTTAAAGTAAACAGATTGATATGAAATGATAACATTTCCAGGAAAAAGGCATATGAGCATTGATTAGACTAAACCTGTTCAGCCACTAAAACTTTAATTGCTCTTGGTTTGGTGTTTGAATTCTCCATATCTGACTCCTGTCATGCCGTTCAGTTTGGGATCTGTGTATTATTATTTTCTTATTTCTTGCTTGCATGTGGCTGCAGAGACCCAGAAGTATTGCCCCACATGCGGACTTGTGCTCTTTGAGTTATTACGGTTCAATATCGTATCTGCCCCCGAGTTTAGGTTTAAACCTGTTTCAACCTGTAAACTGGCCTAAGGTTGCCTTAAATGAATGATAAAGGCAGCTCCTCGGGAATATTCCCAGACCCCTTGCCCTGCTGTGGACTCACATCCTGTGATGTTCGTGGGTCTGACTCATCTCTTCAGTGCCCACAGCTCCTCTGGCGGTAATTTAGCTAATTAGCTCAAATATAACGCCTGAACTTAGATGAACTCCTGTGTGCAGGTGAAGTCTGGGTCTCCCAGGTTTTAGCACTGCCTGCCAGCGTCAGCGTGTGCACTGTCTGACTGACCATACTTGTGATTTGGAAAGCAGAGTGGGAGGAGACTCATTCTGTGTCTTCCGCTTGCAAACAGTTGATTATTGCTTATACATAGCTGCAGAAATATCCTCTCCAAGTAGATGATGTATCGTATGGAGACACTTAAACTGGTGTTCTGGTTTATGCTGTTGTCGAGGTGTGTTTTAATTTGTTTGGGTTTTCCTTTTTCTTTTTCCTTTTTTTTTTAATTTCTTTATTTTTGTGCGTGTGGTGGGAAGATAAGTCATGTATACACGTCTGTGTTCCACAGTATTAAGTGTAAGGTCTGTTCATAAATGCAGCTAATGAAATTGGGGACCGTGTGGCCTCAAACCATTTAAAATAACGGCATGAGCAATCTCACTCCATTACGTTTGAGTGGAAGCAGTTCATGCTAAAGTGCTGTTTCCCTGAGGAGCCAGGGAGCCCTGATTGAATCTTACTTGCAAAATGGCCAGCGAAGACAAGTTTGTTGCAGGGCAGACGACAGCTCTGACTCAACAGAAACCACAGCGCTCAGGGGAAGGGCTGCCCTCAGCCTGTTAATGCATTTTCCTTTCTGCTTCTTTCACTGGCATCTTGCAGGCTTTGCGGTAAAGGCATCTGCCTCGTGTTCGTGTTTGCTGGAGGCACTGAGCTGCAGCACCCACCTGCGGGGCCAGTAGGGTCACAGAGGGTGATGCTGCTCTGCTCTTGGGTGCAGTGGCTTTGGGCTTTTGTCCTTCCAGCTATGTGGTTCAGAGCAAATAGATCCATCAGAAAGGTGATGCTTTAGCATTAAAAACTCTGTCCTGTCTTCTGGCATACTTTAAGCAGAGTAATTTGAATAAGTGGGAATTTTCTTGACTGCTGTGAGGCACTATGAGGTCCTTCTAGCAAGGGGATGGCCTGACCGTTAAGGGAGTGACCCTCCCTTTTATCCTGTTGTAGTGTGTTTCAAAATACAGAATTTGTTGGGAGACACTGAACAAATGAGTTTTGACACAGGTTGGTGTGCTGATGGTGCTTTGCTGCAATCTGTTGTCTGGAGAGGTGCCCATCACTGGCGGGTGCGTTATTTCTGTGAGCAGACAGACCATCCCCTCGTGACCACTTGGCAAGGAGCACTTATTTTTCCACCACCACTGTTCAGTTAATATCAGGATGATAAGCCTGAAAACATGTGTGATGCTCCTGACCCCTGGTCAAGATTCACAGTGGGTTCTAAGCCCACTTTCTGTTCCTGCAGAAAAAGCTCTTGGGGACTATTTCAGCACCCACCATGAGCATAATACATCCCTGTTCTTGCTGAGGGAAAATGAAATTGCTCCCAACAAAGACCTGTAATATTTGAGTATAAATACATCTGACAAAAATTACAATGACATGCATATCAGGACAGGGCAGTGTTGACCATAATCATGAAGACTTGACTGAAGACACAGCACTCACCACTCAGTAGAACGCTACAGAAATGGGCTTGCAGGGCACTGGGCTGTGTGGAGAGGAAACAGGACTTCTGCAAGACAAGTAACAATTCTCAAATGCTTATCTAGCAAAACTGCATGGAACAAAATAAACTTTATTCAAGGGAACATGTCATGCTGATGAGTAAACTTCATGGCTTTTGCAGTGACGGAGAGAAGGAGAATTTTAGGAGGGAGAGAGGAGTAGAGTTGAAGATGCAGATCTAGAAGAGAGGTGAAGCAGCTGCAGCATCTTCCAGAATCCCTTTACCCCTCCTCCATCCCTGTGTAGTTGTGGGATTGTGGACAAGGGTATGATGTGGGAAGCAGCCTAATGGAGCAGCAATGTGTGTCTGCTGGACCTGCATTCCCATGGACACAGTGGATCATCCTGCTCTGCCTCATCACCGTGGCTGCAAACTTTGTGTTTTCTGTAGTGACATTATGCGAGGCCGGTCCAGCCTTCAGAGAAGCTCTGGCTGTTATTATATGTAGTCTCCAGAAATAACCCTGTGCTCATCCAAGCTCAGTCTGAGACCGCCTTTTATGTGCAGCTTTTCCCCAGCCTTCCCAGTTTCACAGGCATATAATAATTTTACCAAAGGAAACATTGCAAACCCAAGGAGTTCAGAGTTAAGCTTAAGAACAACATAAACCTTGATTTTGCTGTACTGTTCTATTATATTGGGGGATTAATTTATCAGAAGTGAAGAGGAGGTAGGTGCTTCTCCCTCCCACGTAGCTTAGAAATGTATGGGTGAATGTAATGGTACATCTCAATTTCCTGAAGCTGGAGCGTGATGGGATTTTTTGAGAATACTGAAGGACTCCCACTCCAGTGTGTTTTATTGAAAGTGGCATGTGAACAATGTCCCACAAACATGGTTTGAAGAGCCTTGTATTTCATTGTCAAACTTGAAGCTTTGAGCCTTGAGATTCTCTTTGCAATTCTGTGAAGGGAGAAGGAACACTTGGAAAAACTTTTGGTATTCTGAAGGTAGGGGATGCAGTTTATTGGTTCAGTTAGCCTGGCATACTCCCTGGGGCAAACCCAAAAATCAGGATGGCAGGTGTTACATGTTGGTGTATGGACACTATTACATTTGTATGCCATTTGAAAAATGCAATGGTGTTAGGTCATAATTGCCAGTTAATAAATGCAGTTAAATCCAGTGAAGTACAATATTTGTCCCCCTGTTAGAGAGCTGATTCATTTACTCACAGCTGCGATGAGGTGTTAATTTCTCTTCTCAGTTTGTTTCCAGTTTAGTTCCTTTTGCCTTTGAAGATGTGATGGCTGCTGGTTTAGGGGATCACTTGGTATTCCTGCCTTGAGAGGCATGGCAAAATACTGGATAATATGAAGACTTGAAGCTGTGATTCACCCTCTCCGATCATACTAGGGTTTGGATTTCAGTTGTGTTAAGGACAAGAATTATTTGTAAAATAAATTTCTGAACTGTTTCTAGGTTTTGATGTGGCTTGGATCTGAGTTCTTGGTTCAAACCTGTTCAAATTAATAAGTTTGGGGTTATTATTTTTTACTAATAACTTTCAAAGTGATAGAAATATAATCCACTATCTATATAACCTGCTACTGTCAATTTGAACATTTTTAGTATTTAGCACATCGTGGCACCAAAAGGGCTTAGGAATTACGACTGACTAATATTGTGCTTGTGTTCCTGTTCTTGGCTGGGCAGGTAATTCTCCCCCAAGCCCCTGTGAATTTGAATATTAAGCCTAGAACAGATCTCAAGGCTTCCACCTTTTCTATTTGCTTAAGGCCTTTGTATTGGTCTGATGGAACAAGCAATAAATCAAGGCATCAGTTTCCCATCACTGTCATCCAGGTGGACTTGCCTTTCAGGCTGTCCACTGTTTTGTGATTTCCTTCCATCTCACACTCTTTGGTTTCCGATCTTTCCTCTGTCCTTCCATTGCAACCATCTACTTTATTTTAATCTTCTTGACAGGACCCTCTTATCTGTTCTTGCCAAGCTCCATTTAACCCAGCCTGCCTTGAGCAGATTTGTCTTTCTCCCTTCCTATTTCTCTCCAGGGTATGCCATGAGCAGTCTCTGCTCTCCCATCAAAATGTAATTTTTTGATAATTTTAGACTCTTGCATTTAGAGTTTGTTTTCCTGGAAGTAAGAAACCGGACCTGACCATGGGTGGGAAGCTTTGTTGTTTCTCAATCCTCCGCTGTTCCTTCAAATCCAGTCCTGCCTCCACCAGTCTGAGATCTCCTCCTTTGCTGTTCTAGCAAAACCCCTCCAAAAACTGCACCTTGTGCCTCCTACTGAATTTGCCCCTCTTGTTTCAAAGACCTGGCTCTGTTTGAGTGGTAGAAAATGATTTTGTAGAAGTGAGTTATTGCAGGGCTGGTGTCCAGCAGCCTCTGTCTGCAGCCTCTTTTTTGGAGCATGTGAAGATTTATGGACAGCTCTAGCAAGTGCTGAGCACGCTGTTGTGTGTTGGTCCAGCTCACATGGAAGCATCTGAGTTTAAGGTCTTTTTTAGCAACTGAAGTGGATTCCTTGGAGGGGCCTGAAGTGGCCAAATTTTTAGGAGCTTGCTTGTTTATTTTTTGTGTTTTTTTAAAAGCATCTTATAATACTGTACACTGAAAAAGATGTATGAAATTAGAGCAGTAAAATTTTCTTTCTCTCTTCTTTTTTTTTTCCCCCCCAAAATTAGAGGGAAGAGACTGTTTAGTTTTCTCCCTTGTAGATGAGTCCTTCGCAGCAAAGAACTGCACTTTCTCTTCTGATTCTTCTCATGTCACATATACCTTTGAATGATAATTGCCATCCTTTCTTGGTAAATAAAGAATTTTCATTTCAGAACACATTTGAGTGCTATTCTAAAATAAAATTGATTTTCCATCTTTATGTAATTAAATTGTGTGGTCAGAAGGAAATTGGATTGGAATAACAAATCTTGGCGTGTTATTTCCTTTTCTTTCTGTGTATGTACTTAAACCCCAAAACTAAACCACAAACAAGATATGCCTGCAAAGGCAGCTGTAGTGTCTGATGCAGCAAGGGATAAAGACTTTAATCTCTAAAATAAGTGAAGGAGACTTGGTTTTTTGTCTATTAACACAGAGAGGTCACTCTGAGACCCTGGCATTGGAGTTGCCTCATGCGGTATAGATTTTGAAATTGCAGTGTGATTTCTCACTTTTTAATAAGCAGACAATCACATGAGAACTTTCACAAATTAGCATCACTATCCAGTGACCTACTGAGGGGTGAAAAAGGAAAAAAAACCCATGAGAGTAGGATGATTAATTGGTTAAAATATTACATAATGAAAAAAATTCCAATGTGGAGTCCTGTTAAAAGCATGTCTCAACTGGTAGCATCCACACTAGTTGTATTTATTACGTTTAATACCACTGTGATGCATTAAAAGCTATGTATTGGGCTGCTCTTCAGTTCTAGGTGTATTCTAGTAGCTGTTTTCTTCTTTATTAGCATCAATGTTAGCTATGAGGGAGCAAGCTTGGTTTAAATTTCTCTTCATTCCCACCAAAGTCTGTAATTAGCCGAAGTTTATCCTTTGCTAAGGGAAAAATACTGCATTTGGGCATTTGTTTCCCTTCCTCATTAGCAGGCATTTGGCCGGAGCAGTGTGCTGTGGCCCAGCAGCGCTGGGGTGGTTCGCACTTGTCATATTTTGCATATTCAGAACTGACTAGAAATAATAGCAGACTTTTGCCTCAGTGTGACCAGAATAATAGGAAGGTACACTATAGTAAAACATCTGCTTTCATATATTATGAATGCAAGTTTTCTATTTCTTCACTTGTTCCCTTCAAAAAACAAAACAAAAAAACAAACCAAAACAACAACCCCTTCCCCCCAAACCAAAACAAAAGCAACAAAACCAACCAACAATAACAACAACAAAATCTTTATTTTTTTTTTTATTAACACAGCAAACTTGCTGAGGTGCACTAACTCAGTGGATAAGAATGTTCCTTCCCAAGTAGCTTTGTGTGGTTTAGACTACCTGGATGTTTTGAGTTTTATTGCATCTTCTTTTTCTTCCTCAGCCTTTTACTTGTTACTGTGCCCTCAAAAATGGGGACTTCAAAATCATTTCACTTGCATAACATGTAAATGACATTGGGATTGTCTCTGAGTTAACTTTGGATCTTGTTAGACATGTGATTTGAGCACATCTTATGCGTGTGAAAACATGCCAAAATGTCTTGAGCTTGAGGAAAAAGATGTGCTTTCTGCAATTCAAATAATAGTGGGTACTTTGTGTGTCATGTTGGTTCCCAGTTTTCTTCAAAGAATTGCTCCTTATTGCCGGTTTTTGTTGTTTTGGTGACATAATGACACAGCTGGGAGCTGTAATTTGCAGCGTTTGCTTTCAGAACAAACCGTCCAAAGATGTGTGTTGGGTGTTCAGCTGTGCTGTTTCAAGGTAGCTTTGACAGCCAGTTGATTCCTGTATCCCCCAAGATGTCAGTGGGCACCCGGGCAGGAGGTGGGGACAGAACCAGAGAGCGGAGCCAGGGCTGGCTCAGAACTGGGCAGACTGTAGAGGGTTTTGCAACAACACTGGTTCTCCATAGATATGAAAATCTTTATGTGGCTCTGCTTCACTGAAAAAAATAACCTGTGAAATGGGAAGATTAGGTTAAAAGTGCCTTGTCAAATTAGGAAAGTGATTAAAAAATGGTATATTTTGAAAAAAAGAAAAGAAAAAGTGATTGTGTTTAGTTCCTCATCAAAAGTGGGGGAGGGAGGGGGAAGGCAGTGGCACATCTCCAGGTCTGAAATACTTATTTTCCTTTCTAGTCCCTGTTAGGACCAATTCAGCAAAACACTCACTTATTTTCCTTCAGCTTTAGCTCAGATTAACTGCACCTTTCAGTAGACTCAGAAGAAAGTTAAACATATTCCTGAGTCTTTATTCAAAAGTTTGTTTGGTTTTTTTCTTAATTTAATTTTTTTTCTGTTTTGTCCGGAGACAAACCTTTTGGTCCAGGGTATTCTGAGGTTCTTCATCAGTTTTTTAATCCCTGTATTTAAAGCACTTATTTGAATGTATTTAATGATTAACTAAATTAGCATGACCCATTTTCCTTCTTTGAGCATCCCAAGGTGCACAGGTGGGTTCCAGCTAATACAGGGTAAAGCCACATGTGTGCAAATAAACACGTGGCCATGTACATTAAAATATTACCTGATTCTGTAAAGGGGGGGTTTTGAGGTCTGGTGATGTAACTGAAATGAGCTGAAGCAAAGGGGAGCTTGTTTCCACCAGAGAGTTGGGAGGCATCTCCTAAACTTTATGCAGTTTGGAGCTTGTCTTTAATTTTTTTAGCTGGATTCAGCCTGGAGGGTGAATGGCTGGCAGCCAAATTAACCTGATGGTCTCTAAAGGCTCTGAATGGAGTTCCCATCCTCTTTGGATGATCTGTGCTGTAGGATTTACCTGTAGAACAACAGTTATGACAGTTTTGGAAAGAAAGAAAAGCACACTTTTAGTACAAAAGATTTTTTTCAAAAATATGTATTCTGGGTTTTATATCCTGGATTTCAATAGTGTTTTTGTTAAGAGCAGTGGGTGATACATGAGTAAAACTCGTCAATAACACAGTAGTTCTTTTATTGGGAAACTGGAGACAAGTGAAACGTGCTGCTTATAACAACACACCTTGTAGCTGAACGAAAGGAATTAATTTGCATCTAGAGAGTCAACGATCATCCCTTCCCTGTGTACTCATCCTGAGCAAGGTAGGGAGCAAAGGTGGCTCTTGGAAAGTTTTGCTCTGGGCTTGGCATTGACTGGCTGTAGATCTGCCATTTAATTCTGTTTTACCAGCTTGTTATCTGTATAAGGCAACAGCAACTGGAACTTCAGCCTGCAGACTGATGGACTGGTTGTGTATGGGTGATTCTGACCCTGCCAGAGTCAGGGGCTCACTGAAATTAAAGTCCCAAATGGTCAATGAGATAGAAGTAGCTAATATTGTCTGGTATTTTAGGTAATAGTCAAGATGTGAAAAGCTGCAGGAGGAATTAAGGGAAAGGACAGGTTGTGATGGGTGAGGGGGTGCAGATGCATCCCAGTGGGGTGGGTACCAGTCCTTCCCTCTCCCTGCCTGACTTGGATCACATGCCTGGGAAAGAGGCAATAGCAGCAAACTGTAAAAACAACACAACTGTGGTTCTCTGCCTGCCGGGGATTTGTGAGAACACATCTCTCAGTGATGATGAGGTGCTTACGGATACACCAGTAACAGGGCCAAACAAGGTGGGAAGGGGCGGGGAGCAGGGCCTGGAAAGTGACTTAAATTTGCCCGTGGGAAGTTTGTACCCACACAACTGTTGCCTAAAGTGGGGATTAGGAGCTGTTAGCCACTACCTCAAGTGCGAGAAACTATACAGCTGTATTAAAATTTACAAATCTATTAAATTCTTAAGGCATCACAGCGAGCTCAGAATTGGTGCCTCCATTTCTGCTGCGTGTGGCAGGCAAAGCAGAAGCAAAGGGCTCCTTCAGCACCCCCTGTGTCTGGGGCTCTGTTTGGCGCCTGCCTCGTGCCACCACTGGTGAGCCAACCTTCCTCTGGGACAAATGGCAGCCTTAATAATTCCTGGCAGGTGTTGTGCTGAGCAGAGGATTTTGTAACGCCCGCCGGGCGCCTTGAGGAGTTGTTACACTGGGACACAGCGCAAGGCAAACACTTCGTTCCCCTTTGAGTTCCTCACCTCTCCGCAGCCTCCCAAGGCTGTGGTGGGAGCCAGGGCAGGTCCAGCTCGCACTGGAAATGCTTTCCCTTGAAAATGCTTCCAGGGATGGTCTGGCACGTGACAGTGGCTGCTTAGGTCTGTGACAGCATCCCCTGGCTTGGCTTTTAATTTTATTTTACTTTTCCCCCCCTTTTTAAAGGCGATAATCTTGCCTCGTGATGGGATGTCTGGTCCCTCAATGTCACCAGATCAATGGGAAGTGCGGGCCGTGTGTTTTCAACTGGGCATATTGAACATGTTTGTTTGCCAAATATAACCCTGCTTAGTTATTTTTTGTTACTTTTAGACCTTCCCTTCCCTCCCGCCCCCAGTATTTCTATTGTTTTTCTCCAAAACATTTTTTAAGCTGTTTTGCAAATGGATGTTAGAAATTGGATTGACCGGGGAAAAAAATGATTTATGATAAAGTGTTGACTGTGCTTTCAGTACTGTTCTATTTAGAAGTCATTGGGGAAAAGCAAGGTGGGCTAAAAATTCCATCATTTTCTTTCACTTCAGAAAAATTGGGTGATTTATAACTAAGTCTCACTTGGAATTCCTGGTGCTTGCCTGATCCCCAGGGGGATTTCTTGAGTATGGTTGTCCATGCCACATAAGGCTCTCTCTTCCCTGACAGACACGAGATGTGTGAGCAATTAGTATCCGTGCCATGAGAATATCATTAACTGTGCTGCTTGAATCTAGGAAGACCTTTTTATATTCTTTAGGGATGGCATCTTGGAGATCTACCCTATTGATTCACCTTTAAAGTCTAAGCTACTCTGGGGTCAGCTGGTAGGTGTGGGCTCTGGGAATAACGAGCTGCTGTATCCTACTTAATCCACAGTAGCTGCCCATGGGTGAATAGGAGGCAGCTCAAGGCTGCTTAACTTAGGTTTATGAAAATATTTGTAATCACAAATATATTTTTAACATCATATTCTTCTAGGCCAGCTGGCTTCAGTGGTTTATGGAACTGTTTTAGATCTCCATTGCATTGTGCAAGTAGGTAATAAACACTAAATCAAGTGTCTTTTAGTCTTTGTGTTCCCAATGCAAAAGGGTATTTTTGTGATAGAGATTCCTAAAAGTTGTTGAAAGCAGTGGAAAAGTTCTGTTTTTAAAATATAACATATTCCATGCAAGAAGATATCAACATAGTGCTGTTTAATGCTGTGTAAATATTTGTATATAAAGAGAATAATCCTTTTAAACAAATAACGGAGGAGACTAGATTTTCTTTGTGCAAAGATTGTGCATGTAATAGTTTTCACCTACCAGTTCAGCAGTGTGTTTAGGTTGTAATTTTATTTTCACGGCACTGTATTGTACGAGGGACAATGGCAGAGGAAGCAGCCAGCTCTGCCCACCACATGAAAACAATACTTAAACACTCACAGGTATTTTGCCACTGACACTTTCCCCTTCTTCCCTCTCTCTTTCTAATGGATCTGTGATGGATATTATTGCCCAGTTTACAGAAAGACAGTGTGTGGCAGTTCACACTTCACTAAGAGGTTTCTAATGGAGTTAGAAAAGCTGTGAAGTGAGATCAGATTTCACTAAAAATCAGCTAAATTAATTTTTTTAAATAATGAGATGTCTAAATTCACTGCACCCTAGAATTGATGCCCTTCAGAAATCAACAATGAAATAGCATTTGTGTTTAATGATACTTAATTTTTATTTCTCTCTTTTTTTATTTAAAACAAGTGACACATTGCTGTAATGTTTCCAGATTGCTGCATTATTCTTACAAGGTGGGAGGGTCCTTCGCATTTCCCCTGGCAGTTCTGAATAACCATTGTTAAGGACATAAATTAGAAACATTTTTTCCTAAACACCTGTAGGAGCAAATCTGTGCAGCAGAGGCACTTTTCGAGGGCAGGATCCACCTTCCTGCACGAAGTTTCCCTGTGCCCGAGCAGGATAATACAAATGATTGATGTCTGTGCTGAGTTGTTCGGGTTTAATTCTCCTCCTCCCCATAATTTCCTCTTGTTCTCACTTTGTCATATGAGGTGGTAGTGAAACAGCTGTCCTAGGATCTAATACGAGGTATTTTGTCAGCATATGGTGATAGTCTTAACTTGGGGTGTGCTCTGAATGCCAATGGCTTTTGCTGCTGCTGGGAAATACAAGTGGTGGGATGAGTGCCGGGCAAACACCGAGCGCTGCTTGAGAGAGGCACAGTGGAGCACATCCCAAAGGCAAACTCCAGCTGCCAGGATGTTCCTGCTACTCTAACCCACGCTGATTTCTTATATTTATTCATCTGGTTTTCTTGGTATTAGAGAGCAACTGCTAATACTGAAAATCAGGTCTGTAACATGAGCTTTGAAACACTTCGCATCCTGAAAACGAAGCGTGAGCTGGAGGTGGCTGGTAGAGCAAAGCCCAGCAGCGTCTGGGCTGGTGAGCGGCAGAGAAGCCACCGCAGAGCCAGCAGGACACGCACAGAGACAACGCTGCTCTCACCCACTGGTTGCAAATGAAGTGGGTTGTTGTTTAGTTACCGAGTCCCAGGGCACTGCTGCGATGTTGCTTTTCAAGTCCTGGCGCCCAGCATAATGATGCAGCTCTTCGAGGTACAGAAAGAATTTACGTGAATATCCAAACAAGGCAACTGTTTGGAGAGCATTTAAATGAGCAAAATAGAGAAGGGTTGTCTGGACTGGGACATGACTGAAAGTTAGTCAGGAAGGGGCAAAAGTTTGAGGAGCTGGATTTGTCTTCAAGGTGGTTATGCAATTAATATGACGTGAGATCTAGCCCTTAAGGGATTCTTAAAATATTAAGCTAATTTGAGTATAAATTCCTGCTTTAGGAGAGTGGAGTGCTTCTTTTTATTTGTCGTGTTCCCATATTCTTGTAATCCAGTTGTGCGTGAGTTGGCACATCAGAATGAATCCCATAATGTTGATTTTTTTTTTTTTTTTTTTCTGGAAAGGAATGCTGTATGTTGACTAAGAGAAAATACTGAATTATTAAGTAGTTTTCTAAATATGTTTCCTGTGAGAATGAAGTTAATGGGATGGCAGACGCAATTGTTACTCTGAGTCTAAGACCTGAGATTTGTGGATGGAATAGAAATTACTTTTATATAGAACAACAGTGTGAGTCTATGAAACACTTCTGTTTGATAAAACCCTTGCTGAAGTTACCAGAATTGATGTTCCTTTATATGTGAGTGCTTTCTTATCTTGCACTGAGCTTTTTCACCAGAAAGAACATAAATTTTATCTAAAACACAATGTTCAGCATAGTTTTCTAATTTGTAAAGGCGAGTTCATGAAAGACTTATATTTTTGTATATGACTTTAAAAATGGGGTTAGGTAATCTTCTATAAAAGGCATGTGTTCGAGGCTACAATGATGTTGGAAATGGAGGGGTTTGACCTGTCTGTGTCATAAGATATCTGGCTCTAATGAGCAAAATCAAGCTCGTCACTGGCCATTAAGACTCTGGATGCCTTTTAGTGCCTACTGGAATTGCCATTTTGTTGGTTGTATATTCTGAGGTGCCTCAGGACCGTTACTCATTTGCTCACATTAATCCACAATTTCCATTCTGCTTATCCTTTAACCTTATTTAGAAACATCACATTGTTAATGAGATTGCCTGGCAAGATGGGCTGTGGTGTTTGGAACTGCTCCTGGTTCTACTGGGAATCTCTGCTGCCTGGCAGAGGCACTGCTGTAAAACACAGACAGGAGATTAACCAGAATTAATTTCCTTGCAAGGCTTAGGGTGAAGAAGAAATTTTTCTTTAGATCAGAGGCAAGAGGTGTTTTCAGGTTTCCTTTTGTTTTCCATTTCTGAGTAGGACCTGCTGTCCCCTGGGATCATTTGGGCATTTTCATCTGACTCCTTCTTCCTGCTGATGTGTGTCTCCTTCACGGGGCCCTTCCTTCTTCAGGCTGGGGTCCTTGGGACTCATTTGGGATGTGCCACTGGGACCATTGTGTGGTTGGTAAACGGTGGAGATGCAGGGGCTGTTATGGGATGGCACAAGGAGCATTCCTGCTCCAGAGGGGCCAGGACTGCTCGTTCCAGGCTCAGCCCTCTGGAGCTTTGCATTCCAGCCATTACCCCTCAACTCAAGGGAGCTTGCAGCTGACAGCCACGTTATTTTAAAAGCATGACTCTCCCCTATCCCCTTGCCAGGGTACTTTATGTACTCGTGTAATTATATCAAAGTATAGATATTTGATGGTAGGGAATAGCATCTGTAAATTCTCATTTGTTTGATGACAGAATGTTGGAAAGGCCTGACAGTGCCATGCTAATCATCGCATATATTTAATAAAAGTGGTTGTGTGGTGTCAACTGAACATTAAAATCATATTATTAAATATGAATCTGTGCAAGCTGCTAATTGCTTTTTATCAATTCATGTAAACATGATGCATCACCTAATTGTATGAAATTTCAGTAAATTTAACAATTAATCTTCATTTAATTAGGACTGTAATTTTGACAACCTATCGTTTAGTGATTACTATAGAGTCTTTGAAGCAGTCAAACCAAGTGCTTGTGATTAATTAATTAATTTTCACTGCTTTTTGAGAGGATATGTTTCAGGGAAGCGCCTTATAATGTAAAAGCTGGAGAAATCATTTATAGTGACACACACTTAAATATTGCCCTGACCAGCTGATCTGCCTTTGAAAGCATCATGCTGCATTACAAGTACACAAGTATCTTTGGTTTTATTCTCTGAAACTTGTTGTTCACAGAGACTGTGGCAAAAAAACCAATTCCTTCTGCTTAGGGAGTAAGTGCAAAGCTACAGAGCTGAGGAAAGCTTTATTAATCCCACCTCTGGTCCTTCAACCTCATTGATTTTTGACATGGCTTCTGGAAAACCGCTCGCTTTTTCTTAATTCAGTATTCCTTTTGCTATTTTAATTTTTTTTTGTGAGTTACTAAGGCTGAAATGCTATGGGAGGAATTTAGTGAATGTTAAAGAAACAGTAATTTAAATTATGGAGAAAAGGTAATAAATCACTGTTTTTAGTACTCAATCTGAATTTCATCTCATTTAGAGACTTTTTTCCATGTTGACAGAATTAAAGTATTCATTTGGTTTTCAATTATTCTCTTTCAGCTGCGCTTTATGTTTCTGCCTTAGGTTTTTATAGATTTTGTCACGTTAAAAAATGTACTACGAAGGGCAGGTTTTTAATTATCTGATTTCCTTTTCCATTTAAACTTCCAGACTGACTTTCATCTAAAGATTGTATCTACCATGCATTTGATTATTGGGTGTAGATCAATCATATGGAAATACTTGTATCATTTGTCACGTATGTTAGAAAATGACATTCAGAAATGAGTATCTGCTGCTCCTCGTTTGGGGTTATCCCATTTGGATGCAGTAGAGCTCAGGTGAGCAAATCTGCCCTGGATTTCCCCCCTGCCCTGTGGTCATGGAGCTGGGCTGGGCAAGGATAGTGGTTTTAGGCAAAATAAACTCCATTCAAGCTAAAGACAATTACACAGGATAAAGTATTTCTAGATTTTAAATCTCCAAAAACAAAAGCATGTGCCAAAGTCATACCTCATTGTGATAAGGCATGGATGGTCTTAGGAAAGAAAGTGGGATTATCCTTTTCCAAGACCTTACCCAAAGAGTTCCTCAGGCAATATACTGTGTATATATTTCCTTGAAACTGAACAATCCCTACTATTCAAAAAAGCAACAAAGGAACCTCTCCAGTAGGGTTTGCTGTGCTCGACCCTTTGGTCTTGTACAGCCACGAGGAGTCTCTTGCTCTGGGGAAACTGGACATCTCTTCAACTGGTGCCACCTTCAGTCTTCCCAATAATTCTATTATTCCTTGAGCACTAGGTGTGATGTAAATCACTCAAGAAGCCCAGTTCTTCTCTGTGCCAGAGAAATGGGATGTCCCCACAAAGGAGTTGCCCCTGCGTCATCTGCTGCAGTGATTGCAAAGTGGTGGTTGATTGTCTTCATTGTCTAGGTTGGTTTATGCTGTTTTAATGGTCTGCAAGACCTTTCGTTCCAGAATATGTGGAAAATGAAGCATCGCCAGTTGCTTGTGATGTAACAGTTGTTGATGAACTTGCAGATGTTGCGTCTGATGCCAGGGGCTGGCACAGTCTGTGGAGATGGAAGATGGAGGGGAAAGAGCTGAGATATACAGGATAATGACATCATTTTAAGCTTAATAGAATACACTGGCTCTAAATATTTCAGTTCACCACCAGGTTGCTCTGCTTCGGAGGATCCTGTGTGCCTGGCATGCACACCCAGGGTCTGAGATACAGACTTGGCTTCGGTGTCTCTGATACTAATTCCACACATAATGAGAACTTCTTAATTAGGCCTGTTCCACAGGAGCGCTTACTCTCCACTTATGCAATGAATTTTCTTTAAGTAAAAGTGTAGTACAGTAATTGTGATGCATGATGGGCGTGTTTAGATAACCCTCCTATTATTTCAGGAAGTGCAGTACTTCAAAGAAAACTTATCCCAAGGTGTCCCTTAAACTTCTCTTTTGTGATATCCTCTGGATTGCTCTCCTATCTCCTTCCTTTGATATGTTAATCCAGTCATTTTTCTTACCAGGGCTCTCTGCTCCTGCTTTTTCACTTTTTTCTTTCCCCCCCCTTTTTTTTTTTTAAACTGTAATTTAATTTTGTGGAGAGTTAATTCTTACCAGTCTTGTTTTACTATTTGACAATTTCTGTGACCACTTTTCTTCTTTGAAATGAAAATATACATACTGTTCTGATTGACTTTTGTGCTTACTAGTCTATTATGTTACTGGTTTTTAACAGTTCCTCTTTATTACTATTTATTCTCTCTGAAAGAGCAGCACTAATTTTCTGCTTGGTTTGAGTTTGTTTGGGTCTTACAATGCTTTAGCATAATTAAGAAACATATATATATCTCTCTCAAATCTCCTGACCAGAAAGCTTTGTCAGGCTCTCTTCTAGACACATACTTGCTGACCTTGAAACTTTAACCAAAATCAGTCAAATTTACCCCGGCTCATGAAAACATGACTCTTGTGGGGAACAAATGTTTGTTGGATTTGGAACATGGTCACAAATTAAGCCTTTAGCATTAGGTGCTTCTGTTTCTTGGCCAAAAGCATCACCTGTCAGATTTCACCAAAGCTTGTGCAGCACATGAGGTCTGACTTGTTCTCCGTCAGCTAGACAGCAAATGGTAATGAATTAATTTACAACTCATTATTTAAGCCCTGTGAGCAATAGGCTTAAATACCCATCTACTGTTGTCTCAAAAATTAAGTACGCAGCTCTGCTACCCGCACACAGTCTGGTTGATGCAGATTCTGCAGGGCTGTGCTTGCCTTGTAGTGAATTGTGAAATTCTAATTCTTTATCCCTTTTTTACTCAGTGTAAAGCTGATAAATCAGTTGTTTGTTCTTCAAATTTAGAAGAAGTCATCTGGTTTAGCAGGAGCTTAATTATATTTACTGATCAGTTCAGTCAGCTCTTCAGTGTTTTTTTTTACCCCTCTTGGCACTGCAGAAACATGGTGAGGCCCTGGCACAGGTTGTCCCAAGAAACTGTGGCTGCCCCATCCTTGGAGGTGTCCAGGGCGGGGTTGGGTGAGCCTTGGAGGAACCTGGTCTAGTGTGAGATGTCCCTGCCCATGGCAGGGGGCTTGGAACTAGGTGAACTTAAAGGTTCTTTCCAACCCAAACTGTACTGTGATTCTGTAATTCTGATGTATTTAACAATAATTTTCAGCTTGTTAGAACTATGCTGTGTCTTTGCCTCAGGGCACTCGAATAGCAATTAACAGTGTGCTATATAGGTTGAAAGAGAAAGTCCTCCTTTTCCACTTATGTGTCTAAAGAACATCAAATGAAATTCAAACTTCTTGGGTTTTCCCCCCCCCCCTCACTCTTGTGCTTTGTCTTGGTGTAAGTGAATCTTGGTGTCCAGGGATTATCACTCATGCTGATGGAATTGGGTGTTTGTGGTGCATCAGCACTGGAATTCTCCACTGAATGTCTCTTTGTAAAGTTGTCTCACCATCAGAACCCAAAATTGGACAAGCCCTGAGCTTTGGGAATATCTTGAACTTGCTTGACCACGCTGACTGGAGCTAGATCCAAGAGCCAGCTGTATTCAAAGGCAGGGAAAGTTTGCATCTGGAGATGGATTTCGAGCCTTATCTATGCTTGATTTTTCTTTTTTCCCAACTCCTCCTTGAGCTACCCTGTACTACTGTGTAGTTGCTCTGACAGGCAAGACAGAGACTTTGTAATTAGGAGCCTTCCATCATATGGTGTCCCTGCTGCGTTTCATCACCAGCTGTCTTCCTGGGGCCGAAGAAGCTTTGCCTTTACCATGCTTCACACAGCATTAAACTGTGTAGGAAAGGCTAAATATTGTAGGCCAGATGCTGCTTTCCCTTTGCCTTTTATCAGCATCGAGAGTAATTTCACTCCTGAGATGACACTTTGCTCGTGTTAACTGGTGCGTGACTGTGAGATGCTCCTGGTCCTCCTCCGCCCTCCTGGTCCTCTGGCACAGAGAAGATTGTTTGCACTATGGGCTGATTGTGTGGGACCACCTTCCCTTTTTTATTTGATATCTTTTGATGGACCTCATTCCCGCTGCATCACAAAGGCAGGCAGAATATATAGTGTTTTTTCTTTTATTTTCCTTTTTTTGAATATTTTTTCAAGAAATCCTTAAAACAGGAACAACAACATCATCTTTTATCATTAGCATGTACTTAGACTGGAGCTAACCTCTCTGGTTATTTAACTAATAAAACTGAAGTTTTCTTCAGTGTCCACAACACCAAGAGGTATTGTTTGATGCTGAACTCCTCCTCCCCATTTCCTTCTCCATTTCTATTTGGAGATGCTCCTTCTCCACTTCTGTCCTGCGAGGGAGGAATTTTCTGAGCCTGAAATGAAGAAGCAGCCCCTAAGGGGACTTTAATACAGAGAGGTTACAACTCAGACAATAATTTGGGTCAATTTAAATGGCATGTGGGTGTGGGTTTAAATAAATAGCTTTAACCTTTAGCTTACTGATGGAACTGAAAATAGATACAGGGTTGGGCACATTGGAAGAAATGTGCCATTGCTGCCAGCATTACTTTGAATAAATAGATCTCTCTTCAGAGCTGTCAAACCAGCACCTTTGCCAGTAAGAAGCAATAACATGTTTTTTCATTTTCTTTTTTTAACCAGCAGCCAAGTCTAAAAGAAGCTCTTACCTTTTTTTTGTGCATGTGTTTTTCTATTCACAGACCAGTACTTTGCAATTTTTTGATATCAGCTGGACTTCTAATAACATTCATAGATCTCTGTAATTATTTAATTGCCCCATTACACCTGTATGTAGACTTTCCCTAGCCAGTTACATCCTAAAGGCAAGAATTTAGAGCATGTGTTGATCTTTCCTCAGTGTTTGCCATGTTTCAGCCAGGAACTCTGTGAACTGCTTTTTTCCCCACCTATTATTCATGGCTCAAGAGCTAGAGGAGAGCTCACGGAATTATTTGCTTAGTTTAAAGGCCAAAAAGTGAGGGACATGCTCTAGCTTAGTGATGGTGTTGTGTGACCTCAGCTCTGTGACCACTGTTGCCCAGACAGCAGATGTGGAACTAGGTACGAGCTCCTGTGCCTTGCATCTACAGGAGGAGAGCAAAATTGCCAGCAGAACTTTTAAACCAGCACGCAAACATGTACCTGGTAAAGAAATATGAACTTCATCATTACTTGAAGCTCCTACCAGTATGAAAATCTCATCCAGAGTGTTGAAGGTATGTGGCTACTCAAAGTCATCCACAAAGGGTTCATTTAAAATCAAAATTTGCAGTTAGTTGGTAGGAGAGGAGGAGCAAGTACTTTTACGGAGGAGGACTGAAAAACCTTATTGAAAATCAAATAAAACAAGGAAACACGCAAAGTAAATATAATGGGATAGTTTTATTAATGTATCAGAGCTGGTGGGTGATATAAATAGCAGCGTTGTGAATGTTTGTTGCGTCCCACAGCACTAACAGTCAGGCAGCTGAGTGCCCTCCCTCTTCAAAGCTGGAGCTGCATTTCCTGGCAAAGGTCAGCAGCATTAACAGCAGTGCCTGTCTCCCAGCCTTAGTAATGATGGAGCCCAGCAGCGTGGGAATTGCCTCGATAAATAAGATGCTGATAAAGAACTACCAGCTAAAGATCTTGTAAAGGCAGTGAGATTTCTTGGTGGAGTGCAAAGCTATTTTCAGCTGCTGATTTGCTCCTGTAGCATAAATGTAGGCGTGATAAAATATGCAGATAATGTTTCATAGTAACCATCTGATAGCTAATAATGGCAGAGAAAAATAGAGTCGTAAGTTTGGTGTGGGCTGCAGTTTTAGTACCATTTCCTTCTTCAGGCTGTTACTACTGTCTGCACCTGCTGAGTAGCAGATACAAAGCATGCCAAGGGCAAATAAATGCATTTTCACCTTTTGCATTTGCTTAGATTGCTGCCCCATTCCAAACAGGTTGCAGCCTTGTGTTCTGTACAACACACTGCACTGTCGACCCGATGTAAGTGCGTCACACCGTGACAGGGTGAAGCTCTGTGGGAAGATGTTTTGGCACACATTTCCATAATGAAACACCTTAAATTTATTTATGCAAAAAAAAAGATTGGAAGTGATTCACTAAAGTGTGAGCAAATTTCGCAAGGAGCCTCTTAGAAGAGCAGCACATTGGTCATGATCTTGTGATGTTTTTGTGGGTGTGGGAGGAACGATGGAGTTGCCAAGGCTAGGGGACAAACTGTGACAAGGTGCCACCAGGGACAAAAGCTCAGGAGCTGAAGTCCAAAGGGTTGGACCTGATTTCACAACAGTGGGACCATTCAATGTACAATGGTAAGAACTGAAATGGAGATGCTTGAGAGAGGTAGAGAAATTCTTCCTTTTCAGGTTATCTGCCAGCTCTGTGGTGAATCAAGATGAGGAAGAAAATAGCCCAGGTAATTTAGTAATTGTGCAACTGTTTGCAAAGGTTTGTCAAACTCTTCCCTGAAGCATCTGCTTTTGCTACTGTCTGATTCAGGTTTATGGTCTAAACAGGGCACTTGTCTCATCTGCTATGGCAAATTCCAAATTCTAAATATCATGTAGCATAATCCATAAGGACACAGAAATATTACCTTTAAGGTGTTTAACTTCCAGGCCCTGGGCGTTTTTGCAGTTTTTCTTGCATCCCTTTGAGAGTTCTACACTGCTTATCAGTGGAGTATTCAAGGATCTCTACAGCTTAGGAATCCTGGCCACTTCAGCGAGCACTGAAGCCTGGCAGTGTGTTACCTTCATCTGTAATTCCTGGATTACAAGTGGTCACGATCAGTGTTCTCTTGGTAACAGCAACATTAAATGTGCCCCTACATCTGTGTGTTTGTGTGTACGTGCAGGGAACAGTCTGTGTGCATGAGCAGGTGCCTGTGCCTGGGCAGAGGGCAGTTTGTCTGACGTGTAACACGGGCAGGTGTGAGTTTGCAGGTGGCTGTGGGGAACATGAATGCGTGTGGCTGTCAGGAGTTAGCACAGAGAGGAGAATGCTGCAGAATGCCCTTGGGCAGTGCTGCACCCTGCAGTGACAAAGCCTGTCCTGGCTGTACCACCTGATGTGCAGAAATCATCAACCACTTGCCCTCCGACACTGGGTGCTGGGTTGGGATGGGAAGGGTGAGTCCAGGGGGGACATGTTGGTTATTCATGTAACAATTTGTGTTAAGTAAGCACTTTCTTGTTCCTTCCTTTTGATCTTTTTAGATACCCTAATTATGGATATGGTCTTGACAAGCACGATAAAAGGGCTTCAGGGGTTATAAAACAGGAGGGGAGGTTAAGAAAATTGTTTGTATTCATTAGAATGAAAGAGATTAAGAGGGGTCGTGACCAAGGTGTACAAAATCCAAAAGGGATTGAAGAAAAAATGATGCCACCAGAATATTCAAGAAGGGAAGTGTGAACGCAGGGTAAGGGGAGGGCAGCTGGCATTTTGATTGCAATTGATTGTGGGACATGTTTGCAAGGATATTGCTCTTGGTGAGAATAATAACTTCTGCTGATCAGTGGGCTATAAGGAGACAACTTAGGGCACAGATATACTGATAGTCGGAAGTACAGGATATATCATGTAGCTTCTTTTTGAAGTGTCTGGGCAGGTTGGGTTTGGGCAGAGGATGCTGAGTTAACAGAGGGATTGATCTTTTGAGCTTTTTTGGAATATGGAGTGCAAAATACTGAGAGAGGGAAAACTCCCATGCTTTCTTATTGAGTATGCTTTATGCAAACTTGTTATTTAAAAAAGTGCTGTAGTGCTGAGGCTTTTGGAGGCTCTACTGCACAAAGACTAGATAATTTTGGGGCAGTAACATAGCAAAAAACCAAGATGTGTGATTGGTTCTTTTCCTTGTGTGCCCCTGTTTCCCACTGCCAGGATAGCACCAGCCTCTCTGTGAGCTCCCCTCACGTGAGCATCCCATCTCTATGGGATGCTCTTTTTCCCAACAGTGCCTGTTGAGTACTGTGCTTTCCACAATGTAAATGGCTACCTGAAGTGTAGGGCAGGAATGGACATGAAATAAATTGCTAGTTCTTGGCTCTGTTAAGTGACTGCAGTCCAAGAGGAGAAAGCAGTTATTTTTAGACTGTTTTTATTGAGTTTGAAAATGCTTTGTGAGGGAGATTGCAGTGATGATTTGAGAAAATGCATTTGACTAAGGAAGATGACAGGCTCCTACCAAACTCACACAGATTCTTGAGATTCAGCGTAGAATTATCTAAAGCTGGCATTGCTGAGGAGTTCAGGCATATGTGGGGTGGGTTGTTGGCTGTGTGTGGAGGACATGGGGGATGTGGGTCTAGAAGACCTCCATCCTATCTTCTGATGATTCCCACAGTTAGTAATTGTCTGCAAATGTGAATATTTGCTATGGCACTTGTGATCACTGCATGTGATTAGGAGTAAGGAGGGGAAAATTGGGAAGCTTTTTGCTCAGCCTGTGCAGTTCAATCAGCTGTGCATCACTTGGTGGGAGGTGGACATGGACACAGCAGGGTACGTACTCTGTGGTGGAGCAGTGCATGCAGGAGGCATGTTGTGGCTTCCAGAGCTCCTCTGCTTGGCTGCAGAGGATGCTCCTCTTTTGGAGCTTCGTAACCAGGCCCCATCTGAAGTCAATGCATCTAGTATCAGTCTTACTAAAAAAACCCAAACCAGAAGGAACTAGCATGGCTACGCCAGAAGCTTTTCAGTAACATGTAATGGCACAAACCTGACAAAACAAAAACATGTGGCCAAGTGTGGCAGTGAGCAAACAATTNAGCTACATAGGCTAAAATCAGAAGGAGCTAGGGGTCAAGTCAGCGCTATAAAGGGTTTTGAAATGACTTACAAAAGCACTGCAAGTAAGAGGAAGTGAGAAGTCCATCAGGAAGAAAGGGAAGCAAATAAATGGGCTAACCAGAGAAGACAGAAAAACCAAATGCCATTATTTTGTGCTGCTCTTCACAGAAGGTTAATAACTGTGTCAGATCTGTAACAGTGTTCCCTGTAACAAGGGGTTATGAGCAAAAGCAAGAACAAGATAAGGAGTATTTAGGGGAGTGTGATATATTTGGGTCACTGTGGCCGTATAAAATGTACCCACCAAATTATTTACAACTTTCAGAAGCTTGTGGAGAATCGAGCAATTGTCAGAATTCCAGAGGAAGGCAAACATAGTACCTGTCATCCAGGAGGGCACTACAAGGGAAACAGTGGGTTTTAACTACTCGAAAAGATACAGAACAAATTATTGAACACGCCTGTGAGCACAAAGCTATGAGCAGCACATAAGTGACATGCTTTAAGCCCAAACTAATATGATTTCTTTTTCTGTTTGGGTGACTAATACAAAAGAGAGGAGGAAAGCAGAAGCACTTTGTCTGGAGCCAGGAGTCTGATGCTTTTGTAAGCTCTGCATTCTCATACCCAAGAGAAAGCTGGACTCAGCTTGTGGCTCACAGACTCTTTGATCAGTGGATCTATTCGCAGACCTGCATATTCCCAGGTATCAAGGATTTTACTGTCCAACAACTAGCACTGGCTTTAACAAAATCTAAGAGCAGTTTATTAATATTTAACTCAAATGTTATTGGACATTTTAGCCGTGGGATGTGAGAAATATCTGCCTTAATAATTTTGATTAGTTTCTTGAATGACGGACCAGAAAGTACTTTTCTCAGGTGTGGATGAGCCCCAGTCATTAAAAATCAAGCCCAATTGCACATGCATAGTAGCTGTATAGGGACCACTGTTTCAGGAGAGCTCAAGGGGTGTCACTGTGGCCCCTGAACTGGAGTGGTGTCAAACAGAAGCTGCTGTGACACGGTGTTCCCAGAGGATGTAGAGAACTCAGGAGGCAGGCAACAAACCAGAACTAGTACCACTAATATTAGTCTGGGGTCTGCTGTACTGGGAAAATGCTGCAGATTTACTGAAGGGAGGAAACATGGGAAAGTCAGACAGACAGTACTGGCACATTTGGGACTATTTCAGAGCAGCTGCTCAAAATTGAGTGATGGCCTCTTGCTACCAGACTCAAAGGTGTGCAAATAAGGAGGGAGTTGCCTTGATAACAGAACCAAAATTTCAAAATCTCTGTGGTGGGGAGGGATTTATGCACTGGTAAATCCAGTTACAGTCCTGATTTAGAAAAACACAGAAGCATCTGCTTAACTTTTTCTCTGACAGGTTTTAACAGGTGCTAAAAGCACTTCCCTGAATGAATTGCTTTGCTGACTCAAGACCCAATCAAGCATATGCTTGTGTTTGAAAAGGATATTTTCAGTGCATAAATTCTCTGAAGGGGGGAGGACACACACATACATTAGGATATTTTTAAATGTCTATTTTTATAAATGCTTTCTTTGAATGGAAAATGCATATATGTCAGTACACTCATCTTTGCTCTCTCTCCACCATCCCTTTCCCCAATGTATTTACTATGGAAGAGCTTTGCCGTGGGCAATAGCCTGTACTGTGGTGGAGTATCACATATAGAAAACTTATCTAACATCATACAGAAGTGTAATAGGTGGGCAGAGGATGGGAAGGTAGAGGCAAACCTTGAAAAAGTTTTCTTAAAGATAATTCTTCTTCAGCATTTCTCAGGCTTTTTCATAAAGATTGCAGAGTAGGCTTTCCAGCAGCTTAGGCAAGCACCGGATTTATGCTCTGTAATAAATGTATCCATAGGGCGCTGTGTTGTTGTAATGATAGTGAATGACAGTAAAATTAGGAGAATTAATAATGACCCAGCTGGAATAATTTAGCACTGTGATAACTAAACTCTAACCTAATACTCAGTTTACTGGCAGGACTATTTACGAAGCACATTGCATGTGAGAGTCTGAGGGGAATCTTCTATAGAAAACAAAGTGAAACCCTAATCACAAACAAATGCTATAGCATGTCATTAAGAGGATTAAGTGGCTTGAAATTGATGTCTAAGGCATTTTGGTTGATTGTTTCTAAAAATACCCCATGCTTGACAATTATCTTCTGTTTGCCACCCTCTCTCCTGCAAGTTGTCTGTCATGCAGTATTGTCCTTGTTTACCACCACTGCCTCATACCAGGTCTTTATCTGGAAGGTTTGCTGCTTCGTGCCAGACCTGATCTGGAATTTGCAGTCTGATGTGTTGGCTCTGGTTGGTGCCAAAGCATAAATACCTGGATAATAGCAAGGGAGAGGCTGGGTTCAGCATACACTGGGCTGAAACCAGAATGGAACAGCACAAAACTTCTGGAGTTAAAATTAGTTTCTTCTGTCATTTTTTTTAATTAAAAGACTCAGGTTTTAGTTTTGAAAAATTTCTTTTTTCTTACATTGGAGTTAACAAAGTTCTTACAAAATTTTTGAATTTCAGTGAAGCATTGCACCAATAAATGAGTTTTATATGAACTTGAACTCATCCTAGCTTTCTGAATAATTAGTATTTCTGACAGCTTGACCTTTGGTCTACATAACAAATTTTTAAAGTCAGACAAACATCCTCCTCTGTCCTGCTTAGTGAGTCCTTGCTATTATCTCCTTGGGCTGTGCTTTGTTGAAAGGAAGAAGTTGCAAATATAATTTAGGGAAGTCAGATATTTCTGAGGCAAAGCCTTAAAAGCGGTGTCATTGTTTCTCAGTGAACGTTGCCATTTGTTGGTTGCAGCCCTGGGCACAACAGGCTGCTGGGCAAACTCCAATTCTAATTTAAATACAAAAATTAACGGGGAGTCTTGCACCCTGTGCAGGTGCCCATGTGGAAGCCTGCCCATGGAGCCTGAGGGGTGAGAGCCTGCAGCAACCTGCCATGCGACCCCCGAGATGTTCTGGATGTGTGTATGGAATAGCTCCAGCTTCAACCTAATTTAACATTTTCCTGTGAAATATCAGCCTTTGTCATTTTAGGGGCATTGAGTTAAACTGTCAGAAAATGTATCTTCAGCATCCCAGGCTGGATGTGTGTGTTAGTAAGTTCTTCTGACTCTGGCCACTTCTGTTGCTTGTGCCCATAGTGAGCTGTGTTGTTAGGAAAAAAAATCTTTCGAAAAGCTGGGAGATGCTGGTGTGTCTGCTCTGTTGGCAGGAGGATCCATGCCCTGCATGGTTTTAGAAAAGGCAAAGGTCTGTTGCATTGTGATGGGCGCTGCACACGGACAAATGAACTCCGGGTTTTCAATTAGAAGTTCGGGGGTTGGTTGGGTTTTTTTCTTTCCCTTTCATCGGTTTTGTAACAACAACAACAGTAATAAGAATGTCAAAACCAACAGCAATAACAATAATAATAGAAACAACTGTACATCCTGAATCCAGCCTTTTGGCAGTGAGAGATGTTGATATTTAAAGCCAGATGAGGTTTCCCCAGGACAGAGTTTCACACAGTCCATGTTGCTGTGCTGCAGGCAGCAGCAGAGGAGTTGCAGGAAAAGGATTAAGGACAGCAAAGTTTTAAACTGTGATTCAACCCATTCCTCCTCCCATGACATGAGATGCCAAATCCACTGACCTACTGCCTCTTTCATGGCTGCTTCTGTCCTTCCTTTGCAATGTGATTACAGCATAGTTGGAAGTTCAGACCAGTAATCTGGACCTAATCATCCTGTTTTGAGGACATCCACATAAATAACTATTGAACATCCTAGTCCCTGTCTCTGTGAGTGCTGTCTCAGGGCTGGTTCTTTTATTCAGTTTATCGTGTGCACTCTGCAGACCAGTTATTAGCAGACCTCAGTCAAGGAGGGGTTTCACTGAGACCTGAGGAAAGGTGGAGGTGACAGCAGTCCCTCCTGTCTCCTGCTGATGGCCTTGTTGCTGCAGCTCTTTAGTGATCCTGTCACCTGCTGGGAATGTCACATATTTAAGGAACATAAGCAGGAAGGGAAAATATGTGCTTGGTGCTGGGGTTGAAAGACATTGCCAAATGGAATTAGAATTTGTGTCTAGACAGCAATCAAAATTAGCCTTTCATCATACATCAGGGTAATATACAAATTGTTCTGTAAGCATTAGTAACTTAATTGTGTTACTTTGAGGATGCATGCATAAATAAACATTGAATATATTTTTTATCTTGCAAATGGAAAAACCCCTAGAACATTAGTGAGTGTGGAGACTCCTCACTAATACGTGTTTTGTAACAGCTCTGCTATTCTTACTGTGAGCTGGATTATTTTGAGTTACTGTTTCCTTTTTCAGTTGATTTAACCCAGTGTAATCCCACATTCAGGGAGAGTTTAGATGACCAGATGAGGTGCAGTCTTCATAAATTATCACAGACCAGCAAAAGTCCATCTCTCTGCATAAAGGATATTGGGTGCAGAACAATAAAGGAGCTTCCTCTGAGTCACAACTGGCATATTTATAAAGGAAAAAAAATCTTTCGAAAATACTGTATGTAGCAGACTATAAATGAAAGAAATGTCATTGTATATCAGAGCAATCCATTAAACACGCACAACCTGCTGAGAGATACTACAGTATCTCTTCTGTATAAATCAGTTCATAAACTCGGTTTTAATTTTTTGGCAGACTTATGAAGCCAATTACCCCGGTAATAAATCTTCAGCTTTAATGGGCAAGTAAATAATTAATGTTATTGCCTTTGTAAATTTAGCTTTTCAGTTATAAATTAACATAATTAAAATAGTAATGTTTCAGTGTGCATTTAACCAGCCAAATCTAAATCAAGCAATTAAACTGTAGGTTTTTCACATCAAATGAGTTGAGCGTATAATGATACAAACTGTGGGCATAAATTTTTCCTGATCAGATTCATTACAAAAACATGAAGGAAAATATTCTGCAGTAGATGTAATCAAGTATATTATTTGAAAAACCATTAATATATACTTTAAATAGTTTTTGTTGCCCTTCCACAGTGAAATAGGAAGGGGGAAGCATCAGTCTCTGACACGACAATAATTGCCTGTGCATGATTGTAATGACCATGGTAAAATGGTTGTGACATCTTTTTGTGTGATTGATTGGATAACCACAATGCACAGTATGGATCTGAAAAGGTAAAAATTACTCTGAAGTCATTAACTTTTATAAACTCCATTTTGACTTACACAAGCTGAGAATTTGATCATCTACTTTCCTTCTCTACTTATTGTTTCAGATTTTGTGAACGGCGTGTTCCATCCTCCCACATCAGCCTTCAAGCTTAGTGAGCAATTAGAGCAGTAATGCATTTCTTGATAAACACAGGTGAATTAGTAGGAATATGTAACTGTTTCCACTTTGAATGGAGGTCAGGGCTGGTGAAATGCAGCCCTTTCAGTAGCTGTCCCTGAAGAGCAGAGTGTGTGGCTGTAACTTCAGGTTGGCTCCAGAGTTCAGGAGGCTGCATGAAAATTTCTGAGTTTGTGAGAGACAATTAAGAGGTGTCTGAAACCATATGATTTCTGAAACTTAGGAGCTTCAGGGACACCCCACTGTATGAACTTGGGCCTTTCTCGATTATTTTTTAACTGGGAATTTCACAAGAGTATTTCAATTTGTACAAGTGGTGTCAGTTTGTGAATCAAAAAGGTTACTTTTTGTTAGAAATGGGAAGAACCCAGAAGATGTGACTCACGGATGGAAACATAAAGTCTGAAAATTTGGCTCTGGCCAGAGAAGTCCTGAAAGCTCCTACTGAAAACCCAGAGCTATGGACATTTCTAGTCTTGCAGCCTTCTGAGATTGTAATTTATCATGGGCCAAGCAGTCTATTTATAGCTCTTCAAAAATGTTTCTAAGAGAAGCACTTTGCAAACTGCCAAAGGTTTGCAGATTTGTAATGAGAAGAGTTCCTCAGTGCATGGGCTTGTCCACATCCAAACCTGCTCATTGACATTTCTACGAGCTGTAATTTCAGTCCTTTCATGTCCTGGAACCCAGTGGGCAAATTTATCCCTGGCAAAACCCCACTGAAGTCAGTGAAGTTACAGCAGAGATAAATTCAGGTCAATGAATTTTATTTTAGTGGTGTTCAAACTGTTTGCTGTGCTATGCAGCTAGATAGCTGTAGACTCTTTTTGCAGTATCCAATTGTTTAAGCTTTAGTGGACTAAAAAAAAACCAAACAAAACCTACTTTTGAGCTGAATTTTTACTAATTGGCTTAAATACATGCAGAACTGCAGTACTGTTTTGACAAAGACATTATTTTGGGTTTTAGGAGGACTGTAAAAAGAGTCTAAGCACACTAAACTCTCATGCATGATATTTATGGGTTTATATTTCCAAAGAGATTTTAATTGAACGCAATTCCTTGCTGGCATGATGAACTGTGAGTGGGAGAGTGGAGATTCCACCACTTGTGGCACAGGCAGTTGTCTGGTAAGGGCTGCTCTGTGTGTCAGTGTGCTGCTGTAGAAGAGCAGTGGTAAGGCCAATTTCTGTCTCAGGGCTTCCCTGCTAGGAAAAGTTTTATTCTGTATTTCAGTCCTGTACTTTGGCCGTGTCTAGGTTTCGGCAGGGTTCAGGTGCCTTGGATGGTTTCTTTGCCGATGGTGGCAAAATGAGCCTTTTCATCTCCTGCCAAGCTCTGCCTGGGCTTAGTGACATATTTCTGGCTGGGGTCTACTGAACGTGGGCTCCAAATGGGGCCGGCAGCCTTGGGCCACGTCTGACAAGAATTCAGCCTATTTTATGACAAGGTTATTCTAAACTCCCTTACATCTGACGGCCCCCTTTTAGCTGTTGTTGTTTTCAGCACAAATCAAAACATTGCTCTGAGACACCTGAGGCTGAAGGCAATTCTGGCACTTGCTGTTCAGGCTGGTGCTGCATTTCTGCTCCCTTCCTTAGGATTTACAACACGCCAAGGAAAGCAGCCTTTACCAACAGGAGCAGTGTGATGCTGCCTTATTTTATGGGTGAATTAGAGTATTTCAGATAGTTTGGACTTTTACAGAAAGTCAGCAACAAGCCTCTCTCTGCAAGCAGTCAGCAGGAGGTGTTTGCATGGGTGACCTGAAGATCTTTCTCCTGTGGAGTCTGGAAAGGGATTTGTGTGTGTGCTCAGGAAGGGGAGAAGCCATTAGGGAAGTTTTGATTTGCAATTTGGTTTGCAATTGCAAATGCCTTGGTGGCTGTGGACCAAAAGGCCAATTTCTGGGGCTTGTAAGTGCTTCTCTTTCCTTACGGTCCTTTTTAACTTGGTTCAGCCTCCTCCGAACTCCTGACACTTCTCCTAGAAAGCTCCTCCCTGATGCTGTGCCAGACTCCGGCACAATCACTTGTGTGTCCTCCTGCTCTGTCCTTTGTGTACTGGTGACTGAAATTAAAGCACTTAAAGGCTCGAGAGTTTTACCAGACTTTGCGCTGGTTACCAGCTCAAGTTCAGTTTCTTTTTCTTCAAATATGTGATCCACATAGGAAAAATGATGTTTTAGAAGTTGCTGTTTTTCAAGTGTCACTGAGTCTGATGTACTTTCCAGGCTAACGCATCAGATGTCTGCACTGGTAGAGGTGCCTTTCTGTGCCATTCGTCGTGGTTGTTCACTCCTGCCTTTCCCCTGGGTTGTAAGAGTATAAAACTAGAGCCATGGGTGTGACTTCCAGAGTGACAGCATGTGGTATACAACAGATCTATCTAAACTTTTTGAAGTTTGCAAAATCACTAAGCCCAGTTGTTTTTCCTAATACAACTAAAGTTGGCTTAAAGCATCAAAGGATCATCATGTTTTAGACTCGCAGGAAGTGCTCCAGAGTTTGATACTATGCATGGATTTCAAAATCTAAAGTTTGAAAATAATAATCTGAATTTATAATGGAAAGCACTGCTAAGATTCTGGCTTGACAACTGGCTGACCACTGACTCCAGGTGCAACAGAATCCAATATACTTGTATTTTCTCTAGCATTGAGTATACCAGCTTATCCCAACACGTTCCACAAAGATAAACAATAACATTACAGAGCTAAGTAACTTAAGCAAAGGACAAAAGGCTGCTGAGCAATGACATTTAACAGTAGATGGAGGTATACGCATTTACTCATTAATTTTTCGACAGAAAATGAGGTAGAAGTGTCAGTAACACAAAGCAGAATATCTCTGAACAGTGACAGATTAGGACAGCAAAGGCATTTTGACCCATCTTAATGCAAGTCACTCATAAAGCTCACTTATTCCAGTGAGTGCAGCCAGTACTAGAAATGTTGGGAAGTTTTATCTCAAGTGTTCAAAAGAGAGAGTCCCTCAACCAAAACAAACAAAGTTAAGTGTAAAAGAAAAAGGGCAAAAGGAAGGTGCAAGTGTGTCTGAAGAAGATACAGAGAAGTCAGTTTTGGGTGACAAAATACAAATGCTCTGCATTCAAATGAGATAAAAGTTAATATTGGTCAAGTTAATACCTTTGATAAAGAGAAGTACAGTATGTGTATAAAAATCTTATACTCCAATGTCCTGTTCCTGTAGTAGGATCCATTTATGTGCTATCAGCTGTGGTAAAGAGACCCAAAGGTACTTGAACCTTCTAGTAATAGTCAGTGTTGTTCATCCTGGAATGTGCCTGAATTATAGAATATAGAAAATATATCCCAGAATAGTCTAAGTGCATTTACTTTGCATGAGTAGAAATTTATTTGAGGATGGCTCAAAACATGTGGTTTTTGGGTTTTTTTCCCTAGTTAATGTGATTTATTATGCATTGTTGCACATATTGATAAGTCTTGTTTCCCTTGTGCTGAGTTTTTCACAGCACATCTCCCCTCTGTGATGCTGTGGTTGCAGAGCGGATCCCTAACCTTGGGAACACCCTGGCAGAGGTGTCTGATTATGTGAGCCACGGGAGTAGGAGGGAGGTTGGAAAAGGGATAATCTCCCACCTTTTCCCAAACAGCTGACCCTGACTCAGAGAAAAGGGGATAAAGAAACAGGATAAGGGAAAAGAAAGGCACTGACTTTGCTTTACCAATGAGTTAAGGATTCTGCCTTCCAAACTTTGGA
This sequence comes from Grallaria varia, assembly GCA_013396735.1. Taxonomy (NCBI): domain Eukaryota; kingdom Metazoa; phylum Chordata; class Aves; order Passeriformes; family Formicariidae; genus Grallaria; species Grallaria varia. The sequence continues at coordinate 341,069 of VWZG01003763.1, forward strand.
AATGAAGCTTTTTAGTGAGCTGGGAACCGAGTTAGTGCTGATTCAGTGCACTCAAGGCTGAAGAAACGTGCCCTAAATTTGCAATGAAGAGACCTGATGGAGCCAGTTACTCCCCTCTTGGTGTGAAAGTACAGCTTGTAGCTTAACTGTGGTACTAAGATGAGTGATGGGATTGTTTTCTACTTAGACTGTCCTTTTGAGTTCAAGTAAGAGGAAATCCAGTTAGATATTGTTCTATCAGCAGAGATTGTGTCACACAGCTGCCTCTGGTAGAAACCTGTCAGCTCTTGTTGGGAGAACTGGGTTCATTTCATTACTCGATTATTTTGACGATCTGACCACTTAAGTGCAAGCTGTTTGCTACTCACTCTCTCCTAAATCTGGGAAGTGAGTTGAGCATTGCTTTATTTTCCCCCACAAATGTGCTTCCAACCCTTTGAAAGCGTTATGTGACAAGGACACATGCATTGCAATAACTTCATCATTGCTTTCAATTGAACTGACAGAAGAAACAATAATCTCATGAAAGAGCTTCAGTACAGGGGCAGATGTAAACGTCTAAGGAGCCCAAGAGATCTTATTTTATAGCCTAACCAGACTGTAGTAGGAGGAGTAATAATAATAAAAATACTGATGTTGGCAGCAGGAGAGTTAGACAGTAGCCTGCAATGTAATGCTTTTGAACTTGAGAAGCAGCTTTGGTTAAAACACGCCTGCTCAAAGAAAGGAGTTTGCTGTTTGAAATTGGATGCATTTCCGCTGCATTTCTTGGATTCATTTTCAGAAAGTATTTATTTGTATGCAACAGCAACAAAACTTGTGCAATGTTGTTGCATTTTCTAACCCAGCAAGATATTAATCACGTTCTTGAGTATCATAATGTATCATTGATACTGCTATGATGGGAATAGTTCTGACAACAAGCATGGTTAACCACTTAGTTCCTTTGTCCCGCATGCCATTAGTTTGTATTTGGATCTTCAACAACATCACTGTATTCCATTATATTATCAGTCAATGCATTCTTTAATTGAGTTCATTTCCCATCACACCCCAGCCCTTCCCGATTTCTGATCATGGATGTTGTCATTTGAATTGTAGCTCTCCTATTTCACTATTTGTTTTGTTGGCAGGGAAAAAAAAAAAAAAAGGCCTGAAAACAGCTGAGTGCCAGCAATACTGGAGATTTCTGTTTTATTTATGTTTTGTACTGAGCCATCCTGAATGATAAAGTATGTCTGAGACACGGCTGTGGGCAACACAGTGTAAGTGTTATAGTTGGAGAGGTGCCAAAGTTGCATTGCTACCAATTTTTTACCATTAGCCTTCCAGAAGGAGGGATTCAAAGTCTCATTTTATTCCCTTCTTCAGCGGTGTCACCTTTACACTAAATTAATGTGAGATCTTTACCAGAGATGGAGCTGACAGGATGAGCTGTTGATCCCACGGCGTGCTCAGTGTGGCAGGAGCGGAGGAACAAATTGTATAAAACGCAGGAGCTGAGGAGCATCCCTTGAGATCACGGGGTACCCTTGCTTTTTGGGTGGGACTGCACTAAGCCACGCTGTCCCAAAGCTCCGTAGCAAACAGCGAGCTTGGACCCGAGGATGTGGCAGAAAGCAGCAGTTGTCCCCTTCTCAGCTGTAAGGGGACTCATGTCCCAGGCTGTAATTAGAAGATATACCTGCTAATGAATTGCTATAATCCCCTGCTGTGTTCAGAGTCTGCTGTGGGATCCTTTTTCCTGCGCTTGCAGAGGCGGGTGACCTTGTTAAATACTTTGCAGTAAAAATGTGTTTTCCCTTGCCTGTTTCACAGCCTTTCTTCTGGCTCTGCCAGTGGGACCTCCTCGCTATTAGATGAAAATATTTACCCAAGTTTAGTTTTAGGGAAAGAGGGAAGTTTAGGAGGCTATACATGAACATGATCCATATACCTGAATGTGTCATACGTATCTACATGGACGTACATGTATGTGGAATTCTGATTTCTTAATGACCACATAAGCAGGTAAAAAAAAAAAATTTAAAAAAGGAAGAAATTTCATATTTAAGCAAGGACTTACGGTTTCAATTATTTTTAAGTCATCAGCCTCTTTAAATATTTAATCTTTTCTATGACCAACTAATTTATTCAATTGCAGTTAGGTAGGTTGTAATTAATTTTTGATGAGACAAGCTAACACTAATTTGAATATCTACTACACTGCAATATTTGCTTGCAAATATGTTGTTTAGCTTCTAGATACCATTTTTTGCCCTTGAAGTTGCACATGCTCACCCTTATGTGGCCACAAGGCCCAAACTGCACCTTCAGCTGTGTGACACACCAACATAAGAGTGAGTGTGCTGGGTCAGAGAAGAGTCCAGACGGCTCCTGTCCTCTCCCCAGCAGTGATTAATAGCTGATGTCTAAAGACAAGTATGAAAACAAAGGTATAGAAAGGCTTCCTGAGAGAGAGTGTTCCTGCCTTCATTGATTTGTGGTCTGGAAGCATCTGAAGATAGAAATGGTGTCTTCAGATTTAATATTTGATCTTATTTTTTCATATAAAAAGTATATAGTTACTGTGTATAATTCATGCTTTCCATAAGTAAAGGACTAAGACTCCTTCAAGGGAAATACTCCCTTTTTACTGGAAAAATATCTTGCCTGCCTTTTCCAATTAATGAGAACATCCATATACCAGCTTTTGTGACTGGAAGACTGATCTGATACCACTTAACTATGTTAACTGAATGTAAAAGTCTGAAGTGGTGGGATAATGAAAGTAATTTGCAGTTTGTCAGTGGTTCCCTCCACATGTCTGATCAAAGATGAGTCGGGGAGCACAACTGAGGAACATCAGAACAAAATTGTGGAATTTCTAGTACCTGGGGCATTTTTTTGTAAGTTGGCATATGTTCCTTTTTTACATTTTTTTTTTCCTGCTTTTTTTCCCTTGGAAAATTCTGAGCCAACATAAATTATAGCTCATAAGGGTTTCCTTTCCTTAATTTTTGTGGCTTTTTACTTTACTCTGTAGCTGGCTAGCATGGTTCTTGGCCTGCCTCCCTTCCTCTGTATTTATGTGATGCACGTCATCAGAACGTGAAGGAAGCACGTTGCATTCAGGCTGCAGCATCTGCACTTTGCTGCTCGCTGGAAACCTGGCCAATAATTTCATTTCATTATATTGCCCCCTCTCTGTTGCATGAGGGATGGGAATGGTGCGTTTTGTCACGATTAAAGTTCCTTTTCCCTCCATGTCCACGGCTCCCATTACTTCTCATCCTTCACGTTCCTGCGTGTTCGTCGTACTCTGTGCTTTCAGTCTGGCTCGGGCAACTGCTTGGCAGCTCCAAGGAAGGAGGATAGCTTTGTTTTTGTCTTCTCCAAGAGCTGGAAGTGCGTGCTGCTGCCTCTGCGGGGATTTGTGATGTCCCCAGCAGTGCAGGAATTGGGAAGGTGCAGGAACTCTCTGTGCAAACACGGCAGCATCTGGAGGCAACTCTTCATCTTCTCACCACAGAGATTTGCCTCCGATGAGCACTGACAAGCTGTACTAAATAGAAACTTCCAAACCCACATCTTTTCCAGCCTGAGACCAGGCTCCTGCACTCAGCTTGCAATAATGATCTAGTCCTATTACTGTTACCTCTGCTACTCAGCTCAGCTGATGCTGTGGTTAATGCACAAAAATGTAGCACTGATTTTCTTCGTGACTATTCTATTGAAATGAAAAAGTAATTGTAACTGTGGTCTCCAGAGATAAAATCCCTTAAAAGCAGTAGAATTAGGTCTTGCTGCTGCCTGCAGATCAAGCTACTGCAGCATCAGCCATTTCTATACCCATAAGTCATTCAGCAGCCATTTCAGTTGGCAGTCTGATTTTTCATGGTTAGCCTAGAACAGGATGGAAACTGTGAAGGTCCACTTTTGTCTTTCATGTCTGAGTTCAAGAGAGGCAGAACGTCTGAAAATGTGTGCCAAGAAATGCAGGGCTGGGCCCTGCCATCCAGTCTCCTCTTGTGGGTGTCTCACAAGCTGTTCCACTTGTAGAGACTTCAGGTGTGTTTGTAATGTAAACCACTTATATGAGGTCCAGCAAAGTAATTACTGCTAAATTAAGTAACCGCATTTGATTGTTCTGATCGGTGTGAGCATGCTTGCTATGTGGATTTTTGGTAAAAAAAGAAAAAAGTGTATTTGTGTTTGTCTGTCCACACTGGGATGGTCACTGTCATTATGCACAGTTTCACATGCTGATTACTGAGACCTTCCTTCTTGCAAGCCCAAAACCTCATGTGTTTTCCTGTTCATGGGTTCAGGATTTTTTTGTGAAGATGTAATGGGATTCTGCTGTTGTGCTGTGAAGGAGACCTCCTGTATATTTATTTTTTATTTTTTTTCCCCTGTGCATTTTTTTTGCATTCCTAGACAAAGTTAGAGTGTGTTCACAGCTGCTGAGTCAATCTTAGGGAAGGCACCTTTGAGGTTGCTTTGAGGTCACAAACCAGGTAGTCTGGATGTACCTGTCCTGGGGTGCTCAGATCCTGCTCTTTCCTCAGTCCTCGTCTGTTTCGTGCTGCTGTGCCCAGCTCTGCTTCCCAAGCTGTGTTATCTGGGCAGAGGGGGGATGCTCCTTAGACTGTGTTCCTGTGTGCCAGAGGTTAGGGATGAACATTTGAGCTCCCTGGTGTTTCTCCGTCGCTGTTTTCTCACCTGGGTGTCTGCAGTGAGGCCCCACATCCGTGTTCAGTGCCAGGGTCTGACCTCTTGAAGACACGGAGCACATTGAGCAGTGACAGCGAGCCAGAAAATGGGATGCTGAGACCCCCGGGCCCAGAAAACCCCAGGGCATTTACCTGTCTGGAGCTGTCGTGTGTTGGGCAGACAGTCACCACTTCCCTTCTGCTGGAAGCTCCTAAGCTTTGAGTTCCTTGAGTAAGAGCCATTTCAGCATGCAAAGTATTAAGACTGAGGTGATGTTTCTGCTTTTAATATGAAAGTCCTGTTATTCTTCAGAAACGCTATTATGAATTAAAGTATTCCCTGTGGAGAAGTGCATTACTTACTTTTGTATTATGATATTTTTGTGTTATGACTGGAATAAAAAGCAGCCAGGCTGTCATTCATTTCCTGGTCTAGGGACACTGTATAAGTACTGTAAAGCAAGAATAGCTTCGCACCACAGTTGTTGAATTCAACAATTGTCCTCTGAAGGTGCCACACATGATGGATTGTCACAGACTTTCTGTCCTGCCTTGACATTTCATTCCTATCCAATGTTGTCTTGTGTTCTGCTCTGAATCTGCCAAACAACTGACCCTAGAATTTAATGCCACACCTTCTTCTTTTTCTGTTTCCTGAGCAGCATCCTCTGCAGCTGAGGCTCTGAAATACTGGAGGACACCGGATCTTCCTCAGGGAAAGGGACAAGGCAGAGCTGGAGCCTCTGCGGGGCTCGGGAAGGAATTGCAGTTGGTGGTTGCCTGAGGAACTTACCTTCACACCAATGTTGCTCTGAAACAAGTTGTGTCCAGCATTCAGGTTTGGTAAGGTATGTATTTTTTCCTCTGTTTTTGTATTTTTGCTCTTTTGTGAGTATCTATATATGGGGAAAACAGAACATTAGCTGCCTTTGTGTTTATTGCTGTATACATGCCGTGCTTGTGCTGCATCTGTAAATAACCTTTGCTCTCCCCGAATCTGGAAAGTGTTCATCAGGATTGAAGTGTTTTTATAGTCTTGGGCTTGAGGGGGTGTCTGTTTATATTAAGTGCTTTATTGAACAAAATGCTTGCTGATGGTTGTGTGTTGCTGCTGGTGGTGTATACTTGGTGATAGGCATGCACATTTTGAAAGCCCCACTTGTATTTCACTAATGTCTGCAGTTCTGAGGGTCAGAGATGAAAAAAAATAAAATAAAATGAAGTAACCCATTTGTAATTCAGCCCTGTGCTTTCCTTTGTGCTTTGTGTATTCTTGTTGTTTGCCAAGGATGGAAATACCACTACCAATTTCTTATATAATCTTCTGTGTTTTGTGAAGCACTTAAGTTTTGCTTGTGTAGAGGTTCTCACACCCACATGAGCATTGCCTTGGCTCTGCTGGAACTGTAGCAAGGCAATATGCAACCATTTTTTTAACAAGAAATTGTAGGCCAGGACTTCAGGAATGTATTGCTGATGAAGATTGTGCTATATAAGTTTTTAGGGTAATACAGCCTCTGATTCTATGGCTTCTTTTATCTAGGTCAAGTTATTCATGTGAAGGCAAAGTTTGCTGATTAAAAAAAAACACAAACAAAGCAATGACTCCCACATCTCATAGCATGGTATCAGATGAAACTATCCTTTTTCATTTAACACACAGGTATTGACTTCTCTTATATGTCTGAGCCAGCAGTATAATCTTGTTGAGGAAAGCACAGCATCAGTGTAACACCTGCACCTGGTTGTAGTGGAGGAGGGGGGTAAAACAAGTCAAGACTTTCTAGAAAGCCTATAAGAAAACACGATGCATCCAGATGAGTGTTCAGGGGTTCTCCTGCTTTTGATCTGGCTGCACCAGCCATGTTACCCCTGGAAATTGTAGGCTCAAACTCTGATGCTTCAGCAGAGCTCTGTCTGTCTCCAGCAGCTGCAGGGAAAACTTGGTGGGAATAGCTTAAATTAGGTGCTTAACTTTTAAATGTTGAGGGTCAAGAAAGGTCAGTTCCAGCCAGAGCATGTGCTGTTAATTTGTACAGGCTTTTCAGGAAAACAACCCGGTTGTCAGGGAGAGGTTCCCATCATTAAACCACTGCAGTGCTTGTTCTGGTTGTCTCTCTGCTCCGGTGGCACCTGGTTTGTAGAAGAGGTTGTTAAACATTGCTCTTACCTTTGTTATCCTCTTCACTTTTGTTTATTTCCAAGCTATTGCTCCTGTGATTATACCACTTAAAACGGAAGGTTGTAGGAGAGGTATTTCATAATCAAGAGAGCTTCTTGACTCTCGCAGAGAAAAATTTTGTACTATTATAATGTAAAAAACACATCAATTTTATTTATTCTGTGTTTGGGTTTGAAATTTGTAGATTGAAACACATAAATCTTCTTTGCAATGGGGATGTGAGTTTTTCTGGGTATGCGGGGGGGCCCAGGGCATGTGAGGATCCCCTCCAGAGATGCTGGTTGTGCCTGTGGTGCTGCCCTTTCCTTGGACAGGGCAGTGGGTGGATGAACTCCCCACATCCTTCCCACCTGAGTCGGTTCAGATCTCAATCTAAGGTTCACATCTCACTCTGCAGCATGAGGTTGTGCAGAACTTTGCAGAACCTCACAGTTTCAGAGAACAAAGAGCATTTTCTATAGTATTGATTTACTGTTATTTAGGCATTAAACATGAGGTTGCACTTTGGTTATTTTTGCATTTTGCTTTGTGACTGTCAGATCTAAAAGCTTGGTTCTTATTTAAGGGAAGCTCACGTTTATAGGAACTTCATCCTTAAGAAGGTTGCAGACTGAGAAGATTGTGCTAAAGTACAAAGGTTTGGCTAAACTGTTAGTATCTGAGACTTAAGTATCTGAGACCCTGTATTGATTCTTTTCATCTTGAGGACTCATGATTACCAGAATATTTGACTACCATCAACTTTATCTGTTCCCATGACATCCCTGTTAGACAGAAGCGCTACTTACCCCATTTTGTAAATGGTGAATAAGAAACAAGTAAATTCTAGGTCACTTTTAGGTGGTAAACCTCTGTTCTGATTTGGACGTACTTGAAGTGCAGAAGGTGCATCCAATACCCACAGCTGGAGGCACCCAGGCAGCCTTGGCTGAGCAGCTGGATCTGTAGTGCAAAGCACAAGATTTGGATGTGGATCTGGTTGAGGTCACTGCTCCAATCCAAGCCAGTTTCTTCCATGTGTCCTGCTCTCCCAAGTAGAGGGGTTTTTAATTAAGTGATTACAGTAACACTAAATGACATCAGGACTCAACATTTGCTCTGTATCTCTACTGGAAACTGAAACATCTGTTCAAATAATGAGCTGAACTCATTCATGTTTGCAGCAGAGCGTTTGCTTGTGTGAGACAAGCAGGTTCCCTTTTAGCAGTGCTTCTGCAATTGTGGTGATGGTGATCTTATTGTAAGAGGAATTGTTTTAAACGGATCTTCAGATAACATGCAGAATAATATTTTTTTCTGAAATTGCTCATTTTTAGAATAGCAGAATCTGGTTTGTAAAATGCTCTGTTCTGCTAAAAGGGCTCATTTAATAAATATGTAGGAGAAAAATTTTAAGTAGCCATTAAGCATAGTTTATAAAATTTATCTTGCAAGTAGAATTGGAAAAAACCCTGTTCATTTAATGTGTTTTATGGGTCTCGTAGGAATTAATTGTCTTCATTACATGAACATAAATCCTCAGTGTAATTCACCTCTTTCAGATTAATTGCTGTGGAAAATTTCCCTTTACTTTATTTAGACTGTAATATTATTTCTCTTTTCTAAAAGTTGAATCTCAGCATCATATTTTTTGGCTTTTCCAGATGTCCTGTAAATCAGTTCCAATTAAGAAAATCACTTTGCATTACAGGGCAGTGCAGAGGTGGTATTGCTGCTGTGATGCTTCATCAGGTGAAGCAGAGACTTTGCATATCCAAGCCCTGCTTGACCTATGGCAGAGCAGTGGGCAGGTGTTCTTCTCTCACTTCCTGTATTATGTAGCCTGATAGAAATTTATTTTTTTCTCTCTTCAAATTTTTCTTGTTTCTTGTGTGGTTTCATTTATTAAATCAGAAACACACTGATTTTATATACCTCTGGGTTTGGCTGTCAAAGTAAGACCCTTGTGCAGCTTTTCAGTGACTTGCTGAGAGGTGCAGGTCTGCTGACTGCCTGAAAATGTCAGTAAAATCCTCCTCCAACGTTACTGGGGGAAAAGTTCAGTTGGGAGCATCATGGGATGTCTGCTGATTTCCCAAAATTAAAATCAAAGATGTATTTTTAATAAAGTCTTTATTCTTTTTGATTGAATTTTGCACCCCAAACAGTGAAACAGGACATCATGCTGGATGATGTTTTACAGATGCTTTTTTATTGGCATGGTGAGCTGGTTTGCGTGAGTAACATTTATACAAATGCTTTTTAGTGTTTCTCTGAACTATTTTGGCAGGGTGATGAAATAAACACCCATTATGTTTGCATGTTTTGTTGCAAGATCAGCAGATGGGCTGTTAACGTATCAATTCCCTTGATGACACCACTTCTGCAGCCCTATTCACTCAGCTTCTCCTGACAGGGCTTTTATTGAATCCATCAACCTGACACATATCAAAGCACAATTTCTGATAACAAATATCTTGTTGTAAAATGAATTAAAAAGCTGATAGCAGCCGCAGAACTGAGTTGAATTTCTGAAGAAAAATAAGGAACTCCATAACTAACATGAGATTCTTAAGATATCAATCACAGATCAGTATTATAATAGTCCTTTACCTTGAAGTACTGAGAAGTCAATGGGTTTGCCCAAGTCATACAAATGGCCCTGCTCCTGGGCTGTCAGCCTGTGGCTCTGCCTTCTGAACCCTGATGTTTGTAGTGGTGCTTCAGCGGCGGGATGAAGCAGAGGTTTATTTGCTTCTGGAGACCTTTCCCCCACGAGGACCAACAACCTCCTTGTAATTGCTTTGTACTCTGGTCTTTGAGAGATTTGGAGTCTGAGGAGTGGAAAATGCTGGCTCTGAGTGGAGCACACATTCTCTCTCTCAGAAGACAAAGCAGTTTGAAGGCCCTTGTCCTCTGCCAAGCTGCTGCTTGGCAGCCCATGGACCACATGTCAGGCAGAGTCCAGTTGGAGTGGAAAAGGGCTCTTGTTTCTCTGGGCTGCAGATGTTTTGAAATTAGTTGGCTCAAAACCTTTGTCTGAGAACACATTTTCTCTGTCTCCTTGCAACCTTCTCCTCTCTGTCTCGCTCTCGTCATCCTATTTTTCTGTCCCCTTTAGGTTTGCATCTTGTAGGTGACAAACACCTTCAGGCAGGCTTGCCTTTGCAGTGGTACCACTCTCACTATGCACAGGCTTGCTTGCCTCTGATTTTTGGCTAGCACACACTGTCAAATACTAGCTAATAATAATCTTGCTTTTTGCACTGTGGCATGTCTGCTCTTTGGCTGAGGATCCACTGACAGTTTGCAGCCTAGCAGAGAGGAAGAGGAGGGCGGCCAACAGTTGATGTGGAAAATGAATTATGAACTATGATCCTCCTGCCATGTAGTTAAGGCAGTTCTGCATTCCAAGCTTTACATCCAGCTGTGCAGAAAAAAAGAACGGGAATACTGCATCTCCTTCCTCAGATAGTGAGAATGTTACCAGAACAAAGCTTAGTGGAGAATGTCTCATATGGGACTGATCACTCAAGATGGTCTAGAGCTTTTACTGCTCTGCCTGCAGCTGTGACACCACCCAGAGAATCGTTTTTACCTTTTGTTGGACAAATATTACCTTAATTGTGCATCCAAGCTGATAAAAACTTGTGTCTGTGGTGGGGAAGTCACCTGTGTCCCTTATGCAGTCAGGGAGCATGATTTTGTGTTACAAAATGTGGAAATAGTGGTGACTTGGTAGCGTTCAGGTTCAGATGAGCTGCAGCTTGTTATATTTTCATCCTTCAGGTTGACACATTTCTTTCATAATGATCCTCAAAAACTGGTCTCGTGTATGGTGGGGAAGACTTTGACAGGCACCAGGTAGTGCTGGGAATGTAATTACCTAAAGGAGCAATTCTCTCCCTGGACAACCCCTGTCTTAAGGATCACAGAAGTAATTGCTGGAAGTCCCATCACTGTGTGTACTTCTGAGCTGTTCTGGTCTCATAACTGAAGGCTGGGTCCTACTAACTTAAGCTGAGCACTTGCAGAGCCAGCACAGACCAATCTAAATGCCAAAGATGCCCTTCCTTAGGGAGCTCTTTAGGATACATGAAAGAGCCTGGAAGAAGTAGGATTTTGGAAAGCCCTGACAAACTTGTGACTATTTGGGGCTGAGCTAAAGAAGTGAGCATTTGGTGTAACTTTCCTCAGTGAAGCCTTTGCTTAGTCCAAAGGGTATTGAAGAGTGCAACGGAAACGGTCTTGTAAAGGCACAGCAGTACCAGGTGTGAAGTGTTACAGAGATACTTTACTCTATAATAGTGTCTCTTTAGATCAGAAAAATCCTTTTGGCTCTGCAAGTTTTCAGGCAAGGCACCAGAAGTCTCCACTTGGTACATTTTTATTATGAAATTTATTGTCACAGTTGCTGACTAATTTGAAGGTTAACTGAGGGGTGGTGCTCCAAGAAATACCTCGGATTTTGTAAAGGGCCAAGTTGCTGCCTGATGAAAGCCACTGACTCAAATCATGATGGTGTGGCTTCTAGTTTTCTCTTTCTGAGCTCTTCCTCCTGATCAACACAAACGTTACTTTCTTTCTGGTGCTTTCATGCTGATTTTTTGCAACTAGGGGACTATATTTGGAAGGACAAACCTTGTACATGTTTAGATATGCTGCAAATAATTATGAATGTCTAATGAAGGGAAATTAAAACATACTGAAAGTGTTTGGAAATAAGAGACAACATGTGCAGCCAAGCGTTAGCTGTGAATGAAGACTTCTGGTTGGCATCGTTTAATGAGAACTCTCTGGCTCGTAGTTTCTGTGGTGAGTATATAGAAAACAGCAAACACTAAAAGGCAGGGTCACTGGAGGCGAATGGGAGGGGAAATGGCTGCGTTTCACTTCTGGGAGAACAGGGACAGTGAAGTGAGCAGCATTTCTGATGCTGGGCTGACACCCCCCTCAGTCTTTGCTCCCAAGCTAGTGGGAAGGAGCTGGCAGAGACCCTGCTGGCACTGCCCTCCTCCAAGGAAGGTCTTATTCCTTCACCACAGCAAATGCCATCTGTTGTTTTCTCCTGTCTGGCCAGATGATAACATGGAGAAATCTTTAAATTTCTTTTTTTCCCTCTCTCTACTGTATGGGGTAAGCAGCTCCATTTATATCTCACCAGAGAGACTTTGACATCAGCAGCCAGATGCCTGTGGAAGTGGCCCCTTACCTTCTGCAGATGTTTCCCTTTTCCTTTCTTTCCAATGCTGTGCTTTCCAGTCTCGGTGTTGTGTCAGAAGGAACACTTCAGTTTGGCAGTCGATGTGCTGTACAGACTTGGCCTGGGGGAGCCCCCGAGTTGGTGTGCACTCAGTCTGTGCTGTGATGGTGCCATCAGCTGCACAGAACCAAAGCCTTCCAGGGAAAGGCTGTAAATGGCAAGGAGAGGCTTTAGGGCTGGACCATTTCCCTGGCAGACCTCACGTCTCTGGCAGGTACTGGACGTTCTCAGCTTCTCTCCTCCTGCCCAGTGATACACTGGTGGGTCTGCACCAGCGTGCTGGGGTAGAGGAAATACAAATAAAGGGAATTCAGGACGTTTTTTTTACAGATCCCCTTTGCATTTCATGTATCAAACCGGGTGCTGACCATCGCTGCAGCTGAGGGGTGACACCTTCCAGAGCGTTACTGAGTTTGTGACTGAGGTGGGGGGGGTTGTAAGTCTGTCCTGCACTGTTGAACCACCCCCAGCAGGGACACCAAAACACAGAGGACCACTGAAAGTTTTCCCTGGAATGCTCTTAAAAGAAAAACGTGGTAAAACAACATGATAAAAGCCTTTCTCCTTGTCAGCAACCTCTCCTTGGCTCGGGAGCTGGGGAAGGGGGGTGGGCAGCCCTGCACTCCGCTCGCTCTCTGTCTGGGAGGAATTTCGAGTTGTTAATGATTAATTCAAATGTTTCTTGTCATGAGTACAGTGTGCACAGAGTGATAAATCTGTGATGGGTTAGAGGTGGAGGTTGCTTAGTGCTGACAATTAGTTTGAGCCACAGGCTTTGCTTTCATTGGCATTTTCATGGCATTAACCTGGACCTTGTCAATTAAAATCCAGACACATTTTGATGAGGGACATCTTCTTCTAATGATAATTGTAATAATATCACTTTTCTTCATTTAAAACCTGTCAAACAGGCCATGTTTCCTGGAAAATAACTCCCCAATTTTCACATTGCCTAAATAAGTAGGAAGTATCTTTCGGTTTTTTGAGCTGACATTTCATCACCAATAACTAAAAGCATTTAAGACCAGAGCTGTTAATCTTTGAACACTTACCAACTTCAGTCAGGGTAATTTGACTTTATCTGCTAAAATAAGCAGGTTTATTAGCCTTCACTTTGGAGGCTAATAAACATTTGATAATTGCCTGAAGTTGTTGATGAGGATTTATACTATTAAGCTCTTCTGACTCTTTGACAGCGTAGCTGCAGAGCATGTCCTGGGCAGTGATGCATTTCTGCAGCTCACCTGTTCGTTAGCTGGGGAAGGAAGCCTTGTGTAAAGGTTGATTAAGGAACTTGTCTGAGATGCACAAGAGTCTGCAGTAGAATAAGGCCCAGAAACACTGTGTCTGATCTCGTATATATACTGCAGTGGGTGTTGTTTATGTGTCTGTAAATACTACACTTAAAATCTCTTTCAGGCCACAAAAATGAGTATTTAATAGTTGGAATGGGAGTGATATATCAGGTATCAACTGGAAAGCCAGTGGGGTTTTATTTTAACATGTCATGAAAAATAATAAAGTGAAAATCGTGTTTAGTTTTGCATGGAAAAAATGCTTTTTATTTTTCTGAGTGAGGAGCAAAAATCTATTATCATGTAAGACTGTCTAGATCTTACAATTTCTTTGATCTGAGCTTGTCTATGTGGGTGGAAAATGCTGCACTTCTTTAGATGTTCCCTGGGTCACTGGCCTCAAGTCAGATCACATATATTTGTTTTCCTTATTTGTAATCTTATTTCTTTAAAATTACGTTCTTCAAATGGTCAGCCTTTGTGTATTATCAGTATTGCAAACTTGCTTCTTCTCTGGTCCTTTTTTGAGAGGTGTAGAAGAAGGAATTCTGATTAATTATGAGCACCTCTAGGTGATGCCATATTGTAAATAACAATAACCCACCTTATTTCTATAGCAACTAGAATAAAGTCATCACGTGTTCATAGTTCAGAATTCAGGGCATAGCACGGACTCTGAGTAGGAAATCCAGTCAGAAAATATTTCATTGAAAAAAGGTTGAGGAATAATAACTGAGAAGTAAATGGACTTGGGCTGCTCTGACTGTGTTCTAGAAGTTTATGGTTGTGCTTTTAGCAAATGCAAAGAGTAATCCACCTTGTGCTCTGGTAGGGCTCTTTTCCCTTTCCAGTATGAACTGGCAAACCTGTAATCTGCATTCTGGTGCATATAGAAATTGCACTTGCAACAGCATAGCTTGAAGGCTGGAAATAATGTCTGATATTTTTGCAGCGAGCCTTTGTCAACCCAGCAGTGTACCTCTCTGCTCTCATTTTTTTAAGAGTGCATTATAAGCATTAGAGGTGATCAATAAAACCTGACCTACCTTTGCAAGTTAAATAGGCCTGATTTCAAACTACCAGACATAAAGAGATTAAGATTTGCTAACAGTGATTTAAGGGCAAGTGAGATCCATTTACATGCCATTTCTTTTCCGCTTTAGAGGTTTGAATTTCATCAGGAAATCTGTCATACTGCATGTTGAAACATGGCAGCTAACACTTTATTGAGCACGTCTTTATGTAGGAGCTGCCTTTGTGCCGTGCATTTCTCTATACCTTACTGAAAACATAATGTAATTAATAGATATGGAACAGGCCTAACAATGTAGAGCAAAGTCTCTGAACGTGGACTTTAAACAGTATTTTCTGTTTGTTGCTTTTAGTCTTTGGGAGATGTCCAAGGGGAAAAAAAGGAAGGTACAGTAAGCAAACAAGGAGACACAAAATAATAATTAAAAAAAATATATCTGTTGTTTAACCCTTTGAGTATGGTGTGGAAGTGGAGGCTGGAAGACCCCACAATGCAGGTCTGTCTAGGCATGAGGAAGGGCTGGATTGATGGTAAAGAGCAGTATTTTATTTCTCCATCTCATGACTTTCAGGCATTTAATTTAAGAACCTGAAAGCCATTTGGAGATGGTCTTGTGTCATGAAAGACGGGTTCAGTTATACAAATGAAATTCTTCATTGCCTTAAAGTTAGTCTGAAAGGTGTTGTAATAAGTAGGTGATTGAGTCAAATGTACTGAAATAAAACCTTCTGGCCGGAATGCTGTATCCTGCAGAGGTTATCTCTGTTACAAAAAACGGTTTTAGGATGTTTTAAATTTTTTGTTGGGATTTATTTGTCCAGCTAGCTGTGTGTTGGGCTAGTTTTGATTCCTCTGGTATGTAGTGTGGTGCCTCCAGAGATTCCAGCAGAGATGGGGAATTGTACGTGCATTTACTGAGGGCATGTCTCTGTTTCACAAGATAATTATG
Organism: Grallaria varia; assembly: GCA_013396735.1. Taxonomy (NCBI): domain Eukaryota; kingdom Metazoa; phylum Chordata; class Aves; order Passeriformes; family Formicariidae; genus Grallaria; species Grallaria varia. Next base: position 356,464 of record VWZG01003763.1, read on the forward strand.
TACCAGCTGCTCTTCCTCTCCTCTGCGTGGTTTGTATTTAGAGTAAGAGATGTGTGGGCTCAATAAAAGCCGTCAGAAGGCACTGTTGCTCAGGTATTGAGGGATGCCTCTATTTTACATGGAGTTTGTGTGTGTTAATGTTAACTTCAAGCTTGTGTTGCACCCGTGCTTATACTCTGTTGGACCAGCTATTACTAAGCATTATTATTAATGAGCCATTTTGTACATAAATGGGTTTTTCTGTTTTTATGACCCTACTTTGAGACCCACTATGCTCAGTGCTGGGTAGTGACATCATACATGACAGTCCTTGGCCCAAAGAGCTTTTGTGTTAAAAATCCAAGTATTGTGGGGGAAGGAGACACAATTGCCAGCAAGTGTGGAGGCAACAGATGGAGCACAGCAGTGGAGATGAGGGATGTGCAGAGCTTCACGTGTTGTGGGGCATGGATGATCAAAACTCCTCTTCGTTGTGGTGCCTGTTCAAGGCTCACAGCAATCAGGGATTTGGTTTGCTGAGACTAACTCCTGCCTTGTTAACTACTACTTCTTGATTATTTCTGTCTATATCCATCTGCTGCCTCTTTGCTGTTAGAGCTGCAAATTCCTTAGGGTTCAGGCGGCTTTTTCTTTTAGTGTTTGTGCAGTACCAAATTTGGTGGAGTTCTGGCCCAGGGTTAATGTTGGTAGCTGTTAGCAGTGGCATTTACACATGGAAATAAGACATTAGGAAAACAATTATTTCCACGTTCTGGTTATCTTTATTTGCATTGCAGCATCGTCTGAATCTTTGAAACTGAAAACATTATTTAAATTAAAATACATGATTAAAATTATTGTAATAATGTTCTCTACAGCAAATAGTTCCATGCAGGAAATGCAATTTTTGGGGGGTATGTGGTGATTTGTATGTACGTCTGCATTTGTCTGGCAGATAGGTTTTATCCTACAGCCTCTGGCTGTTGCTTTCTTAGGTGCTTATTCATGTTTAATACAGCCCTCCCATGTGTTTGCATACATACACACTTATTTTCAACACCTGTTTGCATCTTTTAATTATAGACTCACCCTGCGGCTGTTGGCTTTGGGGTTTGTGCAGCTGCAGGTAGGTGGTTGTTTCATATTGTTCTTCTTTCCCAAGACCTGAGCCTGCTTCGCACTGACCTGCCAGCTGAAGGTTCCCCTCCTGGCACCACGCCATGGCTAAGTGCCTTTCAGCGAGTTCTCGGCTGTAATCCTGAGCTGATTTCTGGGATGCAATTCACTGCTACGGTTATCAAATCAAAAGGGGGAGTGATTTACATTTCCTGCACGTCTCCACGTTGCCAGCACTGGAGAATGCTGCAGTGAGAAAGTTAATGTAATTTGATAAAATAACAAAAGTGAGCCTATTTACAGCATTGCATCTTATGCTGTGGAGAAATTTGGTACAAACACAAAGTTGGCACTAAGTACGAATTTAGGCTGTGCACAGAGATTAATGTTGGGGCTTTATTTGGCTTCTGGGGGAAAAAAAAACAGGAAGGTTGTCCCTAAAGGCTGAATGTGTATACCCGTCTTTGTGCACCACAAAATATATCTTGATTTCTTATTGTGTTGCCCCTTAAAGTCTCTCTCCTCCTGATATTCATCTGGAGCAGTGTCTGCCAAACACATTATCTTTGGTTTTTATCTGACCCCCTCAGCCCTCTGCAGTTTCCTCACTGGAAAGGCATCATGAGCAGTCACACCAGCATCATTTGTACCAAGCCAAACACTGTACACTGAGATATTTTAAGCACGTTCGTACTGGAAATGCCGTAGGACTGGCAGGGCTGCAGTGTTTGCTGCTGCTGCGCTTTCAGCTGCCGGTATTTGTATGCAGGAGCAGAGGCGGTGCTGGCTTTGCATTCATTTCCTGTGTATCAATTACTTATTAGTAATCCACAAGCTCAATTAAGGAGCTGGAGGTAGGATGTAATGCTGGGAGTGTGGCTGTGCCTCTCTCAGTCTGAGTCTGGACAGGGAAGGGATGTATCTGCTGGAGGTGACTGAACTGGTGCTGTTACTTATCTGAGACAGATTCCTTCAGTCTTGTCTAACTTTGGCTTAATTTCCTATATTTTTATGAGCATCTTTCTTGGGTGTGTTGACTGTGCTGCAATGAGGGGTTGTGTGAAAGGGGCACTCAATGAAAATAGAGTAGTCAAAGTGCTCTTGGATTTACTGCATCTTATCTTTCTCATTTGAGGTTTTGATACTGTGTACTTGCAGCTGCAAATGCAAAAGTATATGCCAGTTTCATAAGCATTCCAGGACTAGCAACAGCTCCTCTGCAGAGTTTGTAGTCCCGGGTCAGGTTTTGTAAGGAATTAGTGTGTATAGATCACCGAAATTCCCCTTCAGGCTCCTCAGGATGGGTTATAGTTTCCCTCCCATTTCACTTTTCTTTTCTTCCTCACACCTCAGCAAAGAAGCATCTTTGTTCATGCCTACATTTTCCCTGGCTTTAAAAGCTTTGAAGCTTTGCATAGTTCTCCCTTAACTTTAGCAAATCTTTTAAAAGCAGATCATAGAGTTTGACCACACCAGGAAAATATCACCAAGTCACCTCGGTTAGTTTGTGTGCCTGATCTCCTCCTCCTAACTTGCCTACTGCTTCTTGTCATCTTTGATTTCATCCTTTTTCGTCTCTTTTCCCCCCTTTCCCTGTACTGTCTATGAAGATTTGCACTGCCTGATACTATCACCTCACCACACTGTTTGAATCTTAATGCAAGTGCCCTGGGACGAGATGACACTCACCCTTCAAACTGATACTCTTTTAATGTATCATGTCAAAAGAGAAGACTGTTTCGGGATCCTGGAAATTAAAACCAACATGTGAACGTGTTGCTTTATCCAGACAAAATGTAAACTTCAGTGGAAATCAGAACAGAGCCCGGGTACTTGGCTGGCTTACAGCAGGTCATGGCACTCCCCTGCATAAGTCATCCCTGATGAAAAGAAAAGCTCTGCATCTTTCTGTCCCTCTCACTCCTTTTCCCCCTCTATTCTATATTTTTTTAAGAACTGATTTCCTTAGGGAGTTGTTAATGTTCAGGGCTTTTTACCCTGACATTTTGGACAACGATGTGACAACACAAGTGCATCTATTACTCTTCTGCTGGAAGCTGACTAAAGCTAAGGACTTGATGGATAATGGCCACATTTTCCAGCAGCGCCTGATGTACATGTGAGAAGAATGGCTGAGTGATCTGCATATGAAACCAAACTATGTCAGGCACGAAGTCTGAGCACAGAACCCAAAGAGAAGACTGAGAACATGAGCCTTTCATCATGAGGTCCTTATTTTGCTCCCCTTCTCTCTGTTGGTGGAAATCTGGTGCTCCCTGTGTTGTGACAGTGCAGGTTGTGGTGTGGGAATGTATAATCTCCTTTGTGGGAAGGGAAGGCAAAGGGCAGCATGTTTGTATGGCATGGGGAGCTTTGAGAGAAGGAGGCTGCACACCTGGAAGCAGAGCACTGCTTCACCTTTGGCTGCTTAAGAAAGCTGATGTTCCTCTGACTTCAGTAGTCAATTTACACCTGTGCAAATTGAATGTAAAACAACACTGGCTGGAGCTGGCATTTGATGCTGCTGTGGGGGCCCTTCAGGGAGTAGGGGAGAAAACTGGAAGCTATTGGGGATGCCTGGATCTCTGGATCTGTAAGTCTGAGGCCATTTGAGCATCATGTCCCACCAGGGTGCTCTGCCCTGGCAGGTGAGGTGTGCTGGTAGGATTCTATGTGTTTGGTGTTTTGCTGGGTGCTGTAGACCTTTTGCTGAAGCTGGTACTGCTCTGCTTGATATTCCACAGCATAGACTTGCTAAAACAGATGGGAGGGGTGGGGAGGAACAGGGGTTACAGTGGGGCAGGACAGGGATGCTTTCCCCTCCCAGTTCCCCAGCACATCACTTAGGCACGATCCCACTGACCACTAGCTCAAGTCTTCTATTTTCTCTCCCCAAGAGCACTGTAAGAAATGATCAAGGACTCAAATAGCTTTTGTAGAACTGGAGAAGGAAAAGTGTACAGAGGAGGGTAAGATAACCATGTTTTGCACCAGGAACAGAAGTGTGCAGGAGGGGATGGATGGCAGTTCTGCCCTTGGCAGTATCATTCTTATGAACAGCACGTCAGGAGACTCCGGCAGGGTGGGAGTCCCCAAACCTTTCCTCTGCTGAACTGCTCTGGGATATAATGGAAATACGTATTTTTAATAGCTTTCTTTAATAATTATTATATGGACTTTTAGGCTCAGAGGGTAGCTTACAGGTGAGGTTTCTGTGACGTAGTGAAGTCCATTTAATGTTCGATGTTATAGGAGCCCAAGCTACAGTGTTGCATCAGAAGACTGTGCTCCAAGCAGACCTTGAATGCTCAATTTTCACAGTGGACACACTCATAAATGTTTGTAAACAATCAGGAAGTTGCTGTGTGTCAACAGAAGTAACAGAGTGGAAAACCAAAAATCCCAGGTTGAGTATTGGTTTCTGGAACGTATTTTCTGTGAGAAATTCACTGACTTCTCTGTGCTTCAGATTTTGCATCTTTCCAGGGGCACTCCCTCACCCTTTCCTGGGATTTGAGGAAGACTGATGTCCTCTGTAGCAGTGCCTGCTGTCATACTTGTTCTTCAGTTTGTATAAGGCACAATATCTGCAAAACTTCCTACCTAATGTAGGTTATAATTGCAATAATGTTTACTTCAAGTGAAACAGGGTGCTGTAGCTGTGGTTGGCATCTGCAAGTAATCAAAGAACAGGGGGGAAAAAAATCACAAATTATTTCAAAGAACCAGGAAATATTCTCCAAAGAAATGATGATATCCCATGTACCTTATTATAGAACATTTTGCCAAGAACCTTGTGACTGTAACAAGGAGGTTGCTAAATGTTCCCACTGTCACAGCATTAGAACCTAATTGCACCTGGATTTCTTGATTATTTCCAACACAGCTGACATGTTGCCCCTTTGAAATAATGAACTGACATCACATGCACAGACTTCAAAAGGTTGGTTGAATTTTTTCCTGGAAACAGGCAAAATTATTTTCAAGCAGTGTCTGGTGTGTTTACCAAACTTGTTGGCATATTGCACTGGGGACCTGTTGCTTCCGTATCCCAAGTTAAGTGATTATTCAGGTGTCCTGTCAGACTTGGGCATTACCATGCCAGGACTCCTGCCAGCATTTTGTACTTGCTGCCTTCATATGTAAGAGTATTATTTATTAGTTGTGGCTGGAGAAGGGGCTCTGTGTTCTCAGGATGTAATTCTCTCTCTCACTGTAGGAAAGGTGTCCTTGGAGCCTTCACTGCCTCCTGTTGTGCCCCCTGTAAAATGGGAGCAGTGATGTTGTCCTTTCATGCTCTGTGTGCTGTGTGCTTTAACCTGGATGTTTGTGTTGCTTCTCTTCAAAATGGGCCTATTTTCCCAGAAAAGAAAGTAATACAAGAATAGTAAAACCGGATTATATTCTGAGCTTTTAACAAGTGCAGACTCACTTTCCAAATAAAAGAATATAGTCCTTCCTTTAAATGGAGATATTTTGAACCTGTCTTAGAAAATCCCCTGATTGATAAGAAGGATTTTCAAAATGTTAATCACCCACTTCCCTGTGGCTTTTGGTAGGAATTTAGTAGCTGATTTCCTGTTGTGACTTTACTCTGAGTCTCTCCTGGACCTCATCTCCCAGTCAGGTACATGTGCTCCGCCTGCAGCTCTCCTGGTTCCAATGTTGGAGACCATGGATAGCCCCAGCCCTGGCCCCAGCGTGGCTTTAAGACTCAATAAACCATTCTGGGCTGCTCAGGACTGTTTACACTTGAAGTCTTTTCATGGCTGAGAAGAGAAAATGGCTCAATTTTAGGTTTGGTTGTCATTCTACACTCCTATGGGAGTTGAATGAGATTTTTGCAATGACCGAAACGGATGCAAAGGCGAACACTTCAGAACTTTGGAAAAGCTTCAAAAGGCTGAGTATTTGGTCAAATACTTTCTGGATTATCTTCTGCTTAGCACATCGGAGGTCTGGCTGGCAGGGGTCAGCTCAGGGCAGAGTGCGGGTTGGTGTTGTGTCAGTGCTTTGGCCTCCCAGTCTGGTCCAGGGCTAGTGGGGATGAGAGGATGGGCAGAGAGCACAAAGTGTCACCTGAATCTGAATTCACCCAGTGTTTGGAGCCTGCTGGGCACAGCCCCAGCATCCCTCTCTTACCCTGGTGCAGGGGGAGATCGCAGATGGCAAAGATTTGGAGAGATTGGTTTAGTTTGAAAACAAATCTTCCTCTCTCCTCCAAATAATTTATGTTTATCTTTGAAGGGGGAAAAGCAATCAGCCAGCTAAAAACAGCACAGTGATGACAAGTTGGTGATGCCTAGCCTATTCCAGAAGGCTTCCTTGTGTGTAGTACAAAGTGTTTCTGTTTGTGCAAATGAATTGCTAAAAAAGAAAACAGCTCACAGTCTTTTGGAAGCCATGCTGAGCCTGAAACAGGCAAAGAGGGAGGGAGGAAAACACCCTAAAATGGCTGAAATTTGGTGCATGTTGTCACCCTGGGGGGACTCCGTGGCTTGCAGGGGATCAGAAGAGGGGTTTACGTGGGGATCAGGGTTGGTCTTCAACCAAGTAGCCTGCCTTCATTGAAACTGGAAGGTAGGAAGGAGGTTTTTCTGTCTTTTCTGGAGGTGAAGAGGGAATTGGGCACTGCTGGAATGAGCAACCCCCTGCATGGGTCATGCATGTGCAGGGGGAGAGGGAGTGTGAAATGCAGCAGAGCACCAGCTGGCAGATGTGGTGATAGTCCTGTAAATGGAAATGTTTGCAAGTGAGAAAAGATGAATGTGTGTATGTGCTTGTGGAATCCTTGTTATCGTGTTATCTTGGATCTTTAGGGACAAAATAGCCACTCATGCATGGAGAGTAAACAGACAGCATGTATAAATAATGTGTGGAAGAGCAGCTTCTGAATACAATTTCCATCATTATTTAAAAACCGGCTACTTAGGCAAATTATTATAATTGCAATGACACTAACTAATCCATCAGTAATTAGGATGGGAAATGGGAATATATTCCACGGAAATGATATTTCACCCATCTAGTTGTGCAGTAGTCTTCTTGAAGAATAAGCTGTCATTTGCCCACAGGTTTTTGGAAAGCTATGATTTAGCTGATTTAAAAAAGTAATCAAGAAAATTACCCTGGAGAACTCCATGTTGGGTTGAGAACACTAAGTTTAGAATAATATAATTAATAGTGCTTCTGCTGCTTTTATTGTATCTTTTCTTAGTGTGGCTGATTATGTAAATAGTTATAATAATTCCATGTTTTCTTGGCTTCATTGGCATCCTGTGAGTCCTTCTCCAAGTTCAGTGAAGACACATGGCTGCTATTTTACCATGGGTGCTTTTGCTGCTCCCTTTGGAGAGCTCTTCTCTGGCATTTCAGTCTTTCAAAACTGTTTACATAACTAGCAGGAACTTAAATGTATTTACTAAAGCGCAGGTCTGCGGAGGAGCAGCTGGGGGTGTTTATCCTGAAGAAAAGGTGACTTAGAGGGGACCTTATTATTGTCTACCCCTACCTGAAAAGAGGTTGGGGGGTTGGTCTGTTCTGGGTAACAAGCAATAGGATTAGAGGAAAAGCCCTCAAGTTGCACCAGAGGAGATTCAGATTGGAAACTGGGAAAAATTTCTTCACCAAAAGGGTTGTCAAGCACAGGCTGCCCAGTCACCAGCCTTGGAGGTATCTAAAAGATGTGTAGATGTGGCACTTGGGGACATGGTTTAATGGTGGACTTGGCAGTGCTGGGTAAATGCTTGGACTCAGTGATCTTAAAGGTCTTTTCCAACCTAAAGGATCCGGTGATTCTGAGGTACAGGCATGCTCTTGCTGGATTTCAGAGAGAGATTATTTATTGGATGGGTTTCGGGAGTCTAAACTGTAGAGAAAAGTCTGTGTACTTGTGGTTATAGCCTTTGTAAATGAAGCATGCTGGAGAAATACACTGTTTTGAGAGGAAAAAAAATAATATGTTTCTGCCTTGTCTGACAAGTGCTGGCGACACATTTACCATTGCTTAGGTAATTAAAAATTATACTGGAGTGGTAACCCCATTTATTTCTCATCAAAATAGCCCTTTTGCCCTTACGCTTTTGAGCATGTTAGAACAACATTAGGGAAATGGTTTAAATTGCACTTGTGAAAACACTGAGCAGCTGCAGCCTTGATGTCAAGTCCCCTCTGGCATCCAGCGCTGGGGCTGTCCCACATTGCCTGGAATACCTGCCTTTAGGTAAATGAAATCTACCAAAAAAACTCTGAAGGGGTGCTGGGAGAAACAGTTTGAGACCACGCGAGATGAGGAGCAGAGTTCCTGATGCTGGGAGCTTTAAACCTTGCCCCTTCTGATCTGCCAAACCCTGTAGCTGTGACTCGTGGTTTTTATCTATTTTTAAACATGCCATAGGGATCAGCTCCTCTCTGCAGGAAAATGTGCTTTTTGATACCAGTTTCAGTATTTTGCACAGAAGCTGGTAATCAAGTGAGTTTGTTCCTTGGCTTTGCTCTCTATGGGGAGTAGATTAAGATCATCAGACGTATTTCACTGGAAGCCCAAAACATGTTTAAATATCTGGTTTGGAGGAGGAAGGCAAATGCAATTCCTACCTTACATTGTGTGCCCCTATTGAGGCAGGTCACTTTCAATGAAAAACTCTCTACTAACCTTTAAAATTTTTTTTTTTTTTTTCTGTAATTCTAGTTCTGCTGAAGGGTAGAGCTGTGTACAGTAATTGAATCAGTGGTGCATGCAGACTGAAATTTTGCAGGATGAAATTACAGGGCTATAATAGATTGTCTCTATTTTCCTTTCACTTCCCTCTCTTGCATCTTTTTCCTCTTTGCTTTTCCTTGTTTTATTTCTTGGTGTTGGAATTGGTATCTGATAAAGTTGAGTGGTTTAGTGATGAAAGCTGAAATTGTGATTAAGGAAAATTTGGACTTTTAATCTGTTAATCTGTTTTGAACTCCTTACGTCTTGGTGCCCTGGTGATCTCTACATTAGGTTGAAGCAACCTGTCTCAGTCAGGTTTTTCTTCACCCCAAAATATGGGAACGTGTCCTACATCTTTTCAGCTATAACATGAATCACTTCAAATGAGCTATTTCTCCTACTAGAATATCTGGGAAATGTACCACCTAACAAAACTGTGCTTTCCTTTTTGTTTTGGTTGTTTCTTTCCCTTTTCTTTTGGCTGAGATCTCATGTCTTTCCAAAGCCACAAGCCAAAAGCTTGCCTTAGCAGTGCCATACAAGACTTAGGTTGACTAGTTTCCAGGAAGCCCAGAATAAAATCCCCAAATTCTAAAGCAACAGAAACTGCTTTCCCAGCACCAGATCAGTTGTGGATGTTGGGATGATGGTTTGTCTGGGTGAAATAAGAATCACAACTCAGATAACCTAGTGCCTCAAACAGAGCAGAGCTCAATGAGAAAGCCCCCAGGAGACAATTCTTGGTGGAGCTGTGGCCAGAGCACATGGCTTAGGATTGCAAGCAAATCAGTGAGTTTCTGATCAATGCTTTTTTATTTTTAGAAAAAAAAAAAGAAAAAAAAAGTATCCTATGCTTTGTATTTGGAGGGGAGGTGGCAACACCAAAAAAAAAAAAAAAGTCCTGTGATCAAATTCTCTTCATATGGCAAATAACCCATAAAAGCCCTTAATACTGAATAGTCATGTAAAAAAAGAGAGAAAACAATCACAGCTTCTTGTTCCTTGATGATACTCACAGAGCTGCATCTCGCCTGACATTTTAGCTTATCAAAGTGTTCACTTGCACCTCTCTGAACTCCTTCATCTCCGGGCTCTGAGGGCTGTCCTACCTCAGTCCCTTTGGCCACCCATCCCCTTGCCATTGCACTATGTTGGTCCAGCCTTTGCTGCCACTGGCAATAAATCCCAGTGTACAAACCAGAAAGGTTTACACAGGGCCTATTTTCAATTCTGCTATGAAAAGCAAATTCAACTGTGAGGTCCATTTTTCCCCCATATGTGCTGTGAGTCTGCATTAGGGTTTAGAAATAGGACTGAAAGTTTTAGATCCAGACGAGCAGCTCTCTGTTCATTAGCTAATGCCTTTTATTTGGCAATAAATAAATAAATAACAAATCCCTCCTTTTGGTCTTTTTGCCTCATATGCCTGTGTCACAGCCTTTTTCCATATAATTAATCAACCTGTATCTCTCATGCAGTTCTGCTTGTCAGCAGGGATTAAAGCCTGACAGTATTTAATCATCTCGTATTTCATAGAAGACTAACAATCTCCCTTTGCTTCCTCTTCTCTCCTTTCCCTTTCATTTCCTTGCCTTTTCTGGGTATGTAGCATAGTGCCTGCTCTGGCTGTCTGAAGTTTTTATATGGGGAGTGACAGGTATAAAATTCCTTTCTTGGCTTTTTTATTTCTGTGACCCATGTAATTCCCTCATTGCTGTGACATTCTGGGTGTACCATGACCTGCCCTGTTAGCACAGGGGCTCACCAGACACTGAGGCTGTAGGAGTGTGTATTGAATCATATGAATCATATTTTACTGAGCACAGTTACTCTGGGGCTATTTAGCAGTTTGTTTTGAATATGTGTGGCCAGCTTGGACACTGACATGGATTAATTTTAGTAATGTAGGTATCTCATGAAATTATGGATCTCAGCATCTGACCTACTCACAGAGATCCCCTTTGTAATCAAGGGATGAAAACAGATCCTTCCTTTAGGCACAATCCTCCTATTTCAAGGTATAAATCTCAGTGGATGGATGACTCATCCCCTGGAAGGGCTTCTTTATCTCCCCTGAGTGTAATGGATATTTATATAACTTGTCCAAATAGAGATGTTTTCATTATAGATAGATAGAGTGAGATGAGTAGCATGATGAGTCTTAAATCATTGCCACTGCCGTAGGAGGTCTGTCTGTTGCTGTCCCGCTGTGGGAGCCCCAGAGGAGAGCTGTCCATGGTCCCACTCTCCTGGGTTTGGAGGAGCTTCGGGGACTGTCCCAGCTGAGTACTGTGACACACATAGAGGGATGAACCCGAGGGGTTGGCTCTCTGTGCAAAATGCTCAGTCTCCTTTTGTTGCCATTTTCTCAGAATATGGATTGCTAATTCTTCAGACTTAAATCAAAACAATCACTGTCTTAATTTCATTAGACACCCTTTGTAGCAGGGATGATGTCAGATATTATAAGGGCTGTAGATCGAATGGATTGAATGTATTCTGTTTCATTTGAATTTGTAGGTTAAGTAGTGTTGACCCTGGATAGCTTTTACATGGGAGATTGCCAAGAAGTCCCAAGTCCCATCAATGCAAATAGCATTTTGCTTGCCCCACACCAAATATCATGCCACTGAAATGTGTTTGCTTTCTCCTGCTTTGCTGCCATTGCAGTATTGATGGATGAAAATTGGAGGAGGAAAGGAAAGAGGGAGAGAAAGGCACTTAGAACAATTAAAAAAGCAAATTATTTTCATGTCCTAGGTAAATGTTTTCTGGCTGCAGAAGAAAGTCCTGCTTATAACAGGGTTCAGATGCTGAGAGTGGTCATAGGAAGTAGTGGTGTAAAACCATTGGTGGATGCTGTTGAACCCTAGAATGTTGTTTTTTCCCAATTCAGTAAAGAAGACTTCACCTTCATTGATTCTTGCTGTAGGAGGCAGCTTATTGTTTTTGGCCTCTTTTAAAACCAAATAGTGGATGGAGTGTTTGGTTGCAGTTTTGATAACAAAAGTAAAAGAATAAATCACAGTCATTGCCGAGAACGAGGTGTTTTTCTTGGTTGACTAAAGCGGTATAGTGGTGCAGTGATAACAAAAAGAACAAACAGATCAAAAGACAGTGAAGAATGTAATATTTGCTGGTTTCTTTTAGTTCTGGCATGGGCAGCTTCAGGTCATCAGACTGAAAATCCATACCTAAAAGCAACCAAGTGGCACTTAAATGGAATTAGCACGTGCCAAGAATCCCAGGGACAAATGTTTGTTTTGTGTTGTATGGGCTGTCAGACTAATGATCAGAATAGCACTTTTTGGCCTCAAACCTTTTTGATCAATACAGGTGCTTCATTTTTCTTCCAGAACTGAACTGAATGGATGTTTGTGTTTTATGGGAAATAGCACAACCAGCAAGTTAAGGTAGAAGCTAACAACAGTACCAGAATTTTGGGCTTTAAGGGGAGTATTTATGAAGTTTAAACCTTGATTTATATTTAAAAAAAAAAAAAGCACACAAGCAGTGGTTTTTAAGCACATTTGCCAAGGAAATAGTGGTAGAAAATTGCAGAATAAAAATTAGGAAGTGATAAATGCAGACGTCACTTAATGAAGAAAATTAATTCTACAAGCAGAGTGATACAGAAAAGAAACATCCGTTACTGAGGAAGGGGCATTGAGGCAAAGGACATTTGTCATTTCAAGTGACAATTAGATGAGCTCCAAACAGAGCAGGGTAAAGAAGGTAAAAATATGCAAGGGAAGAAAATGAGGCGAGGAGAATTGAAGGAATACAGAGCAGGCTTTTGCAGGTCTGTTGGCCTGATTTATGCTTTTACACTCTCCTTAGCATACAAACGTCCCTGAAATGAAGAGCCTGTTTTGCTCTCATTACTGTACAGTCCTGTGAGCTCCATGTCGGGTGTATCTGCTTGGCAGCAGAACTTGAAAGCAGCTGTGGGACTGAGCAGAAGGTGGTTCAGGAGCTCAAAGGTGAACCACGTTGGATGCCTTGTTCCCTGCCTGCTTTCCAAAGGGCTGTGGAGGAGGCAGCAGCAGCCAAGCCAGCCATGTGCACTGCTCTCAGCTCAAATCCATGGGCTGCAGAGCAAATCCACTTGCACAGGCTCAAGAACACCATGGTCTGTCCTAAAAACTCCACTCAATACACTCGCCACAACTTGCCTTAAAAATAGGCTCCGTTTCCTTCTGTGGAGACCTGAATGCAGGTGAGAAAATAGTCCTTCTGCTGGGGACAACTCCTCTTCCCCAGGTATCTCCTGTCTACACTGAGGTAACAAGCTTGAACAATAAAAGACCTGTCCTGCACCTCACAGGTGTCATTTCCACAGGGGTCTCAGGGCATCAGTGGCCATAATTTAGCTTCTGGCCAAGTATTTTCTCATGTTAGAGGAGAGTTTTATATTATTGCTCTGGTAATTGACAGGGGCATAAGAAATTGCCAGACTGGCTTGAAATAAAAGTTCTGACAGAAGTTTTTTATTGTTGATGCCATGTAGCTGGTCTTGGTGGCTTCTATCATTGAAGGGCTTTTACAAGCCCCCACTTCCTGTGTTCTTCAGGTGTGTGTCCTGTGTTAACTGCCAGGTCTCTCCCATTTCCAAAGCCCTTCTGGCCCCATTTCTCTATGTTGAGGTGGCAAAGAGTAGCCCACAGCAGAAACTTCCAGCAGTCCCTTCACACAGAGCTCCTGTTTTGGGGACCTTCTCATTTTGTCCGGGAAGAGTAATCCAGACCCAGGGTGGGCAGGATGTGTCAGCCAGGCTGATGTTTCAGCTCAGTGCAGTTTCCTTGGAAGAGCATCTGACTGATGATCAAACGTGTCATGGGTGCTGGGACGTCACGATGGAGCTCTGTGTGCCACAAACAGGGACAGGGATGTCAGTGCTCCCCAGACCCACTCCTCCACAGGCACCAGTACTTGAAAAGAGACCTTCAGCAGGTTGAGGCATCACCCATCAGGCTGTTTGAGCTTCTAGAAATACAGTTTGATTTGAAGATTATATAGAGATTTATAAACAGAGACAAATTCCTTCAGGATTAATGTCAGCTGTTTGAACATATTTGTTAGAGCTTGCATCTTGTTCCTGGTGGTTTTGGGGTGTTTAAATGTTGTATGAGTACACTGTTAATGGTGTATTTGTGTGTAATACACTTTCAAGTGGCCAAGTTTGGCACAAATTGAATGCCCTGCAGGACAAGGGGCTGTTCAATCCCAGGTCAAGTAGTTTTTCAAGCTCCAAAAGCTGTGATCTTGTGTCAGATGCTGTGCCTGTGGTTTTGATCCATCTTCTTGTAGCTCTGCACCTGTAGTTAGTGCTATAAAAGTAAAACTTCTGTGGTTTTACAAAAAGTCAAACTTGGCCCAACTCAACAAGATTCACTTACAGCCCTTGGGGCTAGACTCTTACAAACATAAACTTTTCAGAACTGCAAGCCATGGACTTTCCTCCCCTTTTGGGATTAATATACTTGTGATTTTTTGCATATGAAGTGGTAGAAAACTTAAGTTATTTAATATTTAGTTCTTACCTTTTATTCTACCTATCTTATTAAAAAATAACAAAACAGAAAAAACAACACCCCAAACCCACTATAAATTACCAAAAATAGTTTCTTTTAGCGCATACAGTAGGATATATTCTATCTTGAGGTCAGCAACTGCAAATTGTGATTTCATTGTATAGGAGGATTACAGGGAATACCTATGTGGTGGCGTTAGGCAGGAGAGCTTCCATTTTTCTGGCAAGTGACAACTTCATGGTCTCGTCTCTGTCTAATAACTCTAATTAAGAAAAAATAATCTATTTGAGATACTAGACTGGAGTTGTTCTTTCTGTGATACACACCATAGAGAAAGATTCTATGATCTGTGGCTCTGCTGTTTCAATGCTGTTCATACATCATTTATTTCAAATTAGTGAGACTTAGCAGGAATCCAGAAATTTGCATCTGCCCCAGCATCAGGGCTAACAGACAAAAATGAAGCAAAACCACAAGGACCAGTAAGAGTCTGGATAGTATTGGCTAAATGATGTCTCTGTGTTCAGGGAATGCCTTTGTCTGCACTTCCCTGTTACCTGTACCCACTCTGTGGCCAAACACACAGCAGGAGTGTGCTCACATGGGAGCTGCCTTAATTTGGGGCAGTGGGGGGGGAGTATTTTCAGCCCTGTGGGTTCTTGTAGCTGCCTGGAGCTGTGCTGGGTTACAGACACCTCTGAGGATCTGCTTACTGGCGTTCTGTGTCATGCCAGGAGCTGCCTGAACAAGGTGTTAATTATACATTCCTGTGCATTCCTGGTTCAGATTAATTTACGAGCTTAATCCTTCAGTTTGGTTATGCAATTTGCTCCATGAAATATCACTTGCATTCTCTCTATTAATGAAAACCCACAAATAATCCCCATGCCCTAAGCACCTGTCCCGATTATCTACCGCATTCATAAGTGCTGCTTGCAGAATTATTTTGCCTGGTTAATGCTTGATTTCATATTTATTCTAATTGCTACTGTTGCTATTTTAGAAGTTGCTAACCCGTTGGTGGATGTTCTGTTTTAATCCTTTTTGCCATCCCCTAGCAAGCTCCAGGTCGCCTGTTTTGAAAACCCATTACAAATTTCTGTACAGACACTACTGTTCACTGGGACTGGCCCCGCTTCCATATGGAGCACATTAATCACAATTTAACTGTGTAAACACGAACTTGTATTTTATGCTGCATACAGTTGCCCAGCTGAGGTTGAATGAAAGATTTCATTATAGTAAGTCATATAAACACACCTGAGACTCTGAAAACAATGTAACGTGACTCTGTTCTATGAAATACATCAGTTTGCTAATTAAAAGTCTGCTCTTTTGGTTGATGCTTGTTTCTTTTTATGAAGCCCTGGAATGCTATTAAGCAGGTCTGGAATGGTGGTGTGCAGTTTATTGTTTTCTCTTTGAATTGTTTCCTGCCTGTTTTGTCTCTGATTTCGTTTTGTTGACGAGTCGCTCTTTGCTTTTCATTTATGGTTTTCATAGAGGAAATCTGCAAGTATTGTTTATAGTTGAAATGTTCTCAATTGTATATTTTTTGAACAGCTTGGATTTAATAGCTGGTTTATGTTTGGAATAAACAAGTGGAAAAAAAAAGTAAAGGGCCGCGAATCAACAAACAGAAAATAAAAACAAAGTCTTTAGAGAAATAAGTAACAAAACTGTATGCCTCCTAACCCAGAAAATTCATCAATCCTTTTGTCCATGTGTACGCTCATGTTATTATTTTGCTTTGAGCTGTGTGTACTTCAGGGACTTTCATGCTCACTCTAGGTGGAACTGTCAATAGAGCTATTACAACAAGACAGAAGAAACACAGTCTGTCTCATGCGTTCAACTGTGTTTTGGTTTTTTTTCCAAAATATCGCCAGTAGATAAGCTGCAGAATGTTTCTTGGGCGTAAAGTTACCCAGAGTGAAGAAAGATGGGTATTAATATGGATTAAAGAAGATTTTGGGTTGCAAAAACAATACTGATAGGCACCAAGAAAATTAAAAAGAATAGAAATATTTCATTTTTAGATAATTACATAGTCTTTAACACTGGAGGTTAGGAAGAGGCTTTCCCAGGGAACTGGTTACCTGATGCCTTCAACATTTCCTGCCCCATCTTCTGCACCACGTGACTTACATTGTTAAGTGAGTGCCCTTGCTTTGTCCAGCACAACTGCAGCCTTCAGTGTACAACATGCTTCTGTTGAAACATACGTGTTAGCCAAGCTCTTGACTTTAAAGTTGGAGAAAAAGTAGATTAAACTCTGTGCTGTTCTTCTGGATTAATAATGTTATGAGAACACAAGGTGCTCTGAATTATTATTGATGCTGGTGGTGCAAGCAAAGTCCAAACACGCCATAGGAATGGGGATGTGTTCTTATATATATGGGGAAGGGAGAGGTCATTATATCCCTTACAGAGAATTATTAGTGAAGAACAGCTTAGGATTTCTGTGTGTATGAAATCACAATTTCTGATGTATCTTTCTATACTGGTGCCTTTTATACAATCTGCTGTGACCAAGAGAGACTCCTTTCTACTGTACTCCCAACATTTACACTGCCTTCCACCCCAGTCACTTTTAGTAATTCTTAAGTGCAAGCACATGAAAAGCCTAGTTTTGATCAATAGTTTTTATTGTAAAATCTATAAAAGAAAACAGTCCCTTTATACAACTCAGAACAAATAATTTAGACTACAAGCCTTGACACAACTCCTGTTTAAGCTTGGCTGGAGGATGATGTTCTACCATGCAAAGTCGAGTTGTATCACATTCACATTTAAATATCATTGTAGGAGTCGATGGTTGAGAGTCCAACGAGAGCCACAAGTGGCTGGGTAAGTTTCTGGCAGAAGAGCTGATGGACAGGACTGCAGTGATTGCAAATGAGGCCTGACCAGGAGGGAATGTGATTAGTGTTCTCTAAGAGTAAAGAACGTTGCAGAAATTAAATGAAGCTTGGAGTGAGGTGGAGGTGGAGGACTAATCCCATAATTCCTCTGGTTTATCTCATGAGAGTTTTATCACTTTCAGTTGTGGGTTGTTGGTTTTTTGGTGTTTTTTTTTTTTTCCCGCCAGCTTTGTGCTGAGGTTGTTTGAGAATTATTGTGAGATTTGAAAGAACGCTTGAGGTTTTGATCTTGTCACGACTGAAAGTACTTTGTAAATGTCAGAGTTGCTGCGTGAAAGTCTGGGACGGCGCTCAGCTGCTAATGAGGCCACCAGAGATCCAGCTGTCGAGCAGCCCCGGAGTGGTGGCCCTGCCACTCGAGCCCTGTGCTCCCCGAGCCTTCTGGAGAGGGGGAAGGCACCTGATGTGTCATGGCAAACAAACTGCCAGCCGTAATTAATAATAAGGTTTTGTGTCCCCATCCTGCTTGGCAGTGTCTGCGCGGGTGGAGGTTTTCAGAGTGCGCCGCAGGGTTGTGGTTGCCCCTTTCCATCCTGACTCTCAGGACATGGGGGTGATGTCTTGAGGTCTCGGTGGTGGTATGACCTGTCTGCTCCATCCAAACATCATCAGAGTAAGGCAAGATGACCCCAGAGCAAGGCATCTGGGGGCCCATGTGGGGATGGCAGCTGTGACGAAAACTTCGTTAGCCTTTTGGAGGTTTTAATCCAAATTTAGCCACATAAGCAGTGTGATGTGGGGAACATCTCACATCAGCAGACGCCAAAAAGGTGAAGTGTCTGAAGTCTGATAAGATATAGTAAGTTTTTCTGGACAACTTTTTTGAAATTTCATAAGCATGCAACTCTTTTAATGCTCACTAAGGAGCTTTTTTAAGAGCATTGATTTAAAATTTCCACAGTCTGTTTAAGAGGAACAGGAAAGTTGTTACAGGAGATTCCCACCAGCTGCCACTCACATAATAAGTGATTTGCATTGGAGTCTGGCAGAACTATGTTATTGAAGGTATTGAACAAAGATAGTGACTTTTTCCTGGTATACCATGGTATATATCGATGACTAGTTTCTTCCTGCCAACCTACAGCTCTGAAATAGCCAAGCAGTATCCTGGTTCAACAGCATACAGAAGCCCAAGTCTTAACTTGGCACGCAAATAATTCCCTTGAGTTCAAGAAAACTTCACATGTGCTTTAATTTATCTGCGTGAAAGGCTTGGGGCTTGAGTTGTGGTCAATGAGGACACCACTGTCCTGCAGACTTGGTGCTACCTGAGCCCCTGCCAGCATCTGTCTCTGCTGATCTGGAGGAGCTCAGAAGAAAAAGCCTGTGTTTGAAGGGAGAATAAAGAGTCCTCTACAATAATGCAATTCAGATGTACAGATTAGGAAATGATTTTTCTATCGACCCAGAATGCCACTTTAACCTGCTTAGAAATTGGGTTCTCATGTTCTTGGGTGATTTTGGAAATGGCAGGTGTCAAACTCTGTTACTGAACTGTATTTTCCCCAAGAGAAAGCAGGACTTTACTGAGTGCTTGCTGTGCAAGGTGTAGGTGTGTTTTAGACAGGAGGTTTGCTCTAGGAAACTGCAGTACAAATGGGTTTGTGTCTCACAAACATCAGCCTGTGAACCGTGGCAGTGGTCATGTAACTCTTTGTAGATCTCTTAGAACGTCTGGAGATTCCACAAAAATATTAAATATCAGTGAACTGCACATGAAACAGCAAGAATAATTTTACTAACTAAATAATTGGGCATCCCCCCTTGCTTGCTCTATCTGTTTTACTTCAGGTAAGTTTGCACAACCTGAAGTACACAAGCAGGACTAGATTCTGTTTTATTCTGTAAAATTGAGTTTCTGGCTGGCTAATCAATTAAATGCTGGTGCATGGCTTTGTTTCGGAATTTCATGGCAATGAAAAAGTGGAGCTCTTTAACACCACATCATTTATAGGTGTAATTTAACGTAGTATCTGCTGAGAAGAATTCAAGCCTCGCCTGGGATCTGTCCACTGGCCTTTGCTGGGCTTGTAGAGTTGGGGTTTTGATGACTGAAAACAAAAGCCGTGGTAGTTAGACAACAGCAGCCCTATTAAACCACTGCAATCTGACATTGTGGCTCTGGAATCCCTGGAGGACCAACAATTTGGGGAGACAAATGGGATTCAATCACTCTGGCACTTGCTCTTATGTCTCTCGTGGTAAAGGAGCACACAAACAATGATTTGGAATTTATTTCCACTACAAAATGGGTCTTTGATCCCAAGGCAATAAACAGTAAAAGAGCAAGCAGCAAAGAATCAAATATTACAGAAGCTCATGTTAAAACAAAACCTGAGTTTTCTATTGGGAATTTTGTGTGGCTTTTCAGCAGCAGAATCTCAGATGCATCAAACACTTGCAGTATGGTATTTTTAACAATTACAAGTCCAAATATGTGCAATTACTGACAGTAGGACTTCGTCAGGAATGACTGCACCAAGTTTAATTTAATGTATTCAGCCTTGTAATTGTTTTTTTTAATCTTGCTGTGCCAAATGACAGCTTTTTTTTTTTCTTCATAGTTTTTGTGTTTTATATCCTTCACAAATCACACGTTTAAGACAGTTTTGTTTTGCAACATCTCTGAAATGCTGGCTTATTAGCAGGCCAGTCCATGCCAGATAATTTTAATATTGATAAGACTATCAACAGCTGAGACAAAGATGCGTTCCTTGTGCTGTTTTGTTAAGGTTTAGTGGGACTAAATCACAAAACATTGCTTTGCTTGAAAATTGAATTGAAAAGATCCATCTACACTAGGATTACTTGTTTAGAGAAAGCTGGTCTTGCATTCTGAAGATTTTGGTTGTTTTTACTTGCAGTTTGAGTGCCTGAACAATATCCTGCAAATTTGAAGAGCCTAAGTGCTCCAGCACTGTACTGAACTGGGTTCTTACTTAAAAAGGATATTTTCATTTTTGCTTCCCACTGCTCTGTCTTTGTCATAAACAGGAGATAGGAAAGCGGACTTAAATTTAGAGATATATGACATTAATTTTCTGTGCAATATAACCATGAGCTACTAGACCTGCTGGTGATAAATGAAACTGATGCCTATGTGTTCTTACTTAATCTTTTGAGGCTGCACAATTATAAGGGTTAGTCCTGTAGACAGGTTTATTTTTGTTTTTCTGCTTTTTACTTGGATTGCACTGAAACACTTGCATGTGCATTCAGGATATTACTTATTTCATTCTGGCACTTTTAATATGAACTTGCCAGATTTTTATCCTGGGCTTGATAGATGATTACCTGTGGGATGTGAGCAGCCAGAGTGCCAAGGATCTGTGCTGGGGTGGTGGAAGTGCCTTTCAGCCTCCTGCACCTGGACGTCCAGCAGCTTATGCTCACTTAGAGGGGATTACAGAAAGTAAGCAGCAAAAACAGGGCTTCTGACAGGATTTTTGGTTACAGTCCTTTGGTCTGCACTTTCTTTGGAAATTTTGTAGGGTTTTGTCAGGCAAATCAGGTTGATCGCTTCTGACTGTGACTTCTTTTGTAAAACAGATTACAGGGTATTTCAGCGTGTAGCATGTTACAGTGCTTGAAGTTAGCTGACTAATGATCTGCATAATCTTATATATACGCCTTAGCAGAGATACTGTTATGCACCTTTAGCTTGAATTACTCAATGCATAACTCTGTATTCTCGGTCATTAAAAAAAATAAGAAGTCGCTGTGATAAAAAATTCAGTGACTCCTTCTGGAATCTGGAATAAGAAGAAAAACTGTTGGACAGACTTTGCAGACTGTGTTTCAGAATTTAGGAAGTGTCTGGCTCATTGTCTTTCATGCTGTATGTCAGCCCTCTGACATTAATCCTTCATGCCTCCTGGCAAGTATTTCACATTCAAGAAGGCTTATATGCCTAGGGGGGGAAAAAAAAAGAGAAAGAGCAAAAAGAAAAGATAATTGCAGTGACACAGGTTAAACTAATAGAGGCAATGATTTAGAGAAAGTGTGGAAGTGTATTTACACTTCCCGTGTGCTAGTAATTCCTGCCTGGACCATGGCCCATTGGATCAATATTGCTGTTCTTCAGTGGGGTTCCTTTGTGCCCCTCCCATTCATGTGCACACCCAAGCACTGGATTCCTCTGTGTGTCCCTTGTCGTGGCTGGGACATCTCATGAACTTCATGCTTCTGGATGGAAATAGAAAACCCACTTCTGTGCTTCATCCTCAGTGGCTGCTCATACCCTTAGAAACTGTGGAACCTCCCTGGTTGCAAACTGGTAGTCCAGGGAAAATAAACCTTGCTGAGAGACTCCTCCTTCCTGCATCTTTGGGTAGAGATGCAGCTGAGATGGGCAAAAACCTGCCTGACTTTGCCTGCAAAGAACTTGAGCCTTGCCTCTGATATTGCTGGGGTTTGGGGTTGGTTTTTGTTTGTTTGTTAGTTTTTTGTTTGGTTGGGGGTTTTTTTTGTTTGGTTTGGGTTTTTTGTTTTGTTTTGTTTTAACTCTGGGACTTTTACATTGTTATCTGCTGGAGTAATTTTGTGTGCTCCATAGTTTTCCTTTACAGCAGCCAGGAGTATGTGCTTCCTTGGAGCACAGACACTGAATTTATCCACTGTCCTTGATCTGGTAACCGCCCGCTGTGGGTCTTGTCTGGGGATGGAGCAATTCACATATTCACTGAGAAATACAAATTGCTGTATTTGAACTGTGGCAAAATTTTTTAAAGCAAAGGGACGTTGTGTGTTTTGACTGATTGTATCCAATAGTGGTATCGGCTCTCAGGAGACAGGAGAAAATTCCCAAACTGGATGATATTCTAGTATGTGTTAGAATTTAGCTGTTACAAGTTAGTTACTGAGTGCCATTGCAGAAGAGTGCAAGACCCTCAGTCTTTACCTGGATATAAAAGTCTCCAAGAAACACGGGCTGCACTTTTTCTAAGCTGTAGGTCCATCCCCCGAGTGTGTATTTCTGTGTGAATTATAATCAAAGTCTAGGAACTGGCCAGTGTTTTGCTACCTTCTGGTCACAGCTTTTGGCTTTTTTGGAAATATTTTAGCTTCACACATAACATATCTGTCAGTGTGATTCAGAGCTTTTGAAAACAGAGCTGCTTCTTGTATCTGTTATTTGCTTAGCAGAGCTTTGACTTTATGGCTATGTATTTCAGGGTCTTCTATGCCAGGGAATAGTTTATATTTCAGAGATATGGGAAGGCACCTTGGAGCTTGCTACGTGTCTTGATTGTTTTTTAACCTTAGCTCAGTGTGATATTCTCTCTAAAGAATATTCTCACGTAATCCTGCAGGGAAGAATAAAGGTAACACAGTTGCCTGGCATTAAAACTGTAAATCAGAAGTACATAATGACAAGTCTGAGGAATGTACTAAAAATAATAATAAGACAGGCTTGTTTCTGAATAGTAAATGCCATTGAACTCTGCTTTGAATTCTGACTTCCATCTAAAATCTGCACCCACAGTTGTGTGTTGAGGGGCTGTTTGCTTGTTTTGTACTTCAGAGGAGCTGACTTAACTTTATGTGCTAGCCCAGATGTGGCTCTCCTTGGGGGCATTCCATGGCCAGGCTGTAGGAAGATGCTTCTGAGAACCCAAAGACAAATATAAAGTTGAAAAACTGGCCTACGCTGCCTTGGGGCATTCCCTGTGAGAAAAGCTGGTCCCGGGGAGGGACCATGGTCCATTTTATATGACTGCAAACAGGAGGGTGTTTTTACAAGCAGGAAAGTTTGATGCAGCCTGAGCTGCTTCTCAAGGCCAGCTTTCATGGACAAGTGTAGTGGTGAAGTGATTACAGCGAGGATTTCTGGAGGAAAGCTGAGCAATGGGGCTTTCTCAAGGATTTTGGAAACCCTGTGTATAGTTCTGATTTCCCTCTGGAGGTCTTTCTCAGACTCTGCATCGCCTTGGCATGTACAAAGATATTTTGGAGAGAGATTATGCTCATCCCCATCCAGGTCAGGATGCTCACCTGAGCCTAAGCAGAGCAATTATGGTGGGAACTTGGTGTAGCCTTCCCTGCGGAAGGGCCGTGGACTCCACATTCCATTATGTTTTAAGGCCATTTTTCTAGTGGGAAGAGACACAAATGTCTCATTAATGGTGCTTTGATTCACATCTTGGAACACAATGTCTGCATTGAAATCTTTTACGAAATTTGAAATTAAAGATAGGTGAAATCGCCTGAGAATCCCTTAAGATGTAAGGGTGAATCATACATTAAAATAAAGATTTTGCAATTGGTGACATGACTCAATCTCCTATTCAAGGCACTGTGACTTTTTCTGACCCTGCTGTGCAATGCAAAACCAGCCCAAAGCAACATAAAGAAAAATAAATAAGAAAAGGCAGCTTTGATAAAGACTGTGCCTGGTCCTGCTGTACAGCACAGGCCCCAAGAAAACACGGAGCACAAACGGGTCCAGGACTTGGTAGGGGCAGTGCAAGGTGTTGCCTTGGGGCTTCTGGCAGTCAGAAAGGTAGAGGTGGGGTCAATGCCTGCTTCAAACCCACATGTCTGCTTTGCATGAAGCTGTGTTGGCAGCCTGAACCTGATGGGGGGTTCACTCTGGAATACATGTGGTTTGTATGTAGAAATATGAGTCACTGGGAGGGATCATGTGAAGCCTCTCAGTGTCAGATGGGAAGTTACACCCATCCTCTTTGACATGAGTGTTGAAGTGTTCCAAGTCCATGGCCATTCTAAGATGAGAAAGCAAGAAAATGGTCAGAGCAGATGCTGGAAATGCTAATAACATAGTATGGCCCTAACAAATCAGTGCTAAATAGAGTGACAAGGAGGAGAGCTGCCCCAGCAAGCCTCAAAGGCCAGCTGGCTAATTTAACCATGAGCCTAATCAACTGGCTCTTTCTAATTACCTTGCAAGGAGAGACTGCCTAAAAACTGCTTCTTAAGTTTGTATCTATCTCTTTTGTCAACTGCTCTTGAGTGTGTGATGAACTAAGTCCAGGAGGCGGTGCTGGCTTACTGGGACAGCCCAGGACAACCTCTAACCTATGTATGATTAATTTCCATGTGAGTATAATTAGGAGGTAGCCACGAATAATGGATTGCATTTCCTCCAGGAAACTGGGTAGAAAATGCCAAGTGTTGAGCAGCTTCCACCTGTGCTGCAGGAGAGTGGCTTACTGACAGAGCAGCTCATGGCATGGAGGTTTTAATTGCCATCCCGAGCTGATGATTCATAGGCTCTTCTCTTTCCATTCCCTTTTCCTTGGCAGATCCTGGATGTCCTGTTGACAAGTGAAGCCCAACAGCCCCAAGCTCTTTATCTATCCTTCAGAATCTTCCCAGCCTCCTCCTTTTCCCATTGATGTTGACAGCTCCACCACCACACCGTGTCCCCACAGGCTCCCAGTGGTGGTGTCACTTCTCACTCTTCCCCATCTCTGAGGTTTTGTGAAATGCTTCTGCTTTTCCTGTGAAACATCTCTTGAATGTATTTTCTCCTTCATTTCTGCAACTGGCACTAACTATAGCATCCACCCCTGTGGCTTTTCTAACTCTTTGCATTGTCTCTCCATATGTAAAGTTGAGAGGATCTACTACAACCTCCATTTGCCTCCCCTTTCCACACTTCCCCACACCATGAACTGGTGCTGGGGAACTGATTTTAGTTTTGGAAGGCCACAGTGCTCTTGTTATGCCCAGAGGAGCACAGGCTTTTATATTAATATAAACATGAGATTTCTTGAGTTCTTCATGCTTTTGTTTCACTTCAGTGATAGACACTGTTAAGTAGGTCATTTTTTTAACAAAATATAGGAGATAGATACATTAGAGTTGCTCTTAGTCTGAATTTCACAAGTGGATATTGCTGCCAGCTGGGGGGGGCTTGAAAGGTTTGTGTAAATGAATCAATTAATCTTTGAGATATTTAAGTTAAAAAAAAAAATCAACTGGGAGTATTTCTGCCCTCCATTACACGCATGAGACATATTCCAATAGCTGTAGTGTATTCAGTTCAAATCCCACCTTATCCCCACAGCCTTAGGCCACCATTTCTATGTCAAGGATTTCCCAGAGAGAAATATGCATGGTGCTCAGTGTAATGTCTGCAGAGGAAATGCAGAGCTTCTGGGGTGCATTTCTTTGCAGCTCTTGGTCAGCCATGATTTGCATGACAACCATATTACACTCTTGCATGGGTTTGCATTAGATAGCAGGTGTTGTTTATTTAGAAGTATCTAAACACATTTTTTTAAACAAATGAGAGACACAGAAATCAGCTTTTTGTGTTTCGTAGGGTTGCCAGGGTAGCAGTAGCAAAATATAGCAAATCAACAGTGAGATCTGCAAGAATGAATACAGACTATGCCCAGAGGCTGTGGAAGGCACTGAGACATATTTCAGGCTTTATCAGGAATGAGGCAAACATTTGCACGGCCCTGAAAGAGCTTCTGGCTTTTCAGTGAACTGCCATAAAATGGTGTAATTAAAAGTTACATTCCGTTTGAGCCTTTTCTCACACTCAGTAATCAAACACCATAATCAGAATGAATTATTGCATTTGTATTCAGCCATCCACTGAAAAAGACACATTGCTTGGCTTATAGCCTGATCTTGATTTATTGGGTCTAATTTCAGAGACTGGCATGAGAAAAGTGAGTCAGGTTCCTGCAGGACCTGTTGCATGGAGGCAGTGGTACCTTTAAGCTGTTTGTGCTTTTTTTTTGTGTGCTTCTTGCTGTTTCGAACAAACTTCCAGGTTGTTTTTTAAAGCTGCTTGGAGTGTGCAGACAAGACGAAGGTTAAGCCAAGGCAGGGTTGATCAGGACATAGATATGCACAGTGCACTGAGGTTGGCAGCTTCAGCTCTGACGTGACCTCCAGGTGCTAGGAATGAAACCAGGGGATTAGTAACAAGGCACTTGCTGAGCTGCCAAGTCTCCTGTAACAAGACAGAGAAGTGGAAACAGCATTTCTACTCAGGGTAACAAAATCAACCCTTGAAGTGCAGTATTGCTGGTTGATTGCAAATAATGGAGCTGCAAACCGATTTGTGCCCGGGAATGTACTGCTTGGCTGTGTTACAAACTATTTTCCTGAACTGTTTCACTGGGATGTGATGACCATAATTTTTTTTTATTTTTTTTTTTGTGTAGGTAGGATTTTTCTGAGAAACAGGAAAACAGAAATAGAAATCCAAAGCTAATGTTTTTATGTAGAAATTCTGATTTTAAGAAAAAGCATGTTGTGCCTAATCCAGCAAATTTCTAGGATATATGGTAAAGCACCAGTCCAACTCTGTCCTTTCTAAAGGACATACTGTGTCATGCTCAGTATTCATCAGTATCCAGAAATTACTAGAAAGATGTGGACTGTGGTCTGTTTCCAAGTGTTTTTCAATAGATGTGTGACATTCAAATTAAAGTAAACCACTCAAAAAAGTAGCAAATGTGCTTCAACTGTTGGAAATATGAGAGTAATAGTCTGCAGCAGGCACTACAAACACTTGGCAAAATAAACTTTGTGTTGGGCTGAGGCTCATGATTTTGTGATTAACAGTTGCCAGTTGTTTGAACAAAGGTCACTTTTCCATCATAGTCTGCTAGACCTTTGGGGAGGGTTTTCTTACTTGGTTCAGGATTTTTTTTCTTCACACTGATTTCTGTTCAAAACAGTCTGGAGAGCTAAATTCATACATCAAAACCTGAAACTGCAGGTCACATCCAAAGAGCTTCCAATAGAGAAGAGGGAATTTTTGAAGAGGATTGAGAGCTTTCTTGGGTTGTCTTTCTCCGTGATCCTCCCTCACACCTAACCACAACCTCCATGAGCAGAGGTGAGCATCCGTAGCTCCCTCTCTGATCAGATTAGCAGAGATTAATGATGTCCAGCATCTCCAAACAGGCAGCTGCCTGACTTTTGGTCATGCCAGCTGTTTAGCTGGTGCCTCTGTGCTTTTGTTCTTTGTCACCTTAGACTTGTCAAGTTGAAGCTCCTCTGAGGGCGTCCAGAGTGAACTTATTGGATGCTCTGCCTGGGGGCTGTGATTTATTTGTCCCTGTGTGTTTGTGAAATGGAAAATCGCCTCTCTCTGCTCGCCATGTGCAATGCCCACGTACTTCATCTTCTGCCAACCTTCCAAATGCTGGGACTTGGCGAGCACACCCTGCTTCTTAAAATGTGGGCCTTAGAGGCAAAAGTTTTCTGAAACTAACAGGTGCCCCTGAACTTTGATTTAAACTTGTAACTGTCACCAGGGTTTTGACAGATGGGTAATGAAAGATCAAGACAAATGCTGGTAGGAGTCTTTTGAGATGTGCTGCTATTAGCACTTTCTCTGAGCACATTTTAAAGGGAACATAAGACTAACAATTTAATGTCTGTTAGTCATCTCACACTGGAGAACTCCTGCCAGAGGAGGTAACATTTCTAACTCAGAATTGATGGTAGGGGATCAGAAATAAAGAAGAGGGAAAGGCAGGCACCAAAAGATGAGCTATAGCCCTGAACCGGGAAGAGAATAGAAACAAAGAGACAGATCAAGTCTGAGGTCTCAGATGTGGGGCTAGTCCAGTCAAAACTGTGGTTTCTGGGGTATGGGCCAGGAAAAAACACCTGTAATGAAGTGTCTGCTGGATGTGGTATTAGCTAGAGATGCATGGAAAGTGGCAGAAATAAGATGTTTCTTAGAGTGACTGTTAAAGTTGTCAAGTGGAGAGTGGTACAGAATAATGCAGATAAGCTTCTTAAGTCCCCCCTGGATGGCAGCTTGGTTGCACCTCTGCTTACCCTGGATCTGGCTTCTACATATTCTTTAATATAATACTTGTACAAGGGCTCAGAGTGTGATAGTTTAGCACGCTCCGGTAGCCCCATATCCTGCAAGTAATGAAGTGCCAGTGAAGTCAGAGGGATTGTCTTTTGAGGAAGGAATTGCTTTATGCAACTGGCTCTTTTCTTCTGCTGAATTTCATTGCATTTCTCTTCCACAGCACTGAGATGTTTCATAAGCTGCTAAACTCTGGCCCTAAACAAGCCAAGTAATTTCTCTTTGTGCCAATCTGTGTGTGTCACCGATAACATAAATCCTCATGTGCCACGGTGATCTGTGCCCAGATGTGGGAGGGAATGAGCCAAGGGATTAATAATGTGTAGTGCTCTACTTTTTCCCCTTGAAAAACCTGCACTGCCCTGTTTCCTCAGAGGATGGAAAGGAAGGGACAGAGAGACTGTGCTAAATTCTGTGCTGCTCCTCCCCAAACCCTGCCAGAGACCCTTCAGAAAACCCTTAGGAAGAGAAGGCTGCCCAAAGTGAGTCCTGCTGCTGCTGCATGGGGGTCCTCTGCTCCCACCAATGCACGTGTGCCTCTCCACTGAATCCCCTTTTTCCCTTCAAATGAGCTTTTGTGTCTTTAGAACGATCCAAAGCCAGAACAAATTTAACAATAATGATTTTGCAAAAGACTCAGGCTTTTCAGTTCACTTCTTCAGCATTTCCTGACATCTACCAGTGTAATTTCTAACAGCATGTCTGTCATAAAATAACAGATCAGGGTGTGAAAACCTTCAGATTCTGGGAGAAGTGTTGGAGGTCACAGGGTCCCCTCTTTGGGGCTATCAGCATAATTCAGAGCCAGTGACACCCACAGATTAATTGCCCTTTTATTGATTCTGAATTGACTTCCTTAATTAAGGAGAGTGCCACTTGGTTGCATGATTGCTTTTTTCATTTTCAAATTATTAAAGCCAAAGCTTGGAAGTGAAATCCTTTTCTGTGTATAAGCTTTTCCTTGGAAAATATTCTGATGTATTTAACAGACTTCCCTGCCTAAAGTTTAAATTTTGTTACACAGTTTAGATTAATTGGTATGATTATTTTGATAAAAAGTGCCCTGAGACTACTTGCAGTGTCTGGGGCTATAGAGGTGGCAGGGGGCCCCATCTCTATGGGATATTTTGATAGAGATGCTTTCCTCGGAGGAACTGAAATCACTGGCAACTTGGAGAAAAACGTTCCCTTTTCACACGGCTTGTCAATATGTTAAGTGCTCTGGAGACAGTGCTTTTGTGCTACTGCAGACGTTAAATCCTGTACATTTCATGGGCTGTGACAGTCCAGTTTTCAAATGTTTTAAACATTGATTGTACTCAGGCTGACATTAACCCAGTCGTGGAAACTCTTCTGAAGGGATAACATTGATGCTAACAGGAAGAGGATGAAGTATTTTCCTTGCAAATACTGTGGTCCTTCCCTCAGGCTGTTGTTTATACAGATGCTCAGACCATAGAAGAAACGCAGAGATTTGGGAAGATAAAATCCATAGTTAAATATTTAAAAAATCCCACATGATTTTTCCCAACTCTTCACACCAAATTTGAGGTGGTGGCAGTTTGGCTTGATTCTCATACAGGGTTTTCCTCTCCTTTTCCACTTGACCAAGCACACGTGTTCAAGTGAATGCTGTTAGTCCTCAGGCTGCAAAGCTGATGCTTCCAGATGCATCTTTCACATGCAAGGCCAGTCTGTGTCTGAGAGATTTATGCAGAGAAAACGATGAGGAAATGCAACTTGTCCAAGAATCCTCAAGATGGAAACTAATCCCATCTGAGGGCAGCATAACTGGCTTTTAAAGAAAAATTAAAAATACTGTCTTCACCATATTTATATCTTTTCACAAACTTACCTGTATCAAACACAGGTGAAGGTCGTTACTTGGTTGAAGTTGTAAGGAAAGAATTCGTACAGGTACCAAGAGGTACCTTTTGGGTGTAATGCAGTGAGAATGTGTCTTTTGCTTAACCTGGTGGATGAGACATGAAAGACAAGTGGCCTTCTACAGCTGCTAGCCAAAAATTACACCTTTGGGTTAAATAAGAGAAATTCTTGCTTTTAGGCTTTAGTTCCATAAATTATTGAGTTGCTTTGATAAATCCATGTGAATTTGGTAAAGTACTTAAGCACAACTTTGCCATTTGGCACGTTAATGAGC
Source organism: Grallaria varia (assembly GCA_013396735.1). Classification (NCBI taxonomy): domain Eukaryota; kingdom Metazoa; phylum Chordata; class Aves; order Passeriformes; family Formicariidae; genus Grallaria; species Grallaria varia. Next base: position 386,702 of record VWZG01003763.1, read on the forward strand.
CTCAAGAATACATCTCATAAAGCAGACGTGGCTTTGTTTCCAGGTTAAAGAGTCTGCTCCCTTTTGTCCCACGAGGATGGTCTCAAACGTCTCACAGGCAGATCTCTCTTCTCAGACACTGTAGATGTGGCGGGTTGGCCTTGCAGCACTGTCCCCCATCCTTGCTGCTCCCTGGCTCTGTGGAACACCCACTGACTTGCTGTGTTCACGGAGAGTTTATTCCTGGAGGTCCTGGGTTATGAAACACATAAGGAACATTGTGCCAGTCTGGATAAAGCAGGAAACGTTTCTGCTTCATCTGTTGGTGGCCGTGGATGGTGGCAGACCAGCAGTAAGCAGGATAGATGAAGTGATCTCTCCCAGGCCATATGCTCCTCATTTCCAACAGTTTGTAGTTTGCAAAGACTTTCTGAGCCAGCAATTGTATTTAGACCACCACAGACCTGCCCTCTAAGAGTGTGTTTAACTCCCTTGGAAAAGCATTTAAACTTTTCAATAGTTCATGAGCTTGAAAAATATCCGCTGGGATGATGGTTTTGCTAATTACAGTAGCTGTTACGTTTTAAACCAGCGCAGTTGCTTTTGTAGCCGGCCAGAGATTTGTGGCTGAAAGCAGGTAGGAGAAATGCAGGGGTTTGCCATCTGCTCATGCTGAAGTCTGTTGTTTTGGGTAAGTGGCTGTCCATTGCATTAATGGCCCCTCGTAGTAGGCACAATACCTGGCGGTGCTGGCATACATTTTTTTGCTAATAGAAAATGTCATAGTGTAAGTACCGTGTTCTAATTGCATTGGCCGATTTCCATCACAAGCATTAATTCAGGGTAATGCCGTGTGGAAATCTCCGTGAATCGCTGCCGTGAGATTTGCCAGCTGCTGGAGGTGCTGCAGTTCTCCTCGTGTCGTGTGGCTGGGCTGTTCATGCAGGAGCAGGACAAGGGCTGAGCCGAAGCAACGTGTCTAAGCATTTAAAAATAACAAACTGAATGTTTTTACGAGTGGAGCCAGGGCAGGTAGAAGCAGCGCCAGCTTCTCAAGAGAGCTTGAGTTTGACCTTTTTTCCAAAGCTACATCATTTTTAGAGCAAGCTGACACCAGTTCTAGTGTAAGCTGTGCAAACCCCGGCGGATCTGCTGTGTCCCACTAACATCAGAAGTGGCAGTGGTTGGAAGGAGGGATGATTTACAATCAAACAACAGCAATTAAACCAGGGATACAGATTACTTTATAATGAGACTGAGCCAAGGCCACATGTCAGTGAATTAGGGTTCTAGTTCACGTATAATCATAAATCTTCAGTATGAAGGTTATAAAACTCTTTTCACCAATATTTGTCTGCCTGAAAAAGATCCATGAAGCATTAGCAGCAGCTGGAAGCTATGAAGAGGAACCACTCAGCTTCATTTACATGTAAAATATATACAGAACAAGCCACAGAAAAGATCTCTTGATGTTTTCCCATGATATAAATATTTGATGTTGTTTAGATTCCTTTCCTGTTATTTTATGGAGGGTTTTCTACTCAATTAGGCTTGGGCGGAAACACATTTTCTACCCAGTTTTGTACCAGAATCATGGAGAATGATCAAAATGAACAGATTTTAAAATTAAATTTGTTATTGCAAATGAGATTTATAGATATTTTCTCTTTGGGGAATGTGTTGCGTTATTGATTTCTTCAAAATAACAAATACTGATATGGACTATTAGAAGCTGTAAGGTGGTGAATCCAGTTTCTGGCAGTTTTATTATTCTATCACTCTGAAAAGAATTTGTTCAGCTAATTCTTGTCCTTGCTGATACAAAGTAAAGATGAAGGCCTCTGTACCTTGTTGGGTGAATCAACATCTTCATTCCTTAAGCCATAACAGAAGAGACAGTACAAAATAATCTCTAAAGAAATTTTTTAAGTAAGAGCAATCTTGGGTTTGCCTGATTTTTAGACACTGAAGAGCATCCTTGCTGGGTCCAACAGTTGGACTGTCCTGAAACTTCTGAAGAAACCTATCTGATGCAATGTTTTAAGCCTCAGTCCTGAGTTTTGCAGACATTTTTGAAATAAGAGTATAGCTGATTTTACTTTGTATGGGATTCAGTTGAGAAATTTGCTGAGAGTAGGTATATGACACTGATGTGAACTTACATGTGAACCTGATCACAGTATAGTCTACCATCACATTTGATTGAAAAAGAACCAAAGAAATAGAGTTGTAGGGCAAAATCCTTCTCATAAGGCTCTTAAGGGAAATTTTAGGGACTAAAGAAATACTTGTATGACATAAGGCATTAAATTTGGCCTGCTTATTCCCATACCTAGTACTACAGTTGAAGTGGAGTACTTGTAATTTGTATATTTTAATGAAAACAGAATAGCATTTCCTGATGGAAATCCCTGCTTTCATGGTCATAATTAAAGGATTTTTAGAATATATATACCATATTTATGCAATGCAGAGAAAAGAGACATTCCTGAATGTGTGGTACAGTCAAAATCGACTGTGCAATGGCAAAAGTCAAGTTCATGAGTTTCTACACATTCTTGCAATGATACAGTAGACTTCAGAAAAGATCCCATTGCAAAGAAGTACAAATAAAAACAAAAAGGAGTGGAAATCACTGATACCTACCAATTATATCTAAATAATGATGATTCTAGTAAGAAACATGTAACTATTTCTGGTACCAGCATTTTCACTACAGCAAAACAACACTTTAACAGCGTTCCTAATCAGCATGTGCAACAAAACAGAATTTCAGCTCAGTGCTACTTAACTTGATGCTTTTTTTTCATACAGTGTTTCATAAATAACTTTAGGAAGTGAATCTGATGATAATAATTATACTACTGCTGTATGCAGCTAAAGACTTCTCCCAGAATAACAAATAACCTGCTAGAAAATCTCTAAGAGCTCCCCATGCCTGCCTACACTAATAATACAGTAGTGCTTTGTGTGTACATAGCCTTTTTAAAGGCACTTTCATGATAATTATCTAATTAAGCCTTACAATTCTCTTTGTAAGTAAGTAAGTATGATTATACCTATTTTATGCAGGTGGAAACTGAAAATTAAAGGCACCCAAAATTCCTCTTTAGGTGGCAGAGGCAGCAGGACTCTCCAGAAGGTGATTTAACCCACGTGAGCTCTGCTAGGAGCTACCCTGGGGTCACTCGTGGGAACACTGTCACCTTAGGTCTGAGCTTGCTGTCACTGCTGCCTCAAATTTAGAAGGGTGGTGATCAATAAAGCTCCCAAACTTGTTTCTAGCAGTGGTCCATTGTCCAAGTTATCTTTAGCATCCTTCTCAGTTTGTAGGATCCATTTGCCTTGCGGGTGACCTGCTGGGTCTTAGGGATGAAGCCATAACAAGGGTCGTTCAGAGGCCCGTGGCAGGATTCCTCGTTCACCTGCGGCATTGTGGGCAGCATCTTGAGTCTTAATGTGCAGTGGAATGAGGAGATGGGAAGAGGGAATTCTCTCACTCCTTTTTCTCAGGAGTGCCAACATTTCCATGCCTTTCCCTCAGCAGTGATCTGGCCATGAGCAGCAGTGGATCTCCACAGGTGCCAAAGGTGCCTGGGCTAACTTCAGCACATGTGGAGTGGCTCTTTTCCAGCCAGAACTCTCAGACAGCGCTGTATTATTTATTTGGTGGCACAAAATTTGGCAGGGAGAAGTACCTCTAACCCTCCTCCTCCTGCCTGGAAGGCAGCGCCCGCTGGAACCAGCTTGCTGCACTGTTTGCAGTGTTTTGAAACAACTCGTGTAAGCATCTGTGAAAGTGTTATGTGTGTAGTTACTGATGAAGTTCCCAAATGAGTAAAAAAATCCCTAGGAACAGAAGTGCTTATCATAAGAAAGAAAATACGTTTGGTAGACGATCGTTTATAGTGATGTCTCCTCAATGAAGTGGTCTGCAACCTTTCATGGGCCATGGACATGCGATGCTGAAGGAGCAAACACCACAGGCAAGACCAGTCTTTGCCCTTTTTTTTGATGGAAACTTCTTGATTTCCCATGGCTCCTGGTAGCACTGAAAGATGTTACAGGCAAAGTACAGGTCGTGGGCTACTGCCTTAAGAGCTGCATTTGCTCTGACTTTCCTGTACAAATTCAATAAATAATTCATGAAGTGGCTGAGGCTGATAGAGCTTTCTTGGGTGCTTGCAATGATTCAGACATCACTTTCATCCTTTCTAAGTCCTAACACAGAGTTAGGGAGTGACTTCACTTCTTCACTTGAAGCCAAACTGCTGGAAATTTAAAGCTTGGCTGCTTAAGCATAACTTATAACCAACTTAATCAGGCTGTGATTGACCCGAGAAAGTGCAGTGATGGAGGAGATCCAGAGTCGTGTCTGTGTGCAAGCAGGGAGAACCAGTGTTACTGGGAGCAATTCCCTTGGGGGGGAGGAGCAGTGGTGGCCCCATGCACCGAGATGTCCCCGCTGGAGTGCCCATCCCCTCCAGCAGGTAGGTTTAGGGCAGCAGTGATTTCAGCTGCACCCGTGGAGATGACTTGGTGCCCTTCACTACCCGCCACTGTCACGGCAGCGCAGCCAAGAGAAGTGTGTCGTGGTTGGATGGGAGGAAAGGCTGCCCGTTAAAACTGCACGTCGTAAGGAAATGGCGCATTTAACAGCACAGCTCGAACCTGCCAAGTATGTTTATTTGTCTTTACCCACACTGAACTGTTTCCAGTAATGAAAAAGCAAATATTATAATGAAGTTATGTTTCAAAAAAGTAGGCAAGTTGTAGAGGAGGAGCCTGTTGCAGGGGTTATTTGTATTTGCCATTCCCCTGAAAACCTCAAAGGAGGTATGTGCCAAGCTGACAGGAGAGCAGAGCTTTTCAGTTTCCTTTGAAGTGCTGACTGGAGGGGAAACCACAAGGACTTTCCTCTTATGTTGACTGCTGTAATGATGTGCTGTACTATTGAGTTTCCAGGTCTAACTGACATGGATCAATTATTTGAGTTTGATGGGCCACCTGCTTAGGAAACTTCTGTAGTATTTATAAAAGACCTGGCAGAGTTCTCCTGGCAGGAGATACTTTTACATTCGCTCCTGTGAAAGTGCTGTCCAGGTTGAATTATAAAATGAATCAATGCCATGCTGGCAATGGGATGCTGTTTGGGTTTTCAAGTTCCACAGTATGACTTCCTCAGTGTGTAGTGCTGGATAGATAATTAACTTAAAGTATGTGCCAAAGCTTGAGACCAATTATATGTTGCACATAAAGGCTCCTTTGTGTGAGAAACACTTGAATATGTGTCAATACAGGATAAATGCATTGCAGGGTATCATCTAGAGCTCATGGGTGGTAGTATCAGTTGTGAGAGTTGTATTTTCACAATAACTCAGCCAGATTTTATCAACACACATCCCGTGGGAAATATCATCCCTGCTGCTCAGGAGCAAACCACTCTGTTGCTCAGGTGCAGTGGGGGAACCCCCTGCTCGTGCGGAGCCCTGGCTGCAAGTGCTGCTGCTTTACAGGTGTCTCCTTACCAGTCCACGGGTGCAGAAAGGGAAGGTGCAGCACCCTTCTTTCTTAGCAAAGGGGATGGGTTTGTTCCTTGTTAGTTATGCTTTCTGTATGGCCAGCGAGATGAGCAGGAGTATAAAGTGTGAAATTGCTTTTATACAAGTTTTTCTAAGGTTGCATTTAATAGCTGGGGCAGAACTTCTTAGTTGCCCAACATGTGAGACATCTACAGATTCTTCCAGCACCGAAATTCTTCTGCACTTTTCTTGCTGTTCCAAGGGTTTGATGGCCAGTCTTTTCCCACAGGGTTTTCCTGACAACAGCATAAGAATATTTTAAATATTTTATTTAGAAGCATCTTATTACTTTAACCAAAAGAGGCATCACTTTGGGATTAGTTTCATTAATTTAAATAAAAACTATTAGTAGTTGTGTTTTGGTTTTGGCTTTTTGTTGGCTAAGAAAATAGTCTTAAAGTGTACAATCATCTTTTGTGAATGTGCCTGCTTTGTGCTTTCTGTTCTTTGAACATTCATTCACGTAAAATACTATGTTTTGATTCCTGTGAGCAACCTTATGTCTGGTAGACTCCCTTTGCAGGGTATCTTCTTGTGCAAGACACAGTGACAGGTGTGGAAAAATCCTTGAATTTTTTCAATTCTCTCATTAAATGGAATCTTTGTACTCCTGAAGTTGCAGCATGTGGAGATCAGACTCCTTTGAAACACAGAAGTGGAAATATTTATGGGTTTAGGTGGTTTTTTTAGCTTGTTCAACTTCACTTCAAAGAAATCAAAGCAGTGTATATAATGTATATATTGCTGGTTATTTGTTATTTTCCTGGGGGAATAAAAGAGTGTGACCAGATTCCATTTTGGCTGCTAAATCAGTGCAACCCTGAAACCACGTTAGTATTCCTGACATTTCATCAAAGCACTGATTTGGCAGCTCTTGACATTTGGATCAGTGGCTAAACTTGTTTTCTTGTTGATAGCAAGTCATCTGCAGTTAGAGCAAAACGTGGCTCCTAGACCTGACAGATCTTCCTTTGCCCTGAAAGTGAATCCTCACATTGCAAGGTCATTTGAGAGCTCTCACTGGGAAAAAGATGTTACTCTTAATTAACCCTTATCTGGGTCAGGGATTCTTTACATTTCCGTGGTCTTTACGTGAGGATCTGAAAGCACTTTATAAATATTAGATAGTATTAGATAATCATTCTGCTGAGTTGGATAAAACAGTATTTCCTTCATTCCATGCTTTAGGCTTGGAGTAGTTAAGTGACTTGCCCAAAGGACTCTATGGTAGAGCTCTGGATAAAATTTATGCTGATATGAGTTTGGCCTTTCTGTACTGTGGCACTTTATTCAAAGGATGTATTAACTGGTTCTACTGATTCCCATTTGAAATAGGATATAATATGCTTTATAAACAAGTTCAGGAACTGACAGAAGGGAGAGAAAATTATTATTTAAACTAGAGGAAAGTGCATAGTTTTTTTCCAGGATAAAGCAGAAAGGGTAAGAACATGCAGCTGCTCCCTTTGCCTCCCTAACAGTGGGGCTGAACACAGGCATGAGCAGGATCCTGGTTAGTCATGGACATTAAATGATGTCATAATCCCTTTTTGCAAGACCGAGTACTGTAGTCCTATCCAGACACGTCTGGTGAGCCTGAGGAGTGACATTTCATGGTTACACTGCTAAACTCCTATTTTTCTGTACAAAGGCAGAAAAAGATCCTGTAAAAGCTAACTTTATTAATTGTGTGATTCTAATCTCGCCTACAATTGTCTGCATAATAGTTGTATTCTATGTATTCTGTTCTTCTGTCTTCACCTTAATCAGCCTCCTTACTGATGCTTGATTGGCGATTTTGTGATGTGGGATGGAATTCAGCTCAGCACTGGATCGTCGACCTGGAGTGACTGGTTCCTCTCAGCGTGAATGTATTTTGTCTGTAATATATCACTTTTGCATCAGCGATTCTCTACATGACCTCCTTGCTTTTGATTTCCTATTTGCAAAATCAGCTTTTTCAGACAAAATCAATGATGAGCAGTATAATTAATTTTTACGTGTTTTAATTAAGTTTCAGCTGCTCCAATGCTTTTCATTATCTTAGCATGATCTTGTGCTGCTAACAAGCATTACAATTAAAAAAAACCTGTTGATTACACAAAATATTATCTAAAAAGTCCCCTACAAGTTGTTAAAATAATTAAAGTTCAGTGATGCAGTGTGAACATACCAGGTACTGCACAAAGAAATGTCAGCAGGGCAAGGTATTTAGAAGGTCTCCGGAGCCTGCAACAGCTTGGGGCAGGTTCTGTCAAGCCTACAGTGGTGTCTGTGTCACCTCATCTTTCTGACACCTGATGCCATTTATGAGTAGCTGTAAGGTGGCGCAGTGGGGGCTTTTGTGAGGTCGGTGGTCCCCAGGATGCTCCTGCAGATCTGTATGAAGGTGCACACTGGGAGGGCACTGGGAGGGGAAGAGGGAGCTGAGAGTGATTTCATCTTGGGCATTTCCTTGGGTCGGTTGTTTCTTGGCTCTGGGAGCTGATTCTGGGCAGTGGGACACAGCGCTGCTCCATGTCCAGCGTGGCTGGTGCTGGTGGATTCCCTGGGCGGGGTAGAAAATGTCATTTTCATGGGACACCAAAGTGGAACTTGTCTGGTCTGGTCGAAGATATTGTTATCCCAGTCATAAAGCCAAAGGACACGTTGATGTCTCCAGGAGCTGAATTGGCAAGTTGAACCGAAATCACCAGTATTAATATGGGATGATGCAGAAAACTATGAGTTCTTGGCAACTTTTAAAACTCTGCTTTGCAGAAAAAGACAATATTTAACCTGCTACTAGATAGGAAAGAAATTGATGGTGCCTTAACTCTGCCAGGGTTTTATTTTTAGAGGAATTCATCTTACTCTATTTCACTGGTAAATTAATCTGTTCATTGGGTTCTTGGGTAGAAGACAGACATTGCTTAGCTCTTGGCTGCTTAATTATACCCTGTAATTTTGACTGACAGTGGAGAATGTGCATTGAAAAGCAGCTGGAAATGTCTGTCAACCAGTTCAGAAACCGGTGAGGAATCTCTGCCTCCTGTAGTAGCTGCTTGTTGTGCTAACCTGGGGCACGTGAGAGGTTGGTGGATGGATGGAGGGCGAAAGCAAGCAGCTCTCACCCTGTATTGAGCAGTCAGAAATTCCATGTTTAAACTGTGCCACACTTACTTTCAGCAAACACTGGGCTCCCACTCAAAATCTGAGGGTTAAGCATGAAGAACTTGTGTTTCTATGTAAGGCATTAATTGGGATTTCTCTCTGCTGGAGTGCCTGTGAGGATGCTTTTACTGTGTTAACTTGAGATCCTTATCGTGCGTTTGGCTTTTATGTGTGGCTTTTATAAGAGACGTTCAGCATTTTGGTAAATTGTACAAGACTCCAAGTCATGAAGGTAAAGGCACTTTGAGTGACTTCAGGGGGTGGGAACATTGGGGGGACAGGGAGAAGAATGATGAACACATTTAGTTGAAAGCTGTGAGCTATAAAAAGAAAAATATTGAACATTAATGATACTGTGTGAAATTAGAAGCCATTAAAAATGACTGGGAAACAGTTTGTGCAGGGACAAGCTGGTGCTTTCAAGGCCATGTACAACAACATGGTATTTGCCTTGTTTTCATCTTCCATCTTCTTTGTCTATGATATTCTGCTGTTGCATCACTATTCTGTTTTCTCTTGATCTCACCAGTGTTGTGGGGGAGAGAGTGAGTGAAGATACTGTCAAAACTGTAATATTTTTTCCAGCCGTTTCCTTTCTTTGGGAGTTTCATCCCAGGACAGTCTTCCCAATGGTGAAAGCAGGACATTTTTGCATTTTTCCATGTTTGCTGAGCCAGTGACCGGTGAGAAAGTAACAGAGGCTGATGGATGTGAAAATTGGGGAGAGGTTTAGTGAATGTCACTTCTGTCAGCTCAGAGGACTTGCCCTGGCCAAGGTAATAGAAGCAGTGATCCCTTCTTTGGTCAGCATTACTCTGGGGTTTGTTGCCAAAAGCGAACAGGAGAGGGGGAATATGTCCAATTTTTTTTGGATACTGTCATCAGGTCAGCACGGAAGGGAAATTGTGAGCTATGGGGGCAGCCCTGAGGCCAGTGCCATGAGGTGCTCTTTGCAGCCAAATCACAGCCCTAGTTTTGACTGCAGCTCTCCTTTTTAAAACTTTTAAATGGGCACAAAGTGCCATACAAAATAAGCAGGATTCTCCATTGAAAACAAGGAGTTTAGCTTACAAAGTGATTTAAATAACTGGTCTTTCAGAAATGTCTGTGCAACATGACTTGACTGATTTACCTTATAATGGCTCAAAGCCAAGAGCATAATGAAATTGTGAGCTGAAGAAATTACTCTAGTGCTTTTTCCCTTTTGCTATCTGCTGATTTATTGGAAATGCCTTTCATTCAAGTAACTGTCCTGTTAACCCATGTGCTGCCAGAACCCTGGGAAGGAAAAGGGAGGCAAAACAGAGGCAGTGACTGTTCTGTAAGAGAGAGGAGACAGCAGGTTTTAGCATTGTCACACGGTGTCTTTGCAATTATGGAGGCAGAGTTAAAAAAAAAGTTTACAGTTTCAAGCCCAGCTATTACTCTGGGAAGCTGGAAGCCAGTGGATAGCTAATAAAATTTTTGTGATGGCATGTCTCAGCTCTTCTGACATGGGCTATTTAAATCCTCAACTTGTATTGCAATAATAATGAGATATTCCTCCCCGATATTGATTCTCTGCCCAGTTTGGGGCTGCCTGTGCATCCCCTCTCTGCAGTTCAGGAACGTGGGTTTGGATCTTCGTGGGTGAGTTTCAGGAGTGGCTACATCCTGCTCGTGTGCCTTAGGGCAGCAGGGATGAGCCTGAGAACCCACCTGAGTGTGGCCCTTGTGGTACCTTTTGGGTGTTATCTCACGGAAAGCAGAGGGCAGGAGGGGGGGAACTCGGGGCTGCCAGGCTGCCTTTGCTGTAGCACTCTTGGTTCCAGCTCCTGATACAAAAGCCTGGCTGCCTGCAGTCCTTTTTCTGTGAGAGACGAAAATAAATTGCTGCTGTTGAACATTTTATTTGCACTCACAGAATATTCATCCAAGGAGCAAAGGAAGCACCAGGGGAGTGTGATGAGGGCTCATTTTTTTTCTTAAAAAGCCAGTAGGAAATAATGCCAGAATCAGACACAGCAGAAGATTTTTGACAACATGGAAATTCCTTTCTGTGGATTGCCAACTAACTCCAGCTCAGTGCAATTCCTCTCACCTTGGATCAGCGGCAGCTCCTACCACTGCTGCAATTTCTTAATCAGGGGCTATTCAGTACAGCTTCATCAGCTGAACCTTTCCAGTGTGGAGACAGACCGAGTGTGGCAGCTAAATAGCTTTTGTTTCTGTCCTTCTGGAAGCACAGAAAGAGGCAAATACTGACAGGATTTCTGCATAGTACTTCTCTTAGTTGATATCTGTAAATACCTTATGGTATTCTTTTGAGGAGGAAAAAAAGAAAAGGTAAATTTGGTGCAAAGGGGTGTTGCTGATCTGAATACATTTATACAGAAAATTAGATTCTTTCCAATGTTGAGAATTTCTGGAATATTTTTCTGAAGAGATATTAGGGACTAAAAGTCTAACAAATTTTGTTGGTTTGGGGTAAGATATATGTTGTGCCTTAAAGTTGTGTTGAAGGGGGAATTTAAACGATTTTTCTGCAGCGTTGCCAATTAGGAGAGTGATAAATATTTGCATTCGTGGATGCCCTGAAATCCTTTCTCTGAGAAAAAAGAAAAGGCAGAAGAAGCTTTGGAATTCAATACGTCCTAAAAAAATAAAAACTTGGGGCTCTGCACAACTACTTATTCAATCCTTGTTGTATTTATTGTTTCTTTGACACTTCTTTCTGCCACTTCCACTGATGTCTGGTAGATGGCATTAGCGTATAACAAATTTCTGAAGTTCTTTTCTTATTGGAGGGGGTTTATTTTTCATCCATTTTACAGTTAATGCTGTCTTTTTCTGGCTAAGCAGTTTTCAAGCATTTTTTCCCCTCAGTGTTTCAGTTATGTTTTGACTAAATGCTTATTTTATTCAACATGCCTTTTTTCCTCCTCCTTGTGCCATATAATTATTATTTCTTCTAGAGGGCATCAATCACTGAGAAAGAAAAACTTGGTATCTTCAGCAGAGTCTGAATTTAGAAGCTCTGTTATATTGCACACTGTTTATATGCAGGACCATATTTATTTCACAATCTTCGGGCTCAGAAATGGGGACAGTATCCCGATGGAAGAAGAAAAATTTCTCACACAGAGAGAAATGATCATATTCTCAGAGGAGTAAATAGAGGTGCTTATATGTAGGGTTGAAGACATATTGGGCGGCTCTGGAGCGATGGTAGAAAGGAGCTCCATAAATACCTTTTGTCTTTTTTAGTACACATAAGCATTTTTAGCCAATTTTGTGCACTCCCAAGAAAATTAATAGGACTTCCATGATGCAAGAGACATTTTGCATAGGAAAACAGTCAATTGTTTGCCAGCTCCTGGGGATTTTCTTTATCTGGACCAGGAGGTGGAAGTTTCATCCACAAGTCAATTTTGGCAACAGGATTTATGAGTCTACCAGTCGCTTTAGCTTCACCAGTGCTTGCTGGATAAGATCTCATCCCCCATTCTTCCCATCATGGAAACAAGACTTATTTCCTTCATAAATAACCAAATTTCCAACAAAAATCACCAGTTCCATAATTGGTTTCTTCTCAGAACAAGCCAAAGCCCATAATTCTCAAAGCTTTGCATTACATTAGCAGAAGGGAAAAGTGGAGTGCGAGGGAACAGGTTTTGGGCAAAGTAATGAAATTATCCTCAAGAGGTACCTGTTTTATGATTATCTTTGCAGATCAGATGTGCTTGAAGGCAAAGGATTAAAAAATGATGGAGATATCTTGAGATTAATTTTGTATAAAGAGTATACAGATGCAAAACATGCTAAGAAACAGGTTTTATTGAATCTATCTAATTATAAGCAAATTATCAGCCTCATTTTCTTGCATTTTCAACCACATTTTCTTGAGATTGAAGTATTTAAGGCAATTATAAAGAAACGCTAACCCATAATTGTGAAAAATTTTATCTTTAAGGACTCCTTGGGTTGTCTTTATTTAAAAATGCAAATAATTCATCATGGACAAGGAGAAGCTCTCCCTGGGTCCTGGTGTAACAGGCATTATTGTGGTGCAGACTTGCCAGCCCTTACTCTTCAAGCATAGTTCCAGCCTTTGTGCCTGGACTGATTTGTTCACACCTTGTGCTGTGTTCTCTAGTTAGGGAGTTTGGCCTTGCTCTCACAGCTTTAAGGTTGGAAGAAGATTTAATGGGGAACCTGGCTCTCTTAGTTTTGAAAGTCAGTAAAAAGAAGGAGAAAGTATAATGCTGATGTGCTTCTGGTGCTCATTTCATGAAGTCACTGAAGCAGGATTTTATTGAAATATATTATTCATTGGTTACTCCAGTTGTCTGTGGATAGAACTGCTTGTAATTTGAGTTATGTCAAATGCTCATGTAAGCATCTGTTACGGAAAGTGCTTAAAACATGGCCTGTGCTCAAGTGCTTTGCTTGCCCGAGGTCTGCAGCCTGCTGGGTGTATCCCAGCCCCTGAACTCTCTGGTTACACCTTTGGCAGCTCAGTGCAGCCGGGCATCCCAACCAGAGCTGCACCCACCCTGCACAGGCTGACGTGGTCATCTGCTCCTTGGCAAGAGTCAAGGTTTGCTCATGATGGTCACATCATGATGTGGCAAATGCCTTTACCCCAGTTCTGAAGCAAGTTCGGGGTTCACCGCCCTGTCCGAGAATTGATGGGGCCTGATTATGGCCCTGTGACAATCTCTCATCATAAGGGGCTTAGAAATCCTTTATAGATATTTGTGAAGCTTTAAGCGTCCCTTAAAGATTTGCTGCTCACTGCGCTGCAGTGAATAAGGAGATGAGCACTTGTACTCTGGTAACCAGCTTTCTTCCTTTCTTTCTTTTTTTTTTCTAAACATGTTGTTTTGGAGAGCATGTGTCTGAGAGATGTTTCAGTGTCTGCAAGCATTCCTTGCTACAGAACACATGGCCAGCTTGAGTGTGTACAGCAGATGGGGAGAGTGTGTGGGTGTATTGCTGTCCTTTTGCCCGCGACAACCTGTAACTTGGAGCGTTAAGGTGTTGTTTCTCTTAGGCAGACAGCAGCATGGCTTCCGAAACCTCCCAAAGATGGACTAATTTCACATTGGGATCACCATCTGTCTGCAACACGTGCTGATCTGATGTAGCACAGCAATATTGCCTTGGTTTCCCAGGCTGCAGCAGATGGAGGTGTCTTTGCTGGGGTTTCTCTGACTCCTCGCAGTTCGTTATTTCCCTTATCTCTCCCATTCTATCTCTGTGGTGGTTTTCTGTTATTTTTTGGAGGCAGGTTATCTTACAACTGTTATTGCACCTTTCCTTGGCATCTCTCATACCTTACAGCTACCAAAATAGTGCTGATTGTGAACTGTTATCCAGTATAAAAATAGCATGTTGTTATAATGTAGAGCATTAAAATTCATAGACTGTAGCCTGGCTGTTTCTTGCACTTTCTGGACAGGCCTGTTAACCTTTAAAAGATTTGCCATGGAGATCTCGCTGTACAATAATAAAAACAGGTAAGTAAAAAGGAGCCCTACTGGGAGAGAGTTTATGTGTTGGGATGATGAACCCATAAAATTTTGGGACTGTTCCAGACTGTGCTCCCAACACGTGCGTTGCCCCACCTGCTCTCCTTTAAAGCCTAATAACTACCTGGGTGATTTAGGTTAAAAGAAAGGCACTGGCTTTGCTGTTGTGCTGCAGGGAGATCCATTTAACCTCTGTGTGGCAGTCGGGCTGGAGGCTTCTGTACCACCATGCTGAGTTCCTCCCGATTTTTGGTGACGATGATAAATAGCTGCAGGAGCTGAGAGGAGGAGGCTGATGCAAATGCAGCTCTGGTAAAGCAGCGCGTTGAGAAACAGGTTTTGTGGGAAAGGGATTTAATATTTCACTTCGCTTGTGTTCTGCCATTGTGGAGGCAGAATTTACTCCTGTTTGAGTGTGCCACTAACCCACAGAAACGGGAAGGGCAGGGAAGGTCTGGACACTGAGAATAAGCCACATGGGCGCTTCAGGAAAAACAAAAAGTAAATAGCCTTTCTTTAATTGATTGAATTACCCGCTAGTGATTTTATAAACTGTAATTGACTATATATCTCTGAGTGAGGCATAACATGAAAACTGCGCTACTCTGAAAATCATGCAGATAAACTTCTGTCATCGTTTTGGAAGAAAAGCAGGGCAGGCAAAGTCCCTCACAGTTTAGAATGGAACTTCCCTTCCTGACAGCTACTTTGCTCAAAGAGAAATCTGGATGAAAGACACAAAGCACTTCTCTCTTCTTTCCTCTCCTTGCCCTCTCTCCCTTTGTGATTCTCATTGGACAGTATCAGGAAATCCAGGAGGGTATTTTTAGCCTGAGCGAATGGAGAATTTAGGGCAGAAATGATGTTAACATTAATCACAGCAGTGATGAAATTTCACTTCAAAATATACAAATGTGGCAAGGTTTTCCCTGTGTCCTACTAATGAAAAAAATATCCTGAGGCTGCCAAACCACAGAGTACATTTACTTATGCGGAGGAGTCGTGCAATGAGCCTCTCATTTTTCTGCCATGTAGAAATGAATATTGCAAGAAGAACTTCTTTCCATTCCTCTACTTTTGCAGAGAAGATTTCTGCAGGGTGGTGCTGGTGGAGGCTGCTGGGGTCACTGTGTTCACAAGTAATCCAAGAATATAACTATAAGGTTATAGGATAAAAACACAGTGCTAAGAACCATATTGTATGTTGGCTCTCCATTCTGTGGAGGAAGGGACAGGACATTTGTTTCTCTCTTTCATACTCTTATGGGACTAAACATTTTTATAGTACTCCTTAGCATGAATCTTTGTCTCAGAGAGTGATTTGAAGGCAGCAGCAGCCCTCTCTGACACTGCAGTAAGGGCTAAGCCTTACCAGCTGCTGAATTGGGTAAATATTTGGGAGAGGGCGGCAGACCAAGTGCAAATGGACATTGCAGCCCTTATGGGTGCTGTTGAACACACAGGAAAACTCCCTAGCTCAGTCTCCAAAAACTGGTTAGGTATGGGACAACACAAGGAATCCTCTCAGAAACTGAGAAAGAAAAGGATTTCCCAATTAAATGGCTTTTACCCTTTGTGACAATAGCTGAAGCAGAGATGCAGAGATTGAGAGGCCCTCGAGTTTATCTCTGTAGATAAATCCAAGTCTGGAATTTTTGCACAATGGCCTTTTCATGGTCCTTGGAGTAAATATCCTCACCAATATGCCTCTGCCTTATTCAGTTCTCTAGCAAAGGTCAGGCATGACTGCTGACATACAAACATGCTTTTCTTTATCAAACCATTGCATCTTTTTTCCTTCCCTCTGGCTCACACAGTCTCAGTGTAGCTTAATTTCCCTATCAACTTGTTTTTTAAACCTTCCCCCTCATTCTCTGTTTAAACTCAAAATATGTGAGTATCTATGCGTGTGTGCATTTGTTTATATATAAGCATAATCATTCTTTGCTGCAGCTCCAAGTATCTGCATACTGTCAGGAGCTGCTTTATAAGCAGCATGTATCTCATCACCTCTTGCAGAATATAAGCAGGCAGAAAGAATTTTCAAAATTTGGCCAAAGATTGCTCACCACTTTAATTATCAGAACCACTGTCTCCTTGCTGCTTATTCTTGAGAGGATTTGTACATCAGGTTTTAAAATAATTGAATAGTTTGGGTTGGGAGGGACCTTTAGAGGTCATCTGGTGCAGTGCCCCTGCAATGAGCAGGGACATCTTCAGCTAGGTCAGGTTGCTCGAAGCCCTGTCCAACCTGACCTTAAATGTTTCCAGGGATAGGGCATCCACCACCTCTCTGGGCAACCTGTTCCAGTGCCTCTCCACCCTCACTGTAAAAAATGTCTTCGGCTATATCTAGCCTGATCTGGATATATCTTGTTTTTAACCTGATAGCGAGTGGCTAATGTTGTCATGGGAAGAGGAGGGCAGGAGTTCTCCTTTGGATCAGATATTATGGATGAAGGTCACTGCTGCTCATCTCAGGAGTCTAACAGGATCGTGCAGAAGTCTTCCTGTCCAGAATAACCCACCAGAGCTTGTTAAAACAGATGGCAATGTCCGGGGCTGCTGACGGACTGACAGTCTGTCTTGTTAGTGTTCTGCAAGAGTCCTGCTAATTGCTTTGTGAAAATACAGATCTGCTGCCTACGAAAATTGTTCTATAGAGCCAAATTTGGGTGCTTCGGGTGGTGTTAAACTTGGTGATATAATAGGATACCTAAGTGTAAGAACAAGCAGAGCTTCTTTCTTGACAGAACAAAAATAACTGGGAGTGGAAAGGGAAAGACTGTGATGAGCACAGGCTCCTGAACAGCTTTGCCTGACCGGCAGCCGTGCTCTGCATCAGATGTAGACAGCGTGGCATATCCGTACTCAAAAAATCTCCACCACCACCGACCCAGTAGAGGAGCTGATGTGCTCCCCCAGAAGGTGATTATTGCAGGCTGAGGTGATGATGTCTGTGTGCTGGGGTGTGTGTGTAACCACAGCTTAGAGAGCGGCTGTGCCTTCAGCCTGATTTCTGAAAGAACAAAGAGTGAGGCTGCTCAGATAAGAGTAATAAATTTGGATACCGTTAAGACTTTAATAGAAGAACAATTATTGGCCTGGCCAACTGAATATTTGCTGTTATAACCATATGGAATTAATCTTTGCAGTTTGTTTTTTTTTCGTTGCATTTCTCATACCAGAGGATTAGAAGCCAAGGATGTGGCATGTCTTTGCCTGGTGACAACCATCCTGCTCCTTTGTCATGCTGCAAATGAAGCGGCTCTATTGTTTGTAAATGAAGACCTTTCCGATTATTGATAAATAACCTCTGGATGGGGAGTATGACACATGCTGGCTGGAAGAACAGGGCTCTGTAATAGTAATATTGCCTTGAAATTACAGCCCACGTAGTTTGAGAATTATTCAGGATAATTACATTAATGTTGCTGGAGAAATGAAAAGGAACACTTTCCATTTTACCTATTAACAAGCTCTGCTTAAATTATTTCTGAGAAGAGCCTGAAAATGGCTGAAATCATCAGAATAATTACACATCAGCGGTTGGGGTGGAGTGGTGGGCTGGAGGAGGTCCTGGCTGTGGCTCTTTGGCCGGTGGGTACACACCACTGCAGCTTTTGGGGGAAGAGGAGCACAGCACAGAGCTTTCATATTAGGAACACTGCAGCCTACAAATGGGCTCGGGAAGTCTGCAGGTTTGGACCCTAAGGAGAAAAGAGTCATTAGGAGAAGGTTGCTCTGAATGTAGGAGTTGGACATTGACCTGTGCAAAGTTAAGCATGAGCCTGCTGTTTTTCTGGCATCCTGGATACCTCCATCTTCCAGCCTCCCTTGTCTGCAACTCTCTTGAGCCTGTGCAGTGGAAGATCCCTGCTTTTAGTCATGACTTTTTGCCACTTCTGATCCTTGCCTCATAGCAGCAGCAGAGATGTGGATGTTTCTGAAGTCCAGACCCTGAGCAGCAGCTCTCTGGGTCTGTCGTCTTATGAAAGCTCTGTCCTTCACCTGAGCTCACATTGTGTTTTCAGCCTTGTGCAGGTGACACTGACTCCTGCCCTGCCCTGCCATTGCCCAGCTCACCTGTTAAATTGCCATGAAACCAGGACTTTTTGGTGTGTTTGCTTCTCTATGTTGTCGTACTGTTTGCTAACTCCAGATGAATAGAAGGGGGAAAGTTAGTACTCAGATCCAGATAACTCAGTGTCATGTGAATCGAGGTCTCTACTTCAGGGTCACCTCTGCTGTTAGTGGAGCTTCTCATCTGCATGAAATCCATCCTTGGACACCTGTCTGCAAGAGCAGCCACAGCAGGGTTAGCTCTGCCCCTCTTTCTCTTCAGTTTCCAAGAATTAGCAGCTCTTGCATCTCATAACCAGACCTATATTTATACTACTTACTGTAGTGTAGCCATATATATCTCCTCTGAAGAAATTAGAGCAGTGGGTGAGGATGGATGTGGGCACTGCAGGTCTGGCTGCTTCCAGCACACGGTCGTGTACACACACACACACACACACACTCTCTCACACATGCACACAGACAGACACACTCACACACTCTCTTTTTCATTTACTCCCATTTCCTTTTCACTCATCCGACCAGCCCATCTCAGCCCTCTGGGTGATTACCTGATGCCCTGTGTGCCTTCAGCATTTGCAGCTGCAGCACTTAAATAGGATTTTGCTTTCTGCCTTCAAATCAGACCTTTGCTCCCTGCACACACACGGGGATGGGTTTTCTCCTTTCAGTGAAGCATTCCACTCCTGCATCTGCTGCCATTAATTACACAAGTTTGGGGAACCTCTTCCTCTCCTCCTTTTCTCAGTACATTGCCCTCCATCCTCTCTGGATGCTCAGGGCTGGCTGAATCCATCAGGAATACCCATAGCTGCCTTCCCTCCACTTGCTATTCCTGACCCAAAATAGTTAACTTTCTAATCCATCAGCTCCCTTAATTCTGCATTTAAGGAGATAGAGCTGAAATGAGTCTTGGCTTCTCTTTTTACACACGAGTACTCAAGGGATCTCTTAAAAGAGTCCAGGTCTGAGAGAGATTTAAAATAATAATAATTAGGTAGATGATTCCTTTCAGTTGAGATTTTAAAAATATTTAAATGTTTATTCTGTTCTGATATTTCAAGTGATTTAATGGATTGAAAAAAGTCATTTGTAGGGAAAGCTCAAACAAGGGATTACTTAATTATCTTATGCAGATATTAAAATTTTAATTTTGATTTCTTCCTCCACTCCAGGTGCACACACACCTGCATTTACATCTGATTCTTTCTGTACATTTGGTTTGCCAGATTTTTTTAGGAAGGTTTGGAGAATGTTGCCGTGAGTCTCTGGGAGTCTGCACAGCATGAAAATCCCAAGTTGCATTTTTTATGCAAATAGATATTATTTGTAAAATTAAATTAATTTTGAATATTGATCATCCAACAGTAAATACTGAGTAAATTTCAGCTGCTTCTAGAAAATGGTGGATGTCAAAATGCAGAACAGGTCTAAGTGGTAAAGAATGTCCTTTGTAGGTCTTTTATTTCGTAGTGTAGAAATTCTTGGATCCAGGTGGATTGGATCTCCCACGCAAAATGGAGGTCCCTACATCTTACAGTCTCCAGCTGCAAAGATATTGAAGCTTTGAGGGAGGTTAATTTGTTTTCATCTTCCCAAAGAGCTCTACTAGGTTTTTTTAATCCTCATAACCCTGCCAGTTCTGAGAAATAATAGCAGTTACGCAGGTAGTTATGTCGACATCAACTTAAGGTTTATGCTTGCAAGGTTCATATATTTTTGGTAGTGCTGGCACTAATACGAATGATAGCTCAATAACAGAAAAATAGAACAGTCCCTGAGCCACAGTTCTGATGCTTGAAGCATCTTTAAACCCTGTATCCAAATGAGAAAGAGATAAAAACAACATACTCAAAGTGGCTTAGCTCGAAGGAGCATTTTATGTGTTACTTGATGACAAAATAGTGAGGCATTAATGCAGTTTACAGTAAGACACCCCTGAAGTTATCAGTGAGGTTGGTGTGATGCCTGACAGATTTAATGTAAATATTTATAGACTTGGCCTAGTAATTATGCCAATGGAAAAATGCAGTATTAATGCTGTCACCTTCCCATGTCTCTACTTGCCAGCATGCTACTAGCTCACATAAATATTCTGAAGATACAAAGAACATCACATAAACAGAAGAGATAATTTAGATTTTTAATATGGGATTAAGTTATCTCCAGTAGCAGTTTCCAGCCTGTGGTCCACAGACATATGGGAGGCCTGTGGACTATTCCCAAGGGAACTGTGAAAAATGACAAGAGAATTTTTTGTAAGGTACACAGAAATCTCTCTCTCTGAAATGATCACTGGGGTATGCGCCACCTTTGTCAAATATTTAGGGGTCCACACAGTGAGAAAAATTTGAAAACCACCGATTTACTATGTTTGTGTAAAGAACCAAGTAATTTCAAAGTACTGTACTGCCATGTTTTAAATGATTTGACTATTGGTCCTGCCACGGCCAGGCTGCCAAAAGAAGTCCTGGACCACAAAGCACTAAAGCATGTGCTTAACTCACAACACATGTCGATGCACTGAAGTTACTGCCTATCCCACACATAACTGGTTTGCTGAATAAAGACCGTGGGGAAATTTAAGACAGAAGGCACGGACCGCTGTCATCTTGCAAACAGCTCTGCAGATGCCTGATTGTCTTGTACAACTGAAACTCTAATTATGTGAATCTGCAGTTCATATTTTTCTGTTTCGTTTTATTTACACCAAGAGACTCCAAAGGTTTTAGGTACCATTGGTTTCAGCTGTCACTGGTTGCAAACCCAAAGAGTGTTATCATTGCTGTGTCAGCTCCTTCAGGAGACTCTCTCTTAGCTGCATGGATAGCTCTCCTGATTTGTGATCCAAAAGTCTGTGGTTTCTGTTCTGGCACAAACTGACTCCTCACAAGCTGTGCAAATATATGTGAAATGCTGTCACCAGTGGTGGTTGTGTGTGTGGCTTGCATGTGTGACTTCTGTCTGGAAGTCTGGAAAACTGAGGCAAAATAACCACGTGGTTTCATACCATCCTGTCTTCTGCAAAATAGCATCCTAGTCTGCATCCATCCCCACTGAGACCAGCGGGGAGGCTGGTCCAGGTTGGCCATGTCTGGCCTGTGCATATTCCAGGGCACGTGGGCAGTGTTGCTGACTGACGAGTGGCTCTGGGCAGGAGGAAGGAAAGGGCATTTTGGTAGCAGAGCAGAGTGCAGGAGTGAACCACGCATGGTGTAACCACAGCAGCTCTCAAAGCAGGTTGGATGGATGAAGAACTGCGGGCCTTCCATAGAGGAAACCCATGTGGGTTTTGTAAGATCTCATTGCTGATGGGTGAAAGGCAGATCTGGCCATCCTGTGGGTGAATGAGTCCTTGCTATGGACCAAACCCATAGCCCACGGAAGGCAGCAGGATTCCTGCTGCTTCCAAAGAGCCCTGGATCAGATCACACATAGGGCTCTCCGTTACTTCTAATCACTGCTGCATTTATCCCTTGTAAACTCTTGACCTGGCCACCACACCTCTGGAAATCACAGAACAGAATAACCTGAGAGAAGTGGAGTGCGCAGTTTTGAAAAGGGGCATTAGGAGGGAAAAATCTCTCTCTCTCTCTTTAAACTGTCTCTTTTCTATATTGTTACCTTGACAACTCTGCTGCTGTGTTTCATCTTTGGTGGGACTTAGCTGTGGTGGAATAAGGGGGACATCCATGTGCGTTTCCACATCTACTCCAGCTCCACTTCACGGGCACATGCCAGGGGCAGGGCATCCCGAGCTGCAGAGCCCACGGCCGCTGCCTTGACCCACAGTGCTGTCTGGAGATGATTACAGACATTAAGAACTGGGACCCATTCTGATTAAAGGTATAACATTATATCTTCTATTTCTTTTCCTTAAGCTAATGCCAGAGCCATGTTAATGCTCTTTAAAAAGCGATGCAAGGTGCTTAAAATATTTTAAGGGTTAGGGCAGCTGGAAAGCAGAGAGGGATGAAAGTACTCAAAAATAGTTGTATTATTTTTAGAATAAGCAGATACAGGAGTATCTGTCAAGATTCGGATACAGTTCTGATGTGCTGAACTGAGTCTAGAGATGCTAAAAATATGCTTTCTTTTCTCGTAGTTTTAGAACAGACAGAGGCAAAGGTAAGAGGAGAGTAGTGGTGAACTGAAATTTTGATTGCTCTGCTTCCTTGCTTGCTGGGGTTTGGCGAAGCCGGCTGTTAACCTGGGCACCCATGACCTGCTGATCCCAGCAAAACACAGGAGGCAGGGTGAGGTGTTATCCATGGGAATGGGATCCCTCCCATCCCCTTTTTTCTCTTCCCAAAGAAAATCACCACCAATATAATCCTTTTATTCTTTTTAGCCGAAATGGCTGGCTCTGTAGCTGCAAAGGCAAGACAGGCAGACTCTGGAGCTGAGTGCCGATGGGGGTGTCTGTGTCTGAATGTGTGCACGGAGAAGGGGGCTTTTAATGCAAAACACATGTGGTTTCAATTGCTCTCTGGAGCCAGCCCAGTAGCTGTAACTTGGTCTGACAAAGCCTTATTGAAGTACAGACAGTGTGGTTTCAAAGCAGTTAGAAAAAGAACGGGATTGCTGTTCAGGAAATTCTTCAGGCATGGGCAGGGACTTGGCTGCAATTCTGCTGTTGGAAAATCTGACAGGGGCAGCTCATGAGCACAGGCCAGGCCTCGTGCTGCTCCGAACGCCGGGCTGCGTCTTCCCCAGCCTCCCGCACCCGCCGGGTCTTGGTCCACCACCGGGCGAGAGGTAAGAGCGGCCGCGCTCCGGCCGGCCGCAGCCACGGGATCCTGCCCTTCCTTCGTGCTCGTGCAAAGGGGCTTCTTGCCTTCGGACCGTTTTTTAGGGGGGCTGGGAAGTCAGGAATGGGAAGTTGTGGGCATATTTGTGAAGGGTTGGGAGCAGTTTGAGGTTGGGTGGTGGTTTCTGGCTAGATCTGCGTCGATAGTAATGCTGCAGGCAAAGCAACGCCCGCGCTGCGTCTCTGGCTGAGGGAACGCTGCATCCAAATAATCACAAACTTTTTCATTTTGGGGAATAAGTATGTGTATAATCTGAAGCCACTGAAAGATTGGCTCTGTACCATGTGTCACTCACAGATCTGGATGTAAAATGCGATTCGGTCATGATAAATACATTTATAAGTACAGTGAATTGTAGTTGTTTAATGAGTTGAAAGCACGTTTGTCTGGAGGTTGTTTGGCAATTCCCAGTACAGTGAGCTTGTGAAGAGAGGCAGTAACTCAGTAATAATCATTGCCTTGTGATTTCTCTGCGTGTTTTTTTCCTGTATTTTATAAAGCATGAGCAAACTGCAACAGACAGCACAATCTGAAGCCACAGAGAGCAGAGTAGAAGGAATAACATTAATTTAGTGGCTGTTCTATCTGCAACTTCTCTTCTGATTTGCTTTCCTTTCCCCAAATAACTTAAGAAAATGATGAAAAAAACTCACTCTTTCTTTAGGAGCCTGCCAGATTTAGGCAATGTTCTCTCATCCTTTTAGTTGCAGCATTAAAGCCTTTGCAGAGATATCAGCACCTTATATGGCAGGGTCGGGCTCGGGAGTTGGGGAACGTGCGTTCGTCAAGGAATGGAGGTGTCAGGAGGAGTCTGCCTCGCGGCGCTTCACAAACTTCCCTGCCTCTGCCAGCACCTCTTCCATGGATTTTCAGAGCAATGCTATTTGATGTGTTGAAAATGCTTTTCATCTGTGTTTTGTGGTGGTGGTGGATTTTTTTCCTTTCAGCAGGGAATGAATTAAGGATATTATATTATACAGTGGGACAGCGCTAAGCGTTTCTGACTCGTTCATGGGAGTAGACCCACGGTTTGCTTTGCCTGCATCCAGCAGGGCTGCAGATACAGGGCTCAAACAGGCATTCATCTTGGAAATTCAAAAAAATTCGGTGATAAGGGGAGGTTCCTCACCAAAGACCATCAGATTCAATACGTGGCAGGGCCAGAGCTTTCTCCCACTAATGCTGCTGGAGCATGTTAAGTTGATTTGAACCACTTGAGGGCTTTGTGGGTTTGGGGTGCAGGAAGGGCATCCTACAAAAGACATGGATGTACTGTGGCTTCCTGGAGGCCAATGGGGGCAAGGGGAATGAGAGGAAGGAGAGAAATGAGCTGTGGAAGGGGGAGGCATGTGGTGAAAATGAAAAGGCTCTATAAGCTCAAAGTTTGCTTTGCATAAAATACACCTGCAGTGAAAATGCTGTGTTAAATGAAGGTCTCATATGATCTGGACTGCCTGAGCCTTCGCAGGCTGCCATCTTACCCTGCAGACTTGGAGCTCTATTGCTTTTCTCAGCAGCTGTTAATTTAGGCACCCAGTCAGCCTATTATCTTCTTCACTGCTACTTACAAGCTTCTTTAAAAAAAAAAAGATAAAATTCAAGTTCCTGCCTCTGATCATGCAGATCCCACCTCCCAAATCTGATCATCAGCATTGAAGAGCCAGTGTTGATGAGACAGGAATGTCTGTTTTACCCAGCAGCAGCCAGGGCTGCCCTGATGTGCCTGGCTGGGGAGCTGCTCCACACCCAGGTGTGCGTGAGATGTGCAGTGCAGGTTTTTTATCAGGTATGGGACCAGTCTGGACCATGGGTTGTTCTGAGTATCCAGATGGGCTGTTTGCTGTGTCCACTCCTGATGGGACCCCAGTGGAGATACTGGTGCATGGGTGTGAGCCCAGGAAGGGCAGGAGAGGCTCTTTGCAATGCCCTGGGCTGGGTTTGGTCGAGGGAGTTGGTGTTTCTTCCCTAAATCTGGCAGCTGCTCCTGAGCCTCCCTCTGCCAGAAGTGATCTTTCTGCAGCTCCACCTGGGTCAAGTATTCAAGCTTTGCTTTGAACCCAGGAGGACTGAAGGGTGTGTGCATGTGTGGACAAAGTGCAGAGGGTCTCTTGATCTTGGAAGCATGTAGATAATAGCACACCCTAATCCGTGTATTCCTTCTCCTGGTCCTTCCCAGGAGCAAACCAGAATGCAAATGTGCCTGTGCAAAAGAACAAACAGGTAAGCACAGAGGCACATCAGGTAGAGGGAAGAGGGAAGATATAGTAGAACAAGTTTTTAACTCGTATGAGCAGGATCACTGCAGAGACTCTGCTCTGGGTCCTGGCACATGCTCAAGCCCCCAGTTCTCAAATTGTGCTGTGCTGGTTGGATTCCAGCCGTATCCATATTACAATCCTGCTTTGCACATTCCTGCAAGCCATCTCTCTTTCCTTGGTACTGTGGGGTGAGAGCGTGTTGGGGCAGAAGTCTGCGAAGTCTCACCTCCTGTAGCTTGCTCTCTGATTCGAGCTCAGTTGATTACATCCCTCCTTCTGTTCCCAGAGCCTCCTGCAGTCACACCTGCTGCTGGCTATTTTGGTGCAGTTCTCATATTTGTTCACCCTGCTTTGAGACACTCCGGTGGGAAAGAGCTTTTATAAACTTGGCACCAATGGGCAGAGGCTTGTGATTGCTTCACATCCTCGGCGCGGTGCAAAGGAAGCGGCGTGTGAATGCAGCAGGGCTGCTGTGGTGTTTGCATGCAGCGTGAATGTATCACAACAAATTGTGGGGCATTTTGTGACAGATATTCTGCCTTGACTGGCTCAATACTTAAAAGAACTCACTGGAAGCTTTTTCTTCCATGCTAACTTCTGCTTTCTTCTTAATTCTGAGAAAGTGTGAAGACGAGGTAACTACCAAGAAAAAAGTAAAAAATTTAGAAGAGACTTTCATAAATAAGAAAGCAGATGTATTTCTCTCCTTCTCAGAGAAGCAAAAGTAACATCACACTGCTCACAGGCTCTTGCAGCATAATAAAATACCACTTTTGATTTAAGGAATACTATTCCGAGATGGAGCTGCCTGTTACTTTGGTTTGTTCTGGCAAACTCTAATAGGTTTAGAGTTTTAATGTAAGTGCTCCTTGAATGCAGAGAAGTGACAGGGCAGAGCAGAAGTCCCATGTTCAGCTTATTGGTTGAGTCCACCTGGTAAATGCTACTGGTTTTTAAACTGAGGTTTTTGCAGTGCACTTATCCTGAAGCACATTTATTGTCCAAATGCTGTCAGCCCTGGCAACTGGGGAAATTACATGAGCTTTCAAGATGTTAGAGGTAGGGGGTAGCCTGGAGCATTGAGGGAGCTGGATGAGAGATGCTTTACCAGGAGATGAATCCCCAAGGTCTACCCAGCTGCCTGTGCTGAGTGAGTCCAACTTTCATGAGATACAGGAGATGGGTATGGGAAAAGAGGTATTTTCCAGTGCAGTGTTTCCAGTATTTTCCAGAGCATGCCTGGATGGACTGTGCAGACTGGAAAAAGCTTGTTGATGTGTTTGTTTGCCAGAATCTACATAATTGAAAAACATTACATCTAGTGTACCCCACTGATAGAGATTAGTCATAAAAGAAAAGAACAGTCCTTAGGATGTTTCCTTTTATTTTTCATCTCTCTGGCAATGTATCACATAGTTCTGGTATCTGAGAAGTGGGCATTGAATGATGATGGTCTTCCCAACTCATGGAAGAACTGCTCTCCATGTGGAGGGTTGGGAACTGTTGACAGAAGCAGAGGGACAAGTAGAGAATGAAGATTTTGGCTTTGGCGACACCGGTGGCAGTGACAGAGGCCACACTGGCACAGCCATCAGGGTGGAAGAGGCCAGTTTAATGGCTTAGATGATTCTGGAGAAAAGTGCTGTGAGATTTAACTATCCCAGTATGTGTTTCATCCCTTGGGGTGTTCCCCAGTACTCAGTCCTTGCCAGCCAAGCTGCAAGTGAGAAATCATTTTCCAGAGCCTGACCCTTTTAATGGAGATCTAGGCTGTGGTCTGACCCATATGCGGGGCCATAAATCAATTTTGGGCCATGAAACTGGTGGATTAACAGACCTGGTGGTGTCAAACTTGAGAAAGTTTTATGGGGAGCAGAGACGTAAAATGTCTTGTTGATGGATGGCTGAAAACACTCTTCTTCATGCCAAGTTTTGTTCTCAGTCACGCTCCAGAAATGTCTGTTCTTTTGAACCTGGTGGATACTGTGCACTTAAAAGACAGAGAAATTGAGGATGAATCTGCTGAGCATTTACAGCTACTACATTGCCTTCCAGTGCTGTGGCAAAGAGCACCTCTGAGGGTTTTTAGGTTTGGGTTTTTTTTTATTTCAGTCCAAAAGAAGGGGTTTCTGTTTCAGAAAACAAAGAGAAAGAGAAGATTATGTTGGTGATACCGTCACAAAGAGAGGGCAAATGTGGGAGATGTAGGTCCAAGACCTGAGGGAATTTGAACCCCTCTCTCATCTCCCGAAACATGTTCCCATCACCACGCTGCAGGTTAGCCTGGGGTCAGATGCTCTTCGTTTTTCTGATGAAGTTGTTACGCCTCTGTTATAGGCAAGCAGGCAGGAGGGGAGGTGCTGTGTCGACTGTGTAGGGCTCAGGGGTGTTCAGTCCCTGCTGCAGGGAGCTGTTTCTATGAGCTCTAGGACATTTTCAGCAGCAAATTGCAAGAGGATTCATAAGGCAGAAGCCGCCTTCCCAAGTCGCATCCCCTTTCAGCTTAAAATTGTTCTATTATTAAACATACATCATTTAAGTGCTGATCAAAGAAATCTCCATGGCAGAGAAGCATTATGGATTCCTGGTGTGATATCTCACTCTGTTTATGGCCCTCACTAATCCTCCAAAGCCAACATGGGCAGAGAATGTTACAACACCAGTGTTTGCATGGGAAAGGTGTTAATTCATCCCTGGGCATGTAAAACACTTCTCTGCCTGATGAATCATTAATGTGGGTTGCACACTCTGAGAAACTTTCTTCCAGGGCGGGAGGACATGGTGGAAGGAGGGGGAGAGGCATGGAACAAAGATTTGCCTTAACTGGTGGGGTTCTTGGAAGCTCAGTGCCAGTTCTGGTTTGTGGTGCCTTTCAGCTGAGCCTGAAGGGAGGTGCTGAAGCTTCTCTGCAGAAGCACACGGTGAGCAGCCTGTGCAGATCAGCAGGCGTGGTGACAGGGCACTTCCAGGGGCCCTAAAAAAAAGCAGATAAATCTGCCTTGTCATGGGCCGTATCTCTAAGGTATGCTAAGCAAAAGGATGAATAGCGTTTCTAAGTGGACTGGATTTTGTCTCAGGCCTTGCTTGCTGTCTGTGTATATAAGGACTCAGTGAACAGCTCTTGTGCAAAAACTTACTACTTTTGTTTTTCTTTTGTGCAGCACCAAAAATTCTTTGGAGAATTACCCGTGTTCCAGGCTATACTTTTGTAGTCATGGTCGTGTTGTTGGTGGCAAAACTGCAAAGAATTGGCTTGCTGCATTTTTTGTGGTGTAGATGGGATTGTCCATGCACTGGTCCAGTGCTGTGCACTTGTGTCTTTAAGCCTTCTCAGGTCAGGCAGACGCTTTTAGGTTTGCCTTCTGGAAGAAGTGCTTCTCCTTTCTGATTTCTATATTTGTTTCAGCATTATCTTTTCTCTGCTGTTATAAAATTAATTCGTGCTTCCTAATATTTTCCTGAAGAAGAAAATCCTGGTAAGCAGCAGCAGCAGCCTTTCCCTTTAGTCCAGTTATTGAATGGGGAGGGTATCACCTTGCAAGTGTAGCCACTGGATGTCCTTTCAAAGCAATACTTCTTTTTCTGGTGCATTAATTCTTTTTAATGTTTGAGTCGGGAAAAGTTGCCAAAATGTAAATTATGACTAGCATACTTCTCCCTCCCACACAGTATAGAATATTGATAGCGGATATAGCTGCTTCCACGTGTAGTTGCTTTGCAGACCTTCTTATTCTGCTCGTTTGTTTAACACACCTCAGCACTCTGTGTCCATCATTTTGTCTTCTCTTCCTGGAGAACTATAGACGTGAGCATTTTTATTTTTTAGTATTTACAATTCAGGGAGGAAAGACTAGCTGGAGATTATATATTGCTTTAAACTTGGCTGTGTGAGAGTCTGTATAGAAAGAACCTGCTATCTACAATTGCTGTGTTATTTTCCTGTTATGAATTGATCCTATATTACTAAGTCTTGCTCCTCACACTTGTTGTAGTACTTTAGTTGCTCTGTCTCTACTAGGGCAGCTGTTGAGCTAAATATTTTATCAGAACTAGAGAAATTCTCAAAACCAGGCTGCTGCATGGATGCAAGTTGCACTTTGTGGTTGTGTTCTGTTGCTATAAATTCTTTTGATGTCTGTAAAGTTTTGCCCCAACTGGATATGATATTTTCTCCATCCTAGACACTGCAAGTAAAGAAAAAAAGGAGCAGGAAAGAAATAAAGTGAATAAACAAGTTTTGCAATAAAGAGGTATTTTTAGCTGAGTATTTCATATTGTTTCTCCTTCATTGAACCTCTTCCATGGTTTGAGAGGGTTAGCAATGCAATTTATTCATTTTCTCCAAGGGAGAGGCTGCATTTAGTATGTGCTCTCCAGGATACCCTGTTAAAATATTAGGCAATAAAATCCTTGACTGTACAGTAGTTGCAGTTATAATTTCCCCCAGGTAGTGGAAACTCTGTAATTTATTGTTGTGTAAGTTTTCCCTTTGTACAGATCAGAGTGGTTGTAGAGTGTAAAAAGGTCTGTTTCTCTCCAAGCCCGTGTGTTTGTTGGTGACCCAGCTCCTCTCCCTGGCGAGCATCTCATTTCTACCATTGCCTCATTCTCACCTAACACATCACACTGCCCCAGAGGAACTCACATTGTTCCCTCCTGCGGTGTAAAGTTTGTAATTCACTGCATACAGATGTCAGTGCCTGACACCAAGGAAGATGTTCACGGTGTGGAATTAGCACAGGAACGTGTTTGGTGGGCTCTTTTCTGTCTAGAGTCTAAAATGCAAAAAATTCAGCAAACTGTGTGTTACTGGCGATGATATCCTCAGCCTGTGCATCAAAAAAAGTCTGAAAACATAAGAAGTTGACCCTGTGGAAGCCTGTGAAAGTGGCTTTCCAGAATGTGAATGTGAAGAGTGAGAACATGAGTACTTTCATTCACATGGCACTAAATACTTCCAGGATCCCCTCCCATGTGCACATGGCTGTGGGGAGGTGGCTGTGATCCAGAGCCCTGTCCCAGCTGGTTGTGATGCTCTTTAACAGCATCCCTCTCTTTGTACTGTTGGCGGGGGCAGCCTTGGGGTTCACCTTGATTAGGTCTAAAGCAGCTCTTCCTGGGGATGCTGCCACACTGCTTTCCTCAGCACCAGCTTTCCTTCCTTCCCTCTTTTCATGGTTCTGGTCTCTGGTGTTGTCTCAGCAGGCTCACCCTCCCAGGACATCAGAGTCCTTGTTAAACCAGCACAGACACTTTGGGGATAATTTGTTAGGGATGGAGGAAACTTCTGCTTCATGTTAACTTGTTTAGGCGAGGTTATGGTGCGGGAAGAGGAAAGGCAAACGTTTCCCCTTTGCCTTTTTTCTTTGGTTGGAAGGAATGATTTTGCTTGAGATGATTTTTATTTTTTTTTAAATTAAACCTCTGAGAAGTCATATTGCATCTTCCAAACAAACTGCTGAACTCAACTGCTTTTACCAAACGCATGCAAAATTTTCCCCTCAGCATCCTTAGAGGCCCTGGAGTGCCTGCCTTGCAAAACCTGGGGCAGTGAAGAGAGTCACTCCAGAGTGATTTCTGTAGGATACCTTTAGACAGTATGCTTATGTGTATTTATATATATATATGTACATTTAACGCATAAAGTTCTCTTTTGTTATGTTACCGCAAGCAGAAGGAGAAATAATGCAGAACTAAGGTATCCAAAGAGCTGCTGCCCAGCTGGTAAACTCTGAAAAAGAAATAAAAAAACCCCCACCTCTGAGAGGCACAGACACGAGCAGTTTTTATGGTCAGCTTTCTCTTGCCACTGAACACACGTGGTGATTTCTCTGTGATCATTTCAGATGCCTCAGGAACAGTACGCGCACCGGAGCACCATGCAGACCTCGGAAGGACCCCAGGTATACAAAGTGGGGATTTATGGCTGGAGGAAGAGATGCCTCTATTTCTTTGTGCTGCTCCTAATGATTTTAATCCTGGTGAACCTTGCTATGACCATCTGGATTCTGAAGGTTATGAACTTCACAATTGTAAGTAGGGGTTACCGTGGAAGCTCTGGGGACGATGAGGGAGGGTGATGGTCTTTGCGCTGAGCATGGCTTCAGACACAGCTTCAATAATGGGGTGTTTAGGAGCCATGGATAGTCCTTACTACAGGGAGGAGCAAATTTACCTGGTAGTCCTCTCTTTCTGCTGGAGATGTCTGCAGTATTGCCAAGCTGAGGAATTAGCTCAGCATTGAAAATCACATTCCTCTTACCTGCTATGTATGTACATGTGCATGTATATATGTGAACAATACTCAAGCTTCCCCCAATTTTCAATTATAAAGTGTTTTAAAATTAATGAAATAGGTTATTTTGAACTGAGATATGGGACTGGGTGTACGAGCAAGATGGCTTTGAGCCTTTCTGGTAGACATTCTCTGCTTTTCTCCAGGACTGGGGGGGGAAATTTGTGTTGTTCCATGATGATGTGTTTCATAAAAGTCACAGTGTGGCTCCCTAGGTGTGGTACTTAGGTGGAGCAGGTCGTTATCGTTGTCACACTGTGCTCGGTGCACACCAGTCCTGCCAGGAGCTCTCCTGTGCTGCACAGGCTCCCTGGCCAGGATTAGCCTTCCAGAAGTCCCTAGAAAAATGTTGGGCAGCTGCCCGAGGAGGTAGATTGCAGTGGGGCAGATGGTGCCTTCTGGGCATCACTTAAAGTCTCTTCAAACTCCTTTTGAGATCTCAAGAGGTGCCTTGATTGAATTGCCTTTTTACAGAGTGAGCTTCAACCTCCCCTGCTCACACACCAGAAGTCAGGACAGGATGAAGGGGCTTGTGAGCCTTTAGATATGACAGGTCTTAGTTTTTCAGTAGATAATTTGGCCAAGCAGAGTGAAAATGAAATGGTTGGTCCCTTCTTCAAAGCAGTCTTTGCCCCCTCGCTCAGATGGGGATATTTTAAGATCATCTGAGTCTTCAGGAGAAACTAAGTTTGCAGCTTTAATCCTGAATTTACTTCATGAGGGAGCTGTAAGGCTAAATTCCCCTAGACAGCTTTGAGGGACCTTCCCAGCCAGGCTCTGATACAAGCAGCGTGTTTGAAGTCTCCCGGCATTTCTTTCTCTGCCTTGGTCTTGTGCGTTCATGAGCAGCTGTGTCCAGCATTATGCCATTAATGGGCCATGAGAAGTTGAATAAACAATGTCTGGTTTACTGTATCCAGCAGATAAAATGCTGTGTCAGGGGAACATGGAGCATTCATTTCCTGTAACCAGGAGGCTGTCAAGGTGCAGAGAAGATTGCAATGCATGTGTGCTTAGGGAGCAAGCAATTATAAAGCAGTAATCCACAAAAAGCTCCTGTGAGTGGGCGAAGAGTGACCAAACTGGAGCTATTAATGCTTAACCAAACCAGTTACTACATCTTGGGAAATTGATACCATTTTGTTACCCGTTTCATGCTGAACTATGATCTAGATTAATGTAGTTGAAAAATTGATGTTTCTGAGGTGATGGAAGAGTTGGTCATATGCTCATCATACAGGAGTAGTGTGGGTATCAACCCAGGAAAATAATAATAGAATTTTGATTTATCACTTTTCAGGAATACAGCTTTATTTCTTTACAATAGCATAACTTCAGTATGTCAGCCCTGTGCTTTTTTTGCTATTTTTCAGTGGTCAGTCAACTCTTTACAGGTTGCTTGAGAAGTCAGATAAACTCTGCTCTTTTCTCCCTCGCTGCCCTTTTGTGGTGCATTGCATTTTGCAGGCCATGTGCTGAAGTGCCATCTCCTAGAGATATGTGCAGAAACCTCCCACTTCCAGCAGCTCTCTTCACCTCACTAGGATATGCACTGGCTTTTGGGGGGATACACTGGTCTTCAGTTTCTTCTCTGATTCTGTTTCCTTACTTGCCCTCTGATTACTGGGGATTATTCCAGGGTGAAGTACATTTGTGTATGGTAGCTGGACTTTCATGTTTACTAATGTTGATAGGTGATAGTATTTGGTGATAAAACACAGACAGTCACACTGAGTCCTGCAGTGGGAGCAGCTTTATGGCTGTAGGCAAGGCCACACCAGTCAGGGTGTGTGTCTCTGACACAGCCAATTGGAAATAAATACAAGAACTGGGCACGTAAAATGCGATCCTTGCCTCAATATGCACCCGATCTCCTGCTGCTCCTGCAGCCTCGCCAGCTGCTTTGGACCCTGCTCTGCAATCCCTCCTGCACCATTCCCCGAGGCTGAGAAAACCACTTTGCTAAGTGAATTTTAAGAGGCAGACTTTTATCTCTAAATAACAAATGTAGGAGAATTATCAAATGAGCAGATGCAAATATGGAAAAATCTTTAATTTGTTCCTGTTCTGATAAGAGGAGCTGAGAGTCCTTCTGGGGCAGGGGAATGATCTTGAATAGTCAGTAAGCAATAGCTGCTGCTTAACAGGCCTGAGTTACCCCAGTTCTTGCAGAGCAGAAAGAAGGGGAAAATTTGTGTTTCTATTCTTCTGGAATATGCAGCATTTCCAGTATCTTCCTGCTGCTGAGTTCTCCTTCCAGAACCTGAGTCTGTTCCACTCCACAGAACAGTCCTGGCGCTTACCAGAATTTAATGATGCTCATTATAGCCAATAAGTGCTCACAGTATTTTAATGAGCACAGCAAACCTGCTCAAGAAAACTCAGGGCTGTTTTAAATGCTGGTAGTGGGGAGGGGAGAAGTGGGGAGGAGATGAAGCAAGACAATCTCAGGTCAGAAAAAAGCCCTCTCCTTCAGGCTGTAGCAGTGTCCATCCACTCCACTTCCCCGTCCAGCCCCGAGCTCCCTTTCTCTCTCCTCTACATGCCCTGCTGCCTTGTGGTTCAGGAGACAGCTCCTGTGAAATCAAGCCATAAGCTTCCAATCAGTGCCTTTCAACAAGCAAGGCATCACTAATGTATTCTAGGTTTTGCTTTTATCTGAACATACAAGGCTTAAATTTATGTGTGGCTATTGCCTTTTACATGGGGCTGTCAAAGTAGTGTCACGCTTGTGTGGGGACAGCTGGTCACTGTCTACTCTGGCACAATCATTCATTTCTCATGTAGTATTTGATACTCAATTTGTTTTAAAGGCCTTTATCAGGCACAGGCTGTATGAGCAACAGGCCTAGAGGGGACCTCAAATGTCATCTGCCTGTCCCACAGCTGGTTCCCATATCCGGGTCCATTTACCCAGTTCATTTGCATCAGGGCTGTGCTGCCCTGGGACTGTGGGAAGCTCTGGGAAGGTTGCTACCTCTAAACCTTGCTTGGATTTTTAAGCCAAACCACAGAATGAATCTGGATTAAAGCCACCGATTTGGGTTGAAACCTAAATGTACCCTGAAGGTGGCCTAACCTAACTGAGGTAGAAACCACCATCAGCACAACTTTCTGATGATACATCGGTACAGGGAACTCCATTCAGGTCTTGGATGAGCCTGGTAGTGCTGCGTGGTTTGCACATGCTGGGTTTGGGGAGAAGCTGGTAATGCCTGTGGGCTGTGTGTGTGACTGAGCCACTCAGTCTGCAGGCTGTGGCTGGTCCTGCTGTCACAGTGGTGTGGTGGTGGGCTCAGCCTCCAGCTGTGGTGGGCTCACCTTTGAGCTCCACAGAGCTCGGCTGAGGTGGGCACAGCCCCTGCACGAGTTCTTATGTGCCAACATAATTATAAGGCTCGAACCAGAGCTCTTAAAACCTTTCCTCTTTATGTTGATGTAGCTCTTTAGCAGCAGGATTGCCCATGACTGTGCATATTAGCACATGCATATTTTATGCTGCCCAGCGATGATGTGCTGGGGATCTCTATTTCAGCTATTACTAGTGAGCTTAAAACATTTTTTAAAAGCTTCCTCTTATATTAGTTTCAGAATAAAGATGTGCTTACATAAACACGGCAAACCAATATCCTTATTTTAAGCAGTAGAAGGCCAGAAAGCTCAGGTAATGGGCAATGACAGTGCATTGACCTTTTTCCACAAGGGTAGCGCACAATGCCTGGGATTTTAAATGGTGTTAGGAGTCTGAAGCACTATTCATTAGTACCCCTTTATGGTCTGTTAGGCAGCAGGCAGAGCTCTGAAAGGAGAGATGAGAACTGTGTCCTGTTGTGGCTGTATTTAAATGTCAAACACCCAGCTACTTGTCTGCCCATCAAACCGGTTTGGACCCTTTGCTTCTCCTTTGCCCTTCCCTGGTATTTCTGTCCATAACTCCTGTTGGCATGTTTTGGATTATATTGTGTTGGGACAGAAGCTGTTTGCGTATAACGTCCTGTAGTCCTACAGAGTGGCAGGTTCTACTAGACTGTAAACTGTAATAAACGGAAAAATAATATCTTCCCTCTAATCAGCCTGCAAGGCTTGAAATTCCTGGAGAACTATCTTCTAAGAATCATAGAAAGTGAAAGCTTCAGATTAGTTTTTGTAAGGAAGGAAAGTATTCTGCAACTTGGTATTCAGGAGTCCCTTCCTGAACTAAACTGAACGTGTTCCTCAAACTGGAAGAAGCACTGTCCTTGGGGTATTTAAATGTGGTGAATGTGGTACTTAGGGACTTGGCAGTGCTGGGATAACAGCTGGACTCAAAGATCTCAGAGGTCTCTTCTGACCTAAATGAATCCATAATTCTATGTGCTGCTTC
The DNA here is from genome assembly GCA_013396735.1 of Grallaria varia. Classification (NCBI taxonomy): domain Eukaryota; kingdom Metazoa; phylum Chordata; class Aves; order Passeriformes; family Formicariidae; genus Grallaria; species Grallaria varia. The sequence continues at coordinate 422,739 of VWZG01003763.1, forward strand.
CGAGTCTGTGCTGACTGCCTGTGCCATCTCTGTGTGTCTTCAAGGAGATGCAGTGTGGAAGTGGGCAGGCAATGACCCCACTAATTCCACCTTCCTTAGGGTGCAGGGAGGGGGATCTTCCCCTCCTGGCCTCCTCAGGCTGGGGCTGGAGAGTCCCAAACCACAGCACGTGCCAAGTCTGTGTTCTCCTTCCATAACCACATGAGGTTTTTGGAAGGTTTACACCCATTAGCATGAGGTTCAGCCATATTTTATTATTTTAATTGAACAGGAACAAATGACTGCAGTTGTTCAGACTTTTCCTTTTTTTGCCTCAGGCTGTGTTCATAGCTGAAGGGCTCTGTTTTAGCATCGTTGAATGAAATGTTGGCAATTTAGAGAGACAAAATGCTGCTGTATGTGGCAAAAATGCTAAATATCATTATTATCTTGCATTCTTTATTAAAAGTTGATAAGAAAAATGAGCTTTTAAAATTTGGTTATGAACAGTTATTTCCAATACAATTACTCCCTCTTGTGTGTAAACTACCTGCCACATTTCAATTACAGGAAAACAGTGGGGTAGTAACACAGCAGTAAAGATGGATTAGCGTTAGGAAAGCTCATTGCCCTAACAGGCATGATTCTTCTATTAATGATTTAAAGGAATAGATTTTTTTCTTTCTTTTTTTTTTGTTTCATTAATTAGAGATCACCTCAGAAGAAAATGACTGTGCTGTTTATGTTTTTATTTTACGTGATTTCTCTGAGGTCTCTTTAGGTGCAATGGTAGGGCCAACATGGGAAAGAAACCTGATTGGTTTTTCAGGTTCTGCTTTGCAGTGCAACTTTATGCAGTCAGCTAAAATTCGTTGGAGTTAGAATTACTATTACTGCATCCTTATTAGGAGTGAAGTTCTTTTTCAATCTCTCACTCTTCCCCTCGCACACACACACACATACAACACTGAGCATTTTCCCATCCTAATTCACGTTGCTCTTTCTATAAAACAAGTAATTGTTCTGAGACTGCCTGCATGACCCAAGAGCTTTGTGTATTTCCCTTCTTGCCTCATTCACATGGACTGCATCTTCTGATATAAAGATGTTAATCTTGAAGTGGTTTGACAACAGCTGCAATACTGTGAGTGATTGTACCATTAAGTGAGGAAGTTCCTACAGGTGGAATCCTTACCAATTGGAATTTAGCTGGAATATTGGCACTGACACCAGTGGATCAAGCTCTTCACTGTAATGCTTTTTATTAGCAGGGTTTGGTTTTTTTTTACAGTAACTTCTAATTTCTTTCCTCTAGATTGAGGAAAAAAGTGTACTATTCTTTTCTTTTGCTCTTTTTTAGAGATCTGAATTTCATTCCTGGAGTGTTTGTGTTTCTTCATGAAAAGCAACTGGGATTACTTCTCTTTTATAAAGATACATATAGTATTCTTTTGGCTTCACTCATTTGGAGTTTAGAATAATATGTTCAGTTTTAGTTGATTATTATGTGAAGCTTTTAGAAGTTTGACCCCTGCATTGCTGCATCCTCCAAAGTGTCATGCATTTGGTACTGGTGACTTGCTGAGTTACAAAGCATCAGTTTCTTCTAGTGCTACACCTTTGAAACCTCAGTCTCTGATAGTATTTCATTTTTATTATCCTAATAACCACATTTTCTCAGCCAGCAAAAGCACATAAACTTTCTTCTTCCTTGTTACTGAAAGTGATGAAAGCTCCCCATATTTTTACCTCACTGTCTCTACTCTCTGCAGAACCATTGAGTTTTTCAGAGGCCTGCCATGGCATGGGATACACTGACAGGTTATGCAATGGAAGCAAAAGAAATAGTGAAATAGTGTGCTACTCGTACCACTAAACCAAGCTGCAAATGCTGCACTGCAATCACTTGGGTAGTTCTTTGTTTTTCTTTGACAATGGCACAAGGCAGTGTGTGGTGTACAGTGCTATGATGGCAAACGACCCTTTCCTTTCAAATGTTTTGGCCTGGCTTTCATGTAGGGCTGAGGCTTATATGTGATTGTGCTTTCATCTCGATGGACAGGCATCCAGCTCTCAGTTCTCAGATGTTTCTAAGCCACTGTTCATACTCAAGCCATCTGAACAGAAGTATGCATCTAGGAGAAAGGAATATCTGAAACATATTTAGTTTCTGCATTTTTGGGAGGCAGAACAAGGCAGGTTTTTTTTATTAGTATCTCTACTGTGAAAGAAGCTGCTGCATAAGCTCTGTACTTCCTACTCACCAGCAGTGAGAGATACTATTAATGTCCCCATACCAGATAAAGTTTTTAATGCTGCTATTTTCCTACTGGGCACCAGAGAATTCAGTCATGACATCCAGGTACCTCAGGACCCAGCATTTTTAGTACTCCTTATTTGAAGGAAGCTGTTGAAAGCTCAGCGATACCCATCTCCTCTTACCTGCAGTTCAGCACACGTGTACAGGCAAACCATCATCTGTATGGGCCAGGTCTTGTGTGTATCCACAGCAGCAAAGTGCCTCATTGCATTAAAAATACATGGTGGCTTTGTTTGGTCTTTCCAAGAACAGTGGGGTACAGATAGATAGAGGAGGGGAGAGAGGGCTAAGGATTTGGGTGGTTTGCAGTGTGAGATTGATCATTTCCAGGCATTTCTGCCTGTCTGCTGGTGCCCCACGCCCCTGCCATGGTGTGGGGAGCACGATGGGAAGCATTAACAGCCCGGGAGGAGCCGCTCACAGTGAACAGGGAGCAGCAGAGAGGGCATGGGTGGGCTGTGCCAGGGGTGAGTCATAAACCCTTGATCCCAGATCCTGCCTCCTGCCACCTCCCTCCGGAGGGGATTGTTCTCAGCTTCTCTTTCATCTGAAGAAATAAGATATTTCATATTAGCATTCATCTCAGTGCCAACAAAAGATCTTCAGACTAGCAGTTCTGAAGCAGGGAGAGATTTGCCTCTTAGAGAACATGTAAAAGGTATTATTATAAATGTGCGGAAGAACAAAAACAAGCGCGCTGCTAAAATGTCGATAATCAGCGATTGCTCTGAATAGCTTACAGTCTGATCCCTCCCCATATTCTCACAGTACAGTAGGAGAAATGATTTAATTTGAGAATCCACACAGAAATGACAGGCCATGCTGAGCCGTAGAGTAAGTTTTCCCACTGCTGCTTTTCTTGTTCCTTGGGCTCTTTTTTTTCCTTCCAAGCTTCCCAACATCCCTCCTGAACTCTGCACAGCAGAGAGCAGTGACCTTCTAGGCTTTCAAAACGCAGCAGCCGTTGCTGTGACAGAAATATAATTCTTCTGAAGCACCTCTTCTGCGTGGTTGCCTTCAGGCTGAGGTGCTGTTTGGAGTAGCCTCCATGCCTCCTTCCACTTGTCCTGGAACTGTTCCTTTGTTTCTTTGGCGTTTGGTCTCAAACCCCTGCTGTTTGCACCCTGCATTGGAGCACCATCCATGGAAGGGGGAGGGAGGTGGCTCTCTCTTAGACTGTAAATGGCTGAGGAAAGCATGATGTGCTGAGCAGCAGAAACCTTCTGCTCTGGGTGAAGCGCCGCTGCTGCCTGTCTGCTGGGATGAGCTCGTTTTTGGCTCAACAAAAAGAGTAAGAGGGGAGTGCCCTGCTCTCCCCACTCTTGTGCATTTACTCTCTTTACCTTCTGTGACTGTCAGGACCTGCTGTGACCACTGAGGGTTTTGAGGACAGCGCTACAGCCCTGTGGCTGTGCAGAGTCTCCTTCCCCTCCTGCAGGTGCTGCTTTATCCCTTCTCCATTCATCCACTCCCATGCCTGATTTGATAGATGTATTTAAAATACGTGCTGCCATTTCCTGTGCCTGTTCTTCCAGAGCTCTGCAATGGAGATGAGCTTGAATATATCATTTGAATTCTTCATAGCTTGAGTTTTAGTTCTGGTCATTTCCACTTCAATTGCACCTTCCCCATTAGCCATCGTGCCTCTGCTGCTGCGGTCAACAGCAAGATGGACTGAGGTAATTATTTGTATTGAGGCCTGAGTTTCTATGGGATTACACTCCAGTGCACTTGCATGAAGGACAACCTGTTAACACTGAAATGATGTGGTTGCAGACAGACTTAGAGGAACAGATTTGTGCAGGTAATTCAGCCTTGACCTCTCGAGTTCTCATTACTTCGCATCCGCCCAGCACTACTGCCCACCTCTTTCCTTGTTAAATGAGACCCAGTAACTAACAGAGAAATGATGGCAATCTGCTATATGAAATTTGTGATTATTTGCATTTAATTAAAGGCTTCTCTTGGGAAAATGAAGGGCAGCTTAACCTCAGAGAAGCCTCTACATCTCCAGTAATTGCTTTTAATTGAAGTCTTTAGAGTTTCTACCCCACCGCAGGAAAAGGGAAAAAGCCCCATACCTGGAAAGTTTACTCCCACACACAGGGTCGCTGAAAGTTATTTTAACCTTATGCAATTAAGGTGACTGAGGGTCCTCACAAATGATTCTTCCGTGTGGGTTAACCAGCTAAAACTAAAGTTTAATTACTGCGAAGTCTGGTTTGTGGTGTTTATGAGAAGTCCAAGGACACAGCCCATGCTCCTGAGCTGCTGTGCTGGTGACAATGTCCCTCACAGATGGATGCAGGGATGCAGGTCCCTAAGTCCTCCTGATGGTTTAGTTTCCATCACAGGTTTCTGGTTTTGTACAGTTCTTGTTGACCTCCAGTGGTATTTTGCTTATTACTGGTATTTTGCTTAGTGTGTTCTGTGAAACACAGAAGAGGGGCTTTGCCAGCTGGAGGTGTTTGGGGCTGAGCCTCTGGGGTTGGGAACAGCTCAGTCATCGCCCTGCACCTCCACCTGTCCAGGCTCCAGGGCTTAGTCTTTGTTGCTGCAAAAAGTGTATCCTCCCATGCCAGCACCGTTCCCTGGTAATCCCAGTGCATGGAGTGTGTCCCCAGAGCTGGGGTGATGTTCTATAAACCACCCATCCATGGCACAGGTGTTTGGAACCACCCCTGCTACTCTGAGCAAGGGGCCACAGTGCCGGGCTGGTGCAAAGGCGTTTGGGGGTGCCACATCAGGGGAGGAGTGTGGCATCTCCTGATAAAGCCACCAGCTCCAGCTCAAATGTGTGGCGTTTCATTTACACGTTCTGCCTAGTTACAACTCTCAGCATTTCTGTGCAGCTTCTGGCAGTGATGTGTCTCTTCTTGCGCCCTTTGGCTCTGTTGAAATCCTTCCTTGTATTACAGATCTGAAAACAGGCATGACAAAAATAAAAGCGTACGTTGTAGCAGCAGACATGGCCATTTCCTGCTCTTTATTCTTCCCACTGAAGGTACCGATGCTGAAAAATATGAGAGCGCTCTGCTTTCCTGTGTTCTCACCTTGTTTGTGGTCACCTTGTATCGCACAAGTCAGCAGGAATGTGCATCTGATTTCTGCTCTTTATTATCCTGAAGGTTCTCTTTAATGTGCTCTGAAACACATAAAATCTGTCGATGGACTGAAACAGACCATCAAAAGGGTGAGGGGTGAATTGTCAGAAATGGAAACATCATTGTTCATCAGCTATAGATTTGTCATATTTTTTTGAAGTTGCAGCTACAGGTAAACACATGAAAACATTTGTGATCTGCCTCTGTTAATTCTTAGCAAGCAAACATTCTTGGAAAAGTACACCTCTTCATTTTAGGGGAAAAAAAGAAAGGTGCTTTAGTTCTCTATGCAGAGTCCTGAAGTACTTGTACTTCGTGTAGGTGCAAGTCATATAGACGTGTGTAGGTGCTGATTTTGATTCAGATTATTTAGTAGGGTGGTATTGTTTCTGACAACAAATATTTAATCTTTCAAAACAAGACATTAAGGAATTTTTTCTAGGAAACTGGAGATGAAATGCCTTTTGTAGTCTGTATTTTCTCTGTATATTAGAAAGGGAATTCCTGCTAATTCCATATTTGTACACACACACCACTTCTGACTCGAGCACTTATTTACAGGGAGATATCATCAGCAGAGACTGATGGAAGGTTTGCAGCAAAGGCTTGAGCTTTGTGAAAGGGAGGAACTTCAGCCTGAGCTGCTCATGGCTGGGTTATGGACAGATGGATCCCAACAGTTCTGCTGTGGTTTTACAGAAAACTGCTTTGTCTCGATGGGAGAACGATTCAGTTCACCAGCAGATAAAGACTAAAAGACAAAATTCATCTTTATTTGAACTTGCATTATAAGACCTATTGACCAAAGATATTTGTTAGTATGATACAGGACTCAGTCTTGTACATGGCCCAAGAAGAACACTGTATGTTTGAAGGCTGATGTAATTCCTTTTTTTTTCAGTGGAGGTGCATTTACTGCCATTACACTTTCCTTCTATTAGAAAGCTTTTCTGCAGAACAGTTTGCCTTGTCAGCCCTTTTGACACTGAGCTGAGAATGAGGAGCTTTTACACACACAGGGCTAAAATAATGATTCTGTGGGTAGGGAGGCTGAGGCCAGTAGGGACCCTGTTGTTCATGTGATGTCAGGAGCCCCGCAGGGCAGCAGGAGCTGGGGCATCCTCTGCTACCTTCTCACAGGAGCCACCACCGTGGTCATTTCCCCTCCTCCCAGCTGCCATCCAGAGCAGCTCACTGTAACTCATAAAAAATTTGGACTCACCAAAATGGCATTAAGAGATTTTGGAACTTTTTTCCCCCCTCATAAGCAGCAGAAGAGATTCTTGCTTTGGGTTGGTAATAATCTGCAGGGTGACATGTCAAATGAATTTCACTCACCTCTTAAGTATGCCAGTTTAAAACAAATACATAGATGCTGTGAGGATTTATGCAGTACAAAACACATTCAAGGACCCAAGAGAGCTCTATGGCCAGAAATAGCTGGAAACAACTGCAAATCTGTGCTGTGAAGTCTTGCTGAAGCAGGCTTCCAGCTTTGGAAACATGGCACAGGAACCTGGAAATGGTGGACAATTACCCCAGTAAATGAGAGTACACTAATCTGTTGGACTCATTTCTTTCTTTCCTCTTCCTCATTGCATGTTTTGCATGTGAAGCTAAATGGCTGAACTGGCTGCTCATCACAATTATCACTGATGCTCATGTTGGAGGAGCTGGCTGAAATGCTCACTGAGAACAAGTGTAGAGAGATGATGAGATCCATGGTGGGGAAATGACCACCATTCATCCAAAATGTTTCCAGTAACAGCACTGGGAAGGGAATACACTGGTGCAATCTGTAGTTCTTGTTTCTGTTTTAAAGGTCTCTAATGAGCCATGTGTGCAATGCGTTTCACCCTGGGAAATCCCACTGAAATCTGGCACTTGTATTTCATTTCTTATGCTGCTATATTTAGGACAGAAAGCAGATCTCCCAGCATGACTCCTTCTGGCTTATAGAATCCCTGCAAATTGTCTTAGTAATATACACTAATCGGTTCCCAAAGCTGCCAGCTTCCTGTGAAAATCCTTTGAAACGGTGGAAGGTGGAAGCAGAGCAGTTGCCCACACTTTCTGGCTGCAGTTACTTGGCAGTAACCAGTCATCGTGTCTGTGCTGTAGGGTTAAGGGACAGATGACTTTGATGGATGTGATATGGTCTTCCTTACTGGAGATTGTTGCTCAATCACTCTTTTCCTGCACCTCCTATAAAATCCTATAGATACGGAGTCCAATCAGAGGTGTCTCCGTTGAGTTTTAATGAACAAATTAGATTTTTTTAAAAAATCTGCAGTCGAAGGTAGTCTCAGGGTGTGCATATTCCCTTCCTCATCGTCCCCCCGTATTTGCTAATAAAAGCAGCAAGCGGTCTGATGTATTTATTTTTAATAAGTTTCCGTCTTTCTTGACCTTAGTTCCATAAAAAAATCATTCACAACCATGCCAAGTCAGGTATTCAACATCATCTTGTTATAATCAAAGGAATGATCCTCTCTGTTCTATACATTATTTTTCCTGTGCTGATGCCTGCCAGCCCAGCTGTGCCCAAATTTCTGCAGTTGAAGTGACAGAATGGTCCATGCCATAAAGAAATGTGGTGGAATGGATGTTTTTAAGTTATGATGAGGAGAGAGAGAGAGGTAATACATGTCAGTATTATCAGTGTAAGGTGAGAATATGGTATTTTTATATTCTGGTATTTTGAGATGTATTTCAGGTATTTCACACCCTTTCTAGTCTTGTGTATATAGAAAGAAAAAAAAACTTTAAAACTGAAGAGTAACGAAATCACTACAGTTTGGTAGAAATTAAATTCAAAATCTATGAAATTAAGCAGAGAACATGTCCATCCTCAGCAGTTTTCTGTTATCTTTCACAGTTCTTTGATAGGGATGTAAATTTCTGTAATCACTCAGAAAGATGGCTGGATATTTTTTCTATTAAATTCTGAAGGACTTAAACGTTTTCTGGCTTACCTTTGCGATTTTTCATGTTTATATACCACAGTATAATACATCAGCATTTTTATATGTTTCCCATATAAAAATGAGCCATGCTTATAGAGGCTGTCAGACTTTCTATTCCACAGAATAACTGGAGCATCACTGCGAGTTGACACCAGCCTAAAAATCACGTATAGTTGCTGAAATGTCTTATTTTATGGCCCTGTTGCTATTTAATAGCTAAGCTGTGCCCTTTTCTTAATTTACTGTTGCTATCCAGAAGTACATTGGTGTCTGGGGATGCTGCTGCAGAGGTCCTGGGTAGCTCTGCTGCTTCTGTGGGTGCCCTGATCAGCAAAGCTCAGGAACTGGCCAAGCTGGGATAATTAACTGGGAAGGTGAGCAGTGGTAAGGAGACCGACCAATCCACACTGCTTTAACCTTCTTTCAGCAGGTTTCTCTTAGCAGGAATTGGAATATAAAACTATTCCTTTTTTTCCTCTCTTCTGTGTATTTAGCCTCAGGAGATTTCGGATGGGTTTTGGCTATTACAAACACTGTAAATGCCTAGCTAGAAGCTATCTGGTATTCATAACCTGAAGGTATTTAGGAAATCAGAAAAGCTGCATGGATTTTTTTTTTTTTNCTCCAAGAGCAGAAGGCACTGCCTGCCTTTCTGGTAAATTCCACTCAGGATGATAAATTGTGTCTGAACTGAACCAAAATGTTCCTAATGGCCCTAGTCAAAAGGTCTATTACAGGATGTCTAACTCACTTAAATTCCTTTTGGCTTTAAATTGTTAATGATTACATGTTTTAGGGCTAAAGTGATATGCATTTAAAGGACACTTTGCTTTAAGGTTAGCCAAATTGAGCACCTGAACTGAGGTATATAGAATTTGCTTGAGTGACCTTCAGGTGGAGGAATCAGGATATTGTCTATACAGGTGGCTAATTTTATGGGAATATTTGCAGGACACCAGCAAGGTCTGTGGGAAAGGAACATTTTGGAGCAGAGAGAAACAGCAGCTTTGGCTTGCCCTGGTGGTTTTTAAATCACACCTCTGATATCACAGAGAGAAAGTTTAGTTGTCTTTCGGTGTGACATTTGGAGAAATAAACCATCTGGTGATATCAGGGGTGTTTTCCCAGTGGAACAGCTGGTAAGTTGTAAGTCACCAGTCCTATACTGACTTGTGCAGTTACTTGGTTTTAAGAATGGTTTTGCTGCAATGAGGGCACTAAATCTGTCCAGTAATCCCAAAGATTTGGTCTCCTGTCCACTTCTGTGCTGCTGACCAGTGAGCAATGCCACATGCTTATCTGTAAGGGTGGAGAATTATGTCCCAGAGATCCTTTCAGCTTTGTCAGCTGTAGAAACTTCTCTATTTCTTAGGTGTTTAATGTCTCCTGACAGTGAATCACAGAAAATTCCAAGTCACTTCACATGGTATTGGCACCTGTGATCAGACACACACACCTTCCTTCAGCCAAGGCAATGGATCAGAGCCAACAATCAGCACATATAGAAGGAAATGCCAAGCAGAAATAGCAGGACTGGTCCCATAATAAAACCTATGTCCATGCACATACAAGTGGGTTTTGCTTGCAGAAAAAGCTGAAAGAGCATGTTTTCCAAAATATCTGCATTACTCCTTGGGCTGTACAGTCGGCTTCCAGGCATCAAGGGCTGTAACACTGCCATCTTCTGTCATTTTCATTGCAGAATAGAGGACATATTTTTCATAAATTTCAAAATACCCTTTTTTCCTTTGTCTTTTGCTCTCTTGATGATGCAGCTCCTCACTGGGGATTTTAAGCAAATATTGTTCCAAGCTTGTTTGGGATGCTGTTAATGGGAATTCCTGGCCCAGTGCATTGCAGACGTCTGGCTCCTTCGGAGTGTTTCTATTCCCCGCTGTGTCACTCCCCCTTTGATATCTGATGAGTCAGCAGGTCTTTAATTGCTGTGCCTCTTAGCAGGGAGTTCTCTCATTCAATACATTAAATATTTGATTGCAACGGGTCTCCAGACAGAGCAGGGCACACAGGGGGATTTACAGCTCCCGACACAAAGCCCGCTTCCCTTCCAGGCACTGAGCCTGGGAGCCCAGCCCGAAGCTGTGCCTGGGAAGCATCACCTGGAGCCCAGAGGGACCGGAACAGGCAGGTGGCTCGGGCTGCTGGGAGGGAGCTGGGGATGGCAGGACTTACTCCAGGAGGGTCTGCATGTTGCCTGGGAGGCCAGGAGGTGAGCGTGGCTGTAAGCTCTGCTCTCAGCCGCTCCCAGAAGTCCTTTTTGCTGTTTTTTTAAAAGAAGGAATGTAGACATACCCACTGGGATACTCCTGTGCTTGCTGGATTGTGGAGTATGCCTTCAGGGACTGAGTAAGATGGGCTATTATAGCAATAAAATTATCTTCTGGTATCTTTCCTGAATATTAGGCATGTATTTCATACTCAGTGAGCTGAAATAAGGGCACTTTTAATAGTGTTTTCCAAGTACTTTAGATGAATGCACCGTATAGGGACAATCTCTGTGTCTTGCATAAGGAAGTCTGGCTATTCCAGGTGAGGCTGTTACTGGCGTAAAGAGTTGGGTCTTCAGCCTTGCAAGTGACTCCTTGAGCAGAGAAATCCAGTTCAGCATTCACAGACATGCGATAAATGCTCTTGGAAAGCTGGGACTCGCTGATTGCCGATGCCTCCGCGCTCTGGGGAGGTGTCGCTCCACACGGCGCTGCGTAGGAGGGTGCAGAGTCTCACATCGTGGCAAAGCATGAACAGTCTTGAGGACTGTCAGCAGTGTAGGCTTGAGGCAGTAGCTGCAGTGCACTCTGTGGAGGAGAATATCCTGAATGTACCTCTCTACATCTGTCTTTGGGCTTCCTGTTCCTCTGAAGTCTCACTGCCTCTGAGGGTCTAGTGGAGCATGGAGTTGTGTTAGGAGTAATACGTAGAGCAACACCAAGAAATGCAGACAGCAGCGTGCACTTCACACACACACTTCAGTCAGTTTGCTGGTGGGTGGCACTGGAGAGAAGAAAGACCTTGACCAGAATAATGGGGAAAGGAAGAGCCCTACAGCCTCACTTTGTTAATCCTATTGGCCTGGTCCTGATGTAAGGGAAGCTGCTACGATGCACATGTTCAAGCACCAGCGTGAAAAAAGTTGCACAAGTTTCCCTCCCACTGAGTCAAAGAGAAGCAATCTCACTCCCCCTGAAATGAAAAAAATGTAGCTGCTATTAGAGCAGAGCAGTGAACACCAGAACTGTCGTTTTGTAGAGCAGACCACTTAAATGGACCTTCAGATTAAGAAAAATGGGTGCAGAATAAAATTCTGTCCCGAAGCAAAGTTGGCAGTCCTGCAGCACTGAGACGGAGGAACCCTCTGAATAGATATGTGGTGTTTTCCCACATTATTCAAAGTGCCCACTTGCTGAGCAAGTGGAGCAGAAAGTTCTCAGCAGATGAGGAATGGGGAGATAACAGTCCATCTGTGTGGAGCCTTGACTTCCGCCAGGCCATTAATATCAGAGATGTTTATGACCTTCCAGTCAAGCAAGGGAGAATAACTCATCAGCAGTCAGGTTCAATCCAGCTAATGTTTCCAAGATTAAATGCTTACTTGCAGCCTAGATCTGATTGCCAATTTTATGGCAAACCCTTTCTGTCCTTACAGTTCTCAGTGTTTGGGCTGCAGGTTTTGGGGTCCCTGGCGTAAGTTATGGGGCTGCATGCAAAGAGAAAACTGGCAAGAAATGTGGGAGAGCTTGAAAGTCATCCCCACCGTGATGCCTGGTGAAAGCTGTGCTTTGTCCTAATAACTGTATTCAGCAGATGCCCTGGAGGTGAGACAGTTGCCCTTGTGTCCCTACAGCGACATCCAGCTCTCCAGCAGCTCAAGGCCAGTGTTTCTACCAGGGCTATGTTATGGTGGGATTACTTAAGATGACCCTACACAGTTTGGCTGTTGCTGACCTGTGGCACTGCAAGGCTTTATTTTTGAAGGATGCCTCTTGCAGATTTGGCCAGTATCTTCATCAGTGGAAACCACGATGATCCAGCCCTGTCTAAGGTAATGGAGCACACAAGGAAAGCTTGGTGACTGCCAACTTTAACCATAAGCCAAAGCTACAAGCTTTTACGGCAATAATACATGGTGTGTTCTAGATTGGAAAATCAGGGAGTTTGCCACTGTACACAAACATCTCGGCCCTCGGGAATGGAATTGTAATGGGAGTGGGCTGAGTCACCTACTCAGTGCCCATGTCAGGGAAGATTTCCATAGAGCCAGTTTACCTGTCTCCCGTTGATAAAAATAATTGGAATTATTGGACCTTCAAAGCCATGGAGAAAGTAATGGATGACCAGCTGCCCTTCAAATGAAAAAGTAATCTGTGGAATAATTGCTGCCACTCAGCCCGAGCCCAGCTGTGAAATATTAATGGGTTGCTTGATCAGTCTATACAGAGCTCTCAATCATCCTCCTAGAGAGCAGCACAAACCCAGCAAACAGCTCGGGATTTGTGGTCAGACAAATTATTGACGGGGCAGAATAAGATGTTCTAATGTGGTATTTGCTACAAGCAAGTAACAGTTATTGGGTGCTAATGGAAAACTTTTTCTTAATAAGTTCAGAGATGATCTGTCTCACCCCTCTCCCAGCACCCACCATCCCTCTCATGGGGAGGACAAGCAGTGGCAGCCTTGTGCCTGCAGAGCTGTGGACAGCACTGCTGCAACACCCGGCAGCGAGTGACAAAAACCAACCATTGAACAGAGGGCTTGCTGTATTTCACAGTAATCCATGTGCCTCGGAGCTCAGGAATGCTTGAGGGGATGTGAGCTGCCACCCTGAGCCAGCAAAGGGCTGCACTTCAGGCGTGGGAACACTCCCATTCGCTTCAGAGAGACTTTGCATAAGCTTAAGCACTTTGTGAGATTGAAGGCTACTGAGTAGGAGTTCATAAATAAAAAGAGAAAGATCTGCACTAGATTTCGCTTTCAAAGCCCTTGAATTTAAGGAAGTTCAGCTTCAAAACAGGGCGCCAACCAGAGAGTGAACACAGGCTGCTTTGATTAGGAATGCTGCGAAGTTTTGATTGCCCCATGGGATATGGGCCTTGTGCTGCATTTGTTAATGGGAATGATAATTTTTTTGGTGTCTCTTCTCTGTCTACCTCCTCCTAGTCCCAGCAGATCTGTGTGTCTCGGTTTCCATCCTGCCACGTTGCCTACATGTGGGAACAGGACAGTGCCAAAGCTCAGACAAATCTGGTTTGTCTCTGAAGAGGGTTTCTGCTTTGTGGTTGGGCTCTGCCTTCAGTTTGTGTTGCAGAAGAGGAGACAAATTTAACATGAGCATGAATTGAGATCTGCAGGTAATCTAGCGAGTGTAAGGGAAAGCTCTTCCCAATTTTGTGGGATGGAGGAAGTGGATCAGAACCATGACTCGTCCTCCTTTGGTTCTATCAGCCCTACAAGGTCAGGGGGAAAATGTTCCCTACATAATGTGAGGGACTGTGACTGAGTGGGCTGTGTGGGCACAGGCAGTTCTTTCTTTGAACAGTGTAGGATGTACAGCCATAATAAATGAACACTCAACAGTGAGACATAAGAAGGTATTAAACCTGTCTGTGTCCCCAGGATGGGTGCGGGGGAACTGTTTCTGTTACTGCTCTGTTTTCATGTCTAATAGCAATGAGGAGAGGAGTTCCTTCTGAACAGCCAGGAGAGATAATTAGGATCCTTCAGAAAATAATTCAGGGCATCTAAGTTATGCTTCTGCACTGAATGGCACATGGTGGAATGTCTCTAGCCACCTAATTCAAACATGTAAGTTAGGTCCTAAATTTAGTTAACGTGAATATTCCCAATGCATCAACTTCAGAAACTTCTGCGTAAAACTAGGAAATGAGAGATTTGGATTTCTGTTATCTTTGTACTCTACAGCTTTGTATGTGGATGATTTTTGACTCCCTGAGAAGCAAGTGGCCCAGCCATCACACTAGATAGTGCTGGGCTTCCCCTTCTCCCTGCAGCTCCATAGCTGTGCTTGCTTTCATGTAACCTCATATCGTTCTCTGGCCTTTTTTTCTCATTCTTAATCCCTTGCAGATTGCCACTGTGAGATTTTTTTGGAAGGGACTGCTTTTGTGTAATAAAACACATTATTTTATTAGGTCATAATATTTATATATCATAGCAAGCCTGGGCTCAGATTTCAATATTAAACAGTAGACTTTGTCCTCAGTAGTCTGTTTGACTGTGGAACAAGTAGTACAACACAGAAAACGTTACTCTTTTGGGCTACATGGCCTGGAGAAACAGAGTCTTCCAGTGTCTGCAGGCAATGTCAGAGAGCCTGTTGAGCCACATGTTTAAGATGATTGCTGTAGGTATTATTGCATTATAAATAGCAGCTAATAATAGTAGCATAACAGCAAGGTTCTCAGCTGATGTAAATTGGAAACTGTAATTCCGTAGAAGTTAATGGAGCTCAACTGATTTACACTAGTTGGCTGTCTGGCCCCTAGCAAATGATTCTAAATCTGATAAAATTAAATGAGATTCAGAGCTCTCTCACATAAGAGAATATTAAACCCTATCTCTGCTGTCAGACTTCTGCACGGCTGTCAGGCTTTGTAGCTGGGGCTTTAGGATCCTGTTTTAAGTTCTTGATTTTATTATTTGATATTTTTTCACTTCTCTCTCTTTTATTTTGTTTAGTTGGTTAAAGCTTTACTTCCTGAAAAGGAGAATTAGAAAAATCACCCATTTTGATGCATCATTAGGTGCCATTTGTTGGTATTCAGGAGTTGTTGGCAGAGATCTTAAAGCCATTGAGATCTGTGCCCTGTAATTTCAGTTCAAAATGCAAATAGACATTGAAAACATCTGTTCAGCATCCATGCTGGAGAGGTCTGCAGCCTCAGTGTTTTTCCCTTGTCCTCAATAATGTACTGTAAATTTTATTTAATATGACTGCCTCTAGCCTATAAAGTAAGAAAAAGCAGGTCTTCAAACATGGTGAAGGTAAAACCGAGTGTTGAATTAGTTCCTGACAAGCTGCGAGCTGACGTGGAGCGTGGATAAACAAGCGGACTGGTCCTAGGGAGGGCGCACAGTGGTCACAAGTGACAAGCAGGTTTGGGAGAGGTTCATCCTTTGAGGATTTCTTCCTTGTCTCTCATCCCCTGGCATAAACCCACAAACCAAGCCTCCTTGCCCGGGTTCCCTCGCAAAGATCCGAAGCGGCTGGAACCCTTGGAAGAGCAGGCTTTAGCCATCGCGGCTGCGCTGACACAGCTGGGGCGAGGGCTGGCAGGGTGCCCTGTGTGGGGTGGCCCCAGGAGCTGCTGGGCGTGGGTGGCGGGCGAGGGCTCCGCAGGCTCGGCCGTGTGTGCAGGGGCTCATCTGAGCCCAGCGGCCCTTGGCGAGTGTATTTAGATGGGCCGGCTCTGAGACAGACACCTCATTTGGCCATTGCCCTCTGAGTCCCCGCGCAGCGGTACCGGCGTGGCTGGATCCCAACTGAGGCACCTGAAATGTAAAGCCACGATGCAAAACTCCCCTGGGGATTAAAAGGGCTGGAAACAGCCACAGGCAGGATCGCTGAACAAGTCCCAGAGCTCGGACTGCTCTGATGGGTGGAAAGCACCTCTCACTTGCATCTGTGTTGCTGTGAATAGTTTGCAGCACCTTCCGCAGATGTTGATGTGAGATAAAGCGCTAGAAATTTGTTTGAAAACAAGCATAAAGCTCAAAACATAGATTTGTTTTCTTTAGTGCATTGCTGCGTGCTGAAGTCTCCACTAAAGCAGCAGGTAAATGAATTCATCCATATAATCTCTGCTGAATTTGATTGAAAAGTTAATATATGATTAAAAATTCGTGGCACAGACCCACAGTTGCTCATGCAGACATGCAGGGTGCGATCACACAGCCTGTGTTTGTTGTAGGAAACCAGCACTAAAAGTTGTATCCATCCTTTTTTGAATTAGAAGATCTTGGTGAGGGGTTTTTTTATCCATAAACTTTCTCCCTGAAGTCATCTTTCCAGTCAGTCCATTGTACAAGCAGCTTCCTATTGTGTCATTTCTATTGGATTCATTCATAAAGCTGAAATCTCAGGGTAGACTTGAAAGAATAACACATAGCCTGATTCACGTATATTTTTCCTAATTCTGGTCGCGAGCTCAGAAAATCTATATTCTTTGAAAATACAGAGCGTTGGATTTCCTGAGGCATAAAAACATCCCTGGTGTGTATCTTGCTGTAAATCAGAAGTGGCATCTCTGTGCTGTGGTGGCTCCTTTGGTGGTGGAATGGGCTTCACACTTGGGTCCAAACAGCAGTCACAGGATGAACCGTGTTTGTCTTAAGACCCTCCTAATGCTGTGGTTTGTTGGTGAGCAAAGTTCATAATGGCTGCAAGTAAAGTTAGAGTAAATAGCAATAAAATGTGTGTATATCAAAGAAAATTTCATCTGCAGACCTAATGGAAAATGAACCCTGCATCAATCCCTAGAAATTATATATTACTGGTTTTGTAAGACTAAGCAAAAATGCAGCAGCACTTTGTGCTCAGATCGTTGAATTACTGTGTGTGAATAAGGGTAACAGGATTTGGACAACACTGGGAGGGTGACAGGGAAATTAATTTTCTTGGTGTGCTGCCTGTAACTTTCAAACAATTCTGGGAGACTCCTGATAAGGGCCGATGAGACTTGTTCTGGGAACAAAATGATGTTAACCAATCTGTGAGTAAACTCCAGCTCGGCACTCCACTTGTCATTATTCAATCTGTCCTGACGAATAACACAGATAAAAGGATGCTCTAGTCCCGTGATGCAGAGGACTGACACACACAGTGAATCATAATCAAGCCAGGGACTCATTTTTTCCCTTTTTTTTTTATTCTTTTTTTCAGGTAAGAGAAGCAGTTACCAGCTTTTAAACAGCATCATAAATTATTTGTTCTCATTTGGCAGAAAATGCTTATTTGCATCTCATAGTGAAAATCATCTGGGCTTTGGAGAAATTATTTAAGACTTGTTTTAGAGTGTGTTGTTATGTTTTGCTTATCCAAGCTCTGGGCCAAGTATAATTTACTTGATATTAATTAGTCCAGAGCTGTGAAATCGGCATACTGAGCCAAACTCCTTTTGTGCTGTATTACTCAGTTTTAAAAGTGAATCTACAAATGCCCAAATCTCTCTTGTCTCGTATTTCAGCTCAATCCGAGTCCAAAGTTTTGCTTTGTATGATATAATTTCCTTGTTGTTAAACATACTAAATATATTAATTTAGCCATCGCCTTTACTTATTGCATACATTTTAAGAAATGGGGTTTTTTTAGACCTGTGTATAATAGAGGTATTACAAAGAATGCTTTTAGGACTTCTAATGCGACTATCTCCGAAGACAGGAGAAACACATTTCCTCTTATTCCAGCTGCAGTACAAGGGCTCCTCCACCATCTTCCTGAAGGAAAGTAGGGAGAAGTCAAAGCAGAGCCCTTAGAAATCTGAGAACAGGCAACATTTGGCATCCTTATGTACTGGTGGTGTCCCCAGGCTGGCTTTGGTCATCAGCTCTTGCTTCCCTCAGCCATTGCCGCGAGCCCTGTTTTGCAGCCCTTGGCTCTTTGGAGCCGATCCTACAGAAATTAGATACTTCATTAAGAAACGCATTAAGGAAGACATTGGCTTCTTTTTCCTGTGATAGAGAAATTGTATATTAATTCGTCTAGACCAAAGACATAAATATTTGATTTTCATGGAGTTACCACATTAACAAAAACTGTGCGGAGTTCACTTCTGTTTCATTAGCTGCAATAAACTAAGGCCATTTTAATTCATAAACACAGTTTTTTATTCTGTTGGCACGGCTTGAACATACAGTTAAAATCCTGTTACTTGAGATCTGTAAACAAAATATAGTTATTTTATCTAATTTATGTAGTCAAGAGCAAAGTAATTTACATAAGAGGGTTGATAGACTATCTGGAACAGCTATACTTTGAGAGTGAAAAGCCTATTAGATCTTAATCCATCTGATAAGCATATTACTTCCACCAAAGCTGAACTGCTTTCGTATTCTGTATAAATAATTCCATTTAGTGTAATTGATTATTTTACAGCAGGAACCAAGATAGATACTGTTGGAGGAGAATCAGCCTATTAGTCATGTTTTGGAGGTTGTTCTGGAGAAGACGGCTTTCGATAAGCTCGAGCCAGTCTGAGCGATTTGTGGAGCAGATCACCAGCCAAGTTGTCATTGTGCAGCTTCTGTTCGCTCTCAAATATCGGCTGAGCCGTTGTAGTTTGGTACAAGATAATAGCAGTAGCTGCACACTGAAACCAACTTCAAAGTGATGCAGCGAGTTGTCATCACGCCTTGGTCTGGACCGGTGTTATACCTTGGGGAAGTGCTAAGCAATCCATGCAGAAAAGCTGGAAAAGGCAACACTGGTTTTGTTTCTGCAGAAATGTGATTTATGGGTGCTGCAGATGCCAGAACGCGTCAGGAGTACTTGGTCTGTGGCACTTGGTGGGTGCTCCAGGAGCTGGCTGCTCACCTGTGCTGCAGTGGGGTCAGTGCTGCAGCAGCATTTGGGCAAGAGTTATCCAGGGCAGAAGGGAGTTGAATTGGCCTCGCTGCAGTGCAGCAGAACTTATTTTACGTGATTTTTATAGTGTAATGAAAAGATCAGCGTGGAACAAAATTTGTCTGTCTGTTTTGCTTTAGTCTTTCCTTCTTGTCCCTTCTTTTTGGTTTTTGGGGTTTTTCCCTTGCCCTTTCCATAACTTTTCTCTCCTGTCTGCGTGGTTACACGTTCGCCTTTTGTTTATTGCAGTCCCGCAGCAAATGGAATCACACACCTCTCGGTGAAATGTGCTTCTGCCAGAGAGCATGAAGCCCTGTTTGTGTGCGAGGACTTCCAAAGGTCCTGTTTGAAAGAGCAGGTTAAGCACAAGTATAAACCGTGTGTGGGGACATTTCAAGGTTGTAGAAATCCAGAATTGGTTTTCACACTCAGTATTTAAACTTCAGCAAGAGGAACAACTGTTGTCTTCATCGTGGCGGGCTGTGATGACAGGATAATGCACCTTTAGCAGAAAATAATTTGATAAGGTGGTTTTCCTTGAAGGAATGCTAAACATGTTTTTAATTGTAGCATAAATCTGCCTTTGCCTTTCCAATTCAAGCTATATATGCATGGGAGGTTACAGTGCGCCGAAGGACCCTCCATCATGATGTATTTGCCCCTCCAAGCAGCCCTGAAATATAGATGTGGCCCTGACAAAGTTGTAAAAGCTCTTTACTAACTCTCTTTGAACAGATGAAGAATTAGAATTGGACGCATAGTATTTCTTTAGGAAAGTAGGTTTGGGGTTTTTTTTATATTTGCATAAATTCCGAAAGGCTTCCGGAGCAGAATGAAAGTAAATGTAATAGTTCATTATGAGCTAGAGAAAGGAAAAGAATATGACATAGTTGAAGGGTTTGAAATAGGATTTTCTTTCTTTTTCTTGGCAATGTTGGGTGTTGTGCTGCCCACAGGCTCTGCAGTGCTTGAGACTGATGCTTATATTTCAGGTATGTTCAGTTAAATATCGGAAAGACATTGAAAGAGCTTCCCCTGCGACTGTGGCAGCAGCTCAGACCCTTCTAATGAGCAAAAAGTGGCTCTGGAGAAATACTCCTGAGCGAAAACGCTCATCTGAATGCTAACCAGGAGCTGGCTCATGAGCAGCCCATGGGCTCTTTGCAGAACATCTTGTCAAACCATTACCTGTGCCAGGGGAAAAAAAAAAAAAAAGAGAAAAGAAAAAGTGCAAATGGTTCTTGTGTTTGTAGGGATGAGTCTGTCCCATCTTCCCCTGTACACATCATGCTGCAGGACATGATCTGGAATCGTGGCACACACTGAATTGTGTGACTTTGGTTATGGCTGGGGGTTATTCTCCACCAGAGCACAGCCAAATTGTGGGGCTGAGCACCAGAGACTTTGGTTTATGCTCAAACCTGAACTGTAAAGTGAATCTCGTTTCTGAATTCATTCTTCTTGCTCTGCTGCTGTCTCTGAAATGCATGCATTTCTTTCTTTGTGTATTTTTTAAATGGAGCGAGTTAAACATCAGGTATGAAAAAGATACATGAGTTCTGATTTTCAGCTAGTGAAATGAAAGTGAGATTTGATGAATTTGTATCAGAAAAATACTTGAATGAAGGCACAATCAGGACTCATTTTGAGAGTTGAGTGTTTTTTTATATTGCAACCAAAACATGAAAATTTACCTTACCTTACAGAGATTGCTAAGGAATAAAATGAAATTAATGTATGCGTGGGGTGTTGTATATGTATTGTAGTCCTCTTTAAGGTCGACACTGTGTTTATTTGTTCCTTAGATTTTGAACTTTGGCTTTCAAGGAGGGGTGAATTTGCCTCGTCTACAGCCAAGCATGCAAATACAGCAGCTCCAGTTACAGACGCAGCTGTGCACAGATACACACATTTTTGTTGTGAAATCCTTAAACCAAACTGAGTGCAAAAATAAAGGGAAACCCCACCTGGCTGGTGGCCTCCCATAGCATTGCAGTGGCTTTTCCTTGGCAGGCTTTTGTGCTCCATCCTGCAAGGAAGGGAAAAGATGATAAAGTGACTCTGATAAGTAGTCATGGATTTATAAGAGCACACCGATGGATTTGATTGGGATGGATAGGGAATCAAAAATCAATTAAAGGCTGATCATTGTTTCTTCCACAAATTGATTTCCGATTTTGGCAGCTTTTAGGAAATGTTCTGCCAGGTTAAATGAGCTTAGCAATGTTAAAAAACAGGCAAAAATATAGTCATCATCCTTTGGTGCAGTCTTAAATACCTGAAGTGAAACACGAGAGGAAATCCCACCTTTGCCATCTTGTGTCCATTTTCTAACTTTTTTTTTTTTCCCCAGTCTTAGACATGTTTTCCTTCTACTTGTTTGTTAAAATGTATGACACGGGTTCGGATGTGAATCTTTCTCCTTTTATACACGTTGTCACTGTGTTTAAGTGCTCATCTCTTTGTGTGAATCACAAAAGGGTTCATTATTAGGTTCCAAAAACATGTGTCTCTATTCTGTCACCATGTTGAGGGATTGTTCGTTAGTCCCACAAATTGTCCAATCTCTCTGACTGTAGTGGGAAGGACAAAAGGGAGAAGCTTGAATTGCAACGAGGAGGAAGAAGCAAGGGTCGGGTGTGCCTTGGTACTGAATGCCTTCTCCAAACTTTGAGCCTTCCTGCAATTCAGAGTGAATTGGAAATATTCTGTGCTGCTGAAAATGAGATCTTTTATACCCAGAGAGATGAATACGCTAAATTCTAAAGGGATTCATGACTTCAATGTGCTTATAAAGAAAGAAAGTAAAAATATTTACTTTTGAAAGTATGGGAACTGAGGAGTACTGCTAGTAGGGAAGGAGAGGTCACCAGTGAGAGCTGAGAACATGTAAATATTATCCAGCAGCTCCATAAAGGAGGGAAGTTAAACATGCCTTTGGAGATGGGGAATTGTTAAATACTCTCAACTGCTTTATGAAAACTATGAAAGGTTTCTCTTTCAGGAAGGAAGGAGGACAGACTTCTCTGTAAAGTTGCCTGAAAGCAGGAATTTCCATCTAGTGTGCAACACTGTGCCTTTGTGTGGCCTGGGAGATCTTCTTTTGCATGACATGAGTCAAAATCTAACCCAGCAAAACCTTATTCTAAATGAATGTGTTTATGGCTGAAGTGAGCAAGGACTAGAAATTTTGAACTGTAAAATACAGTTTACACATGCGGTGAGTTTGGAAATACGGCATAAGGCCATCTGGGGCCCTCAGCAAGGCAACAGTGTCCATGTGCCCCCTGCCCCAGGCTCTGCTTGCAGGTCCCAGCATCCTCCCCAGAGCTGCAGAGGTTGCATTCAGAAGGCCCAGGCAGATTTAGGACTCTGCCTAGTCATAAATTGTACTTCCTTCTGAAACTTCAGCCAGGAGCAAAAGTAGATCCTCAGTGTAAATATCTTTAAAAGTCTGGTGTGGCAATCCTTTTGGTGGGTTTTGGGTTGTCATGTGCGTTGTCGCTGCTGCCATTCGGTGCAAGTGCTGAAGCCAAACATAACTATTACTGTTGTTCATTCATATCAGCTGGAAATAAGGAACATTTTTTGTAGTGTACAGCCTAAAAGCAAGTGAATTCCAAAGCGAAATGGTTTTGGTTAGTTGTGAAAAGAGAGGGGAAATGGGCATATTTAGAAAGGGCACATAACATCCCTCGGGGGTAGGATGTGGGTGAATGAGACTGTTCCCAGCTTTGGTGAATTATGGTGAACTAGAGACAGGGTGAGGGCAATCTTCTCTTTAGATGTCCCACTGCTGGTAAAGCCCAGCTGAGACACAGTCGGGATGTGCCTCAATAAAGCCTTCAGAAATACCTTCGGGATTTACTGTGTGAGAGCAAAGCCCAAAGAACAGGCTGTGCAGGGGGGCAGCGCTTTTCCACCGCAAATGCAAGATAATTCATGTTATGTTAACCCTTTTTACCTGCAGAATACTCGTTATGGTCACCCAACTATTACCACACATTACAAAAATGAACAGCACAATAAAATGACTTGGTAGACCCTCACCAGCACATGTGGCTGTGATGACTTACCCATGTGCCCAAGTCATTATTGCACAGGCATAGACATGGATTTATCTGGCTGCAAACACCCAGCACTTAGGCATCCTGTCTGATTTTCTCTCAAAAATTGTAGACTGCAACCTTTGAAAAGGGACAGTCGGAACTATCAATTATTTAATAAAGATAAAAGCCTTTTGGGGACAGGGATAATAATGAAAGTAATTACTAATGGAGTTTTGGCAGATTAAATGGACTCTCCAGTTGATGTCAGATTTAGCTCTTCCCCATGTCAGTACTGGGAGTGAAATATTTGGATGTATGTTTTTCAGTGATATCTGTCAAACTCTCCTTTTTACTTTCCACATAGCCATTCACCTCAAGCAGTCCATGAATAAGGAAGAAAGAATAAAAAATAGTATCCAGTTTAAAAGGCCTAACTATATTCTTCCAGTGTCCTCAGGGTTTTGACAGCACCTTTAAGGCCCAACTCCTCTTACTTAATAAGTTCTGGATGTAAAACTTCACTTATACACATCGTATTAAAAAAAGTTTGGAACATTAAGTTTAAGAGGAGCCCCTTCTACCAGCTCATTTTTCGCTAACTTTCTTTGCTGTAGAAACATACATCACAAAAGTGTGGAATGAAAGTTTTTGCCCTGTGGCAACAGGATATTACTTTTACTACTCTTAACTTCAGAAGTGAGGCTGTAATGTGAGGAAAAATGAATATCAATGTCACGGAACAACCAAAATAATATTGAAGTGCCTTTTTAGCGGTACATTTCTGATACCTGCCCTGATAGAGGGAAGGCAGCAGCTCAGCTGTGCCCCTGGGGCTGTGCCCTGTTGCTCTCAAGCACGGTTGCTTATCAGCTATGAGCATGTAACTGGAGGCTTTGTGTTCAGTGGGGTGATGCTGCCAGGAAGGGGGTGTGCTGGAGTGCCCGGCTCTGTTAGGGGTGTGAGGGGGTTTTTTTGCCAAAGGCCATTGGGGAAAGAAGGGTAATGGTTTTTGTGTGCTCGGGAGGAGCACGGGAGCGAGAGAAAGCTGTGTCAAATGCAATGACTTTCTTGTATTTCCAGCAATGCATGTAATAGTTAAGCTATGAGTTCATTTTCATAAAGTGCGTTCATGTGACCTTTTATGCCGCCTTTTCTTTGTGAACATATTTGAATGAAGATAACATTGAGCCCCGTCAAGGATGTGGAGCAATCCTGCCCCTCCTGCAGGGCTCCTCTGTGAGCTGTGCTGCCCAGGGCCCCTTTCCATTGCTGCTCCCTGCTCTTCTCTGCTTTGCATTTGGCAGGAAAAGCCCTTGGGCCAGGCTGGGCTGGAGTGCTGCTTTGTGGGGTGTTCAGCTGGCCATGGGCAGCTCCACAGTGACTTTCAGGGATACATTGCCCTGGGCCAGAATCAGCTGTGCTGACACAGCCACATCCCACGGACAATGGCTTAAATGCCTGGGGGCTGCCAGAGAGGTCTAAGAGTTTACAGCACCCAGCGAGTCCCGACCCAAGTTTTTAACGATGTTTCACTTCGTTATACATTACTTTTCTTCTTGGCTTATGCCCCATGGTATATATTATTGATCTCTTCTCTTGACTTCGCTGACCGTGTAGTGATCTGTCTTCTCTTCCTTTCCTGACCACTCGCAGAACATGTCATTATTAGGTCCTTGTCTCCCCTTCTTTTTCTTTTCATGTTGCTCTCCTTCCTTTCTTCTCTTACCATTGTCTCATTCAATAACTCACTCTCTTCACGGTGTCCTGACTTGCCAAAATCAACATGATAGAACAACCCTTTTGCAATATGTAGCAATGAAATTAAATTCTTCTGTCTCACGACTAACTTGAACAAGCTACTTCTTATATAAAATTGATTTTTCTCCTTCTGGTGACTGATGCTAGAGTCTTCTGGTGACTGATGCTAGAGTCTTAGCTTTTCCCAGATTTAACGTTTATGTGGCCTTGGGCACCTTCAGGTTCCTGGGCCCTTTGTGGGCTTGGGTTTGTCACTGTCACTCTTGCCCAGCCCGCATCTCCTCAGCTGCTCTGGTGGGAGCTGCTGGCTCCTGGAGGTTCTCAGTGCTCCCCTGGGGTTCCCCCAGCTCAGGAAACTCCCCCATATACCATAATCCCCTATTCCACTGCAGAACACACCTGTCTTGGAGCTGATCACCTCGGTGATCACAGAGTATTTAATAAACAAAGTCTGTACTAATTTTTAATGACTGTTTTGAGACATGCAGCGTCCATGTTTCCTCTTGAGAGATTTGCATAAAGTGTCAGTGAGGCTACTGTGTACTTTCATCAAATTTTGGAGAACATTTCATTGCCCAACCAAGTATATACAGTAGTTCTAGGGTGTTACCACCCGAAAACCCACCCCATAACACAAACTGTATCTCAGCCAACCTTGCCCAGCCACCTCCATGTCTATCAGCTCATTTGTCTCAAAGATGTTCAGCCAAGTTCCCACTGAGATCTGCAACAATGTTCTAGACTATCTCAGATTACTTTAAATTAACAGCGTAATGAATTTAATTAAAATATATTAATGTCGCATCGGGCTGTGATTTTAGGAAATCATGGGGGAATCAAACTGCCAACATTTCTCAAAATATGTCTCAGACAAGTTGGAAGATATAAGGAAAAGTAATTAGAAGTACAAGCAGAAAATGCAGTGATGTTACCACTGCTGGCATAGGCCATTGGTTTAAGGAGTCAAGAACATTACACATCTGATGTGTCGTTTCCTTTGCCAGTTTTCAGGTATCCGAAGAGAGAGTTCAGTGAGCACATCCCCCAGCAGGCACCTGACTCAGGCAGGATGAATTGCTCCTGGTAACTGCTTTCTATTTCCCTTGGCTATGGAGTTAATTGGAGCACCTCGCCGAGATGGTGCACCCAGTGCTTCAGTGGTTCTTGTTTCATGAAGGTGTAACAGGGTTCTGAGTTGGAAAGGACAGGAGCACGGGAAACAAAATGTAACTCCCAGCCAAAGGGCAAAATGCCATCCAAGTGATTTGGGCTCAGAGTGTCCCATTACTTATCCAGGTAAAGAGAAAGGCGTAAGATGGTTTCTAAACTGAAATTTCACATTTGTCATTAAAATGCTGGTGTCCTCTCTGCTCTGTGCATTCAGGTGGATTTATGATGCCAAGGGTTCAGTTTCAAATGGTCCTAAATCTTCAGATTTTCCCCAGTTTTTTGCAAACTTCATTGCTATTTGTGTGTTTAGTGTCATTATGGACACGCAGAAAACCCAGGCTGCTCTGACATTTCACGGTGGTTTTGTCGGTGACTTTACTTTGCTCACACAGATTCTGTGATTTCAGAGATTAAGAGATTTAGTTTTACGAGGTGTGAGTTGTCAGCTCGCATTCAAAGAGCTCTTCTGAAAATCACAGAGGTGCCTACAGTTAGCCATTTATACTGCTGGGAATGTCCCGGATGAGCTTCCTTGGATATTGATTCCAAACTAAGTAGTTCACACCTGATTTGGGAAGAAACTACCAGCTGGTAGTGAACGGATCCCTTCACCATGAACCATCTGCACGGCACTGAGAGATGAACTATGGTATTGCTGGTTGTAATTTGAGAGCTCGGAAGTGAACACAGTTATATGAATATTATGGTCCCGGAACTCTGTTATCTACTAGGTGCATCCATATCGATAAGTGGTTATTATTCTGTTCTGGCTGGCTGACATTTATGGGTTTCAGGATTTAGGCTGTGGTTTTCAGTTCAGTTAAATCAGATGTCTGCAAATAAGCATCTGTTATATTTAAGTTCCCCAAAGCCTTTCTTTCAAACCTGTTATTTTCTCTGAATCAAATGCTTAGCTCAGCAGAGCCTGAAAATGAAAACAAACTCCAAATGGTCTCCACAGGATATTTTGTGAAAAAAAGTCTCTTTGAAAAGACAAGAACAAGCCATGACTGGGATAAAATGCATGTATCAATATTTATTATTTATCCAGAACTTTCTAAAAAGTCAAGTAGTTACAGACTGCTGCATTTTACTGCAGAAGCCTTGAGTTTTAGTTTAGGTTCTTCGATAGTCAGGAGGATAAATGATGTGAGGGAAGACAATGTTATTGTGCTTTCCCATCTCCAGATTCCTTGCAGGTTGGGAGGGGAGCATTTCTCTGCTGCTGCAGGTGGGTGCTGTCTGGCTGGGGATGTCCATGGGGCTGCCTCTGCTTCACCTCACAGACCCTCAGCGCCGTGGGCTTTCAGCCATGCCAGAGTGGCAGTTTCTGCTGGCTGGAGCGTCCTGTCTTGGTTTAGTCAAGGATGGTCTTGAAAAATGATGCTCTAACCTTTCTGCCTCTGTTCTCACTCATAGTCATTCAGCTACTGGGAAGTGGGGCAGGAAACAGTCTGTGGTGATGCTGAAAAATTCAAATGAACCTTTAATAAAAATCCTCAGAGGCACTTTGTCACCCCATGCAGATGTTGGATTTCTTATAATGCCATACATAAAATAACATGGAAGTTTTTTTAATATTTTGAAAGGTTTCTAGAAGAGGATAGAGGAAGAGATATTTTCAACAAAGAATGGCATTTAGTGATGCAGATTCTAATAGTGAAAGAACAAAGCAGGTGAAATCAAAAAGTTAGAACAGATGGAGAGTTTGTGATAAATATTGTTCTATAGTGTCTTCACTGGCATAGGTGTTCCAAGGCCTCACATGCCAGATTTGCAGTGCAGACTTCAACAATTATCACCAAAAATTTGAGCTGTAGATCTTCCCTGTGCTTATTCAGTAAAAAAATTATTTCAGTCACATTTTTATCTGTACATTAGATGGAATCGGACCTGATAATTGATGAGTGCAATCCTGGCAAGTTAATTAAATTCTGTCAGTATCTGGTTTAGATAGTTTTTAATATAGTGTATTTAAAACTTATTTAATTTTCTCTTGGAAATCATATGAATTTATTTATTTATTTAGTATCTTAGAGGTGGCTGGGGGTTGTCTGTATGAGAGGCCAGACAGGAAAGAAGCAACGTGGTATTATCCTGCAAATAATCAATAGTAGTTGCAGTATTAGCAGGGTCTGTTGAATTGTCTTCAAGGGCCTTCTCTGGTTATCTCTGCAAACTGAATTAGCAAGATGGTTTCACTGAGTTTTTGTGTTTTTAGCGGCAGCTGCCTACCCAATTATATATATTCATTAGCTGTACTATGATTTCATTAACCGATGTACATTGAGTGCCTGTTAAGCAACTTGTGCTGATGTTCCTAGACGAGCAGTGTTGCACCTTCTGGCGAGCGCACTTACCAGCTCATTGGCCTGGATAAACTGGGGTTTATGTGTATTTTCAGTTTGTCTTTACTTGTGAGCAGTACCAGCTGAGGGATAAATCTAAGAAGTAATTAAGCTGGTTACTTTAATTATTTTTCGTTTCAACTGTCTCTCAGAACCACGAACCTGACCAACCAGGCAAATGAGCATTAATGAATGAAGCCACATAATTAAAACATCTGTCACTGTCCTGCCGGGTCGATTGAAAGCTCGGATTGGCTGCGGGCTCCGAGCACAGTGATTGCTGTGGAAAGCCAAATAAGCCAGAGTTAATGTTCTCCTAAATCCTTCACCTGTTGAGCTGACAGTGATGGGTAGCAAACATGCACCAATGAGCATTAATGAAGTCACTTTTAGATTGGTTCAGCACAGGTTTTTCAGGCTAATTAGGTACACAAAAATGTTAATTTAATCAAAGGAGCACGTATTCATTAAAGAAGGTGCGGAAGATAACTGGAGTGGAGAATTAGCTCAGTCAAGAGGTAGACTATAAGTCCTGCCTAAATTGTCCAGATTATAAAAAGAATTATGTATTTATGTAGAGTTTATTTCTTTTCTTTTAGTACAAATGCATCCTTTTGTTTCTGTATGTCGGTGGATTTACACTGGGAATCTAAGCTATCCCCCTGTAGTTGTGTATATTGGTGGGGGGGAGCGGGGAGTTCAGAGCTCAGGAAGAGAAAGCAGGGAGTGAGTGAGATGTTCGTTGTGCTTTCCAGATGGCATAAAACACACCATCACATTATTGCTCAAATGAGCTCATTACCTTCTTACTTCGTGGGACTTTATTGAGCAGTGGTGTCGCGTGGCTGTGTTTGATTTTGCTTGGTCTTCCTTGGGGTGTGACTAATGTGCAAGTCACAAATGGAACAATATTTTTCATACTATAGCCCTGATGGAGATGTGTTGAGTATCCTTTTGGTGGAGATCAGGAAGAAGCAAGAAATAAAGATTTTCGACTGTTAAGAGGTAAAACACAGTGCAGAGTGTCTTTCCTTATCAGATTGTATCTCATGTAAATCCAATAAAAAGGAAAGGTGACTCTCTAAGATCGCTTGGATACTGTAGCACAGAAAATAATTAAAACATTTGTTGGAGTTATTTTATATTTTCAACATTCTCCCACCCCACACACTATTTAGATTTTAGATTTAGATAAGAAATGTGAATGACTGTTTATGTTTGGAGATTTAGACCGTTGGGGTGCATTTTGAATATCGTCCTTATCCTGAAACGCACTGTCTGCCTTCAGCTCTCTCCATCCCACCACGCAGAGAAGTTGATGCTGATTGATGCAGCATTTCCCAGAACATGATAGTGTCTGGAATTGTACAACGACACGTGATGACCCATGAGAAAAACATCTGGGAACAACAGATGTAGGTGCAGTCTCAGTGTTTCACACAGCCTGTTCTCAGGGATCGGCCACAGCAAACATTATACAAGACATAAATATTTTAAATAATTATATATAATTAACTGTGCAGTGCTTTAAATGAAAGAATAATTATCACCTATTACTGTGATAGGTTGTATCTGTGGTATTTCTTTTAATGGCTGGAAGTTTTTTGTCTTACTCCTTCTGAGAGGATGGAGTGTGTTCAGTGGGTGTTACAGGTCAGTTATATGCATCTACATAAAATGTGTAGTTGGTTGTTGCGGAAAATGTCTGGAGAGGAGGAACAACAGCATGTGGTGGCATTCATGGATTAGTTTTCTTTATATCATAATTTTCAGTGTAATGGTTAATGAGACTATTTTAATTATTTTAATGTCTGTTTTGCTGTGAAGGCAAGTTAACAATTATCTGGTTTATTGTTTGTTTGTTTGTTTAGTCCATGGTTTCTGGGATTGGTCTTCTAGGACAGCAGATGGTAGAAAGGAGATTGAGGTAGAAATTAAGGTTTCTTGTTATAACTAACAGTTTTTATGGATTGCAGCAGAGGTTTCATTTCTGTGGTTAAATAGCATAAACAGTTTTCATTAGCATCTAAATTTAACATAATTTTCAGGAACATGCACGTTCTGGTAACTGAAGGTGATGATTGATACTGATCTAACCATGAAGGAAGAAACAATTAAAATGCTGAAAGTTAAATTTGGGAGAGATGAAGATGAAGCTTTTTAATTTGGGATAAGTGAATCAACAGCATGCATGACTTTAGAAATGTAACTTTTTTTTTTTATGCTTATGAATAAAGAAAGGCTTTGGCTATGGTGTCAGTCTGTTAGCAGGAGACAAAAAAATGAAAACAGGTGAAATGGTAAGGTATACTGGTTTGAAATTTCTACAAAAAAGCAGTTAAAAAACCTCTTAAAAACATTTGAAAACAAAGAGAAAGAACTAAAATTTACAAAACATCTGTCATCATATGAGCATCATTCTGGATTATCAGGTAAAATAAACTGTTCTTTCCATTTAAACAAAGGAGTTATATAAAAATATTAGGACACGGAACATCTTTGGCCAAGTGCAGTAATAATAATAATAATAATAATCAAATGTGCTTTATTGCAAGGAAAAATTGTTATCACTGCAATTACCTATTTAGGAGATTTGAAAAAAATCCTAATAGGAAACAATTTAAGTGTAACTGTGAAGTTATTATTTGAAAACTAGATGTAATCAGTTACCAACAATACTCGGTACAGCTTAATTAAGGGCTGAAGTACGTTAATTCTCTAGGGGGTCCGTCTGCAATAGTGTTCAGGGACATAGTATAACTCAAGGTAATTGAATAGCAATTAACTTGAGTTAATGAACGTGCATTCTTGGGAAGACACGCAACAGCTAATGGATCAGCCTGGAATGAACCACAATTAAACACACACCCATTTGTTTTGCTGAACAAGCATCTACTGAATGTCCACAGTAGAATACATACGGCCATTAATTAATTTGAATTAAGAGGCATTCATCTCTACTCCCATTCCAACTGAAAGACACTCTGTAGACAATCCAAGGACAGCTGTTGATGTTTCATGGCTACGCCTGTTAAAGATATTGCCCCTATTAACCATGGCGCAGGCTTTTGTTAACTACGGGTCCTTAAAACAATGTGAGCAATAAACAAGCCTTGGAGGCCTATGAGGTGGAATTCATGTTACATTAGAGAACTAACTGAACTAATGTGGAGACTGGTTTTCTCCAAAATTTCAGGCTACATGGAGAAGAAAGGTCATTTCAGCAATGCCATGCCTGCTCTTCTCTTTGCATGGAGTCAGCTTGTTCCAAGGGTGAATACTTGGACACAGGCAGCACCTAACCAGTGTCAAAGAGAACCTGGTTGTCAAACGTTTTCTCTCTGTTCGGAAAAGAAAAAGCCATTTTATGCCAAAATTCCTTGAGTGATTGTAGGGACAGATAAGATGTTTCTTGGAACTTGAAGAACACAAATATTTGAATGCGGTCTCAAATGCAGATAGGAGCCAAAAACTTGGAGAGCTTACAGATTTAAGTAACTCTTTTTGAAAGATTTATAGGGAGCTTAACAAGACACTAATAATGTACAAATTCAGAGGAAGACTTAGGAAGTACATGTATAAGTCAGTTGTTTGCATTATCCAAATGTTAAGTAAATAAGTTTTTCTGTGATGTAGGGATCTCTGCCTTACTCTGTCAAACAAGAAGTTCTTTAGAAACCATCATAAGATCCAGCAGAAAAAGGAAACATTAAAAATCAGATGCTATGCAGGCAAAAAGATTACTTTTGATGATGTAGCAAATTGAAGTTCGGTTCATTCAGTGTAAATGAGAAACTGCTGCGAGATTCCTCTGAAAGTCTGGGGCACCCACGGACCAGGCTTGTTTGTTCAACAGCAGCTGCATTTGCTCTTCATAGGCTTTTTGAAGTCAAATGTAGTTTCACTGGAATAGGACAGCAGGTAATGAAATGATGACAAGAGACCTGTGAGAAATGAAATAGCTGAAGGCTCACATGGGTAAATTTGTACTCTGCGATGCAGGTTGGTGTCGGGAACCACAAGGTCACTTATTTAGAGCTCAGTGAAGTGTTGCAGCAATGGAGTTTCAGCTCCCGTGCGTTGTTGGGTATTTCTGTGAGCGCTGGGCAGGGCGGTGCAGACCCGCGTTGGGTTGGGTGGGGTTGAACACGGTCCCTCAGCGAGGGTTAGCACAGCTGCCCGTTGGGTTGTGTTGTGTTGGGTTGAACACAGTCCCTCGGCGAGGGTTATCACAGCTGCCGGTTGGGTTGGGTTGAACACGGTCCCTCGGCGATGGTTAGCACAGCTGGCCGTTGGGTTGTGTTGTGTTGTGTTGGGTTGAACACAGTCCCTCAGCGAGGGTTATCACAGCTGCCCGTTGGGTTGGGTTGGGTTGGGTTGAACACGGTCCCTCGGCGAGGGTTAGCACAGCTGCCCGTTGGGTTGGGTTGGGTTGAACACGGTCCCTCGGCAAGGGTTGGCACGGCTGCCCGCGTGGGCTGCAGAGAAATGTGGCCTTTGGAGATGCTGATGCCATGGAGGAGCAGTGTCACCCTTCCCACTGTGGTAGTTTTAAATTTTAGGCTTTGGCTGGGTTTGTTGTTTTTTAGGCCTTCCTGGGAAACGAGTCAGGTGACATACATTGACACATCAGAGGTATTCCCTACTCTCTCACCTCACATGGGATATAAGAGTGAGGGAGGAAGTTCTGGCACACACTGTCTTCAGACTCTTCCTTTGGTCAGCCTCTTTGGTGCAGTCTCTTCTCCTGTGGCCGGGTCAGTCTCTCGTCAGGCAGGTGGTGGGGAGAAGGATCACAGCTCGGGGCTGGTCACTTCACTATTTGGGTAATGCAGTGCTTTATCTGTTTTCCTTGGGTGTATAAATATATAGTACCTATATAGTACCATTTGAGTTACCCCTCTTTCCCTGTATTTGCCTGGTATTCGTGTTGTGTGCATATAGTACTAAGTTCCCTTTTCCTACTCTGTAAATATATATATATCTCTGTTCCACTCATGGTCTGAAGCTTTTAAGTTTTCTCTCCTTCCCCTCGGCTTTTCCGCTGTTTTTCTCCCCTTTGGGGGGAGCTGTGCTGGTGCTGAGAAGTTCTGCATGGTGTTGCTTTGTTTTGGTGTTGCCCAGGGTCAGACTTCCACAGCCACCCATCCCCCAGCCCTGTCCCACCCTCCGATGCCCAAGCCCTTGGGATGTGTCCTGTGTGGCCGTGGGTGGGTGTGCCAGTGGTCCATGGGTGGACCAGCTCGGGCACACGCCTTTCAACACCTCTGCAGAGCTTCTGTGACAATTTCCAGCCAGAAGGATCCGTCCAAAAGTCCAGAAGGTTGGACTGTGCTCAGCTTGAGCCATGAGTTATGGTGGGGAAAAAATATATTGGCAGTGCTCCTTCGTGTCAGAGTAAAGAAGGCAGTTGAGAAGTGATAAGGTTTTGTTGAAGGTGACGTGGGTCCTCCTTGAACACCCTTGGTGCTTTAACCTGTTTAAAACGGGCTAAAGGAAAGGCTCCAAATGAAATTCTGCAATAAATTAATGCAATTAGTGTGTTTCATTTCAGCTGCCTGCACATCATTCAGGGAGCTGTCTTGAAAGAGACAAATTAATTACTAATAAGAATTTTATACCCTGCTATTTTCTCTATTTACTGATGTTACTTTCCATTACTTTTCCAGAAATACTTAGTCTGGTATTTAACAAGTGAAGCTATTATTATCTTAAGTTATATAAGTTTTTCTTCCCCCATGATTGTGATTAATGAGGATTAAAAAGAAAAAAAAAAAGGCAAAAAAACCTCCACAAACCTCTAGCAGGGCTCTAACAAACTCATTGCAGAATTTCATAGTAGATGTGGAAGAGCTGGCCAAGCTGAGAAAAAATAAAAATATTGAGATCAGAGGAATGCTGAATGAGGGATATGTTTGAGTTGGAGAATTTTTATTTTTGGCTTTCCACAGCTTTACTATAAATTTCAATATTTCTATGAAATATCTGCCCTAGACATATCAGTAAGCTTTGAAAGTACAGGTTGTTAATGGGTTTGCAGCTGAATCCCAATTTTCTTTTTATTTGTTTTTTTGAGTAGCAGAAATACTCCCTGTGTCTATATAATTTATGTGTTAATGTTTGTTTTCGTTCAGTTGCATCTGCCTTTTGAGATATTCTTTAAGTTCTTTCATCATTTCACAGAAATTAAAATTCTGCCCAGAATAACTCAAAATATCCATAAGTTACATACAGAGGATTTTCAGCTCCCAAACAGATCTTTTCAAGCTTACTCTTAAAAAAGGTCTTCAAAGTTACAAAGACTTCCACTGCCACTTCATAAGAGCAGTGGATTTTTTTCTTGTTTTTTCTTTTATCTTGGAAAGGATGTTGTTGACCATGAGGAAATACTTAAATAAGTTTTTCATTTAATGGAAATATCCTGTACTTAGGCAATGTCTTTTATTTTGACAAATTCTAGGACTTCTGACAAAGTCATGCAACATTTTGACCTGCAGCATTTGCTGTTTGCATTTGGTAACAAATTTTGGAAATAAACATTATGACATAATCTCTGAGCTTTTCAGGAATAAACATGGTTTTCTCAGGAATGTCTCCCAGACCCTACAGAAACTTGGAACATTAATTAAAGTAAGAAATTCTTGTCAGGCATTTCATAACTTAGAAATTGTTTGATAAGGCAGCAGACACTAGGAGTGTGCTCATGTGAGCTGGTCCCATTCCCCATGTTAGACATTTTAGATATTTTTTCAGGATTTCCTGAGATAACGCAGTGTATTGCACTGACTGCCAACACTGCTCAAGTCTTCAAGGCCCCACCAATAACTGAAAGGAAGAAACTGGATTTTTTTCTTTATTAAACCTTTAATAAGACATGATATGTAGCCACAGCTGTCGCTATAAACTATACATTTCTTACAGTGTCAACAAAGACAAGCTTGAAATAACCAATTAAAATAATTACCTATAATATTTGCATTAGTACCTCTGCGTTGATAGCAAGTCACTGAGCACACTTAGCATAGTTACTCTCATTAATAGTCCCGTTCAAGGAAGATATTTATGGATGCAGTGTTTTACCTGAGTGTGTAAGGACTTCCCAAGGAATCTGACAGCTGGCATTGAGGGATACATTCAAAAGCATATCCCTCATAATCCATCTCAATTCCTGGTTTATTACCTTTGCGACTTTCTAGCAGTTTTGTCAATAAGATATTGCTTCGAGCAGTTTGAGTTTATTCTTACATTAATATCCCAAATTTATCATCAGGTTCTAAATTTCCTCTGGTCACCAAAATGCCCCATTGAGCCATTTAAGCTCCCTGGAACTACGTTTTTTATCAGTAGCCTGGGAAAAATATTTTTTTGCCCTATATATCCCTGAGTGTTTTGAGATAAAATTTACTAACGTTGTCAAGTAGGTCAGTGATGAAAGCCAAAACAAGAGAGAGACATCTTACTTGGGATTTAGGTGGATAGGAAGGGAAGGGAAGGCAGTGGCGGTGCTGCAGAGCTCCAGCCCTGTGGTCACGGCCACATCCCAGACAAAGATGCTGATGAGCAGCCTCAGTGCAGAGAGGGACCAAAACCTCGTGGCTTCAGGCAGGCTGAACACAGGATCTGGATGCTTATCAAAGGACAGCCCAAAGGAAACACAAACGTTAACCTCGACAGCTTTTGCTCTGTGCTTTTTGTTCTTTTAATGGACAAAAATGTCTTTTCTGGCAATTTTGATCCCTAACCAAGTGCAGCTGTTGGCGGTTCTGAACCCATTAAAGAACCAGCAATTCTTTTCATGGGAAGAAAAATCTTATCCAGTCAGTAAAAAGCATAGGCTGCCAAAATGGCCAAAAAACTGTAAGAAAAGTCTCAGTTCCCTTCAGAGCCCTGTGTGGACCACGATGAAGAGCTGAGTGGCCTCTTGTTGCCTCTGAGCCAGCACGACTCTGCCTGCAGAGGGATGTGTGGAGGAGCATCCCAGTGCATTCCCAGCCATCAGACAGAGATAATTTCATGAAGTTCATTATTTTAACATTATTTTAACATAGCCTGATGCTCTCTCCCATCTCCCTGCCTTGCAAGTGTGCTGGGCGCCAGCCAGGGCTGCCCTGTGGGACCAGGCAGCTGCTCCCTGCAAGGGCTGTGTCCTCCTCCTGCAGCTGGTTTGTTGATTTTCTTTGCAGAGGTCCCAGGGAGCAGAACCAGGGGCTTCTGCCAAAGCTTGCAGACACCCACTGGAGAGTATAAACTGTTTAAAGTGGCGGCCTCTCGTGCTCTGCCTGCCCTTGCTTGTGCCAGGCTGGAGGGAGGGAGCATCACTTCTGACTCATGTTGGTGTTGCTGCAAAACTGTGCCCAGGAGCAGCTCACATCAGAAATGCATGTGGACTGGAAGAAGGTTCAGAGGTGTTGCATGGCAAAGGAAATCCAGATCTGAGATGCTTAGTATTTATTTTAAAAGATTTTGTTATTTAGATGATCTTGGAGCTAGTGAAAAAAAAATAAAATTAAAAAGCTGAGTTGAGGTTACACATAGCAGATAAATAAATAAATAAATAACTGTGCAAGCTGTGAGTCACTGAATTTGTTTCTGCTGGTGTCATGTTTTAAAAAGGAGCAGAAGACTGAGGAAATGCTAATATCCCCAAATAAGGCATATTTCTGTAATGAAGGGGCACACAGAGCTGTGCTCTCTAAAGGCCAGAGCATGGCAGGAGCAATCACTTTCCTGTGACTTTGAGACTCTCTGTTTAAAAAAGTATTTTAAAAAGCTGCTGTGTCTTGCTCTGTTGTCACTTGCTAATGCCAGCTGTATATTTTTGCATGCAATTCTTGGCTATTTCAGGTAACCGCCTGACTTTCACATGCATAGTATTGTACTCCTGACTTCCAAGAGAATCTCTTGGCATCTGGCAAAAGTCCCCTATGACTCAGTGAACACCCACTCAATAAATAATTTGAAATTAAAACCACCCCACGCATGAGTTCTGGATACAGAAAAAATGCTTTATTGCCTTTATTTTCCTCAAAAAGTAAACAGTAGGAAGATTATCTCCATATTTTCCAGTTAGTTTGCAGCTCAAATGTATAAACTACCATGATGATAATTTTGGATATTACATCAGGAAGTGCTCTCTTGCAGGAGGCTTCTGGATTTGGGTTGATGACCAGCAAGCTCCTACTTCCCTTGCTGTATAATCATCATTGGTTTTATTCTAGTCAACACTTCTGAATTTGCATTAAAAAGTTGTGAGGAAGGCAAGGGGCATTAAGCATAATGCACCTTCTGGCAAGGAGGCAGAGGAATGCAAACTGCAGGGGGATGAAAGAGTATCTGGAGTCTGAGCTGTTGCCAATTGAAAGCTGCTAAAATGACCCTGTTGTTTCCTATGAGCGGGAGATTTCTAGTTTCTTTCCTGCAGCGCCGTGACGCAACAAGGTGCTAGAGAGAAACCTGGGCAGTTCTTCCCTCAGCACAGCGTTTCGTGTGGCTGCTGGTGGCTGCCTGACTTGGTGCCTCAGTTGCCCCTCTGAGGGTGTCCGCGTGTGTGACTGTGCACACAGCCGTGTGCCTATGGGAGAGCATCTCTAAGGCGTGTTAGACAGCTGTGTGTTAGTCCCGATGCCGAACACTTTGGAGTCTGGGATGGAAATCCAATGCTGCTCATCCTCTGGTCCTCCACAGCTGCTGTGGGGCAGCCACAGCCTGTCACCAAGCGCTAGGGCAAGCCTAACAGCTCAGATCTCATTCTTTGCCCACCGTTTGTGATGGCAAGGGACCCTAAACATGCCCATATATTTTCCTCTATGAATAATTCTCATCTGGCAATTGTTCAAAAAGCAATAGAAGCAATATACTTATTTCAGCCTCTCTGGGAGCAGCGCTTTCAGTTCTCTCATTCCTTTGCCATCCCCAGAGCCTTCCTTCCTAACAACAATGTCATAGACACACTGTAGATAAGTCTGGAAGACAGTTTAAATTAATTTTCAGTATGTTCTGATAGTGAAAGAGCAAAATCATATATTTTTGTGACAAATACAGCTATAAAAATTCAGTGGTGGTTGTTTGGCCACAAGGGCAGTCTCTTAACAATGGGACTATGCATTCCCCTTTACAAGGAGAATTTGATTTTAAAGCAAATTTCTTTTTATCTACCTGTGCAAATAAATTGAATGTGGTCAATCTCCTATTTCATATTGAAAGTATGAGTCTTGATTAGAACAAAAAAGAAGTCAGTAAAATAATCCCTGAAGTCACTCTGTGTGGGTATAGTTGGAATCACCTTTTTTAAGTGTACTTTATTTCATGATATCTGTTTATTGGTTTGCCTGGCATCCCATTTGTTTTCTGTTTGAATCCTGTTGCACACCACTGAGGTCTAGGTTTATTGCAGCAATCTGTGAGCAGACAGAATAGATGCCTAAGTCACCTTGGAGGGGCTCCACAGCAGCTGGTAAGAAGCACTTCCAGGGAATGATTTGGGTGCTATTGCCATTTTCTCTCCACTGACTGCAGAAGTAGCACGAGGTGATTATCTTCAAGTGCAGGCTCATCAGTTAAATGCCTGATATTGGCTGAGCTGGAGCTCAGAAGTGATTAACTGAGGTGCATTGAAAATACTTCTCCCCGTCCACCCTGTCTTCTCCTGGCTTTTGGAAACAGAGCAGATAATAGTGGAGGAGCATAAATGAAGCAACCGAAAATAGGGATTCGCATCATGATTACCCTGCCTGGGAGGCTGATGTTGCCATAGCAGCGAGTTTATCACACAGGTGCGGCGGGTTTGGAGAAGGTCAGTGCAACAGGTGCCTCCACTGAGTTTCCCACAGCCTGCAAATCCCTCTGCTGGGATGGAATCATCAAATGGGCCCTATGGGTGGGACTCGAGAGAGTGGTCACAGCCCTGGTGGGTCTCTTTTCACCTGTGCTTTGTGGTGTCTTGAGTGTCTGTCTGGATCATGAGTGGGACTGAAACAAGACTGTTTTCGTGAGCCTTATTTCTTTGCACAGACCTGGTGTTATACTCTAATTAATGCTCTGAGTTCTTTTGGCATGCTCACATCAGACAGAAGTGACCCAGTAATTGGCCCCATTTTCAAGAGCTCACCTTCAGAAACGCTGCAGAACACTTGGTGCTTTCCTTTTCACACTGTCAGGCCTTAATCTGCAGCTTCATTGCTGGCTGGGGAACTGCTAAATACTGGATTAGTCAGAAAGATCTTACTTCAGAGTGTAAGTACAGAACAGAAAAGGGATCCACCAAGACAGAGAAAGGAAAAAAAAAAGGCAAAAAGCCTCCTTCTCTCTGGAAGCTTCTTCCAACACTATAATGATGAGTGAGTCCAATCAGCCTTGGTGTAATTTGGGGAAGCGATGCCACAGAGGACATTGTGTCCAAGATCTTTATGGTTTGAAAATAGAAGTGTTTGTTCTATCCTTCATTTGGTGATCGGCAGACTATCATAATTAAGGAGTATCAGGCCATAATTTGCAAAACCTGTTTCTGCAACCTGTGCGTCAGTGGATTTATGTGCTGGTTTTATTATTAAATCACTTCATTAGAAGACTACTTGTTCCTATGAGTATAAGAATATTTTTTCCCACTTCTGAATGAGCGCAAATTTCTGCAGGATGGGACTTTTCCCTTCTAGTTAGCATAATTATGGTAATGAACTAGACTAAAAAAGATGGAGAATTCAAGGGACGCATTTGGAATATATGTTGATGATAAGATGTGAAATCTTACTACCTGCGTTGGAGCAAAAAAGCGGAAAAGTGCTCAAGAGAACATGGCTCGTTTTATGATGCGTCGGTGCCAAAGTGCTCTGTAACCAGGAGCTGGAGGCGTGGAAGCCAAGTTTCGATCTCTTCCTGCTGCACCAATGGAAGGGGAAATTATTACCCTGGAGAGGAATTCTGCATATGATAGCTGAGTGGTAGTAACAATGCTGGCATTCATAATCATTTCCCCAAAAGGTCTGCTAATCTTTTTCCCTGCAAAAATGCACTCTCAGATGGGGTGGCTTATTTCATAGAAATCCTGGTTTTCTTTGCCACACATGATCATACTTTGAGTGAACTCACTAGCACTTTGCTTTGGAAAGAAATACCTCCTGCCTAAAGTAATTTCAGCAATATGCAGTAAATCCAGAGCTGAGCTTCCTTCAAGCTCTGGCTGAAGGATTTGTTTAGAAATTGTTCCAACACTAGTTTGGAATTGTTTCAAGGGATGAAATTTAGTTGCTTTGGTCAGTTGTAACTTATTTGGAACAGTAATTGGAAAACCATATTTGATCCTGTTCTTCCTGCTCATTAAGACTTTCCTCCTTAACTTCTACTAAAGCCGATTCATCAGTGCCTTTTGCCTTTTTTGAGAGCTTCACAGGGCTCTTTGAGTAACCTTCGTCATAAATGGTGTTGGCTCTGTGAGCACTCAGTCAGTACGGAGGGAACAGATGGGGGGGAAAGGTGTTTGGG
The DNA here is from genome assembly GCA_013396735.1 of Grallaria varia. NCBI lineage: Eukaryota > Metazoa > Chordata > Aves > Passeriformes > Formicariidae > Grallaria > Grallaria varia. Next base: position 463,504 of record VWZG01003763.1, read on the forward strand.
GAACGTGCACCTAGAAGACATCCTTAATTCCTCTGTGGCATGTGAGCCCCAAGGGAATGAAGTCAAGATTTTCTGCATCCCAGCTCATTGCTGTAATGGAGATGTCCTTTCGGTTCTTGTGCTCTTCTCATTGTATCCTCTCTTCTCATCTTCTGCTTCTTGTTGTAAAGTCGTGCAGAGGAACTCACAGAACCAGGAGTTACCACCAGAAGGGAAGGGCTCTGCACTTCACATGGGCTTCATTTGGGCTGAATTTCACATAAACCATAATAGTCTGCATTTCCTCCAGTTGCACAAAACTCCTTCATAAGCTGGAAGCCAAGTGACTTTCCTGTAGCTATTACAAATTCTTCATAGCTCATGCAACTCTAACATCAGCTTCAGAGGTCTTTTTCCAGTGGGTGACTCCCACAGCTGGGCTTTGTTCATTCAGCTCCACATCTCCCTGTGACTGATGGCTGCAGCACCAGAGATTATTTAGAGGTGTCTTCTTGCAGACCGGTCACCAGGTTCTGGATGGAGCCTTCTGCAGGGAGCTGCCTGCTAGTCTTGGGATTTATAATGTTGTTTTAGTGCACCGAATAGCTGCAAAGATTTTAGTTGTGCTTCATCTGTGTCTCCCTCCTTCCCCGGAGAGAGAATATGTACTGTCTGGCACTTGGGGTCACCTTCCCTCACCCACCAAGGTCTCAGCACAGCAATCCTGCGCTCTGCCTGTCACTTTTAAATGCAAATGCTACCAGTAGGACATGTGACAGGGACATCTGAGGCCAACAAGCATAGGAAGAGGGGTGTCAGTGCCAGTTTGGACAGGAGACCCCATAGTGAAATTCACAGCATAAGCCTGGATCTGTGCACACAGAGACATGATCATATGGGCTGTGTGGTGTTACTTGGCTTGCTTTTCTCTGCTGTCCACACAAATCTGAGTCCACACATGAGGACTCAAAGCAAATTCTTATGCCAGAGGAAGAAGCCGTCATTGTCTCCTTATGCTGGAGTATAAATTGCTCTGGATTGCACTGTTTAACCAGACTTAACTTTCTAGTTACTGGTTCTGCTGGTAGGTGTTTGGGCTCTTCTGGCTTCCATGGGAAAATATTGCTGCTGATCCACAGCTGGATGATGGGATTCTTATTAAGATGACAAATTAACTGAAGTAAATGAGGAGGAAGACGGAGGGAATATCCAATTAGAGCAAGCAGGTTTTTGAGGCCTTGAAGAACTGGCAACAAGGTGTTCTGTATAGACCTTCCTTAAATTTGTGGAATCTGGAAACACTTAATGTCAAGTCAGAGAGAGAGGAACAGCACAGAAATCTTCCCAGGAGGGAAAGGAAAAAACAGGTCACTTGCATTTGCTGGGTTTTTTTCCTAACTTTGGATGTATTGAGCTGTGTAATAACTTGCACATATCTGGAAGCAATGCAGAGCACAGCAATCAATAATACAAGCAACAATAATCAGGTGTTTCAGCCATCTGACATGAGCAGTCTCCAAAGATAATTCTCTCCCACAGGACATTGCTGAACATAACTTCAGTTTATTCCTAGCAAAATGTAAATGCTTCCCTGCTGTGCAGACAAGCCTTGCCAGCAGTTTTCCTTCTGAACACTGGCGGGGGTGGAGGTGCAGAAAAAACCACGGGGATACACCTGTTGCTGCTGGTGTGGCCACTGGGCAGCTGGAGCAATCTGGGTTCCCCATCACCGGTGTCCTTAAAATTCTTAGAAAGGATAATAAGCAATAAACAGCAAATTTGGCCCTGTGTTCAGGAATTTCGGGAGAACAGAGGAAGCACCAAAGAGTTTGAGGCTGAATTTATTGTTTGTGACTATCAAAGCATCTTGGCACTAAGGGACACAGTGAATGTGTGTCATCACCACCTTGGTTCTTGATTAGGTTAAGCTCCAGTGTGAGCCCAGCCTGGTCTAACACAGTTGCCCATCAATGGCAGAGAGCACTGAAAGTTACCCTGTAATGTGTAAGCAGTTCAGATTGGTGTGGCCTGCCCCCCTTCCAGGTACTTGTCATAGGATTTTAGAAATGTTTGGGTTGGGAGGGACCTTAAAGATCTTTTAATTCCAGTCCCCCTGCCATGGGCAGTGACACCTTCCACTAGACCAGGTTGCTCAAAGATGGCCTTGGACACTTCCATGGATGGGGCAGCCACAGCTTCTCTGGGCAACCTGTGCCAGGGCCTGCCCACCTTCACAGGGAAGAGTTTCTTCATAATATCTAATCCAAACGTACCATCTCTCCGTTTAAAGCCTTTACCACAGCAGTTACATGTCTCTGGATAGGGTGGCTGTTGTTTTTTATTCTGATAACAATCTCCCTGCTAACAGCCATACAGTTTAAAAAAAATTAAATAGATAAAAGTAACCACAACTGTTGAAATAAAACAAAACTAAACTGGGATTTAGCCACTTGTATGATCACATTGCTAACCAAAAGGCAGAGAGGAGCCTTGGTGATCAGATAGCATCAATGCTGGGCTGTTCCCCCAACCCTAATACCATCATTCATAATTGGCTGTACAATTGAATTGCTTCTCAGGCTACTAAAAAAACAAATTCCCTTCTCATTCAGCATCCCCAAAATGACATTTTTGTTATTCAGGATTGCCGTCCCTTTTCAACCCAGGGCAGTCAGCAATAGCACATAAATTTTTATGGTTGTCCAGTACAAGGTATTTCATAAAAAGATAGAGGGCATAGATGATATAATTGATGTGAAAGCTATTGCCATGTTCTACCAAAAAGCGGAATAATTCAAAGCAGGTGGTAATGGAAAGTTCCTGACTCTGTACCTCCTGGGAGCTTCCACAAAGCAGGCTATTGTTTGCACAATAAAGTAATTCACTCTGCTGAGGAGTCTATTAATAAAAATGAGAGAAACAATGATTGTCATATGGCAGAGTATCAAATAATCAATACTGCCTTTTTTTTTTTTTTTAATCCTTATTCACAAGCAGTAGAGTGGCAGATAAGGATATATACCAATCACAGACACAATGTTTAATAAAACATTTTGGTCTTTGTCACTCTAGACACATTTCTGCTACATTTTATAGGTCACAGTCCATGAAATTTCATAGGACCTTTCATATATATTCTCTGTAGCATAATATGACATTTATTTGTTATTAAACCATATAATTTAGGGAAGATGAAGATCCGTTATCCAAAACAACTTGTGAAGTAGTTTTTCATGCAATTTCTCTCTAATGTATTTGTATTTTGGGACCTCTGTATAATTCTGCAAGGCTCTTCTTTTTTCCTTTTTTTTTTTTTTGTTAACGTGAAATAATAGATGAATATGTTTTTAAAATGACTGTACAATAAGAGGCCATGAGACTCGTTAAACTCAGGTTACAACCTTTGCTTGTTTTTTCACCCTCTGACCCAGACTGTCACTACAAAAAGCTTTAATCATGAGAAACATGAGCAGCAGAGGGTTAGTTGTGCTAAGTCAGTGCCATGCATTGCATCTGCTCCCAAACCCCAGGGAGGTCAAGACAAGACATCTGGTGGGCGCAGCTTTTATTAATTTTGGCACCCATGGGAGCAGGGAAAGGTGAGTGGGGATTGGAGGCTGAGAAAGGTCAAAGATCGAGAAGAAAACATGGGGAAGCCCCTCTTTTTCTCCAACCCAGTGGGTTTGTAGTACACCTGCTTGAATTAGTCAAGTATGTTCTTGATATTTGGGTACATTGTCCCATAGGCCCAATACCTCTTTTAGGGTATACAGGACCTGCTGGCTGTGAGCTAAATGTCCCATATGTGTGTTTTTCATATGCAATCATATATATCCTTCCAATAGAACATAGTTGTGAGCCATCCAAATTTCTGGTTTGCCATAGCTCGGTGGGGACTTGACCAGCCCCTTTTTATCCCTAGGTCCATGTTACTGGTAATATATCACCCCATGTCAGCTCAGGAGCGAGCCCTGGAAGTGGTCAGCCTTGCAGATCCACAGAGATGGTCATTCTTGCAGCTGCACGGGGCGCATACCAGCTCACCTGACCTGCAACTTTTCTTGATAAAACCAAAGAAGGCACTGTTATGTGAAAGCCCTCAGGGCTTGTAACCTTACAGAAAAATCTATCTTGAGGAAAAAAAATAGTATTTTAACAGCCCAAAATGTGTGAGGGTCTGCAGATAGCTGTAATAATTCCTGCTCATTCAAATCCCAAAGCGTGCCGCTATCAAAATTTAATCTGGATTTTTTGATGCATAATCACATTTCATTCATTTTCCTCCATCCTTTTGCTTGAAATAAATGACCCCTTCTGTGCCACCATCAACCCAGAATGCATAAGCCAATATTTTTCATCCAGGCCAAGGAATGTAGCAAGTGGCGTTTTCTGAGCCATCTCTCATTCCCTCCCTTCAACAATCAGTTGCATTTTCAGCATGTATCTCTCAAGTTTGCTTACAGTACTGAGTTCAAAATGAGGTGGCAGTGGTCACTTTATCCCCCAGCATCACCTTTGCTCGTAATACAAGAACAATTTTAACTTGGCTGGGACCTACCCAGGAATGGTACTTCTTGGAATAGGAGAACCTCTGGCAAGTGACCATTGTCATTTCGGAGCCGTGCCATGTCTTTGATTTTTATCCCTCCAAATTCCTGCCTTTTGGCAGTAGATCATGGGAGTCTTTCACTTGTAGTGACAGTGATTCCTCTTCTGGTGCTGGAGGTTCACTCACAGTGGGAGGAAGGAAATAGATGTGGTTTATTTCCTGCAGATGGTGGTTTATTTCTTGCAGATGGATTAGAAAGCATGCAAGATGTATATTCGAATACATCCAGTTTTCCAGGATTTTCCAGGTGTTCTCTTGATCTTCTTAGGGCTTCTACCCAACCACATTCCTCTTTCCTATAAAATCCCTGGAACAGCCGTGAGTTAGGCACTGAGGTGCTGCTGTTACTCCCCAGTCCTAGTGATTTCAGTCAATGTTATGCTTAAAGGTATTCTTGAGACCGTCTCTTTCTCAGAAAACCCACCAATTTACCTCAGTCCTTGCAAACTTTGATAACCACCCTGAATCTCAGAAACGATACCTTGCATCTGATGTGGTTTTGATTGTAGATGTACCCATACAATTCTCTACCCACACCGTGTTTCTCAGACACACACCTTTCTAAGCAATTATAGCCTAAGCGAAGCCAAATCCCTCATCTTAGTAAAAGTTAGAATTTTCTTGTGTTAAAGGGGAGATTCATTTTGGTTTGGTTCTCCTCTGTGCCAGTGTATCCATATACCTGTCTTATTGCATCAAAAAAAAATAGGAAAACTCATCTAAAAGTCTGTTGCTTGCTGGTGTGGTTTGTCAGATCTTTCATTACATTTTGCACACACTAAAGAGTTTCTAAAGAAAAGGGGCTATTTGCAGTCATCTGTTGGAGGCAAGAAGATTTTTGCCATGGATACGCAAGGAAGGGTGGAACTGGGGAGCTTGGGAGGGCTGGGGAGAGGGTGGCCACTGAGAGCTACAACTGTGGAACTCAGCAGAAAGGAATGTTCCACCAGTCACTCAGTGCTGGGCCAATGGTCTTTGCAGTGGTTGGTTGAAGGGCACAAGAATGACTCATGAGACCCAAATATTTGGAGGTAGATGTTCAGATTGCTGGGCTGTGCTTGGGATGTGCAAGGAGCAGAGCGAGGGCTCCCATCCTCAGCTGATCATTGAGGGAGAGAAAATTCAGAAGTTAGCCCAAAAGAGGAGAGCAGCCTGTTGGAAATGTACTCCTGTTGTATCATTACTTCTCCCAGAGCAAATATTTGCATAAATGTATATTCCAATAAAGCCACGTAGCATCTTAACAGTATTGAAAGCACAGAAAAGACTGTGACATTTGAAACTAATTAACGTGTTTCCTCATCTTTTTGTTGTAAGGTCTGATAGCCCTAAAGAAATCCCACCAAAGAGTCCATGTTTTGCAGATATTTCCCCAAATAACAGGGGTCAAGTTCCCTAGCACATTTTGTTGCAATACTGCAACATAGCCAAACCTTATTTTCTTGATTCAGTGGAATTAATCACATATTCTCTATATGGAGTTTGGCAGAATTAATCACACAGTCTGTGTATGATTTGCTCTGAATGAGGAGGTATATTATTATACAGGCAGACGGTGAATATTACAGTCTCCTGTTAACACAGAGCATTGCTGCATCTCTGTGAGTAGAAAATGATTTAGCTTAAAGGAGCATCTTTCATCTCTGTAAATGGTTTACTGGGGGGCATTGCAGATTCTTCTGAATAGACTTTTTTTTTTTCACAGAAACCGAGTGACAAGGATAACAGAAGTAATTGCATTCTCTAGTGCCTCCCAGTGCTATACATGTTATCTTCCATGGAAAAAAAATCAGCTATTGGCAGACTGGTGAATTTAGTAATTGTAACTAATGGGGTTGTTTCTTTTTGTCTGTCTTTTAGGATGGAATGGGGAACCTGAGAATCACAGAAAAGGGTCTGAAGCTTGAAGGAGATTCAGAATTCTTGAAACCTCTTTACGCCAAAGAAATCCGGTCAAGACCAGTAAGTTTTTGGGAAATGAACAAGCATGTTTCTGTAGCCCTTACAGAAAGAAACCACGAAGTGACTGGGTGATGTGGTTATCAGATAAAATACTTTGGCCATTGGCAGCTCTGTAGGGGAGTGGGGCAGTGGGTATCCTTTGAAGACTTGGTTCGGGTACTGGGTCCTCTGGGAAGCTGCAAAGTTGATACGCATGGGTTTGGTTTGTGTAAGCCACAGTTAAAACACTTCCAGGACCTCTGAGGTTTCACACTGTCCTTTTGTCTTCCTTTGAGACCTATCGTGAACAGCCCTCAGCTGAATGACCTAATATTTCATTAAGTAAGAAAGAGAGGATTAGAAGCAGAGGGATGGCAGGTAGTTCTGAAATCCAGCTCTGTTTTAACTAGTCACGCCTTTTCTGCAGAGAGCAGAGAGGTGATGCCTTGGCACAAGGACCTGAACTGTTGTGCCTTGGCACAATAAACCCGTATTATGTGCTCAGTCCTATTTCATGTTGGTTTAAAATTATGTGCAGTCAGAATTCAATGCTGCTTGACAAAAGTGGCAAGAATGTTAACAACTGAAAATGAGAAGGAACCCAAGTGTGATTGAAATAGCATTTTCATAGCAGCACTTCATTGACTGTCAGTGACTTTTGCTCTTTCTAATGGAATCCTGTTTGTCCTGAGCAGCTTTAAAATAACTGAAGTGACTACAGAGAGTTTCCAGGATCGTTGTCAGAAGAGATCATCTGTATTGTTTCCTGATCTAAAGTGTTAATTTGAGTCAGATACCAACCTTCCATTTTGATAACAATGGCAGATAGCTAATTAAATAAACTTAACAACCTTTTATCTTAGCATTTCAGTGCTCTTGTAGAAATTGGAACTTGTAGCAGAATGAACACAACAGCCAATACAATATCCAATTTAATTATTGAAGGTTGTAACCTCTGCAAGATGGTTAGGGATTGATTTGAACAAGCATAATCATTTAGGAAGAAAACTTAATAAGAAAACCTTCATATCTATAAATGTTTTCATTCCTGAATTAAAACTGAACTGTAAAACCTTACATGTCAAACTCTTTTTAACATAAAACGTGTGGGAACCAGGTGCAGCACTTGGCTTGATAAACAGGCTGACAAATTGCTACTTAGATTTCTTTTTCTCTAGTTACATTGATGGAAATAATATTGGATCACTAAGAGAACTGAGAGCTACTTCTTGCTACTGGGGAGTTTACTGTTTTCATATAATCATATTGATCTACATTTTAATACTTCAGGCAGTACAAAAGGTGTCCCCTTCCTAAGGTTGTGAAAGCAATTTCCACACCATTGACAGATTACGGAATGCAAGGCACAAGCAGTATAAGGTAATGCCTGTGTGTGTTCCTTGCTTTATCCCCTATCCAGGATTATTTTTACTGTTAGTGGAGCAGGCTCTAGCTGCCAGCCAGAAGGTCTGATCCACTGTCTGGTGAGCAGGAGCATCCCTGCAGGCTTCAGGAGATGAGTCCTGGAGCTGTATGAACTATATAGTTCCACAAACCACACATACAGTTTCTCTGATTTTTCATTAGAATAGCCTGTGCTGACACATGATGACTCTGGAATTACTGTTGGGCTGAGGGCACCAAGAGTCATCATATTGCTCTCAGGCAACTTCTGATTTCTTGTGCTTGTTTGTGAATTTGGCCTCTTGAAAGCAAATTAAAGGGTTGCAGTCAATCAAAGGATTATAGTTATAGAATATTTTAAAATATTAGTAAATAATCAACACTATGTCTTTTTAAAGAACAGTAGTATGACCCAGTGTTGTCTTGGAGGGAAGAGTGCTAGCTGATGAATATTGTTAAAATAAAGTGCTAAACTCAGCACTCTGTAACAGCTGAACATCCATACTAATTCCGTAGTGATCTTCTCTGGGTTTTCAGAAGTGCATAATGCAGCTTTAAATATGTGAAGCATAACAGAAACAATATGACAAATAACAGTAAAGAGCATCCCAGAAATAATCTGACAGAGACAATTTTTCATATGTTTAATTAAACAACCTAAGAGTTGTGTACAGTAATAAATAATGGTTTCATATAAGCTCCAAAGACTTTCAGACAGTGGTTATTTATAGAAGAATTTAATTTAATTTTTTTTTAAAAACACAACACTTCAGTATTGTTCTGTATCGTGGATGAAGGGATGTTGGTTCTGCCTGGGAAGGGCAGGGGAAGAATGACTTTTTCTATTAGTGGCTGCAGTCCCATCACCTCTGTGCAGTGGGTTTTGCCACTCGTGTGCCCCTGTGATGCTGCTCCCCACACTGCCCTGCTGTGGGCAGAGCTGGGCAATCCCTCTCGAAATCGTGAATTGTGATTATTCTTGAAAGCCTGAATTTGTCCCTGGTGCCTCTTCTCTGCTGCATCTCTCAAGTCCCAGGAAGGTGGTAATTAGAATTATACACAGAGTTGATTTTCTAGGAGCCGTGCCTTCTGCTTTAACAATTGTTTTTGATTTCCACTTAAAAGAGGATTTCTTTTCAAATTAATTTGGCTGGAAGGGAAGATGAAGGTTTAGAGAAGAGGCAAAGCCCTAATATGTCACTGCATGAGACAGGCTGTGGGAAAACCTCTGAGTTTCTTTAAGTTGTGCCTTACAGAGCCCTAGTAGGTCCTGCTGCCCTCAGCACCTTGCAGACAGAGCAGTTGCACTTCGACGTGCTCCTTTTTGGAAGGTAACTCATTGCAACTGAGATTACAGCCATGAAAACTGAGTCTGTTGTAGCATGACATGCAATCAGCAACCACCCAACAAAGGCACCTTTTAGGCAGTCCCTTCAAAAGTGCCGGCAGAAGGATTGCACTGCTGTGGTTCAGTCCCAGGCTGGAGCAGTGGCCATTAAACCCACTGACATGGACTGGCTTCTTAAAGCTGCTTCCAGCCAGTTTGTTTCTTATCTCAGCTGACACCCTGAGACTTTCTTTCCCTTTCCCTCACCCATTCAAGAGTGACCCCCCCCAAATCCCTCTGTCTCTATACACAGATGAGGGTTTCTGGTCCTGCTCTTTGCCCATCCCAGTCTTGGCTCAGTAATACTGGGTTTATAGGATGGATTAGGGGTGTGTTTTCAAGCATCAGAGCTGCAAATAAACATGGCTTTGTTACTGCACGAGCGTTAAGTTTATCTGGAGGTTAATGAAAAGTAACTGGTGGTAGCAGTGTTTGCACCCTTGTAGTCTTGTTTTAAAGAGATGAGATAGATGTGTTCCCTTTTCCAGGAGTGTTCAGAGCATCTTAAACTCCCAGCAGAACATATTTCCCACCAAACAGTATTTTCCATGCCACTTGCACGGAACATGAGCATCTTGCTGCCTTTAATTAAGAAGTTAACTGGACCGTGAAGTATTGCTTGTGTAAATAAATGTGATTTGTACTTAGTCAAGAAGGTGCATTAGGAATTCTCACATTTCTTTGCTTGCAGATAAATTATGGAGATTATTAAAAATTGGAAGGGTCATCTATAAACCCATCTGTAGCTCAGCTGCCCTGTCACTCTCAAAATGTAGCTGTCTTTCTAACTGTTGTAATTTATTGTGGACTATCGTGTGAACCATCTGCTTGCTTATAAATCAAACAACTTTGACTGAAAGTTCCACGCAGCAGCACAAATTGTTAATTTTATGTGCTGGAAAGCAATGGCAGCAGTTTAGGTGGCTTCAGTCTTCATTGCCCAATTGGAATGGAAATTTAGAACTGGAAATTTTCCTGCCTCTGTTGAGATGAGCTGCTGAGAAGCAGGTTGCTTGAAATTTAGAGTGAGCCCAGATTTAGCTTTTTTAGTGCAGTTGGGGTGTTTTGAAGCTTGCCACATCCAGGTCTGTAAGTGACTTAAAAGGGGCAAGACAGAGAACAAGCAATGTGCATTTTCCATTCCGATAATACCAGAAATAAAATCCCGTGCTGTGATAACACAGGAAAATCCAGTGAATCACTTCTCTCAGGAGCTGTGTGACAACCAACAAGATGATAATCTCAGCTTTAGGAAGCGGAGAAAGACATTGCCATGATAGAATTAGGATGGGTTTGCCCTTTCAATGTTCATTTCAAGTGCATAGATAGAAAAAATAAACCTCAGTTTGCGAATGTTTACACCTGCACCGAATTTTTCCTATCCTGAATCCTTTTAAAGACAAGAATATGGATTTGCCTGACAACTTTGACTTTGCTTCAGTATAAAGCACTTGACTGAGGTCCTGCCCACTGAGCTCTCTGGCAGACTCTGCTATTGATGGGTCTGGAAACACAGAACTAAACGTGGGCACCAACCTTTCCTGTCTGGTCTCTTCTGCCTGAGGGAGTTCCAAGGTCTGTTGTAGCACAGGTATAAGAGAGGGCAAAATTCACTGAATAGATTCTGAGGATATTTTCAAGTGTCTTTTAAAAGAGATCTCTTATTGTATTTAGATGGTTTGATGTTGAAAGTCTGCTTCCTATTATTTTTAATCATCTGGGAAAAGAAAAAGAGCTTAAAAAAAAAACCTATACATCAAAGAAGAAAAAAACCCAAAACCTGAGGCAAAGGACTGTGTCTTTTTTGTTATTTTCCTTTATTTGGGTAATGTTAGAGGTCCCTGTCCTCCTCGCTGTGATAATGAGTGTCTCTCTGGAAGGAGCATGTTTACTCAGATCATTGGAGCAAACCTGCCCTCATTTGAAGCCATATGAAATAACTGGTGACTCCAGTGGAAGGAGGACTGGGGCTGTCATTAACACTTGGCTGGGATTCTACAAGGGCATCTGTTTGGTCTAAAAAATTCACAGTTGTGAATCAGGGCTGGTAACTGCTATTCCCTTTACTGGTGTTTAGTAAGTTCTCATCAGCATAAAAGCTAGACTAGCAAGTGCATAAAATATGCTTCTCTGTCCTTCACATTTTCCCCAGCCAGTATTTGAATGATAGAAATTTTAAAGGAAGCTTTTAAGAGTGATAAATAATTATTTTGCCAATGTACTTGTCTCGCTGTGTTCCGATCTGGAAGAAGAGTGCTGTAATTTTAAAGCACAGAAGCACTTCTGTAATGGACGTATTCTTTTGTATTATTTGCTCTGCAGGTCTACCTGCTTCCAAGCTAAAAATACGCACTGGAAAACAATAAAGCATGTATTTGGATTAAACAGTGACGTGCCCACAGTGGGGCGTACCTGCCTCATACCCATAAATACATATTGATAAGCAATATAACATACTAATTTGGATAAAAAGGCTGTGCAGATGGCAAGATAATTGCAACTTTGTATAAGGCTCAAACTGTGTAGTAGAAATGTAGCTTTCAGATAGATAGCATGAAAGAAGGCTGCTATTTTTTTTGTGGAAGGAGACAGAATAATTCCTGTTCTTTCTTTGTCGAAGTTTACAGAGAAATAAATAGATATGGAATTAGTTCCTGATGATTTGGTCCAGTAAAGTGCTTTCTCATGGAAATCATCACGGGGTGGAAATTAAGTTGGTCTCGCTGTGCTGCCATCACTCAGCAGCCCCTGGGTGCTCCCACCCCCTCTTTGGCCACTGTTCCTCCAAGTTTACTATTCCCTTAGTGAATGGTTCTTCAAAGAAGAGAGGAGTCTTCTCCTTTGCATATTATGATACCTGTGAGCCAGTGAGAGCTCCTGTCAGCTCATGGAGGTTGCTGTTCTCCTGGCATTGCCCCTGGGGCAGTTCAGCTGCCACTGTCGCTGCAGGTGGAAAATCTCTCACTGCCCAGGCTCGACTCCTGAAGCACGGTACATCCTCTGAGCCCATCTCCATAGCTTGCTCCTTCTGGGTTGATTTTTGGTTCAGATGTTAAGATATTGTTTAAAAGCCCTAATAATTTGGGTAGGCGGGGATGGAAGAAGAACAAGATTGCTACTGATGGCACAGCCAGTAGAAATGAGCTGCTTGCAGCCATGCCTGGCCATCTCCTGTCCTCGCTATGGGGCTTGTGGCACCACTCCAGATACCTTGGTAGGTTCCATGCCAGCGTGCTTTTGGTATCAATGTGTCTCTCAGGCTGGTCAGTTTGACCCTTGCTTGCTTGGCAGTGATCAGCTGAGAGGAGAGCTGGCACTGAAAGAGCAAGTTGCAAAAGGCATCGTTTTGGAAGGAGTGTCCCCTCACCTGATGTGCAGAGATTGTTGGCATTGCCCTCCAAAGCAGATCTGAGCCTGCATGCAGCAGTAGACTGTGAGGGTCCAGGGGGATTTATAAAACTGATATGCTCCCCTGTAATAAATTTCATTCTTAAGCAATGAAATCCAGAGAGCCTGCTTCAGACTGAACCTTGGCTGCCCCAGCGCTTGGGGGGCAGTCAGTGGCTCGCTGATATTTCCAGTGTGCTGAAAAGGTGAAAGTTAAGTAGATTTTGCAGCAACTACAGAAACATTTACCTTCATAATAAAATTGGTCAGAAGTCTCTCAGCTTTGAGTTTTGAAGGGAATTCTGTAGGCTGGCTGAAGGAGTGTGTCCAATAACACCAGAGTTAAGTCTTGCTATGCCTGTTGCTGGTTGTTTGTGCAAGGAGCTGGTGTTGTGTGTCACATACTGAGAGTGCAACAGGGAACTGAAGTATCCCACCAGCTGCCAAATCAGAATATCCCAGAGAAGTACAAGAAAGGAAGCTTGGATCTAAACAAACTTTCTGAAATAACTCCACAAGTTGCTCTTCAAAGCACGATCTCGTGGAGGCTGCCTATGGCATTTAGAAAAGGATTTCATTAAATGTTGCTAACTTGTCATAAGCTCTCTTAAATGGAAGGGTAATGGCTTATAGCATTTGTAAGCTTTTTAATTTCATGCAATATGAGCAGTGTAATCAACACCTATTAAAGCAAATCAGCTGTGCCAAGTGGGCTACCTACCTCAGCTTTTGTCTATCTTTGCATTATGGGTACATCCCTGAACTAACCCTGGGAACAATGTGTTTGTGCTTTATCCTGACATCAGTGGAGATTTTGTGTCCAGAAAACCCAGTATGGCCATTGCAGAAATGCCTGAACCCATAAGCTGAATAACCACTTTATAGTCTGTGGGTTTCACCCTCTTAGGAGGGAGTTTGAGCCGTGGAGGCTAGGTACATGAGTTAACAGGTCCAGAGCAAACCACAAAGGAAGTAGAGAATTTCCCAAATGGTCTCTGAGTGTATTTTACTTTTCCCCTTTGACAGGTGAAATTTCTCTGCTTGAGCTGGTTCTGTAAGGAGAGGGCAGCTGTTCAGTTCTCGCATTTGTTTTGCTGTTCTGATCTGACTCCCACCTCCTCTTCATTTTAAACTTTTGCAGCTGGACTTTGTGGTCATAAAAACAAGTGTTGGGCATCACAGCTCAGAGTGAGCTCTGGGCTAAGGCTGGGTGCTCTGTGTGCTCTGAACTTTTGCTTTGCATTTTTGCCATGATCCCAGAAATTGCTTGTATTTCAGCTGTGAAAAGGACAGTGGGACATGAAAAACATGTGTGATTGTGTGGGCTGCATTTCTCTCTCTGAAGTGGAAAGGCCTTGAGTTAAAGGATTTACCATTTCTAGACATCACCACTGACAATCAGGATTCTGGCTGCTTTGGAAAGACAAAAACAACTTCCTAACGCTAAAAATGAAAAAGAAATGAAACTTCATACAGTGTAGGTAGAGGGAAGATAGACACAAATAGATAAAGGAAATATTAAAGACAAATAGATTCAATTATAAAGAAAAAGAATGTTTTTCTCATGTTTCCAAGAAGTCTCAAGAGCAGAGCTTTGTGTCTTCCTACTACAGGACAGCAAACACTTCTGCAACTCTTCTGCTGATCAAAACTATTTTGGCAGGAAAGTTATGTGTTTTGTAAGGCATGAGTTGACAAGACAAGCTGTGCTGTCATTGGGAAGTGCAGTCACACACAACTGGTTCTTCAGACAGCTCAGTTTGTCTGTTCTTTGATTTGCAACAGGAAAGGAAAGTCAAGGCTTTCCAGGTTTCATTTGCCAGTAGCTGTGCCAGTAATGAGAGTCTCTCTGATTGTTTTGTTTCTAAATGACAGATGTTGTATTTGGAGAAAGAAGAACACCGGCAAAAACAAGAACAACTCTAAATTTGCTCCTTTTCTTGTAGGACAAATTGATTGAGCGTCTTAGGAAAATGGACTTGCTGCTTTTGAAAGAAAAAATATGATTTCTTTGGCTGTTAACATCTCCCTGGTTGGAACATCTCTGCTTCTGATTTCTGTTTGTCTGAGGCTGTGCCTGGCCATCAGCTGCCAGGGGCAGGAAGGGGCAGTGCCACATCAGTGTTAGTGGCACAGTGTGGGACTGCAGAGCAGGGCTGTACCTGTGGGTGATAAACATGGCTGGAACTGCAGTCCCAGAGGTGGACAGTCTGACTTGTCGGTAAATAGTTGATTGTCATTGACTGTTCAGCCAGATATTTAATTATGTGCATACTTTGCAGACATAAGTAATTTCACTGACATCAATATGAGTTGTATTGATGAAGGCTATTCCCATGCCTAGAGCTGGTTCTTTGCTGGGTTATATGCATATAATGTCCATGTGTAGTGCATGTGTGTGGCAGAGCAAAGTTATCTAAAACTAGGCAATTAAAATTGCTTTTATGACCCAGGCTTTTTCCTTTCTCTTTCTTTCCAGCTACAGCTTGATATTCTTGTTTCTCTCTTGATTTAGACAAGGGGTTGATTTGTCATGGGGCATCTCATGAATAAAAGTGGCAAACACGTGAGTTCTGTTTCTCTGCTAAGAAACCAGCAGCAGCTGCAAAAGTACGTGTGGCCCCGTGAATGGGTGCTTACTGATTCGGGGAGAAGTTTGCTGTTCACCCAATCACCCCTATTCCTCCTCAAAGTTTTATTTTCCATGTACAAGTGCAAACTGAGCCTTCCTGGGTGTGATCTGACAGGACTTGCAGCCCAAGGCAGCACAGCCAAAGAGTAAGATGTGTTTTTCCAAAGACAAGCTTTGTAAGACATCACTGTTTAAAAGCAGAGAAATAAATAAAATTACAGACAGTGGGTTGATTGAGGGGAGAAGAGAGGTCACTTGTCTGACAGAATAAGCCTCACACTCCAGCAGGGCTTTCAGTTCTTTAGCCAAAAGCTGTTGTCTTTCTTTTGATTAGGTTGATCAGTAAGAGTGTGAATGATTCATTATTTTTCTTAGAATCCTGATTTTTTTTTCTAGGTACATTTTGCAGGTTAGAAGTACTAAGTGGGCACAGCTGTTCATCACCTCAGAGCAGCTGATATTTTCCTTTAGGCAGATTCATTGTTGTGTTGTACACACAGGTGAAACCTCACAGTGAATCACCAAATATTTTGTAATCCAAACACACACTAATTGCTGTAAAAGGTCAAGAGTACATGTTCAGCTGAAGCTGATTTAGGGTCCTGGTGTCCATGGCTGGAAGGCAACAAGTCGGTGGGATGAGCCTGAACATGTTTCCTCTAATGCTTTCTGTGGTTGCATTTCAGAGCCCGTATTCTCCAGTTCTTTGCAAAACACCCTTCACTCTTTAAATGAAGTAAAGTCCGCACGGGGCAGTGGCATGTATGTTGTCACTGCTGCTGGCTTGAGAAGCGCCTTGGAGTCTATGTCTACTGTTGCTTCATGGCAAAATATCTGTATTCTGCTCCCTCTCGAAATCCCCAGCTCCTACTGCAAACTGACCTTTGCTATTTGTTTTCTTAAGATCCCACGGGTTATTTATAAATGATGAGTCTTGATGTTGGTACACAGCTGGGGAGAGCAGGAGGCTTTTTGTTTCTGTCGGCAACATTATCTATTATTCAGCACTCTGGGAAACGTAGTTAGGTGCAGTAGAAGAAATGGGAACACACAGGCAGGACCCTTCCTGTTCTGGACCCTTTGCTGGGTAAGAGCCACTGGTTGGGTGTTTTCACTGGTAAGTTTTGTTCCTCCAGAGTTTTGAAAGAACTTCAGGAGTAAAAACACCAGGAGGCAAATGCCTTCTGTTAAAAACAGGAGGCAACCACACGGGATGAGCCACCCTGCTGATTGCCAAAGAGTAATCGGGGTCCTTGGCTTTTACATCCCTCCCTGTACCCTGTTTTACTTTCACACACCTCGATCCCTTTGGCTGCTTTTGTCATTACTCACCATTTCCCCAGACAACTTTCCTGTCCTTCCAGGCATGGAAAAAGCATCTGCTGCTTTTTCTGTGAGCCTGACATCTCTTGAAATGCCACTCCCCAGCTGCCCAGTGATGCTGGTTAGGGATGTATTTTTGCTCACGGGCCCTGAACCAGAGCAATACCCTGTGTTCTCTCCTCTCTTCACACTGATGAGATGGAGTGTCTGCTGACTGGCAGCTGCACGGTACAGTCAAATCCCAGCACAAAACATCCTGCTCCTGCTCCTGCAGTTGTCCTGCTGATGAGAACTTTGCTCCTGTGCTCTCTCTGTGTAGGTGCATGTGTTCAGTGTGGCAAAGGCCAGCATGATTTAGCCCCTTTCCTCCAGATCAGCCCAGTTCCATGTCACACGCTTGGCTGCGTCCCTCGTTTTAGCTGCTCGGGTGTACCATTGCCTTGGCTGTTGGACGTTCAGCCTCTCCGAGACAGTTCCTGTCTGACAGTGACTCACATGTGAACTGTTCCAGCCCTGCAGGTCAGAGCGTGGGCCCTCTGTTTATTCTGGTGAGGAAGACTCTGCCTAGTCATGTAGACTGTCAGAGCATCCTTCTTAAAGCCAAGTATTGATCATTTCAGCAGAAGAAACAAAGTGGTTAGATAAAGGCAATTCAAAAACGGTTTGTGCTAGTGTTTCTGTGACCCCATAACACTGTATCATAATTAAAGCAGATCAAATTACTTTGGTATCAAGCCCAGCCTTTCTTTTCCATCCTTCCCGTTCCCCCATTGTGCCCCTACAAGATTAATTGAGTATATTTCTACAATAAATATTCCCACAACAAGGCCTAAATATGGTTTTCATCAATCATTCTATAGCTGCTTCAAACCTGTCATGCCAATATATGCATTTACAGCAGCTCAGGAAAAAAATAAAATGCAGAAAACCCACAAATAAAACCAAGAATTGGACTGGAAAAGCTGCATTTTCTGTCACCAGGAGTGGTCAGATGATCTTTCTTTGTGTCTTGTGCAGTGGCAAGTGCTCAGTCTTCAATGAATAAATAATTACAGATCCAGGAAATGAGATTATTACTCCCATGAAGCTGTTGGAAAGGAGAGCACTCTGTGCCCTTCAAACCTGCTTCCTGATGCACACCCCTGCATTTGCCTATGGAGCACAGCAAACCTGAAGGATGGGGCTCATAAAGAAGAGCCTTATGATTGTAATAGGAGCCCAGAAACAGAAAAAAATGCTTGGATTTCAGGAACATGTCCAGGCTGAACCTTGTCATTTCACAGGCCAGATGCTTTGGAGAGAACTCCGCTGGGTAATCAGAGTAGTGAGGATGGCTGCCCGCGTCCTGCCTCCAGCCCTCGCCGTGCTGTAATATAGTTGCTTTTGCAGTGTAATTGCTTTCTCTGCAGGGCTTCTTCCTATTGATTCTGCTTGTGTGGATTTAAATGGTTTGCGGGTTGTAACTAGACTCAAGTTGGTCTGCGACTCCTCTCCTCTGTGCTAGGCAGCTCACGTGGCAGTTCTAACAGACTTCAATGATGTCTAGATAGCATCACTCCCTGGCCTGCACGTATATATTTGATTGGAAAAGAGGGGCTGGATCAGATAAGCTCAGAACATCAATAAATACGTGTATTTTGTTTGGTGACACTTGTTCAATTTGAATCTTTTTCCCAGGAAGCAGCTTGTGTTGTGTCATTTCTTCAGCGTGCTGTGTAAATGCTCTGCATCTGCAACTGTCGAGGCTGGTGCCATCCCATAGCAGTGCCATCTGCTCGCTCACAAAGTGCTTTTTGCGTAGATAAAAAATGTGAGGTGTTACTCATAATTAGGCAAATCACATGCTGTGATCTGTGATTGATTTGATTCCTGTCGCTGGCTACCTCGCATATGTCTGTGTGTCCATAAGTATTGTCTGCATATCACCATATGGATGCAGATGAATCAGAGACTCATGAATTCTTTTTCCCAATCCAGACATATGGAAATGTTTTCCCTTCTTCTTATTAGCAGCAGCTGATTTTCAGTAACACCAGGGGCCTCTGCTGGGATCTTTGCCTGTGTTTTGTGCTGTACGTGCATACGTAAGTTGGCATGGCCATTTATAATCTAATACAAGAAGTAAGCGATCCATGACATGCAGCAAAGGGAAGCTATAATTTCAAAGCAATGTTCAGAGATTGCCATGTTATTAGCCTTCTTGGAGAAAAATGTCTGGATATATAACTTGCTGTTATGCGGTGCAGGAACAGAATGCCTAAAAGGAGCTGTGAGCATTGCAGAACCCAAGTGTCTCTGCTGAATCTGACTTTGGGAATATATGGCTGTGCTTTTCTTAGTATTACCAGGATGTGCTCTGAAATGTGTATTCACCCCATTAACTGACTGTGATCCTAATTGTTTCTAGTTGCAGTATGGCCTAAGTAATGCTGATAGTGAAGGAAAGTTGCTCAGAAATTTGTCATTCGGTATAATTTTGATATTGTCTTCCAATGTCTTTTATAGATAGTGAGGTATGATTTACCAGCAGTTTTAAAAGATGTTTAAGGCAGGCAGTAGGGATACCAGAAAGGCCATAAAAATGAAAACACATGAACAGAGGTCTGCACGCTTGACTGGAGTAAAAGTTACGAGCGGTGGAGTAGCTATATAGTTGGATGATTTAGAATATTTTAAGCCTCGGCAGACCTCTCTTCTTTTCTCTCCCTCTCTCCTGTGCCTACCTACGGTGTGTTTACTTCAGCGGGAGATCTGTCACCACTGGACTGTGATCATAACTAGGACAGCCCACGGCAGAAAAGAGGCTATAACTTAGCACAGATCCATAGTCCCGCTGCTCCAACAGCTCCTCTAGACGGGGATCAGATTGGAGCTGCCACCGGGCAGCAGCTGCAGTCTGGTATTCCTGCAGAAGAATTCAAGTAAATAGAAATGGTTAGTGAATTCTTAGTTGATTTTTATACTGAAAAGGGGGATCAATGTGCTGTGAACCCAGGGCTGCTCTTCTTCCGTTTTATAGTATTAGAGTTGCTTGAGTCCAGCTTTTGTTTGTGCAGGGGAGAGCTGTTCCCCGGTAATGCCGAGTTAATCATCAGCACACGTTTGATTGACTCTGGTGTAACACCTTTGGGTGAACTCTGAGTGCAGTGAAGTGCTTGAAGCATTTTCAGAATTATTTGGTCATTTTACAAGTTGTGCTGTTCTCTTCATTTCAGCTGTCTGAGGGCGTCTTGTGAGCCGAGAATGCTTTAATGCATTGGACTTTTTTCCAAAGCCAGTAATGATCGGTTCAGTCCTACAAACACAGGAAGTTTTGTGAATGTGCAGCAGCCTTCAAATGTTACAAATCCCAAATTCCCACCCCTGTGGATACTGAACGGAACTCCAACATGCACAACTGCATTTTATTTTTATGTGTATGTCTGTTGGTTTCATCACGTCATCTGTGGTTTTCCTTGTATTATAAGTCAAAGAAGTAAAAAAGAAAAAAAAGAACAGCAAAGAAGTCAAGGCAGATGTAATGTCTTGGAGGTTTTCTTGGTGTTGTTTCTAATGTCAGCAGTCACGGTGTAATGTAATTTTCAGAAGAGTCTCAGTTGCAAAGCAGCTGATTAGGCATCTTGAAGCAGCAGCCACTCTCTCAAAGCACTGTGTTCCTGAGATTATTACAGGTATTCTTCTAAGGAGAGAAACCCCTAGATTGCCAGAAATAAATCACTTTGAAGGATACAGACCCCCTTGGGTAGCCTTGCAAAAGCAGAACCCAGTCATTTATATCTCACATCACAGACCTGCCTTCTTTACACTTTAAAAAGAAGAGTCAGAGATATAATTGCTGTAATGGAGCAAAGGGAAATTTATCTTTTGTTTCTTTTGTTACTAAAATGTTAGTTCAAGAAGTGCCATAAAAGAGGGGGGGGGGTTGTGGCATTGGACATAAAACTCCGATGTGCACAATCTGTGGCATTAAAATATGTCACTGGAGGGGACCACAGTATTTTCTGATCTTCATGGTACTGTAAAATGTATTGCTCTGTGAAGGTGACTGTACCTGGTTTGCATAGAAGAAGGAATTTAAATTGTTTGTTTGTTTTAAGCATTTGAATGCTTAATATATTGTCAGAAGGAGGTACACAGAACACTAATTCAGCTCATGCTACTACATTTATGCCTTTGAGTGCCCTTTGCAGGTCAGGGCTGTATCAGCTCTGTTACTAATCCAGGTTTCATGATCTGGGCTCATTACACTTGGGAAAAGAGTCTGTTTCCTGAAAAAGGGGATCCAGGCAACATTTTGTTAAATCTGCACTGGACCTCTTGCCTCCTTCCTAAAAGCAACCATTTATAGACACAAATATAGCTGGGGCATTTTGTAGCCTTTGTTTTAATCTGTTTGTTACCAATTCCATTCACGGCTGGCTTTCATTCTGCTATGAAAAGCTTACACTGTCAAATCAGAAGTTTTATTAAAAAAAGGGATTTAGTTACATGAACATTATGTTCAACTGTTTGAAGGACAAAATCAAGATCAGAAGAGACTCGGGGATTAAACAACAGAAAGTATGTTTAAATCATATTAAGGGCTATTTTCAATCTAGCACCTGGGGATTTAGCTACATGCCTTAAATTTTTGTGCCCTGGGTAAAGTCCTGTTCTTGCTGTGGGGAGCTCGATCAGAAACAGCAATGCTTGGCTTGCAAGTTTAACCTGAAGTCCAGATTTTCTGTTAATGTAGATGAAGACCAGAATCCAAGCACAATCTTAAGGATGGGGTTCAGTAGATACTCCCAAGTTTGTCTTCTTCACAGACAAAGACAGGTGCTGTCCAGTGGTTCGTGTTTCCTCTTCAGGAGGTTCGAAGTGTCTGTGCAGTGTTCTGGTGAGGTTTGCTGAGGTTCATGGTGGTGCCTCTTTCTTGATCCCTGCAGCGTCAGTTCTGAAGGGCTTTTACTCAAATTTTCCCTCCCAACTCTCCATTTTATGGGGGCAGCTCTGAGCTTTCCCTGCATCAGACACTCTCCAAAGGAGTTTCTCTTCCCATGGCAGGAGGTGGGAGGAAGAAATGCACGCTCAATGTCAGGTCTTGGGTTCTTTTGATGTTGCTCACAGCATGTTCTGGAGATGTTTGTGGTTTGGAGACTGGTCCTTCCCTTTGAGAGGTGAGCGAGTCGTATGGGAACATGCAAAACTGGGTCAGGGATATTAATCTAAGCATATCTGTGTCAACAAACCAGACAAAATGACACAGTAAAGGTTAAAAAATCAGCTTTCCTGATAGGTAAGGGGACATGCCAGACACCTGCACTGCTGGACAACATACAGTGCTGTGTCCCCAGGAGCGTGTGCTGCTGAGGGAGGACAACAGAGGTGACACCTTTGTGGCTTTTCGTTAGAGGTTTATCATTCTTGATGAAGGACTTTTCAGGTGCCCCAGAATTATTGCTTTGTCTCCTGGTTATTGGGGATGAACACTTGCCACTCCAAACTAGACAAACCTGAGACGTTACCTTGTGCAGCTCTGGGTTGTCCCCACCAATGGACAATGCTTTTCAGGGGAGTATCGTTGCTGCTATTATTGTTATTAGATTTAGCTCCTGGTATCGTAGGACTGGCTGGACTTCGGGGAAGGAATATTCTTGTTATAACCCACATAAATACTTCCCCTCTTTCAGCTGCTCCTTAGAACAGCACTCAGGGGTGCAGACAGGGGAATGTGGCCGTAGGCCAAGTGAAGGAGAGATTTTTGCTGGCTGTTTGCTTTACAGAAATCAGGCTTTTACCCTCTGACAGCCCACCTGTGTATAGAACATTGTTTGCTTTCTGTAATGTCAGTGAGAAGCAGAATTGAGCAGGAAAATGGTGCTCTGAGTGACTTCTCCATAGACTGCTCCTTGCCAACCTGGATTATGTTTTAATATTTTATTTTTCCCATTACTTTGTCAGCCTGCAGGAAATTCACCATTTCCATTATTTCCACAAGCTTCACTTGCACTTACTCTGTGAAGTCTTTGAATTCTTAGGATCAAATCAAAGCTACTCCTTCTGACCATCCAAATTACAAACACGCTGACTGTGAAGCATTATTTTTAAATTGCCTCTTAAAATTTAAAAGGATTTCCAAATATCTTTAATAATTCCCTATAACAGTCTAAGGACATCCGTTAAAGTATTGAATTTCCCTAAAGTCAGCACTGGTTGGGATTGCTTCAGCTGCAAATTAAGGTTGTCAGTCAAAGTGATTTTTTCTGTTTCAGTCTCTGATCTGGGAGTTTTTAGCATCTCTTCCAAAGTGAGCCAAAGAAAGACAGCTAGTGAGCTGTTTGGGCTTGGGTTGCCATGTGTTTAACCTCTTAAACAGTGACTTGATACCTTTTGTGAAGTCTTCTGTGTGTTACTGGACACCACCGCTCAGTGAGGAACCAATATATGCAGTTTTGACATATTTTTGCGCTTTTCATGTTCTTTATTCTGCAGCATGTGTCCAATATTTTAATATTGAGTAGCTGTGGCAAATGCTTTTGTGTGTCTGCAAATATTTGCAATATTGTTAAGGCACTGGGTCTGCTAATGAGGGACTCAAGTAAGAAGGAAAATGATGTATTTACTCTGTAGGATTGCCTGCAGAGATGAATAGTAGGTTCGTGGTGGGTTGGAAGTGGGTAACCAGCCTGAAGAGTCCTTAAAAGATGTGCTTGTTTATTTCATGCTGATATTCTAATTCTAGGTCTGTCGAGGGTTATGACAGTTTATGAAACTATTGCTTCACTACGTAACTATTTGTATTGTGGTGATGCAGCCATATTGATCTAGTTTTCCACTTGCTCATGTGCATCAGAATACTTCATTTTGTGTCATGATAACATGAGAGTGTAAGAGAAGGGAAAGGTTTTGTCTTTTCAGTTTGAATGCATAACTGGTTTTTAATGTTTTAATTATTTTTTTTCTGTGTGATTGAAAGAAGCTGCATCATCACCAAGCTTGCAACTGAGGAAACGGTTTTTAAATGTTCAGTGTTTAAAAGATGTCAGTGTTATTTCCTTTGTAAACAGAAGATGATGGACAGAAAATCTGCAAAAATTTCTGCTAAAGGGAGTAATTTTTTCAAATCTTTTTCATTCCTTAATGGAAAAAGAATTATGGAAATGAGAGCAGGCATTGCATTAAGTGCTTGAAATGTTCCTTCCCTGCAGACCAATGAAAACATAACTCTTCCATTAGGGAAATTTATTTTTTTGAAGGCTGCATGAATCTTGAGTTCTGAATCAGTCGGTGAGATGACTAGGCTGGGGTGAGCATTTTGAGGTCTGAAGATGTCTTTTAGGCCTTTTGTAGGTGGATATCAGCTCTTAGCTCATCTTGTAAGTCTTCTTCGGAGCAACTTTCTCTGCAACTCTCTCCATATTAACCACTTGACTTCTCTTGTAATATTTCTATGGTGCAATCTCCTCTTTTGCAGAGCAGTAACAGAGTTTCAAAGCCGTGGGGTTCAATGATTTTTCCTACATGACTTTGGGGTGGAAGGTTTCCTGGCCTTTTCAAAACACTGGAGCTATTTGTATAACTCCATAAACAAAAATCAAATAGTGCAAGTCAAAAATGAGACTTCCCTGCGCTTCATATGGCATGTTTATAGTAGTTACAGTCTCACCTATGACTATACATTATGCAGATTTTAGTTATCTATCTTTAAAACTGTGAAATTAATATGTAGCAGTAAACTGCTGTTGCTGGGGGTGTTCAAATTAGGTCCCTGAGCAGTGAGTATTCAAGTGAAGCCATCTTTTTTTCTGTGCTGGTAACCATAAAATAATAATAACATTAATTTCTAGAAGTTCTAGAAGATCAAAAAATAAAAACATAAAAAGAGGAAAATCATTACCAGTGATCCTTATTTCTAACTTATTAATCATAATTCAGTTTCATATATTATATTACTTAAGTTGTCAAACACATTGGAGTGGTAAAGAAGGATAATTTTTCCTCATTTAGTGTATGAGGAGACGGAGACACCAAGAGCTTCTGAAACTTGTCCAAGGTCTGGAAATGACTAAGTGGAGTTCTTTCTTTTTTTTTTATTTTTATTTAGTTGTAAATAATCTGCATATAGTCATAACTAGTTATAACTGATCAAATAAATCCCCTTTCCCCCTTTCTTGCTGAAGGGCTGATCCCCTGGGCACCTGCTGCAAAAACAGTTAAGGCAACAAATGTAATTGTTGTGAATATCTGGTCACTTGTGGGGCTTGGTTTTACTTTAGTTTTTTTGAGGTTTGTTTTCTCAAACACCCCTGGGAATTGTTTGTCCATCACTGGAGTGTTCCTTGAAGCTCCAGTCCACCACAGAACTCCCGTGGGTCATTTCTGTTATGTTTTACATGCAGACAATCTTCTGTCATGATCCCGAAAAAATGGCATCTATGAAAATATTGTGGTCCTTAAAAATCCAGGAGACAAGGAGAACATGCCTGACCTACACGATTCTCTGTCCCCATTCTGATTTTCATTCCTAGTGGAAAGATTTTGAAATGCTGAAAAAAAATACATTGGTCAAAGAAACGCACAGACATAAAATTTTCAACTCCTTGCTGATTTTCTTGCTATTTTATCTCCTCTACCTATCCTGTGGCTTAGTCAGTTGATGAATTTGATCAGCCGCCTGCTTTAGACATTACAAAGAGATACTGGCAGTGAATTTCCACCTTCACATTAGATTTTTGGCTGATGCAAGTTGGGGTCACCCCGTGCTAGTGCTGTAGGTGGCTAATAGCCCCTGAGAAACCAGCCGTGCCGACGGGAGCTGCCTGAAGGAAACACGAGTTCCCGGTGTCCTGCATGTGTTTGCACACAGAAGGAGCCAGATGGTTGGAGCTGTGGGTTTTCTTTGCCTTGGCTCTGCAGGAGAAGTACCCGAGATGGATGTTGCCAGGTAGCTGTGTGGCTCCTGCGTGTTAACAGCTGCTCTGGCTCTTCTCTCAGAGCTGTATTGAAAGCATAAAAATGGAACACTGGTAGAAATCTCCATGGTGAAATGGGGAGTGGAGAAGACTTCATGTCTTGCGTCCTGTAGACCCAATGGGATGGGTCTGGTCCCAACGT
This sequence comes from Grallaria varia, assembly GCA_013396735.1. NCBI lineage: Eukaryota > Metazoa > Chordata > Aves > Passeriformes > Formicariidae > Grallaria > Grallaria varia. Next base: position 489,262 of record VWZG01003763.1, read on the forward strand.
GGCATCCCAGTCTTCAGTGTGATGGTGATACGTGCCAGATGGTTCATAAGTGCTTTGAGATGAAAGGCACCCTCTACAAGTCAATCAGGTTTTCTCCTTCCCAACTCTTGGGCATGGTCTGCTCACGTGGCCCTGTGGTAGACAGACAACGTCACCCACTGGAGTCATCAGAAGCTGTAATATTGCACTGCTGCATTCAGCCACCCACCCAAAATGCCTCAGGTCAGGTCCCATATCACCTGCACGTTTCAAATAACAGATCAGTTGCCTTATACCAGCAACAAAGCCAAACAAGGCTGGTCTCTGGGACGCTGCCTGGGCCAAAGGTGTGGTGTGCACTCTGTTTTTATCCCGGACAATAAGAATTACTACAGGGCAGCCTTCACCCCAGCCACACAGCCAACCTTGGGGCCACTACCCCAGCGCTGGGCAAAGCTCCAGGTGTCTCAGGCATGTTGGTCCTGGGCAACCATCCCCATCTCACATCCTTGGTCTCGTGCTCTTGTTCCAGGGCAACCCACTGTACTTCCAGTCCGCCAGAAATGTGACAGTGAACATCCTCAATGAGAAGACAAAAGTCCTCACTCGCCTTGTAACAGGTAAGGAGGGGGAAAGGAAGGGTTCCTGCTTGGAAGGATTGAGGGATGAAAGCGGATGGGATGTGGGATGCTGTGGTGGCTTCAGACAGAGCTCAGGAGGGGAGCCCGGGTGTCTTGTGAAGTACAAATAAAAACTTCGCTCTACTTTGTGAAAACAAAGCCAGAGACATGAAAGCTGTGCTGGAGAGGCAAATGGCTGGTGCTGTCTGATAACAAAGCAGACCATTGCTTTCATTTGAAAGCCAATTCAGAGACAGAAATGTTAGTTGTACGACTTCAGGGTCAAGAAGAACATATGCAGGCTGGCATTTCTGTTGTAACAAGCACAGGTTTTTCCAAAGCCACTTACAACTTGCCTGAAATCTTGGGAACTCTGGAGATGAACTGCGGCTGAGTCACAACACTTTGCAATTTAGAGTCCTTCTGCTGGTGAAGAATGCCCTTGTGCTCCCAAACATGGATGTTTCATAAATCCCCAATGCACAGCAGCCTTTGAATGAATGCCCATGTAATTTGGGTTGAAAGAGATTAATGCATTATATATGGTAATACAATATATACATGATATAGGGTAGGTATATATTTATTGAGATTTATCCATGGAGTATTGCTGAATGGCAGAGCCAGTAATTCATAAACACGTTTCTGCGTTGAGACTGGGTTGTTTGGTTTGCTTATATAACATCTTGGCCTCTAGTCACAGTATTAAATAATTAAATATGCAGCTTCAGTGAGCAATTATTTAGGCAGAATGCATGAAAATTGCCTGGAGGGACAAAATAAATTCAACCCCAAACTCCCTGATTCTCGCATTCAGAACAAACATGTCGAGTTTGTTGGTCCTCCATATATTTTCAAGAAGGTATTTGGTTCACTTAAGCACCTCCATGTCACGAGAGCTTGGGAGGACACTCTCAGTGATGATTTTCTGGGGTTTGAGCTTTTTCTGCATTTGGCAGCAGCTTTGGTTTCAGGGTGAAGCAGAGATGTGGTCCCAGGTAGCTCATGCTGCCATGATGAGCAGGGAGGTGGTTAATAAGCAAGATACAAATAAAACTAAAAGTCCTGGATTTTCTCAGAAAGGCTGCGAGAGTTTTTAAGTGTTTCCAGGGATCTCAGCATGGCCTCACTTCTCTGTAGTGAGAACCACACACATATTCCCTGTGTCCCGATGCCAGCACAGGTCAGGGAGACACGGGAGATGGAGTTTGAAGCTGCCTATAAGAAAATCCTGGCTTTCAGGTCTTATTTCTCCTGTCTTTTGAGAAATGAGACTAGTCTTGAAAATGGCCAGAAGTAATGCAAAGTCCGATCACCTGCCGTGTGCAGGGTTATTAATCCAGGGCGTCTGTGCCTTGAACAGGGTTGGCAGAGCCTTTAGATGGTGATTTGTCCAAAGTTTAGCCTAGGTCAGTAACTGAGGGCTCTGCTCTTTGCAGCCTTTGAGCTACAAACCTGCACAGAATTGCTGTTCAGGAGCCTGATGTTTATCAGACTCCGCAACAAAACCTATTGCCAGAGGCTTTCCAGCACTGCAGGGCACAACAGCCTGCAGGAAAAGCACCAGAATTGAATTAAGATCTACAAAGGAAAGTTTTACTTGTCTAAAAACTTTGTGCAACATGTGACATTGCCATTTCTTTTTGGCCTGCACGTGATTGGAGTGGTCTAAAAGAAAACATTTGCTCCTGTGGTGGTGTTTGTCTTTTTACTTTTTTTTTTTTTTTTTTAAATTGGGCTCTGTGTGACACTGGTAGAATTTTAAACCAGATACATTTAACAGGCAGAAAACCAGGAATCTTTTATGCTGCAGCATCAGTCCAAGCTAAATGGACTCTGGAGATTTTCATGCCTCTTACTGCTACACCAGTACTCTCAAAGCTAGGCTGGGTATATTCATTAATTCACATTACTGTCTTTCTGTAAAGATTCCCCAGCTATGCTAAGTTTAATGGTGATTTTATGGAACTCATGAGTGTTTAAAAAAAACCTACCCATAAGTAGAAACAATTGTGAGACTCCTATTTGGGTAGAAAACTGCCCTTTTCTGATGAGGTGTAAAAGCACAAACCTCCTGTTTGGTGTCTCAGATGCGAGGTTGTATCTGCAGAGCTGTTAGGACAATCTCAGCAAATGGGTTTATGAAATGTATGATTTTCTTACACTTTTCACCGAAAGGTTATGATTCTTCCCTCTAGGTCCCCAAGCAGTGGAAGCACACAGCCAAAAATTTGAGGTGAAAACCCTCTCTGGAAAATTGCTGTTCTCTGCAGATGACAATGAAGTGGTGGTTGGAGCAGAGAGATTGAGAGTATTAGGTAAGAGATTGTTCATTAAATCACAGTTTCAATATGCGCCTCTTCAAATTTTAGTATAGCTTTGCCTGACTTTCCTTCAAACTTGGTAAAAGCTACTTTTGGAGATAAAACCTTGTGCTGTCTTCATTGCTTTGAATCTTCTCCAAGCAGATAATGGCCGGGAGTTTCTATCTGAGGAGTTTCTTAACTTTCACAGTGTGTTATTTCCCCTCCAGAAAAAAAACTCCCCAGGAAGTGGTTTAATTCACTGGCTCGGTGAAGTAGCTTTAAAAAACCAGTTTTGGAAACTGAGCAGCTTTATGTCTTGGATCTGGGCTGAAGGACAGCGAGGGATGGCCCTGAGGATGTGTCCATGTCTGCAGTCACTGTGTACAGGGAAGCCTCAGGGGTCATGTTTTCAGTCCCACCACTTTCACCAGCTCCTCCTTCTTCCCAAAACAAACACCAAGAGGGAAACCTGCAGTGAAAAAGTCAAAATTAATTACGACCCCACATTAATTGTCTGAAGAGTTTGTTGGCCTTTCTATTAGCTTTTTCCTTAGCCCCCTGCAAGAGCACATTGTGCATCTCTGAGATGCCTTCGCTGTGCTGTGGAGAGGGAGAAGTGTCCTGTGCACAGGAGAAAAGGCCAACCTTGCCACTGCCACCACTCCCATCTGCCTTTTGAGACACACAGGGCAGCTTGAGCTCTCCTGTTGCCTGTGCAGGATCTGCCCCCACAGCTGTCCTGCCTGCCAGGCTTTACACAGGTATTTCCAATGGAAAACTGGGAGTACATTTTGGGTTTGGGGCATGGGCATTCTCTCTTATTTGTTTGGATTTTTTATTTTTTTTTCAATTGGAGAAACAAAATAGTTGTGGTAATTGTAAACTTTAAAACTTATTCGATAGTTATATGAAATTATTACCTGTCTGGAACTTGAATTTTTGTGCTTTCAAGTTCACGCTGCACCATTCAGAGCTAATTCATGGTGCAGTCTTTGGGCAGGGTAGGTGGAGTCAGGAAGCAACAGGTTTTAAGTGTTTTCTTTGAGACCTTAAAATAATCTTTGGTTTACACATTGAATTACATCATTGGTTTAAAAAAAAAAAAAAAAGAAAAAAAAGAAACTCAGAAACTTTTCCTTACAAGTTGCAAGCATACCTTTTCAGATTACATACTTACAAAAATACTGATTTTTAGTTACTTTCAAGAAATGAGGAGTTGATTTGGATAGCTATTTTGAGTTTCTGCCCTGTTTTAGTCTCCATAAGAAACAGCATCAAAAATACTGCTGATCGCTGTAGTGCACTTTCATTTCTCTCTCCAACTGAGTGTTTCTCAAGGTTTCCTCAGCTTTTGCAGATCTATCAGAAAAGTTAGAATGATATCACTGGTGATGTTACATGGCAAGTATTCCGATGACCTTGAGCTGAAATGCTTTCAGAGTTCATACTTGGCTTTGTTTTTCCCCAGCTTTGCTTCCCTAATCTAATTTTATCTCCAAAAATGTTTGCCGTGGCTGTTTGCCATGCTGGGAAGTGTTATACCATATGTTCGCATTTCTTCCAGTGTTTTTGTCTGCACTGGAGGCCAGTCCGACTTGTAGTGCACGGAGGAATTCCTTTGATCATTTTTCTGGTGCTTGGGATCTCAGGTGCTGTTGGTGTGTCTGCTGGCACCCATCTACACCATGGAAATAATCTCAGCTTGTTCTTGCTCTTGCCGAACACGTACTCGTTGTGCAGGGAAGTGTATGTCAGCAATGTGGCATGAAAGGCATCTCACGCAGGTCAGAGCAGCACTTCTTGTAGTTACCTTTGAATCTTGCTAGTGACAATAACTTTGTTTTTCTTTGTATGGTCTTCAAAGTTTATTCTGAAAGTTTGTGCTACAAAGTAATGCTGAATCCTTGTCTGAGGAAAGAGGCGCTTCCCTGTTTTGAAATGAACTCTGCTCTGGGTAGCGAGAGGATTTTGCAACATTAGCAAGGGATAAAAAATAGGGAGGAATAAACAGAATTATGGATTAAAAACTAATGCAAGTAGTACATGTGCTGCCATTGATGGTGCTTCAAAAAGTTGCTCAGCGTGGATAGTGCAGATTAACAAATGAAAGTGCTTTTTATTTAATTTGTGTTTTGGGGAGTTATTTCTGATTTATAAGCATTAAAGGATGCAAAAGACAAGATTTGGTTGCCTCTGCTTTTCATGCATGATGTAATTTAGAATACTTCAGTGATTTTATTTGATTTAGTGAATCCAGACAAATCAGTCATCCTGGGAGAGACTGGAGATAACGGGAACTTCTGTTTGAGGAGCAGGGCAGCCCTTTGAGCCCTTTGGCCATGGGGAGCTCTGATAACATCTCCCCAACCTTTTCCAGACACAGAGGAGTTCCCTCTGCCTTGCTCAAAGCTCAGCCACTGCCTTGGTCCGGCTGACTCTGGTCAGCAGTGCCCTCCTGCAGACACCACAGGGACAAAACTCCTGCCTCGCTGGGCTCCCAAACACGCAGGGCAGATAAATGAGCTGGTCCTAATTGAATTTGTGTGTACAGCATTCAGCAGTGCCCCCTCCTCCCTCCCTCCAGAAACAAAATGTGTTCAGACTGCCTAAAAAATGCTGTGTAAGAAATACTGTTTAGTTAAAAGAGTATTAAAAAATAACTTTGATATATATTAATTACAATTTCATTTAATAGCTTATTGAACGTTATAGCATTTACAAATAAAAGACAATCAGAAAGCATTATTCTGACTGTTAATTAGCTCTATTTATTCTCCAGATTAGTTTTTAAATATGCCCTCTAGATGCCACTTGATACTAATTAACAGAGTTACATTATTATCTCTATAGAAAGCCATTTTTAATTAAATCTAAAGCAATTTAAATTAGCATGAGTTTTTACAGAAATTAAACTCTGGTCAGATGCTTAATTTAGCCTTATAAGACAACATCTGATGACATGCCAGTGTCAGTTCTCCCAAGGGCCTTGACATCTTTTTTGGAGATTATTTTTTGAAGTTTGTTTTCAGGGAAACTTGCCAGTATACTCTAGTGTTTAATATTTATGATGGATTTAACCAATTTTTTTTGGAGACTAAATGTTGATGGGAATCCACAAGCATTGCAGTGAGCCGAGATAAAACCACAAAAGATGTGTCCCTGCAGCTCACAGGCTCTGGAAGTCCCTGGGTTTGAGTGTGGAGGATGGTTTGGGTGGGAGGTGGCATTGCATGGCCTGGATGCTGTCCCATTACAAATCAACCACGCTTTTTAACCACTGTTAAGATCACCCTTTTGCTTTGCAGTAAGGGTAGGATTAATCACAAACCCTTCTCTGTAACAGAAAAATACAGGGATTGCACCCACTCTGGGTCCCTAGAAAATGTGCCTCTCACTTGGACATTGAGATTAATATGGCAGAAGCTTTTCTTCTAATGGAGCCTAATGATAAAAATTTGGCTGAAGTGTTTCCCTGTGGCACATCCTAACTAAAATAGCTGTGTTTAGAGTGGAGTAGGATGCCTTTCATCTCCCAGAATAAAGACTGCAGGAGCAGGGTGACCCACCCACCACGCATGGCAGCCCTCCCCAGCACCATGGCTGATAAAAATGTACCTTTGATCTCACCAACCCTTCCATGCCCTGACTTCAAATAATTAGCCAGTAGCTCCATTTCTACCTTGTAGTTTTTTTTCCACTGTAGCCTATTCCCTCTGGGCAATGAACCGTGTAGAGCATGTCAATGCTGACCACAAGGGAGACTTTCTGGAAATGTTAGTTTGGGAACAATTTTTTTCTTCTAGTTCTCTCCAGCTGCCTGGGAATGCACCTGGAAAGAAGAGTCAGCTGTTGAAATGTTATTGCAAATTTATTAATAAGTTTGGCGTAATTAAATCCAAGGCACACTTCCAGCATTTTATTTATGAGCTGTGTATTAAGGACTTTAGTGGGTTTAGTAGAGGAACACCAATGAAAAAAGCAACATAGTCCAAGCTTATAGTCAATGAGATCACTGCATGGAGCAACATGACAGGGGAGAGTGGCTTTAAAATGAAAGAGAGGAGGTTTAGATTAGATAGGAGGAGGAAATTCTTTACTGTGAGGGTGTGGAATAAGTTGTGAGACAGTGGAATAAGTTGCCCAGAAAAGTTGTGTCTGCCCCATCCCTGGAAGTGTTCAAGGCCAGGCTGGATGGGGCTCTGAGCAACCCAGACCAGTGGAAGGTGTCACTGCCCATGGAGGGGTTGGAACAAGATCTTTAAGGTCCCTTCCAACCCAAATCTTTCTGTGATACTATGACTGTCTTGTAGAGAGATCTTTTGAGTGGGAGGGTTGGGGCTGAAGTTTTCTATCCTTGGAGGCAGAGGGAGCAACCTGCTCTGCGTTTGCAGACTGCAAAATGCTGGGGTTTCCTGCCCATGGAAGGGTTGAAAAAGCATTTGCAGTGTCCTTCACTTTGGGCAAGAGGAGAACATGATTTTATGTGGATGTGCTGAACTAATACATCTGTGTGAGCTGGCCCAGCTGTCTCTAAAGCTTCACATCTCCAAGTATTTTCAGTGAGCCTGATCTGGGCTGCAGAACTATGGCTGCAGAGCCAGCCTGGTTAAAGGGCTCCACTCACATTTCCTCCAGATTACACTTTTAGTGGCTTCTTGGCATGTCCTTTCCAGCTTATGCTTGCTGCAATTTACAGAAGAGTAACTTTGATGACTGCAAGAGTAGTTGTATTTCATTAAAATAATCCATAAAGCTGTTTGACTGGTATCAATCATTTCAGAGGGTGGTGTAAGCTAGAAATTAAACAGTTGCCAGGAATTACCACCCATTTTTACAGCATGCACCCTGCTTCAGAAGACATTATTTATGGGTCAGGACATACACTGTTGCCCTTTACAGCAGCCATCACAATTTCAAAATGGCATTTTGCTGAAGTGTTTGTGGCAGAGGGAACAACTTTGGTAGCCAAGTGTTGAAATCAGGCCTGACCCAGAGAGGAAACAGAGCTTTCTGATCTCACCAGTGAATCTGCCTGAGGATTAATGCCAAGCTTGAATCTTTGTAGTGTGGATTTCATGTGCTTTCCTGAAAAACATGTCCTTACTACAGGTCTGTAAGTAGCTTTTTCAAAGGAAAAATGGTGCTACAACATTTATTTATTAGGAAATTGTAAAGGAAAGGTTCACAGTAGAAAAATGTCTCAATAAAGGCTGTGGAGAGGAAGGTGCCTCTAACCCAAAGCTGGCTCTGTGCTGCTGAAGTGTGGATGGGGTGCCTTGCTGGGGCACCTCGCTGTGCTTGTGGGAACAAGCCCCGTCCCATCAGCCTGGGGTCACAGGCCTTTCCCAGTTCACCCAGTTGCAAGTGAGCTCCTGCTTGCTGGGGCTGCTTCAGAGGCATCAGTTGCTCCAGAGCTGCCTTGTGTGCTCTCAGCCAGCCGAAAGCGAGTGCCACAGCTGGCTGCTCACCAGGCTCGGGCAGGCGTTTGACCTTTGCCTGAAGATGTATGAACTTCTCTAGGAAGCTGCGGCGAGTCTTCAGTGATGCACTGCCCGTAGGTAATTAGGCAGTAACACTAATGCGTTCCCGGAGCCATCGCCAAGCTGTCGTGTAGTCACTGGTCCCATGGAAAAGGGACAGGGAATAAAACGAGGAAAGTAGGGAAATGTGCTGACAAATGAAGGTACCAGGTTTTGGCACTGGTACTAGCAGGACTGGAAACAGCCTCCACTGCCTGTAGCATTCAGTCATGGCAGCAGAGTTCCGTCAGGTTTCTTTGCACTCACTGCAGGGCTGTGATGGTGGGAAAAAAATTACATTTAGTAAAATTAAGGCGGGGGAGAGGGGGCAAAAACATATGTTTCCTATCAGTGGTTAAAGCTGCAAGAAAATTCTTGGTTTGCTCTCAGTTCAGAGCTGTGCTCTTGCTGTATCCAAGCAGAAGTCAGGTGTCACAAAGTGGTTTAACCTATAATCAACAGTGACAGAGAATTAAAAAGTTATAAAGAAAGAAAAGAACTGATCTGGTTGAATTAGGTGGGTTTGGGATTTTTTTTTTCCCAGAGGTTGAGATGGGATTTTTGGATGTTTTCTTCCAAATAAAGTCTTCCTCATATTCTGCAAGGGAAGAAATTAAAATTACCAATTCTTGAATGAATACTTCTGATAGCTCTGCTGCCTTGAGGGCAAGAGGTGTAGACACTGTTGTCCATTCCTTTTAGTAGCAAATCCAACCATTGCCCTCCTTTTTCAAAATCCACTCACCCAGATTGCAAACTTGTCTTTTCTTGGTGAGAACAATCGGTGTCGGGAGGGAGATATACTGAGGAGTTTTCCTTGTGTTTGCTTTTACTTCAAAGTACATTCCAGGCAAAAAGGATAGCATTTATGTAAAGTGTATAGGCTTCGAGTCGAGGCTGAAATGTGTGTTCAGATTGCGTTACCTTAATCCTGTTTAAGGAAAAAGAAGAATCATCCACCATCAGATTAATATTGATTAAATGTCACAAGGATTATGAAAGAAACATACTGTACACTTACCAAGCACTGAAATCAAGTTTAAAAGTATGGTAGATTTATATTTTATTTCCTAAGTGTCTTCCCCAGCTGATCTGTTTGAAGCTCACGTAATATTCTCCTTGATAAATTTCCGCTGTGTATTCCTACTTCAGGTGCTCTCCTGAGTTTCTTTGCAACTTTGCACAAGAATGTCAAGAACAGCTTCAAAGGAATTCAGTGATGACATTGCTATTGTTGAGCTGCAGAAAAAGTGTTGAAGGACCCCAAAACTAGTCAAGAAGGAAATATCTAGAGGTCAGCATAAGTTGTAGCAACCTTTCTTTGTATGCCTTTTCTCACTTTGGATGTGAGCCTGCCTGTTCTTTTCTGTTATTCTCTTTATGTTTCTCAGACATTCAACCTCTGAAGTGAGGCTGCTGAAGATGGTGTGTCTACAGGCACATACATCACTAATGACCCACGTGCTCCTCTTCGGGCTTGCAGCTCGTCTGATTGTTTGCAAGTTTTCTAGCTTAAAACCAGGCTCCATTGAATTCTTGGGTCTGTGAGTCAGAGAACTGTTTCTCCTCCACCCGGTGGAGCTGGTGGGACAGGAGTCACAAGGAGTTCCTGTCAGGCCTAACTCAGCCACAACCCAGTTGTGGTCACACCCCATGTGCTTACAGGGCCAAGACAAACATCGAAAAAATTTTAATAATTTATATTGGGTTTTGATTACAAATGTTTTGTCAATGGTGCACATTATTTCATTATTGTCAGTATTACTCATGATTTCTTGGTCCCCCATAAAAGAACAACTCCCCAACACTTAGGCAACAAAGGCAGACAGATAGACAGACCTTAGCAATGAGCTATTTTTATAGAATCTTAGAAAGAAACGTGCATGAAGCTTTATGGCTTTTGTTCAGTGCACTGGCTTAACCTAACCAGGCTATTATTGTTGGGCCCTGAAATGGAGCTCTTATTGATTTCAGATTTGGTGGGATTCAAGGGAAGCAACAGCAATTACTATGTTCACCCATTTAAAAACATAAATTAAGCATGAATAAGGCTTTTAAAGACAGGAATTAAAAGAAGCAGTCAGAAGTCATTTTTACCTGTATTGTATTGGATTTACTTCTGGGCATTTGTTTGCACAGACTGTCTGCTGAGTGTGGCACGTCTCTCTTCTGAGACCTACAAAGGAGAGAACCTCATCAGATGGGTGTTTTCATGAACAAATTTCTGAACGTGTGCTGATCAATAACAGTGGGAATTGAGGTAGTTTATGGAGATCACCACTACACTATACGTTGCCTCCTGACTTGAGCTAGAAAAAATCGCAGCAAATCCTTCTCCTCCCTCTCATTTGCCCAGTACTACATAAGATAAACTTAAACTAACTTTATCACCAAGTTCGTCACAGGGCTCTGAGACCCCAACTTCATTAGAAAGCAGTGATGTGGGACACTAAAGGCATGCTGCGGGTCTGGAATTATTACTAAAATAATACACAGAGTTGGAAAGAAATGTGTTGTCTGGAAAGGAAAAGGAAGGTGGGGAATAGGTAACCAGGTGCATCTGCACCTGAGCAGAAACCTGATTTCTCTTTGCGTTCTGTTCACCCCCAAGTGCTGTTCAGCTGATTGCCACCAACTCTTGACAGCAGGAGCATCAATCACTAGCCTAAAAATACCTCTCATCTCATTGCATTTGAGCTCTTCTTCTCTCTCTTCCAGCTGATAGCAGAGGAAGCCTAGGGCAGGTTTTGTGCAGAGGGAGTGGTATGTGAACAGTGTCTTGCCATGATGGCTGGAGCCCAGTTCTGGCCAGGGGAAACAGCGATGGCCCTTGCCTTTGCACCAGGGAAGGTGCCAGGACAGTGCAATGCAGCTCAAGTACTTTTGCAGCACACAGGGAAAGCAAGAGGCAGCTTGAAAAGCTGAAACGTTGATGTCCACATTCCTCTGTTGGGATCTGCTGCTGGTTAAGATGCACATCACAGCTGAGGTTTGTTCCCTTCTTCTGGCATTTGTAGCATCTCTGTTCCCTCTGGAGTTGCTGGGATCCAGCCAGCACTGAGCTCACGCCTGCACCTCTGCCTTGGTGGGGTGTAAGCAATTTCTTTTCTCATAAAGCTCATGAGATTGATCAACCAACTCCACATCTGGACAAGGAGGGCTGATGCTTCCAAAGGCGCTCTGTGAGAGGAGGCTGGCAAACCACTGTGCACATAGAGAACATGATGCTTGTGCTTTGTTTCAATGCAAAACAGGGATGAAAAAACACTTTGTTTTATGCCACATCTTGGATTCATGTTGTAGAGCAAGATGATTGCCAAAAGCAAATGGCTCTTCCATGTAGTGAGCAGTGAGAGCAGACTTCTGTGCCAGGCAGGAGCTCTGCAGAAGAAAGGATGGGGTTTTCCTGTACAAGATCTGGAGCTGTTCATAAGATGCATCAGACCAGTGACACTGGAGGCTCCTACGGTGGGCACAGAATGGGGAGAGGGAAGTGAGAGGAGATGCAGAAGCCAGATATTGCTCCAGCAGTTCACTTGCAGTGATCCAAACCACAACCAGGCTTGTCTCCTGGATGTAGCAGCAGAATTCTAGAAAACCACTAGAGCCAGATAAAATGCAAACAGGCTTGTTCTCATTGTCTTTCTTCTGAGTCTCAGATGACAAAAAGAAAAACTAAAAAGAAATCCCAAACCCTGAAATTGAACTGTAAATGTTCTCTTGCCATGGGGCTCTTGATTTTTGTTCTTGAATGAAGTGCACACATGCAGGGGTCTCTGACATTTGTGCCCTCACACCTCATGCATTAGAAGGGGGGAAAAAAAGCCAAAAATTCTAAATAGTCTGCATGAATCTTTATGGTGATTCAAAATACTTTAGGTAGATCCTGTCATATGCTTTATAAGTTCCTGACTGATTGTGTGGAATTAAGTTATTGGGCAGAGAACCAGCTAATGGAAACACATTGATGAAATGATTTTTGAGGGACATTAAATGGAACTTAAAATAAAGCTGAAATGGCTTTATGGATTTTTCGGTCAAACTGTTTATGAACATTTATCGGTGGTAAATTACACAGTGTCAGAAGAGGGAATCAGTAGGTATGGCTTTAATAGAAGTCACTCTGATATAATACTGCGAGAAGGAATAATTTATTGCCTAGGGATGTACAGTAGAGTATGTTTAAATACTGATGATATTATTGTTTTCTTCTGTCTTTGACTGTTTATACATAAGTTACACTTAGCAGCAGCAGAGAGCCTCACATAATAAGAAAATATTTTCAGTACTTTGCAATGAAATAGAAATTTTCTGTTAGGCATTTTTCATGGTAGATAGAAAATGTTTTAATAACAGATAATTCAGGAAGCAGAAGCTGTGTTGTACAATAATAAATGCAATTTACATTTGCTTTATACTCTGTAAAAGTGAAAGAAGGATGTAGAAGGTTGATTGAAAAGGGAGATTGTAGCAGCCGATTCTTGAACTGTTGGAACTGTGCATTAATACTGTTTGCCAAAAGCCATCATTCCTCAGGTAGAGGACAGTGAAAATAAAACTAGAGGAGTGAAAGACTGCAAGGCAATTTCTGGTCCTGCAAATATTGTCCCTTGGTTTTGAGACACCACGTCTCACAGTCTGGAATTTGTAAAATCTGTTAGATTGTCTGTCCCATCTATCTGAAAAGTTGCTCCCATTTTACTCCTCTTTTGGCTAGAAAACACTTACTTTTCCTCCCAAATGTATTTGGGTCTGGTTTATTGCCACTTGCTCTCATATCAACATTGGCTTTGTGCCAGTAGCTCTTTTTCCTTCATGTTATTTATCCTCCTAATGTGTTAATACACAGCACGCGTATCCTCCCCTAGTCATTGTGCTGCTAAGCTACAAAGACAAGTCCTTCCAGGCTTCTTTCGTAGGATAGACTTTTCCTTTTGTGCTGTCATGACAGTATTTCCTCTCTGTACACTCTCCTCACTGGGGATGAGCTGGAGAGGCACATAATAGTTCAAGGATTCACTGATGATTCTTAAAATAATGTGATTTTTTTCATGTTCCTGTTAGACTTCCCCCATGCCTTTCAGTTTAATGTCATGTTTGCTTTCCCTGTGGCTCTGTCGCAGTGCCAGGAGTCATGAGTAGCATTCAGTTTTTATCCAGGGATATTCCCATCCTGGAAGCATGGAGAAGAAGTTTTTACTATTTCTAAGCACATGACCTGGAACTTCGTATTTTCAATCATTTGTTTCTCCATGACATGCCAGTTCTCCTCAGCAGAGCCAGAGTAGCCCAATCCAGTGTCAACAGCACATTTCCCTCAAACTTTCCTTCTTTTTTTTGCCAAAGCCTTTAGCAACAGCTGGACTTGATGATCTTAAAGGTCTTTTCCAACATGAATGACTCTATAATTCTAAAACCACTGCGTGAGGTCACTTCCTCCAGCCTTCACTTTCAACTCCATCCATCCCTGATGTTGTCACGCCAGGGACTTCCACAGCGGCCAAAAGCCAGACTTTGACACAAATGTCCAGTGGGGTCGAATTGGTCCAAGGCAGTTGTTTCCCTGGGGAGCTGCCAATCCCCTGGGAACAGACCCAGACTCTCCAGCACAGAAGAGAGTGGGGCTGGGGGAATGGGGCACATTAGAGGTCTATAAAATCTCCAGTAGCACCAAAAGAAGAGGCTGGTTCTTTACTGCAATCATCAGGCAGCAGGCTGAAACCAAAGGAAGAACTGCTCCAGAGTATTTAATTCATCCATCAGTCCCCTGCTACAGAATGATTAAAATGAGAATTAGGGGAGGTGAGGAGAGTTTATCGCTGTCTCCGCACTGGCTGGATGACACGGGCGGTTCAGGGAGCCCCTCAGCTGCTGACAGCCAGAGTCAAGGGAGGGATGTCTCAGTCTGGGTCCCTCAGCATCCCCTCATGGCTGATGTCCTACTCCGTGACAGGGACAGGGCACCCTTTGGGAAAGTCTGGGTTCTTAAAGGACAATAATAAGAAATGATATTGTCAGGGCAGGAGCCTTATCAAGGCAGGTAGTGCTCACTTCTAATTCCGATCAAAGCGGTGGGAAAAAAAGGGGTTGGAAATCTCATTCCTTTTTCTAGTGCATAAGGGACTCTTTCATGGACCTGCGGATAAAGGAGACAGGAAAAGAGAGTTTAAGAACGGTGTAGGGGAAGGAGAACAAGGAGACAGAGGAAAGCAATAGCCAGCTCTTTTATTTTCAGCCTTGCTGAAATAACTGCATTGGAGTTTCACTAACCTTGTTTCCAAAGTTACTTGCTGCATTTAAACTGAGTAATGAAAGCCTGGAAAACCCCAAGTTTAGAAATTGGCTACAGTTCCCCCTTATTCTGCAGGCATTTGTGGTTATGAGCAGTTTGTTATTCTGGGCTTTGCATGCCTTAAGTGTCTGACTTAAGGTGTGTAAAAATGAGTTAAAATTCCCAGGATAAAGTCACCATATGGGTGGAAAGGGTACAAGAATATCTATGTGCATCTCTCCAGCTGCACCTCCTCATCTTCCTTCCCTCAAAAATCACTTTTATTATGCAGCAATGTGCAGGTTCCACCTTTTGCTACGTTTCAGTGCAAAGCCAAGAGCCCAGGCGATCGTGTGGATAAGCAGAGACGTAAATCATTTGGAAGCTGTTGAGTGAGGACAGATCTGATAGTAATAACCTTCATGGCTGGCAAGTTGCAGCTGCTTATGACAACTCATAACAACGAAGGCTTATAGTAAAGCTAAGAGCTAAATATCTGTATTGTGCCATAGGATCAACTCCAATCCCCAGGTATAAACTCTTCCCCCAGCTGGGGTGCAAGCTGCTGCTTCTCCAGCCAGAAGTGCAGCTTACAGGCAAATCCCAGTTGTAATCAAGGCAACCAACTGCAGATGATCAAGGTCTGGATTTTCTGGGAACAGAAGGGATGTGCAAGAGAGAAATGGGGTCAAGCAATGGGTTAAATTGCACCTAGATATGATTTGACAATCACTCCCCTGGTAACAGCTTATAATGCTTACAATTTGTCTTCTGTTTTGTTTTGTGATTTCAGGAGCAGAAGGCACAGTGTTCCCTAAATCTATAGAAACTCCCAATGTCAGGGCAGACCCCTTCAAGGAACTAAGGTAAACTTTGGAATTTGGTTTAATGGTAACTCAGTGGAGCCTTGTTGGAGTTGTGCATTTTGCTGGGCATCATTTCTGCTTTTGCATAAGAGCTTGGGGAGTCACTCTGAAAGGCATCGTGAAGAGGATGCTGTGGAAGAGAAGGGACCTGCCATATTTACATGTGATATGACTGAGCTAAAGGCAATCACAGGTCATGAGAGCATCGTTTCTCCTCTGTAACGTGCTCTGTGTACCCTGGGCTCAGCATTTGGGGGAAAAAAACAGAGTCATTTTTTTCCTGGTTGTGCAGGGAGGTACTGGAGTCTGTCCTGGATCACAGGGAGTAGCAGCAGGCAAAAGGATAATGCTCTCCAGTGTTACCTGTCTTGCAGAAATGCAAACCCCCCCTGACCTGCTCGGGGTGTAGCTGTGCATGTATGTAACTGCTGACACTTGCAGAGATGCCACTTGCTGACAGCAATGGGCCAGGAGGGAACAAACAGCACGGCTCCTGGGAACCAGCTCTGCCCTCAAGCTAATGCTGGGCATTATATTTATTTCATTTAAAAAAAAAAGAAACAGTGTGGCACTACAGGTTAGTTTGGACGACTGGCTGACCAGTCTCTGAAAAGAGACTAACCATATGGCCTAATAAATTATTGACCGAATCTCCTGAGATCTCCTGACCAAGAGGGCTGCAGGAGTTTGCCTCCATACCCCAATTATCCTTCCTTAGAAAAAGAGAGAGAGAGGGAAACATGAAAGGAAACCTCTCCAGAAGGGCATCTCCTTAGATCTTGAGTTGCAAACTCTACTTTGCTGGAAACTGCTGGGGATGAAGCAATACTGAGCCACCTGAAGTTGTGCACGAGTGCTGCAGATTTACTGCAGATGCACAGGGGTGGGAGAGCACCTCTCACGGACTCTCTCTGCTCTGATACCAGGGATAGTTATGGCCCAGCTAGATCACTGTGAAGGTGAAGAACATCCCATCTGCCTTCCCTTGGGCCTACCTCTGTTATTCAGTTTCCTTCAGAAAACCGTCTAATTATTCCCATTTTGCACTCTGGGGATCATTTGTCAGACAGCAAGTGCGGTGGTGGTATAATTCAGTTTGTTAGGAAGGTTTGTTCTCTTTCTCCATGCAGTGACTTTAACCCTGCCTTGTGGTTTTCCCAATTTGGGTATACTTCCTTTAAAAAAAGAGAAATCGAGGTCTTTGCTCAGCCTGACATGCAGCTGCCAGGGCAGCTCCAAGGTCTGCTGTGGTGGAAGGAGCCCCGTGAGGGCAGGGGGAGCAAGGCAGGGCACACGTACCCTCCATTTCTCTGGGCAGAGGCAGCACTGGGTGGGTGGATTCCTGGGTGAAGTCCAGGTGATAAAGGCTTTCTGGCACAGCCCATGTTTACTGACATTTTCAGGGGGGAAACAAAAAAAAAAAAGGCAAAATCATGGTTAGAATATCTGATAGCATCTCCTTAACTCACAAAACCCGGTCCTATTTTGAGTAGTGCAAAAGAGATGCAAGATTTAGTCCAAGTTTGTGGTTACTTGGGACTTTTCCAAAGATAGGAGGGGAAAATAATCCAAATAAGTGTAGGATGTCATATTAGAGGGGGTAAATGTGAGTTAAAATGGCCTTAATTATATTGAGCATACTTCTGTTCCAAAGAAAATTAAGCTAAATGAAATTGAGATGAATTAATGGCAGTATCCATACAAGGGATTGATTCAATATATTTTATATGCTTTAAGTAAATGTTTTTATTTTACTATCTTAGGGGTAACTGTGTTCCTTTGAAATTAGTGGACTGGATGAAAAAATCCTGTAAAAATCTGTTGGGGTATTTTGTCATCTTCTTTACTGAATAGAATTCACCTTGGAGAAAAAGTCCCACAGTATCCTAAAATATTTTGAGTGCTTCTGACAATTTTATCTTGGAAAAAATTAAATGTTTTTTCCACCACCCTGGGAAGAAAAGATCCAGTGGTTGCACTGTGTAGGGAAAGGAAAGTTTCCCAAGAGCAAATGCTCTGTTCCTCCCCAAGCTGAGAACTGTCCATCTGTCTCAACATGCTGGATCACTGGCTGCTTCTTAGGTGAAATGGTGCCTTTTGGGGGCAGTACGGGATTAATAGTGAAAATAATCATACTCTGAGGGGACCTTTTTTGTTCCCTTTGTATTTTGATAGCAGAGCGTGTGCATAAGGTGTCCTTTTTGCCTCTTTAAAAAGATGCTGCAGGGAAATGGGACTGGATGAGATGGCAGCCTATGGGTCCCGAGCTGTCAGACATTGCTGGGAAAGCAGCCTTGAAAACACACACTCAGTAACTGGCTTGACTCTAAAAGACCTTTTCCTGTAACAAACAGTGCAAACTTTCTTTCCTCCTGTGGCTGAAGTTCTCAGGTGGAAAGTGCACATTCAGCTGCCTCCGGCACCACCAGCCTCCATCCCTCTTCCCAGACCAAGCAGTTGCGATTAGTTACGTGATTTATCCATTTGCTCTCCTCAGCTCCGTGCTGATTCCTGGGGGTTTTTTTGTTAGGCTCCAAAATAAGGTGGCAGCCACTGTTGCTACCATGAAGAGAGGAGACCAACTGCTCCTGTCACCACCGGGAGTCAGGACACCCGAGTGTCTTCCTCCCTTCCTTAACAGCCAGTCTGATGTCCCTGGCAGGACGGGCACTGTGCCATCGTGCCTGTCATCTCAGTTTCCTTCCTCCTTTTCCTGCCCTCTCCCAAAGACCTTCAGTCATGTCCATGTGTCACAACAACTGACACACACTTGTTCTCAGCAGACTTTCTGTCCCCATTTAGCTGACAGATGGTCCTCAGTTCATAATTCAGCTGATAGTAAAACAGTGGCTCTGCAAGGTGGTCACTGTCCTGGTGGGCCGCTTTTCTCAGTGTGCTTTTTAAAATACTTTTGTCTGCAATGATTTAGATGGAGACAATTCCAGTAGGAATATGTGTGTGGCCTTTTCCTTGCATGCTGAGCCCATTACAAGGCTGCAGGAATTGGCTTGGTGCTTCATTGAGCCAGTCTGGACTTTGCTGATGAGTCTTCTCTGGAGGTTCTCTCCTGTGCCGTAGACAGGCTCACGTGTCCTAAACCAATGCTGTTCTTTGTGCCCTGTGGTAGAAATGCCAGAGCTCTTACATGGTTCATGTTTCCTGTCTGGGCTCTAGAATATTCTTTAATAGTGATCTAAAAACTAGAGATGGTTGACAAATTATTTTATGTACTTGTGTGAACATTTCCATGTTTTTACTTATTTAAAGCAATTTTCGGTGCCTAAATGTTTTGGTTGCTATTCATTGGGTTCTAAACTAGTTAAAAACAGTAAAAAGGAAAGCAAACAAATTCAAATTATTTTCAAATACTTGGAATGTTTAACATTGCCATCATGTATCATCCCAAAATAGTTTCAGGGGAAGGCTTAGGAGATTTGTTTGGACATTGAAATATTTGTACTCATCTGCATTGACTCTTAAAAGCAGGCTGGTGTCTTTGACATATGTTAATGTGATTACTTATGTATAAAAGTTGAATTCAATATGACCTTTTCTCACTGGATTATTTTAGTAGCACCCAAGTAACTTGTCAAGAGCCTGTCTTGAGAGCCTCTCCTTGACACTGGCAGGAATCACCTGCCTTTTTCTATTTATCTTCTTCCAAAAAGCAGATACATGCCAAAGGGGCTAACAGAGGTTGTCCATCAACCACAAGACCAGCACTCTTCCCAGGTGGGGAATAAAGGTTGGACAATGAATAAGGAAGAAGGGAAATACTTTGAGAGGAGGGGATTAAAAGGTGTGGAGGGGGCTGTGTTGGAGCATCCACCCCCGTGCCCCAGCTCAGAGCCAGTGTAAGGACCTCCCCAGTGTCCAGGTCATGCTGGGCAGGGGCACCTGCAGCATGGAAACCTGCTTTGGGGTATTTTTGTTCCCAGAGTTAAATAAAAAGAAATCAGACAGCATGAAATTCACTCCATGCGGGGGCAGGCACACACCTGGAATTCATCCACAGATACTGTAGGTTAAAAATGCAGTAAATCACTCATCCAAAGCCAGGAAACCAAGGGATGACTGGTTTTTTTCTGTAATGCACAAATATGTTTAAGGGAGAATTAATCCCTCGGGCTTAAAGGGGTAATTCTTGACCAAAGTTAATTACGAAGCAGTGAAAGTACAAAATGGCAGATGAAATGTGCTTGCAGCTTGGTTTTATTAGTGCAATTCTACCTTACAATGTACAGTAGTGAACTATCCAAATAGTCCAAGAGAGACCTATTATAACAAAAAACAATTTAAATGCAGTGCTCGGCTAATGTAACAATACTCACTTTGAAAAACAATAATTCTTATCAGATTAAGGTTTCTCTCAGCTGTTTCACAAGGCAGCATAGCAAAGCAGGAACACAAATAATGTTTCTGTCTAAAACCCATTTCATTAATCAAGATTAAGGGATAGAAAAATTAGAAGAAATGCAAAAAATGAATGGTATGAAAGAGGAAGTTATTGGTGAGAAATGAAAGTCATTTATAAGGACTAGTGTGTGATGCTGAAACGCTGTTTCGTTCACAGGAGACACTTGTGGATTCCTGTGAAGTGTCAGCAAGGGGAAAATGGACAATGTACCTTTGTATCTGGCTGGTGTTATTTTCTGATTGATTTGCCACAATGGATGCTGCTTTTTTTCTCTGTTATACCACTGCAATCCCAATGATTCTGGTCATCCTGCCAGTTTAAAAGACGACAGATTTTTTTTTTCCTTGGGGTAAGCTTTGCCTTCCACCTGGTAACAAATATCACTGTTTTCATATGACAGAGATGATTTTACAGCCACTTTGCTCTGGTCTTTCGTCCTGTTCACATCCCTTCAAAGCTGCTACCTGTCCTCTTAGGTAAAACAAGCCACAGCCCTCCCAAATCAAAGGCAGTCTGCTGCATTAAGATGTATATTACCATTGGAGTTAAGGAGGCAGTTGATTGCTGGGGCTTTCCATCTGTGAAAGGGTTTCTATTGCAAAAAAGGAGGAGAAGGGGAGTTGTTGTTCCCTTTTCTTCCCCCAGCAAATCTTCTCTTAATGGCCTTCATCTCTTTCACCCCCAGCACCGGGTAGGGGGGGATGTAGCTCTCCGTTTCCTTTCCGTCCCTGTTTTTAGGAGGTGAAGCCTGGATCTGGATGAGTGGCTCGGGAGGCACATGCCTGGGAAATGGCAGAGGCGTTGACAGAGCTTTGCTGCTTCATCCCAGATGGATAAATCATGGCCCTGCCCTGCCAGCAGTGCTGCTAATAGCATCTGTCCACAGGCTGGCACATCTTCACGGGGGACTAATGGACAGTGAAAGCAGGCTTGGCAGGGAGGGGAGCTTGACAGGAAGGTGCTTTGAACACAGTATATTGCTGAAGTTAAAAATGCCATGGGCTTAAACTGGGGGACAGAGGCAAGCAGTTGGAATGAGTGGTTGAGCAGCCTGCAGGGTGTGCATGGGTCTACCCAGAGACCCCCCTGTCCCCTGTGCTGCTGGCATGTGTGGGTGCAAGAGCCTGACTATTCCCTCAGATCTACGTGGCCCTTCGAGTGAGAACAGGAGTAGGAGTGGGGTAGAAAAGGGCAGCTTTCTAAAGGGAATGCTGCCAAACAGCATTGCTTATGGGGCAGAGAGCAATGGAAATATCCCTGTCATTTCCTGGTCGATACACCAAATGATGTAGGAAGGTACACAAGATTCCTCTTCTTTTGCAACTAATTAAGCAGCATAATTGCCACTGGAGCAATGGCTCCAGACAGAGACCAGTTTAACTTTTCCTGGGCCCTGAATAAAACCCAACAGCTGGGTTCATTATTCTCTCTCTGCATTTATTCTGTAGGGGCTTCCTAATGCAAACAAAGTCTTTTCCTGGGAGATATTTATCGTCAGTCCTGGTTGTTATCTCACACTGAATACCTTTCTTGTATACAAGATCTGTATCCTGCCTAGGCGCATTGTGCCCAGGTTTGTCATTAGCTTTCAACAGCAGAACATCACTTGCTCCATAATCAGAGCATTCATCTAACCTTCGAGTGCTGCTCGCAAAGGTGTGGGAGCCAGAAGTCCTCTGGGGTCTGAGAGAAACCCCATCAGTGTGACCAATCTGTACAGTGAGATGTGCCCATGTATCCATTTGAATAATAAAAAAGTGAGCCTGTTTTGCTTTTTTTAACTCTCTGTGCAGCACACCGCTAACCTTGAGTAGAAAATAGATGCTAATAAATTCGAGGTCTTAAAAATGTGAATTATAGCCATTTCACACTCCACGGCAGACTCACGCTGGTGAAATGGCTTAATACTTAATTACAATGCTTGTCCTTCTCTCAAGTGCAGATGACATTCCTCAGACAGATTTTGCAATGACATCTGTGGAAATAAGTTGTGAAACTAATTAGTTATTCATATAATACAGAATATTGACTGTGCACTGATTAAAGGGATGTGGTGACACATCTAACATGATGTATCTGTCTAGCAGGTTAGTCTGAGGTGGTATTTTTGGAAGGTCTTACAGCAAATTATGAAAGTACCCTTTCGCCTCTAAATGCAGATGTTTATAGAAAATGTTGCCTTTCATTTACATTTTGATAAAGCTTAAGGAGGGCTGCTGTGTTCCGGGGTGACATACCTTACTGCTTGGGCCCTGGCAGGAATACCTGGTCTGCAGGCTCTAAGGACCATTTTTGAGGTGTCAACTGTAGTAAGGTCTGCAGGTTATCAACTGACTGCAGCCACAAGTGCCCTAAAAGCAGTAATTACAAACTACCCAGAACGATGGTCAGGCAAACCATTTTGAGGTTGTTGTTTTCAGTGCAACTTTTTCCTTGCAGCAGGGTCTGGCTGGTGCTGCTGTTCCATAGGGCACTTGGGAGACGCTGCCCCAGGAATCAGTTGGTGTGCTGCTCTGGGATACTGCATTTGTCATGCTCTGAGGGGCTCAAAACTATTCTTTTATCATAACATTTGTACTTGAGATGGAGCTATTTGTACCAAGGATATTGAGCATGAAATACAGAAGTAAATAGAAAGTTGGCAAGGAAAGCACCTTACCCACCTATCACTGTGATCCCAATCCTTTGCAGATACTGTGATGTTTAGGATGTAATCATGTTCAAAATGACTGAATAGCTCAGAAGAGAAGGAGATTTTCCTTTGAACACTGTTCTTATCTGTAGGAAATGAGAGGTATGTAATCCACTGAGCACCATGTTTGCTTTTGGGTAGAAAAATACATGGTTCTCTTTAGTATTTCTCTCTGTCCCTTTATGGGTCTCTCCAGCTGTGTATCACATATTTCTAAAACCCCAAGTGAAGAGTAAAGCAGGCAAAATAAAAATCTTTGCCTCATTCCATGCTCGGTACCTGATTTTAAGAAGGACTATCACCCTGCTAAGACTTCACCCATGAGCCTGGGAGATGTCTGGCAAACTGAGCTCCCCCTTCCCACTGTGCAGAGCCCAGCACAGGAGCCACAGCTGGAGTTCCTCCTGCTGAACTGGACCAGTTGGGTCCTTCAAACTGAGTATTTAACACGGTCTTCTCATTAACCTGGTGCAAAATAGGGCAGGACAGTTTAGATGCTTTCCTGCCCAAGAGAGGACCTCCTCAGGGCTTTGTTTCCTGCTGCCCTTTGCTGTGCCAGAGGGCTTGGCTGGATCACAGCAGTAATGTTTATTTGTTAGTGTGAGGAAGGTACTTGGAGCTATACAAGTCCACTGTGATTAGAAAGGACGGTTTTACAATTACACTGATTGTACTTCAGACTGTAGTCAGTAATCAATATTTGTTGCATAACCTTATTAAAGAGAGGAGAAAAATGTGTCTGTAACTACAATGGGATCCTTTCTTTTGAAAGCAGTATTTTGTATGCTCATTAAGAGAAATCATAAATATTCACTGTGCCCACAGAATCTTTATTCTGAATTTCTTTCGTGTGAAATAGAGTTGTTTCTCTAGGCCAAACAGGAGTATCTATGTCCTTTTGTCATGAATTGATTTTATCTTTTTAATGTGCGGTGCCTGCTGCTGCTCTGCTCCTCGTGTGTATTCTGCAGTATGGATTTATCCCATGGATGATTGTGGCACCTCGGGATGTTTTAAATTGTAATAATTTCTGATCAAATAGCATTGCTGAATTCATACTAAAGGAATGTCACTCCCAGGTCTTGAGTGGGGTTTGGACTCAGCTCTGCACGTGGCTCATGAGAGCCCCTTTCTAAAAATGACTCAGCAGCCAAACGTGGTCCCTCTTTGTGGACCCCTGCACAACCCATGGTTGCCCCCCTGGTGTCGACTTCATCTCGAGTGATGAGAATATACTCTCAGTGTGTGAACATTGGCTGCGTGCTGCCGTGCTCCTTCTGGGCTCAGCAGTGAGTTATCTCAGCGGCGCCAGACTGGAGAAGGTCGGTGACCCATCTTGCACCTTGTGCACGCTCATGTCTCATGAAGGGAGGAAATGGAAATGCAGAAGCTTCTCGTGCTGGCAGCACAGGCAGAAGCTGGCAGGTGGTTCCTCTTTCTTGTCTCCATCTTAGGAAAGTTGGGACTTCACGGCCTCATTCCCGGGTTCTGCTGACACTCTGAAGCTGGTGGTCACCTGCTCTGCCTCCCAGCTGAGCTGGCAGTGGAGTGACTCACTGAGAAAAAGGAGCCTTGTTTTTGGGGCCAGACTCGTGAAAGCACCGTATTAAAGGTGAAGCATTGCTGGTTTGAATACCAGCCACCATTTCATCTGTCAGCAGAGGTGGCTGCTATAAATACGTGCCCCAGTACATACACACGGCTTTGCTGGCAAGGAAAATAGGGCTCTGTCTCACTTCAGCTGTGCAAGGACATTGTGTCCTTGGATGGGAGAAGCCAAACTTAAAAGAGTGTAATTCACATGATGTCATGTGGCTTCAGGGCTGTGCAGGAGATGCGGAAGCAGAAATGTGATTGTAACCCAGAAACAGCCCAAAGCAGGCGAGTGGCCTCAAGGCAGGCTGAAAAACACACTTTGAAGCACAGCTCAGTTCTCCAGAGAGGAGGAGCAAAGCCCCCACGGGGCAGGAGGAGAGGAGCTTTGCCCAGGGTTAGGATCGCCCAAATGGGTGTTGGGATTTGGGACCCTCCTGGCATGTGTTCCTCTGACTGAAACTCAGCTGCAATTCCGTTTTTCTTGTGTTGAGTTGACCTGGGTTAGTGAGTTATCCCCTGCTTTTCACTATACAAAAAGAACAACACATTCTCTCCCTCTTTGCCTGGTGTCATGGCATTAAGGAAGGCTGTTGGGAGGCTGGCTGAGGACATGTTATCAAGTGGCACAGGGGAATCAAGCAAGAAAGTAAACTAAAAAAAACCCAAACTTAGGCCATCAAGGATCATAAAAGAGGTTGTAAAGCAGAGGGGAAATGGCCTCCTGGTGAGTTTGAGAACAGCTGAGAGGCCTGGATAATGAGGGGATGTGCTGCTGTAAGGAGATGTTCCCTGCCAGTGAACTCGGTGAAAATCTGCTTATATTTGATATAATAAGGGCAAAAAGCAAGACACAAAGGGTTTACACTGCTAGTGCTGAACTGTGTGGCAGTGATAAAAATATGTCATGTCCTGTCCACTTCCTTAAGTATTAGCATTTTAAAAGACAGAGAAATAAGTAAAGTAAAATGTCAGTTTAGGGGGTTTTTTATTAAGGATTTGCTGTCTTAACTTTAATGAAGGAGTGATAAATATAAATGGATATTAATGGAAGGTTATTAAAGCTGTTCATTTTGATAGAAAATATGCAGTATCTTCTCCTGCAATGCCAGAGGTTGAAGGTTATTATTGCTTCCTAAGGTTTCTGAAATTAAATTCTCTCTCTTATGACACAAAAGGTATGATTGAAAATGTGTGCATGTGAAATGGTTTGTAATAAATTCCTATTGCAATAAAAATCTCTTTAGAAAAACAGCATATCTTACAAGAATCAGCTCAGGAGCTCTGTCCAAAGAGGGAAGCTTTTTTATAAGCCATTTTGGAAACTCAAATGCTGCCAGGAGGATCACCCAGAAAGCACACAGGAACTTGTGAAAAGGTTCTGAGCTTTTGGCCAGAGGTTGAAACCCAGAGTTCCCTGGGTTAAAGATGAGTTGATTTTAACAGGCTTTTTTCTGGTTTATATAATTCTAATCAATTACCAATGGCATTTCTGACAGAGCCTTTTAGGATACAAAAATTAAGACCTCCGTAACTGCCGTTTGTTTCTTTCTAAAGCCTCCAAACCTCTCAGTACCAGATAATCAATTATCATTCCCCTGCAGCAGAGGGATCTGTGCTCAAAGCGCAGGGGGAAAAGCCAATCCCAAACATATGATGCCAGGAGATTTGGGAAACACATCTCTGCTCCTCACCAAATCCAAACCCCTAGGTGGATATCCTACCACAGGCATTGGCTTAATTCTCTGCGATACCTTTGGAAGAACAGCAGCTTTGGCCATGTGGGATAACCATTATGGTGTTGGTATTACTATCAATAGGGTAGATTCTGTAGGCAGTGCTTTGCCTTTATTCCGAGAACAGTTCCTGTGAAGTCATAAGGTAACGATGGCCTCACACAGCACGTTGTGTCCCTTGGTCACTACTGTATAACTCACTTCAACATGAATGGATATTAATGGAAGGTTATTAAAGCTGTTCATTTTGATAGAAAATATGTAGTATCTTCTCCTGCAGTGCCAGAGGTTAAAGTTTATTATTGCTCCCTATGGTTTCTGAGATTAAATTCTCTCTCTTATGACCCAAAAGCTATGATTGAAAATGTGTGCTTGTAACCACGCTGTGTGTAACCACACTGTACGTGTTTCTGCAGGAACTGCACATCTGGGCACAGTCCAGGTCCTGAATTCAGCCCTGGGTTCTGGTAGCTGCCTGAGCATGGCCTTGGCCTATCTGTGCCCTCTATACTTCCATAAGTGCTCAATTTTATCTATATGGTATCGAACTGATTGTATCAAGAAGAGAGTAATTTGTCATTTACTTAGGCTTATTTCCTCATCCCCACCATCAGTTCATGCCTAATCCTTTGCAAAAAACCCAACAAAGTCTTACTGAAAACATCAAGGGCAATACGACTAAAGAGATGAAAAATGGAACACTAAACCTCTCTGTACTTTCCTGTTCTTTCCTGCTTAGCATGTGACAAATTTTCTAAAACACCCACTACGTGTGTTGCTTTTATGGGTTCTCAGTTGAACAGTAGGGCACCATTTATTCTCTCCATCCATTGGCATTGTGCTGAACAGGGAGAGAGGACCAAGCAATGAATTTGTCAGAACATTTTGCAGAGCTCTGAGGTACGCAGCACTCAAACAACGTCACACCAGGAGTCTAAATCCATGAGTCTAGAGGTTAGTTACAGATAGAAAGAATAAATCAAGCAATAAAGGATGCCTATAAAAAAAGGATGCTGCCTTTCAAATGAAGACCCTTCAGAGTTCATCATAAACCTCTGACATATATTCAGTCACTCTGCTTGCTGTCACAGTCTGAAATATATTTCAAGGAGCCTGCATACTTTATGCTGCAACCTCTAATAAATGCATGCACATTTTCAATGATGTTGCATCACACCTTGTGAGCTGATGTGACTTGAGCGGGAATTGCTGTCAGTGGAACGGGAGCTCTGCAGGCAAAGTGCTCAGATACACATTAAAAGTGTTTCTCTGGCTCACACAGTGTGTCAGAATGTCCGTGCAATACCAAAGAGAGTGCTGGTTTCATACTCATCTTTTTGAGAAAGATTTCTTTGAGATGGATGCCAGCTCCCTGTTCCTAAGTGAAGCAAAGAACCTCCAATCTCCCCGTGTTTGGGTTTCCTAGGCCGGGCTGTGGTAGGTTACAGCACTGACTGACCTGCCAGGGGGACTGTTCTCCAATGAGCAATTCTACAGGAAAATAAATGCTATTTTTTTTGTTTAAATTTCCAGAGGGGAAAAAATACTGATATAAACAAAAGAAACATCTTTGGCTGAACTTTCACTTAGAGTGATGAGTAGCAAAATTAGCCCTCAAGAGCCAGACTGAAATTTCAGCAGAGCCACTGAATACTTTCCTATAATGGTTGTCTTGCTCCTCAAATGGAGATGATGGCTCTCTTGAAAAAACAATTGCAAGACTTTTGTAGGACCAATACTTAAAATTGACCATCCCTAAATGTTTAGTGTCTGTCAGGAATTAACGGCGTGGCATTGATTTATGGAACTATCCAGGCCACTTCTGCAGAGCTTCTTTCTTTTCAGAGATAAGTATTCTGGGAAAGTGCTAGTGTATGTGTGATCCATCAGGACCCGTCAGCCACTCTCCATATGGTTTGCTGCAGTTAGAAAAATGCAAAATTATTCTTAATAATGTCATTTTCTACAGTTCAAGAAGTGCATTTTCTGAAAGAGAGATTAAGTGTGAAGCAGAGCAGGCAATGATTATTATTAGTCTGTATTTCCAAAAGTAACGGAAGACGTTTGAGTACCTGAGAGCTTAATTTTTTTTTAATCTTTGATTTTTCAGAGTAGGATGGTCCATACATTAGAAAAAGAAATATAGAGGAACCAAATTTAGAAAAAAATGAAACAGCTGATGCTTTAAGTGCTTGTGGTCACTACAGCAGTGTGCAGACTTTGCAAATCTGACTCAACTACTTGAAAAATTACGAGATCCACTTTCAGTGGAAGGCTGAGGCATAGAGAAGAGCCTGGGATAATCAGTTATCCCGTGAGAACAGCACAGTGTCTCCCTGTGGAATGCCACTAAAATTCTCATAAAAGACCCTGTAATCTTGACTTCAAAATGTGTCAGCATTGCCCTGCTTTTTTAGCAGACCTATGTGAATATGTGTATGTGCTGTACGCAGTAAGGAAGAAGTGATGTCTTGAACTTGTTCTTTTATGGGCTTATCTGTCTTCTTTTGGCATTAAAGTTACCATGATGCCCAAGTCTGAAGAGTTCAATTTATGTAAACTGGAGACTTTGGAGAGTGTACAAATTGTATAGATGGGTAGATTCAGTATTGTTTTCCATCTGAGTAATTACTGATTTATCCTGGATGGTAGAAGAGCTATTTTCTGTTCCAAGTCTGAATATACTCCTGGGGATGGTGAAGCTGTTGTGCTTTTGAGGATTAGCACTCTGAGTGATCTGTTGGTGATGCTGGATTTGACCATGTGTAAATTCCATTCTCCTGTGACATGGGAATTGCTGGGAGGTTAACGAAGCTGTGTGTGGCTGGGCAGACAGAGCACCCACCACGCTGTTCTACTGAGCAAGTCACTCAGAGACACTCTGGCAGCTTTGCCATTAGCTCAGCACAGCCTTTCCTGCTGTGCCCTCTGCTAATATAAATATTCCTGAGCTGCTGCTGTATATACTCAGACCACCAGCATGTGTCTCTACGTTTTTCCTGAAATGCTACTATTTCTTATACTGAAGCAGGAGAGTTTAGAGAATTGTTTGAATTCTCTTTCAGTTCACAGCACAGAGCACAGTGAGGGCGAGAGCTGGATGTCAGAGACCCAGGACAGGCTGCATTCCTCTCCCTGAACCCATCCACCGGGTCCTCACCCTTTTGGAGGGGGATGCCAAAGGTGTCCCGTTTCCACACCAAGCCCTCGGTGCACAATGCAGAGCAGTACAGAAATAAACACCCCGAAGGCAACGGGCAGCTTTGCATGGGATGATTTACTCTCCCACGTCGTGTGTTGCTCCAGGTGGTGTTCACAGCACAAGCGTGACAGGCCCCAGCAGTAGCTTTGACATCTCCAGCAGCAGAAAGGAGTGGTAAAGTCGCCTCAGAAGAGCTCACAGGCTCACTTGCCAAGCCTAGTGCCTTAAGTGTAGCCTAATTCACTCTCTCAGTGGAAAGCAAATAGAAAAATCATTTTTGCAGTGCCCAGCAATGTTTATCTTCCAGGCTGGCTGGCCTGCAGTGACATTAGTGTCCCCAGAGCTTCTGAACTTAATCATTTCCAGTTGCTGCTTGCCTGCTTGAAGCAGACCTTGTCCACCCTCCATTGTGTTCCTCCTGCCAGTCACTATGGGAACAGCAATCAAAGCCCATATTTATGGCTATGTAGATGTCCAGGGTCACAGAGCACAGGTCTAGTGGGAACAGTTAAAACAGACCTGTCCAGTTTTGTCTCTTTAAGCTCTCCCCACATTACCCCTCTAACTAGAGCAGTAAAGTTAAAGCAGCATGACTGTCAGGATGTAGCTGCTTTCTAGAAGGTATCCTTTAGAGAGATAACAATACTCAGAAGCAGACTCGGAGTGGAGTCAGCATCGCTGGGCAGAACCTGCCCCCAGGTTTGACTCCTCATTCCAGCTGCCAGAGCTGTGCCCTGCTGAGCCAGCCGTGCCCAGCAGCCTCGGGCAGGAGTTCCCACTGGAGGAGCTCAGCTCTCTGCAGGCTGCAGGAAGGCAGCTCCTGCCTCATCCGCCACAAATGCTGCTGGGATGAAGTTGTTTGAACTCTTTTGAAGTGGCAGAGTATGTTTATTCTGGTTTTGGGGGTTGTGTGGTTTCGGTGGTTTTGCCCTAGGTGCTCCTTTACTGTCATCACCTATAAACTAAAAATTGCAAGTGTGTGTTTTTAGGGTAACAGCAAGTGTTGTTCACACCTGAGGACTGGCTCTATAGCAGAACACAGGAGAAAAACAGGACTGCAGAAATAATTGAAATAAGATGGAGGGAAGAGCCACAGTGAACTTAATATTGAAGGAACAGAGAAGTAATTCTTTGGCAATTTCCAGGTTTTGTGAGAGGCAGCTGTCTCTCCCTGTTTAAGTCAGGGTCATGTTGTATTGAGGGACTTGTGTGATGGGACTCATGATCGCATTGTCTGTGTTTTATTGAGTCTGGGGATAAAATAGGTTCCTTTCCTTGAGTGTTAATGTGGTTTGTTACATAAGAATGAAAATCATTTACGCCAGAAGATCCAGCAGCAGATACCACCTGGAGGCAAGACAGAGTTATCTCCTTTACATGCAATGGGCACAGAAAGATGCAACACCAGAATTTTAGAAACAGGCCAGGAGGCTCATCAATATCTTTGCAAAGCCCCAGGTTTTTTTAATGGTCTTTTTATATTAAATATAGTCCCTTCCAATTCACAGCTCATTGAGTTTGGGTAACCAGGGTATGTTTGGCTAATATTTTCTTACATAGGATTAGTTCTTAAATGCTAATAGATGGAGCAAGTTCTTACTGTGCCTAGTGTTGTGTAGACAAAGCTGTGTCCCAAGCAAACAAAAGACTAAAGGAGAGCAGAGGGACAGGGGCTGAGACAGGAGAAAACCCAGGTGGACTCGCAGGCCACTGCATCTCCACCTCTTCTGAATTGCTATGAAATACAAATATTCACTACCACAAAACATTGGGATGCTGGAATGGTGCCTGGACATGGGAATGTGTTTTAGAACAAAAGATCCTGTCGTTTCCATGTTGAAGCTTTGGTCTGGCAGGATTAAACAGTTCCCGGGCAAGCTGATGTACAGCCATGGGTTGGCATTGTAAGTTCTTCACCTTTACCTCTTCAAATTTGGATCTAAATTGAAAAGTTGCATTTTGATGTCTGGACAACCTTAAAGTCTGATTGTGAAAAATTAAAGACCACATCGCAAACAACTGTATCATTAATGTTGGAAAGGAGGAATGGGAACCAACTGACTTCATGTGCCTCCTCCCTGTTGAGGAAACTTCTCTGAAGGAAATTTTCTGCTGTGTATCTCGGATATAGATATGTAGATTTTCTGAGCTCTATATGGCAGGCTTGATATTCAGTGTCAAATCAAGAGATCTGTTAGGCTGACTCATTCCAGTGCTTTATCCCAGCGTGACACTGGGTGACAGAGGTAAGTGGGTGGTGTTACTGGTTTGAACTGGAACGTCCAGCGCTGAATGTGGCTCCTCAGGGTGGTGTGTGGGCGTGACACAAATGTTCTCATTTCCTTGGGGCCACAAAGTGGGCACTGGATTGACTGTTCTGGGACTGGAATTATCCACTCCTGGCTGCTGGGACACGGGGGTGTTACGAGAAATGCTCAGATTTGGTGTTCCCTGTGCTCGGGGGTGACGGGCCAGCCTTGGCACGTAGCCCTTCTCTGCGGTGGGGAGCAGGTGACATTTGCAAACCTGGCAGATTGGCAGACTAGAATGGTGGAAATCAAGACATCTCATATGCTTTGCCTCAAAGAACAGAAACACACCAGCATTTTAAAGTGCAGGGAGGAAGACACACGCTTAACTCCCTCCCTGCCCAGCTCGGTGGTGGCTTTGGTTACTGACACAGAGGAAGGCCACCCCGAGGAAATTGTCCAGATTCCACATGCCCTGGAGAAACCGAAAGGGAGTTAAGTTCTTGCCTGTTTTATTTTTTCTTTCTGTTACCCACCAAGCAGAAAATCAATAGTGTTAACGTGACTGCTGAGAGATACCATGAGGGTGCAGGCAATTCAGAAAAAGTGAGGAATTCTAGGGGAAAAAAATACCTTGTGGCTTTGATTGTTGTTGGTTTTGAAGACCATAAAAAAACCCCCACAATTAATATTTTCTCTTGCAATGTTTCTTCATTATTATTATTTTGTTTGGCTGTGCAAAGGATGGATTAAGGTTGATTTTAAGGTCCAATCTCCTTTTTTCCAAGGTAACTCTACTGACTTCTTTTAATGGCAGTACTTGGGAAGTCAGTGGGGTGAGCTCTGTGTACCTGAGGACATTCCCACCACATGAGACCATCTGGTGAAGTTCCTTGTGGGGCTGATGGCTCATGGCCATGCTCTGCAGCAGAGGGGGCAGTCTGCTATGAGTAAGTTTTCAGATGAGTTGGCTTGGGTACTAGGAGAGAGCAGCAGCGGAGTTGCCTGTGTCACTTTGCTGTGCTGGGGAGAATTACTGCTCCAGGGCTGTGCTGAGCCATCCCCACCACTGCCACACTGCAGGGACCATGGAATGCACTCGCCCGTGGTCACAAAGGCTGTTCATCGCGTGGCTGGAAATTGCATTCCGGTGCTTCAGCCACAAAGCCAGTTCTTCTACCTGCCTGCCTTTTTAAAATCAGAATAAAATAGAGTAAAGTGAAATGAAAATCCCAGCCAAAAACCTGTTTCTATGAAGTGGTTATGCCACTGAGTGGTACAGCGGCATTTCTGACATCAGTTCTTTCTTTTTCAATCCATTTCATTTCACCTCCATTTGACCTCTTCCATTAGCCACTGGAATTGCCTCTTTGTTATCTGCTAAAGAGTCATATAAGGGAGGCTATTACAGTCAAAATGCAGACTTGCCCAAGGAAGGATGGAAGGAACCCCGTGGAAGTCAAGAAATGTTGAACATACTCTCACTTTGCTGTGCTTGGCCCAAGGAGCAGGAGAGCAGATTTCTAAACCTTGAAACAACCGAGGTCAACTGCCTACAGCGTGGATGTCAGCAACAGCACCGTGGCACGGATCAAATGGCCTAAGGAGAGCCAAGTGAAGGACTCTGAGCTTCTTGAGACAGGCACCTGTGAGCAGCAGGGTTTTGTGGCTCCTGGTTCCCCCCCCAGATGACGCAGGACAGGGATATTCCTCCCCTTGGCCAACAGGGTCATCTCCCAGCATATGGTGAATCGCCACCAGTAGGCTCAGTCTCTCTTGTAGTGAAGAAAAATATCGTCTAGCATATCTCGCTTGAAAGATTTCCAAACCTTACCTTAAAATGGATATTTTAATCAGGACTGATTGTATGCAAAAGATAAACAGAAAACAGTTTTGGTTTTAGCTGAAGATAAATTGATGCTAAGAATTTGAAAACATCCTATTCCCTGAATTAAAGTAGTCCCTTTAGAGACGTCTCTATAATCTCTTTTTCAGCAAGTTGGGCTTTTTTTTTTTCCTGATCTCTTTCTCTCTCTGCTCCTTTCCTCTCTCCACCCACCCACACAATTCCTTTATTTTCTTCTCTGCACCATTTCCCAACCTATTTTCTTTTGCATATTTGAAAGCAAGGAATTAGTTAGAAATCTCAAATAGCTGTAAGATTTTCAATTCTGCACTATCGAAGAGCTTTGAGTCTGACTTCTTCAAATACTCCTCATCCCTCCCCTTGCCCTTCCAAACTCCTCTGTGCTGACAAAGTAACCAGTCACAAAGAGGAGCACTGGACCCCTCTCGAAGTCTCTGTCCAAAGTGGTCTTGCCTGTTCCTTGGCTTTGTGTGAGTG
This sequence comes from Grallaria varia, assembly GCA_013396735.1. Classification (NCBI taxonomy): domain Eukaryota; kingdom Metazoa; phylum Chordata; class Aves; order Passeriformes; family Formicariidae; genus Grallaria; species Grallaria varia. The sequence goes on from VWZG01003763.1 coordinate 523,056, forward strand.
TTCCTCCAAAAACAAGGCTGTGAATGGGTAGTCTGGAGGGTGAAACACATCCCTGGCACTGAGCAGGAGTCCAGCACTTTTGGAAAGAAGGTGGTGCAGTGTTGTCGCATGATGATGGGCTGGATTTGAGGAGTTTGCGTCAGTTCTGTGACCATACACACGCAGACATGGAACCGTATTGCCGGTGTAAATTGTGACTGTGAAAGAGGCCACAACTTTGGCATGTGCATCCCTCTATATTTACAATTTATGCATATTTACCATTTTTTAAAGTATACTGGGGACAGAAAATGGTACATCTTCTGCATAAAAATGAAAAGGAACTGGAAACCTGTTATGTGTTCTGTATAGTTCTGATCAGAGAGGGGAAAATGACTACAGATTTGTAGTTGACAGGCTTCAGAAAAGGTTCAACAGAGTGTGAAAATTGACATTTAGCAAATAACAATTCAGCCTTCATTTATTGTGAAGCTGCTTGAAATAAACGGCAGGTTTTAAACAAAATGTTTGGTCAGTTGTTATATTGGATGTTGCTTGTCTCATTACTGCAGTTAATTAAAAGGGGGGGAAATAAGTCAAAGCCAGAGTCAATAAGTTTGTTAATAAAGATTTAATTTGGTGGAATCATTATAAATTGACTGTACAATGAATGGATGTGCCACACAAATGTGAGTGTCTGAAGGTCTGTAAATGGGTTTTCAGAAATAGCCATCAGGTTGTAGCCAATTTGTCATGCTAAATGAGCTCTTCAAATCCACTTAGGCAAGTGTGTACATGTTTCCAAAGGGTATCACCACTGAGTATATGATGCATACAGACACACCTTTTTTTTTCAGCAGGTTTTTTTATTCTACCATTTCAAATCCTTTTTAGCTTTGCTATCTCTGTATTTCTTGTTGTAAGTGATTTACTATTAACTTCAGTCTTTTTAGAAGGAGTGGAATAAATCATAGGAGAAGAGAAAGAGTAAATCATCGCTGCAGAAAGCACTGTAGGCTGAATCTGTGCGATTTTAATCCACCTGACCCTTTTCTTTTATGGGTGACCAAACAGCAGGTAAAAATCCCATGACAGACAAACTTCAAAAACAATTTTAAAATTACAATCTAGGTCAACATTTCTTCTCTTCATCAGGCAGTTCTGATGCAAAGACTGCATGCAAAGTACTGATGAGAATGACTGCAGTATTTGCATAGCACTGCACCCCTGCCAGTAATCCTCTCATCCGAGTACACTGGGTTATCCCAAGAAAGTGATTTCTCTGTCAGTGATTTCTCTGACATGCTGGTCTGCTCTGCAGGATTATTTAACACCCTGAACAATAAGATTAAAAAATTACACAATTTCACCTTCTTCCGAAGTAGAGCAGAAGAGCAAACCATGAGAGTAATGGAGAGTCAGCCACTGACTCCACATGGCTGTCACCCCAAAGCAGAGCACCATGGAACGTTCAGGTTAATAAATACTATATGGGTTAATCTGGTAAGTTTTAGCTGACTCAAGTATCCATCTTTACATTGGTTTTATAATTTTAGGCCGACTCAGGTGGCTTTTCTCCTCCAGCCACAAGCCAGTATAAAATTCCAGAAACATCCAGTTGCAGCCTGAACTGTTCCCCCTGCTCTGGTGGCTCAGGGTTGCCTGAGATTTGGTGGCCCCACAGACCCCCTCTGTGTTGTGTTCATCTCCTCCGTGTTCATGATGGCAGCACTTTGTTGGACACGGGGTAGCAAACGGTGTCAGTGGCCCCGAGGAAGACCCACAACACTTGATTTCCATTTCTTTTTCTCCTCCCTGACACAGTGACAGTGTGTCAAGATAATACCCAATCTTAGCAGCCTCTCCTGTAATTCTGCTTGAAAGGGCTTCTTCCAATTTATGCCTTTTAATTAGAAGCTTTCAACCTGTAATTAGAAACTCACACCAGCCCAACCTTTGTTTCTTAAAAAATGCATTTGTGGTTTAGACAATTATGGTAACATGAAAAGTAATTCTTTTTCTCAACGTGCAAAATTAACATGGTCATTAATGAACCGAAGAGGAGGAGGATTTTATTTTGTTTTGATTAATTTTAATTCATTTCAATAAGTTACATAAAAATGTGTATCAGATGAGCAAAAGAATAGGTGGTTTAGGTGGTAGAACAGGCTTATCTTACTCTGAGTCTGTTTGCCATGCTGGTGTGTAGGGAAGCTGTTCTCAGTGGGATCAGAGGCAGAGCCACGCTGCAGCTTCAAGTCCTCTGGTTAGCCATGAAGGAATTTTCAAACCATTACTCAAGCAATTTTGACCCAGCCTATGTAACTTGTGACGAGAGACATTTAGTGGTGAGGTTTTTGTAATAACATTAATTACAGGCTCTTAAGTGCCAGCCAGTGGCATCAACAGCAGCACTCTGCCGTAGAGCTCAGCCTGCTCTGTGATAATGTCATTTTTACTGTCCCACTTCTGACCATGCCAAGAGAGGGGGCACCTGTCCCTTGGTTTCCTCCAGCCAGAGCTGACTCTCTGCTCCTGTGCAGTGTCTCGTATGGCTGTTTGTCAGAGATTATCCCAGAATGTTTTGGGTTGGAAGGGACCTTCAAAATCATCTCGTTCCAACCCCCCTGCCATGGGCACAGGACCTTCCACTAGACCAGGTGGCTCAAAGCCCCATTCAATGTGGCCCTTCTGTGTCAACCTGCAGGGTTATCCCCTATGGGCTGGATTGTCTCAGTCCCACCGTGCTCTCAGGTGTGATCAGCAGTGCACAGTAGCTCTGTACTGCTCAGGATGTGGCTCCCGGGCACTCAGAGTCTTCCTCTGGCCTCAGTCAGATGCTGTGATGTGGAGGTTTCCCACCACATGGCACACAAATGACTCTGGGTATCCCAGCTTGTCAGTTAAGGCAGAAAGATGGAGCGTCCCAGGATGGAGGTGATCCTGGAGCCAGCCCACTGCTCAGTCTGTCTGGCACAGCAGGGCTTTGGAGCAAGACCCGTCTACTCACAACCTACCAGGTGAGGAGAATGAAATTGCAGTCATCTCTACACTTAAAACAGCAATAATTCTTTTAGTGTCCCTGGATCCCTTCCTTAGACACTTAAACACATTATCTTCTTTAACCACATGTGTATTTACCACACATCGTGTTTGACTACCTCCCAATTTCTATGATAATTTCCTTCCTTGATTTATAAGCAACAGAATTTTTTAATTATCCAGATGATTTCATTTTCTCAGCCATACCTCCACTTTGTTAAACATTAATCTTGTACCTTTTCCTTAGACAGTCTCTGCCCTTCATCACTTCCCCAGTTCACAATGAAACTAGATCTCAGTCATTTTTTGCCCCATATTAATTTGATATCTCCTGTTTTATCTCAAACAAACATTTAGGACAACTTTACAAAACAACCTCACGTTCAGCAATTCCCATGCTGTAGCATAGTAGGCAATCAATTGTATTTTGTCTTGTCCGTGTCTTCCTATTTTTGCTGCTTTTTAGTGCTCTGAATAAGCTCACCTAATGCAAAGGGTGCTGGAAGTCTGCAGCAGGGGATTTGCAGTGTGGTGGGAGGAACCATAGGGTCGATCTTTTCCTCTTGCTAAGGAATGGCATTTTTTTGGAGGTAAACTGAAAGCTGGTTGTCACCTGCTTGGTGCTGCAAGCAGTACCATACCTACAAACTCCTCTGGTTCCTCATTTATCTAGAACCTCTCAAGGGTATTACTTCATATTCATATTACTTTCTCAATTCCTTTTTATCTTACTCTTGACCCAGCTGTGTATAAAATTTCTTCAGCATCTGTGTTGCCCAAATACAGACAGGAAAAGTCATTGCACCCCTTGCCATTTGAACGAGGGTTATCTCTAGCTCAATTAGAAAACTGTAATTTCCAATAAATTGTCATTAGACCTCTGCACCTATCAGGTCTCTGACAGATTTAACTGGATTTTACTTAGGAATTAACCGTGGTTTGTGGATGAGAGCTGAAAGAATTTTCCTTCATTGTTCACATTGGGAATTGCATGAGGCTTTGGAACCCCAGCCATAACAATCTGTTTCAGAGTATGGCTGCGCTGGAATTGTCACTTATTACATTTGCAGAATAAACACTGGAAACAGAATGGTGATACATGCTGTCAAACTAACCAGTATTTACAGCCATAGGCAGGATTTACAATTGGATGACATGATAATAATATATCCTTGTTTACTTCTGTAATTAATGTTCCTGAAGAAAATACCCTGGAAACCTTCCATAAGCAAGATTTATTTCTGTTGATTGAGACTGTAATCAGATGTCCCTATTCAAACAGTAATTGGCGTGCTTCATTAACATGTAATTGAAAACAAGATTTATGTCAGTGCTAAGCAAGAAATAACAGGGATACATATTTTCTTATTAGCCATGATCTCTTCTGTAAGATCTCAGAGTACTTGCTGCTTTTTTATTGGGCCGTTTAGGGCATATTAGTTCAAAATCATGGTGTCTTGGGAAAAGACATTGAGCATTTTCCCCTTTTGGTTTTAACTCTCATTCTGATGTACCAAGGCCAGCTCCATTTTTTTCTCTTTCCTGTTTTATGTTAGACTCACTGTTCTTGCCATGTTTTAGTCTTTGTTTTTCTCATAAAATGGCAGTACCAGTGGGGGGAAAGTCTACTGATGAAGAGCAGAGCTCAGGGCAGAGTTTTCTGGTCTTCGGGAGATGACAAGACTTTGCTTGAACTCCTGTTCAGCTGAGATTTTCACCAGGTGAGTCCAGGCTCAACCTGTTGTTCTTCCTCCCAGACTTGTTTCTGTTCCAATACAACCAAACGTAAGACAAATGAAAATAAATAAATTAATTAAAGCATTCCACAAATAGAAACTAAGCACAGTTTCTTTGCAATTCAGTAAAACTTGCAGTTCATAGGGAGAAAAGCATTGTGTTTTTTTCCTGTGAGTAGACATATATAAGATAACACACAAATAATGAAGTCAGAAGTATAAGTCAGTGCGAATGGGTGACCCCATTGATTACATTGAAACAAGAGAGTTAAAACTGAAAACAAATTTCAACCCGAGATACTGGTTCATTACCAGCAAATTGATGGAGCTCCATGTTTACTTGCCAGCATAATTTACCAATTGTATGAGATGTAAGCAGGCACAGTGGTAACACTGGCTAATTTTATGCTCAACGTGAATCTTATAGCTGGTCAGATGGATACCATAAGAAATAATTAGAGTCATTAGAAGTAATGGGCTACAGCTGCAGTAATACATGCTCTATTCTCAGTCCAGAGGTTTCTAAGCAAAATTAAATTAGCTTCTGTTACCACACTGCTGCATCATATGCTCCTCACCTCCTGAGTGCAAATTTCTGTGTCCATTTCCATACTGCAAGCATGTTTGTGCCCCACACAGAAAAATCCCCTTGTGGGGTCAAGAAATTCTGAACACATTAAGTGCTTTCACATGTTGAGGATCATCTCTGTCCTCTGCTGCAGCCTTTGGTACAAGCCACAGTTTTCAAGTCCAGTTTGCATCAATGCTGGACCTGGGCAATTTTTTCTCCCTGAACTATTTCCATAAATTTTTTTTTAAACAAAATTATGTCCACTTCATTGGAAGCACACCAGCAGTTGCCAGCTGCTGATACTGCCTTCACATCTTTTAGTACCCTTTTTCCTCCCCAAATTCAAAATGCTGTTCCTAACAGTCAGGAAAATGCTGCAGTATCATGGAGGGGCAAGGGTAGGGACAAGAAGGAAATAGATCCCATGGTAGTGGAGTGATTAATGTGACTGTTCATGATGAAGGAAATGAAAACTAGAAATCTGGGTAAGTAATGATCTTTCCAAGTGAATGACTTTCACTGGGACCACAATACAAACTCATATGCTGATCTCCTTTAAATTATTGCTAAAGTTTCCAAATCAAAGCAGGGGTGACACTGAACATTTTCCTCCCTTGTTGATTCCCAGGAGCACGTTATTTCCAGGGACAGCAGGAGAGGGTTTCACTGCGAGATGCACACGTGCCATCACCTCTCTGTAACATGGGAGATGCTTTGGGGAAAGGTTTGAGTAGGAGGGTTTAAGAGGCATGTTTAGCACTGCCCATTAAGCCTGGTGAGCTGGAGCAAGGCTTCCCCTGCATACATCGTCCCCCGCATTGACACACATGCCGGGTGTGCTCACCAGGAGGAAGAGGATTAGCAGTATTTTTCATGAAGGTATGAGCCTAATACTGCAGCTTTGGCAAGATCAGTTATCCATCTGCCAGCCACCTCTCTCTGGCCTCAGTTATTACAGTACATAACTGCTTCACAACCAATAATATATCTATCTTTTCATCCTCCCTATGGAGTTGGAAAGTGCTATTACCTCTGTTGCAGAACTAAGAACTGAGATTAAGGGTCAGATTTGTTATGGCATTTAGTTGCTCAGTGAGATTTTCAAAAGTACTTAACACCCATTGTAATAATTGGAACTTGGGAACTTTGATAGTTCTGAAAATGTTGTGACTTGTGTCTTTTCTTTTAAAATTTTGGACTTCCATGACACCCTGGGATTCATAGGAATGGTTCCCATGTTGTAGGTAGTCACCCAGACCCACACCAGTGGAATGTCTCTTCATTCACCTACTAGGAGACTGGAGGTGGAACAGGAGAAATTCTATGGGAGTAGCTTATCTCAGTCCTGAATTCAGCAAGCTGTAACTCTGTGGATAGCAGTGCATTTACCCTTCTTCCCCAGCTCTGTGAGAAGAGGTCAAAATCCAGTCCTGCAAATACTGGAGCAAAAATAAGCAGCACCCATGGTCAATAAAAAGGGCTTATGTGCCAATTGCTGGGATGGAAAATTCAAGAGCAGGAGCAAATAATGAAACAATCTATATTCATGCATCCACCTTTCCAGCCTACTGCTCTAAGTACGGGCTTACCCCTAACCAGGAGATGGGAATCCTACTAAAAGCTCCAGAGTATCACACTGGAAAACAAATGTTGATTTTGAACAAATTATCTGTTCATCGCTAAATCATTTTCTTTCATTATTAGTCTCCAAATTGGTTCTGCTCTGGAAGGCAGAATTAGGTTTAAAAGCAGAGTGTTTCTTAAACACTTGCTTCAAATGAAAGTATTCAGTAAACATTACTCAAACCCCCAGAGCGTAAGCTCCTCAACGGCTTTCTCTGGCTTTGCATAGATTTTGCAGCTCCTGGTTTATGGACAGGTGTTTCAGTGATTCATTTGGGATATCAGAAAATAATCACATTAAATCTCTTACAATCATATGCCCCTCAAATGCCAAGGAAACCATTTTGAAGACCTTTCTGTCCTCCTTTGCAGTAGCATAAATTGGGACAAAAGTCCCATGCAAACAGATGGACTTAAACCAATATCAAACACGGGAGAGAGAGAAGAGTCAGACTCCAAAGAAGTACAAAACCCTCCGGCCTGCAGCCCAAATTTTTCATTATTGGAAAAGCTGCACTTTATTGTTACAGTACTTGCACTCATTTCTGTAGTTTTAAGGTTCTAAAAAAAATCCTTGAACTTCAGAATTACATTTTTAGTATTAAAGGGTTGGGTTTGGGCTGATTCAGTTTGTCAGAGAGGTGGGTGATGGAGCAGCAGCAAAGCTCCAGCATTGTTGTGTGCTTGTCCCATGTCACACCATGGACTGTAAGGATGTGCTTCAGAGGTTCCTTTGTGCCCCAATGAGGCAAGAAGCTCTGCACAGAATAGAATGTGTCTGAAATCAACCAGTTTTCATCAGGCTGTTACTCTGCCTGTGGGTTTTCATTGGGTAGAGGAGGGAGAATAACTCCATCACTTTGTTAGATACGGCAAGAGAATAAAATTTTGGGACAATGTTATGTAGTCCACTCCAGATTCTTGGTAGAGCCTGTGTGCACAGGGAAAGATAGGCAAGAAGGTCCTCTATTGATCCTCTCCCACCATGGGAGGACATTCACTGGTTTCCCAGCTCTCCACACTCTCCAGTGAAGGTGTAGGACTGGGAGGCTGCTCCAGTCCAGAGCAGGAATTGAGTGGTGGTGGTGCTGCTGCTGCTGCTGCAGTTGAGTGTGTTTTTACCATGGTTCCTGAACACTGTTTTGCACTTACAAGATTTATTTCTCAGTGGGTAGAAAAGCTACAAGATTAACACTTGAAAAAATACATTGAGACATCCAGGGCATCAAAGAAGTTGGAGAGTCACTAAGATGTTGGAGAGCTGAAGAGTCAACTGGCCACATTCTTAGGAATTATTTTATCCTCAGATTAGCTGAGCTGTCTTGGGGTTTGGACACATCCTTGGGGAACTTAGCTACAGTGAGTTAAAGACATAACTGGCCTCAGCCAGAGTCCTACAGCTGGGCACAGTGACTTTGTACCATGAAGGAATTCTGATACTGGAAAGGCAGCTATTGCAATTGGGAGGTCCGGGGGAATCCTGTCCCGTGTAGCGCTATTTAATGGCACTCACTCTGCAAGCTTTTTCTCCTCCACGCAATCTGCAATTCAGCTGGGTGGGGAAAAAAGGTGGGTAACAGCAGTTTTACCCTTAGGTTCCTCATACAGGAATCCAGCCAGGGTGTGATACCAATGGAGGGAAGCAGGAGAAGGTTTACATAAAATGTAGCTCCCTTGCAGAGAACAAAAAGCAGCTCAGAAGCATTGTGCAGAGGCTGCTAACCATGAGACCACGCACATTCCTTGGGCTGTACATGCCTCATTTGTTCCCTGAAATTTAGATTTAGTTAAGTCAGGCAGGAAATTATGGATGAGTTTGGGGTCTTGAGGGAAAGGTGTTCAAACAGCAGCAATATGAAAACACCAAAAAGAGGGAGAGTCATAACTTGAAAAGTGCCACACAGAGGGAGCTGTGCCTTTGCTTTATTGAACTGTTGGCTGCAATAAATACAGCTGAATTCCCTCAGTCTCCCGTAATGTTGTCTCAGTACCAGCAGGAGTCCATTTAAGAATACACTTACTTATACAAATGATTATATATAGGTGGAGCAGAAAAACAGCTGAAGCAAGCAAACCCTGAGAGCTGCCCTAGTGAGCTGGGGGTGGTGCTGGGCTGCCCAGTGCTTCCCTTTGGTCAGTGCTGACAGCCCAAAGCAGGCAAAGCAGGGGAGCTTCTGTCCCTGCTTCACCTGAGGAGATCATAGTCTGGGATGGTACCGTAAATAAACTGTGATAAAATAACTAAGAGGCTATTCCCAAAGAGGGAGAATTGATATTTTATTATCCCTTTCAATACAGAAAGTAATAAGAGATGATAACATAAAGAAGAGAGGAGACAAGTATAATAGAAGGCCTAAGAATGGATAACCAACAAGGAAGGCTGAACCTTGCACTTCTGCATCTTACAGCATTAACCCCAATTGCCTGAAGTGAGAGGTTTGGCTGTGTCACGGTGCTGTAACAGGGCTGGCAGATCCCTGGGCAGTGTATCCATGGTTAGGAGGGGTTGAGGCACTGCAGAGCGCATGGTCATGAGCACTGTGATGTGAGCCTGGGACTGGAGACCACGAATTTTGGGGTCTTCAGCTTGGTTGTTTTCATCTATTTCCTTGTGTCTTTAAACCCTTTAAAACCTCACATTATAGGAAGATAATAACTATTTTATTCCCTCTTGAATGGTGGTTTGAGGAAGAGAAGCACTTGCACTCTCTGTGTAGGTAGACAGCTTTGCTGATACCTGATTAGCGCTGATTAGTGAGCAGTCCCCACTAGAAATAAGAGCAAGCTGATCACCGGAGCAGCTTTATTGCACCTTGTGTCTTGACCCAGCATAGCAAGGCTGGCACAAAACATTAGTTAGTGGGTCAGATTTGCGTTGGTTTTTTCCCACTTTGTGCATGAATTCTTTCCTCTGCCTAAAGCAGGCGTGGAGCTGAACACCAGTGGGCTCTCAGGTGCCGTGCAGTGCGAGACAACAGCCTGAGGCTGAGCGTGAACGTCCAACCCACCGGGCTCTGTAACCCCTCTCTGTTACAGGCTGGAGTCGCCGACGCGCGCGCTGGTGATGGAGGCTCCAAAAGGCATCGAGATCAATGCCGAGGCCGGCAGCTTGAAAGCCACGTGCAGGACAGAGCTCAGGCTGGAATCCAAAGATGGAGAGGTAAGAGGAGGACAGCAAGCCCTGCAGCAAAACCAAACCTAGACACAGATCTCCTGCGTATCTGGAGCCTCCTGGGTTACTGAGCCGCTGTATTTGAAATGATGGTGTGAAAGCCCAGGTGCAGCAGGCTTTCCTAACTTCATTTCTGCTGTGATTGAACACATCACATGCAAATGAGACTCACTCTGTGGCAAAGGCTGATTCATTATTTTTAAAGTGCATGGATAATAGCATCTGTTGTTCCAGCAGATTTATGCAGCTGTAAAATACACAGTGCTCCTAAATTCTTTATTTCCTTGTCACTTTAAAATAAGATTTACTTTGCCAGCATAATTAAATCTTTTATCATACATTTTTCTATAAGAAGAGCTTAATTCACCAGTATTGATCTGAAAAGCTTTTGTAGTAGATGTTTCATTTTAGAAAGGAAGGACACATTGGGAAACACAGATTGTTACACTGGGGAAAATTCCAAAAGGCAAAAGAAAATAGCTAAGACCGATAACACAGAGCATAAGCAGAATAGGTGTTAAGACGCTTCTGGTGTCACAAAAATACTTGGGGGCACGTGGGTCTTATTCCCTCCTCCTGCCACAATGATGGGAGACACCAAAGGATGTGGCTGAAGAGCTCCCACAGGGGGATCCATCAAGAGCCTCATCAGGAGGAACTGCCCATGGAATGCAAACCCCGGCAGGAGGGCTCCAACATAAGTTAATGTCTTCCTATCTTGTCAAGGGTAATACATAGAAAGTGATTTCGATTGCTGTTATTTCTAAACATTTGCATTTTAAGACATTCCAGATCATTCAGGAGATTAGATGGTTAAGTACTAAAACTAGAGATTCTTACTGTAATTGCAAATACTGTCAGTTGCCCCATATTATTCTGGTGTGCAGGTTATCTGACTCTGTTCTTGGTGATGTCAGAGCACTTCCCTGTAGCTGCCATGTGTTTAAAAGCTGCCACATGTTCAGCTTACATTGTTTTATAAGGTCTGTTACAGCATTTAAATTATTTTTAATATACATGAAAGCGTTACACGCATACATTAAATATGCATAAAAGTCAGTGTTTGAGCCTGCAAGCGTAACTGGCAATGGATCACAGTGATGGAAATCCTGGTGGAGGAACAGGGTTGCTGGAGGTGAGCCATACACACTCCCCACCTGGCAGCGGGGTACCTCTGGTTGGCGTAACCCAAGCGTGGAAGTGCCCTGGGATGCCACAAGCCAGGAAAATACAGTGGGTCGATTAGCAGAAACAGACTGGAGGTCGTAGGTGTCTCATGGTAAAGGCAGATAATGTGCTCACTTGGATTTATATCAGACTTCACCATCTTAATACACTTGCCTACCCAGTTTTTGTGGCAGCTGAGTTGACTGAAGGAAGCTTCTTTAAACACAACATCAAAAAGCAACAGCTCTCCACTAATTCTCTCTTTTTCTCTCTCTCTTCCCCCCTTCTGACTTCAGATAACGTTGAATTCTGCAAAAATCAAACTACCTAACTTGCCTCAAGGATCTTCCTCTTCTGCAGGGTCCAGGCAAAAAATCTACGAGCTCTGTGTGTGTCCCAATGGGAGGTTATTCCTGTCTCAGGCAGGCAGTAGCTCGACCTGCCAGATAAATACAAGCGTCTGCCTTTGAGAGACAATTTGCAGTGGGGCATCGCAGGCAGCACAAAAGCCAGTTCTGGTCTCACAGATCGCAGCTGCCAACTATTTTTACTAGAACACAGAAAGCCTATCAAAGACTTTTTTTGTGTGTGCGCGCGCGTGTGTGTGAATATATATATAAAAATATATATATAAAAAATATATATATATATATCCTCTGTGTAAAATGATGTTTCAGTACAAGGAATCCCAGGGTGACCCTGTTACATTTGTGTAGCATTTCTCTTTCCCACACCAAAATTTACTGGTACAATCTGCTGGATTGGATCTGATGCTCCCCTGGACCCTTCTGTATTAATACAGTGTCATGATCACCCCACGTTTTTGATCACGTTCTCAGAGCAATGGGATTTCTGGCTGGGCAAGACCCTGGAACCCCATGTAGACCCACCAACATACAAAGGGAAGAGATGCATCTCTGATCATTTTTGCACCATTAAATCAGTGGCATGAAAAAAAATTTAAAAACAAACAACAAAATAGCCAACGTGCTATACTGATTATAGACAGTGATCCAAGATACCTGAGGTTAAATTACACTCTTTAATTACCACCCAAAGCATGGCTTCCTGTTGGGAGAGATGGATGCACTTGGGCAGAAGGAAAGTCCAGATCTTGCTGGAATAATCCATATTATTTTCTGAAGAGGTTCAGCACTTGCCTGTGCATGGCTGGGGAGGCCTTGTGCTATTCAGATGTGCTCTAGCACTAACCTAGTCACCTCTATGCTATCAAAACTGCTGTTATAGTTAGTCATTGGGAGAAAAAAAATTGTGGAAGTTGGACTAAATAGGAAAGTCCTGAACCTCCTTAGTTAACAGGTGTCCTGAATCACCCTATACAGGTTCCATTAGCACCTTTAATTCTCTATATATTAGGTGTGAAGATTTAAGATTTGGACATCCCCTAAATACCTATAGAAACTGAGAAAATTACCTATCCTACCCTTAGAAACTGAGAAAATCATGCAAATTAGGTGTATAATGTAGATGCTATGCCAGAATTTTTTCGGTCTTTCTTTTCTGGGTGTACAGTCCAAGGTCACTTAGATTTGGTGGAGACTGCAAATATCAGAGATGCTGACAATGAAACAGACTTTTTTAAGATTTTATAAAGATTGTGACAAAGCCAGATGACTGGAAATCAGGGGCTTTGGATGCTGGTTCCTCTAGAATTTGATCCCCCAAAACTGTGAATCTTTTCATGTTTGCATTTTTCTTTATTTTAAAGTCTAGGAGTCACTTACAGGCAGGATAAAACATGGAATCTGATATGGTACCATTCCTTCCACTGTTCAAATTTTGGAAAATAATGAGAAGAGCCCAGATCATTGAATTCTGACCCATAATTGCATCCACATGCATGTAAAAATCTTTGAAAAACAGATTTACTAATTATGGTAAAAGTTTCCAAGTTGCAGTAACTCTCACGAGGACAGCAAGGTTTCTGAGCCACTGAGATGCTTTTGAAATATTACCTCATGTGCAAATAAGAGATCTGTGCCCATCCCTAGTGATATCTAACCAAAGCTGGTATTCTTCAAGTGATCTTCAACATAAAACGTAGCTGACAGAAATCTTTAGGAATAATTTAGCCCATTCCTTTTTTACAGCTTTTCACATATTTTCTTGTGGTCTGGAGAGTACCAGGGTATGATTATTTTGTTTTTGGTTTGGTGTTTTTTTTGTTTTTTTTTGGTAAGTGAACAATTCTGGCTTAATCCAAAACTGATTGGACTCAAAGAGAAGAGTTCAACGGAGTTTAGATTAGATGTGTTGCTGCTGAACAAAGCAGCACTCCCATAAAATTTGTTCCTAAAAGAGGATTGAATAATTTACTTTTATTTCAGTAATCCTTTCCAATGAATTAGTGAATTCAAACTATTTGTTAATGAATGATTCCTGTAATTATTATGTCTTGAGTCAATGTTTGAATGCAAAGGGTCACCCAGGATAACAATTGTATTGGGACACAGGACTATACCATCTCTGTTCAAAGAGGGGAATTGTGCCTATGCCTTAAGTCAATGCACTCAGCAAGGAGAAGCACATCATATTTATCTTGTTATTAAAACTAGTTTATTTGAGGGGGGAGGGACAGGAGGGTGTCTTGGGAACCGGTTGTGCAACTTAAAACAGATATTGATGAAATACATTAAGATTGTAGGGGCATCTAGAGTGATACAGACTTTTTTTTTTTTTTTTGCCATGTTAAATATAGCAAAATACTGTGTATGTTACCTCTGGGGCCACGACTGAAGTCCCATTCATAGTCCTACATTTACTGTAGAATTTTTTCTCTGTTTCATTCAATCCTGATCACAAACCTCATAGCAAGCATGGCCCGATTTGTAAAGAAATCCTGTGTGAGCAGTTGTGCAGACACGTGCTGCAGGGGGAGTTTCCTGTACAGAAAACGAGTGGCATTAAATTTCCCACCCCTGAGATTATTAACGCTGGTGAGGAAGGCAGGGCTGACCACAGGGACTGACCCAGCAGGGATGCTCCATCCTGATGCCTGTGCTCCGCTCTGGAGGCATCGCTGGCTCTGTCCTCGTCCCCATGCACCCTCTGGCTGCTCTGATGAGGATTTCCATCCCAACAAAACAATTTTGAGTGGCTGGTTTTCTCAGCTTGGGGCTGTTGGATGAGATTAGCACCGTCTCGTATCACAAAGGCCATGAGACTGCAAAGGACACTCGGCCATCTATTTCAGTATCAGTTTCTGCTGGGGAGCTGTTAGGAAACGACCTTGACATCTGTGCCATCCCTGCAGATGCTTCTCTGATGCGAACAGAGGGTACTTCAATGATGTCTACTCGAAGGAATTCTTGAGTTTTAAGACAGAGGTTTAGGTGATGCTGCCTGTGCTTGGGTTGGCCACATGATTAGTCCCTGCTGTTCAGTGAGTGGCAAACACAAATGCATCGGGGGGTGTTCAGCCTGGAGAAGACCTTAAAGCCCTTTTCAGTGTGTAAAAGGGCTGCAAGAGAGCTGGAGAGGGACTTTTTCAAGGTCAGGGAGTAATAGGACAAGGAGGAATGGCTTCAAACTAACATAAGACGGGTTTGGATTAAATATTAGGAAGACATTCCTTATTGTGGGAGTGGAGAGACCCTGGCACAGGTTGTCCAGAGCAGCTGTGGCTGCCCCATCCCTGGAAGTGTCCACGGCCAGGTTGGATGGGGCTTGGAGCAACCTGGGATAGTGGAAGGTGTCCCTGCCATGGCAGGGCGGTGGAATGAGGTGGTCTTTAAGGTCCCTTCCAGTCCAAAGCATTCTGTGATTCTTTGAAATCAGAGCAAACAGGACTGTGTATCTCAGATCCCAGGGGAAAAAACAGGCATTTTGTTTAAAAAGCAGCACTCAAACACACCCATCTATCTCACATCCACAGTTTGTTGTTGGGGGCTGTTGTGGAGTGACTGACTCACGTGTTGGACAAAGCAAAGGCACGAGAGCCCCTTTTCCACCTGCTTTGCCCAGAAATCCCTCACAGTTGCTGTGTCTCTGTGGGTTGGTTTTTCTGTGAACCCATTTAAATCAGAGCTTCCCTGGCTGGAATTTCATCCATACCATACCTACCATTGATAAAATGCCAAAAACAAACAAGGGTTCGTGTGCTTCATTGTGAATCAGACCTGCAGTTTAGTTCAACTGAGCTTTTGCTTTTTGGGAAAGGGGTTTATCTCAAATTGGGGTTTAGTTTTACCTCCCAATGCTCAAGCAAGGCTGGATGTGAATTTGTTTCTGCTGAGGTCAGTGGAAGAGATGTCGATGACTTCGTGGCCTGAGCTGGGACAGGAGCTGGGTAGGTGACAACGGAGGGCATGGAGGGCAGTGGGAACACTGCCAGCCCTTGGGGCTGCTGTAGGGCCAAACCAGAGTCTGCATTGCAGCTGTGAGCACTGAAACCCCGTTGAAATGCTAATTAAGGGACTGTGACACTAATGTCAGTGCACTGTAGGGAACCATGCAGTATTCATAAATGCACTTATGTATTGCAGCTATTAAATTTATAGGACTTCAAGACCTTGTCCAATTTGCTGTAAATGTGACACTTTATGGGAAGGGTCAGGGGAATGACAGTGAGTGCTCCCCCATTACCTTAGCCATATACAGTGTCTGACCCTTCTGCTGTCATAGCCTAGTTAGGATGGTTCTTCTAAAGCAAAAAGACTCTGCCATTGGCAAAAGCAGAGATCCTAATAATGACTATATGACTGTATCCATTCTCCAAGGTTTTTTTTGTGGGGTTTTCTTGGTTTTTTGGGGATTTTTACACTTCTTGAATTGTACTACCCAGTAGTCAGTCAAATTGGCAGCTAAAGAGTACAGAGAACTGCTAATAGGAAAGGAAGTCATCCAAAAGGGAAGACAGTAACTGCTACAATATGTGTAAGGCCTCTCTTAAGTGTTCATTTTTAGAAAATTAAGTATGTGGAAGAGTGATTTGTATTTGTTTATCTCAGTCATGTGCTGTCAAACAGCTGTATTTTAAGAAGGTTTCTTTTTTCTCCTTTTTACATTGCACAAACAAAAAAGTTGAAGGCATAAGACTAAAAATACAATCTGCAATATATGGTATGGCAAAATGATGGCTGAATAAAAAACCCTCCCTAGAAATTGCTCCAAGGCTAAAGAGAGATTCCTGTGGAACTTGTGAAGATGTCAGGTTAGTTCACATCATACTTAGGTTGCAAATACAAATGCTTTTAATGAAAATTGGCTTTTTTTGTCATAAGATGTTCACACATGCACACACATTCATATACACCAGTTTACAACAAAAGCCAATTTTCTTTATATCTCTTGGCTTTAAGTTTCACATTGCAAAAGAGAGTGAGACAAAGACCAAAGACTTCAAGAAATCCATCCCTCTCTGGTTGCCCTCACGCCTGAAATGCATTAACTTTAATGGTGCTTTTTTTTGAACTGGGTAGGAAAAATATAAGTGTATCATAAAGCTGCATTTGAGAGAGTAAAGTGGCAGGAAGGCTCTAACTTTGTTAATAGAGAGAGGAGGAAATAATGTGAAAAATCTTGAAATGTGTGCACAGGACAAGGTTATCTGAAATTTGAAATGTGAAGAAATAGCCCAGAACACCAAAAGACATCATCCTGGGCTGAAAGTATAAATAAACTGAGTAAATGGTGCTGGCTGTTCACCACCTGCACTTGAGCATTAGCAGACCAGGAGTTCCAGTGGCTGCTCAGTGAAGAACAGTAACTGCTGTAATGATTTCATTTTAGAAGTACATACAGTAAAAACAAAAAAGGAAAAAAGAAAAAAAAAAAAAAGGCAGAGGCTCTGCTCTTTTTTATGGCTGACATTTTAAATTTTGAAATGTCATCATCCAGAATTCACCCCAGCCAGCACAGGGCGTCTTCCTGCCAAGCTTTGCCAAGCCCTGCATTGGTGCTTTTTGAATGTGAAAATACCATCCTTTTTATTGCCCTGGCAATATTGAGGAACCTGATCCTGGCAAGAGTTCCATTTTAACCTTTTTCCTCAGTTCTGAAATTGCTGTGTAACGTTTTGGTAGCTTGTGTCATGCTGTCCCTGCACCAGCAGCCCCCGAATCCGCATTGTGTCACATCTCAGTCACACAGACCCCCAAAACCTTCTGTAGCAGTGGCACTGTGGTGAAATTTGGGATTTTTAGGTAAATTCCAAGTGGCAGTTGCTGTTTGCACAGCTCATGTAGTCAGGTTTCTGGCTCTGAGTGGAGCAGGGTTAAACACTGATGTGGTGCTGAGGTTGTTCAACTAAGAGTGGAGTGGATTAAACAGGGCAGGTAGGAGGGAAAGGGAAGAAACGGTGAGAGACATCACCCTAATCACATAATGCAGCCGATGTCTCTTTGCACTATTATGCTTTAAATTAATAACATCCATTTTACTAAATACAGTAGCAATTATGCTTGATCTTTCATGGTGCACAGTGGAATTGCTGTCACTGAAACCACTTACAGCTTGGGCCGTTCAGGATTGCTGGGGTGTTGTTTCCATCCACAATAACCACAGTGGCTTGGGGCTTGGGTGGAAATTATTGTAAATAGCTTGTATTTAGAAAGCTTTTAAGTCTGCTGTGGTTGAGAAGCCCACGGTTATGCACATACAGCCCTGAGGGCTTATCATTTCATCCTCTCTTGTCCTGCCACTTGAATTGTATTGTGCCCTTGTGAAAAGCAACACACTGTAGAAAGAATACAGGAAAAGATGGATATTTGGAGCTGCAGGATTTTTATCCAAAACAAAGAAGAAAATATAATCGCAGTGCACCACTGAGATTTCCCATCCAAGTCACTTTAAACTAGAGGTGCAAGTCCCTTAAAAATTAATTTGCTACAAGGGTAATTCCTGCTGGAAAGTTAGCAATGGTGTCACTCCCAGGAAATGTCTCACCTTATTGCAGCTGGGAGCCATGGGCTGGCTGGGATTTTCTGCCACTGTTCAGAAGTGATGGACTGACTGTTCAGAGGAAGCCAGATTTCCATGGAGGCAACTCATCTCCATGGATTGAGCTGCTGTTAGCTTTTAACTAACTAGAAATAGGAAGGATACGGCCACTGTGCAGTGATATGTAATGGTATGTTTGCCTCATGTTTAGTGGGTTAAAACTTCCTGCCAGGAAGAGAAAATATCAGGAGAAATTTGTGTGAAAATGTTACATTTGCATTGTGCTAGCAAATGCTTCAGGTAAAAACATGCAGCTTTAGTTAAACAGTCTTTTCTTCTAAGATTAAAAAGGACTCCTTGGAGCCTCTAATCGGGTCCTCCCCAAATGGAAAGTCTTACCATTTCTAACATATTTGCCATTATTGGAACAGGCCCATTGCAAAGCACAGGTCATGTGCATCTTTGCATGTAAGAGGAATTTTAAATTGCATTGTACTCTCATATTTTTCCCCATTCAAAGCCTTAAATGCCAATAGGAGATAAAGCACTCCAAAATCTGCTACTGTTAAATGCATTATCGCTTTCTAAAGCAATGTAGTTTTTTTGGTCTTTTAAAAATTTCCTCATAATGGAGTCCTTGAAACATCTTCAGGCGGGCTGACGCGGGAGAGCAAAAGAATAATTATTTGTGGGTGGTGCTATTTTTGTTGAAGCTTGGATTGTAGTTGAAAAAAATGTTGCTGTTAGAGTTTCTCCCACACTTACTTAGCTGCAAACACCACCAACCCCCAACGCCATGGCTGGATCTCTCTAGGGTGGCTGTCTTAGAGCAGGGAGTTGCCTCCTAAGCCAAACCATAATTTTGTCTTCACCTGGGTCTTCCTCTGGGCTTGTGCACTCGATATCAGTGCTGTCATGGATCTAACAGCTAAGAAAACACTTCTAGTGGTGTTTGAGATGATACGGGTGATGTGCATCTGCAGTGTGAGGGGTATACATAGTGCTGGAAGTGTTGGGTGCTGTTCTAACAAGCCTTTGGCCACCGTGAGAGCAGCAGCTCCTGGAGGTGCAGCCGAGTAGCTCCTAAAGCCACCTCTGCTTTGTGCCCTCAATACCTGCACAGCATCGGAGGGGTTGCCATCGGGAGCGTTCCCGGTACTCTGCCTCCATGGAGAAAGCCTGTGGGGTGGGAGGGTCTGCTGGGTGGCTTTGCCCTTCTCTTTATCTCATCCCTCTGCCAGCTCCCCTGTGCTAGAGATGGTGGCAAGGCACGATGCCTGCCATGGGGGCTGGTCTGGAGCGGTGCGACAGGGCCACCCACAGCATGGGAATTTGGCTCTGCAGGTGGTGTAAAATCAGGATTTGGCTCCATTTAACTCCCTGAGAGCCTACACTGCCTGGGGGTTTGGACCTGAGGCTTTAGCACCTTTTGGGAGCTCAAAAGAAGAGTATGGCTGCCCTGTTTCACCTACAGCCTGCGTGTTCCTGGTGGCACTGCAGGACACAGGGGTGGCTCTGGGGGTTCCTTATCACACGGGCTCACATAAAGGGCTGTGGCGAGTCTTGCCATCGCTGCCAGCTGGAGGTGCTGGCTGACAGTGGAGGCATGGACATCCAGCTTCATTCCGGCCAGCACCTCAAACCATGCTGGATTTCAGCTGGTGGTTTGGCGGGTCATGTGTGAAGCACAAGGTCTCCCTGGGCAGGCAGGGGGTCTGCTGGTCCTGGTGGCAACAGGGAAGGGTCGCAGTGGGCAGGAGCCACTGGAGGAATTCACTTTCTTGTCCCTTTTTGTGGGTTATCTGAGCGAGCACAGAAGTGAAGATGTACAAATCCTGCCCTTGCTCAGCAAAGCAAGAGCGTGCCAGAAGCCTCATAAAGGGCAGACCTGAGCAATTATTGTCCCCTGTGTTTATTGGAGAAGGGCTAAGTTGGCAGCATTCAGACCTGGATTCCTCCCTAGGTCAGAGCTTTTCCTGAGCTGTGACCCACGTCTGGGTGTGGATCTGCGCTCTGCAGTAGTTTGGGTGCAGGGGAGGAATTGATGTGCTGGATCTGACTCAGATCCACTTGTGTTTTGGTTTCGGGCTTGGGGGTTTTTTTTGCCCACTCCTTACTTGAATTAGTTTCCTTGTGAGAAAATGCCAATAGAGTTGTCAAGATTCACCAAAAAAATGCTCCGTGTAGGTAGAAGCAACAGAGAAACAACATTCAGTGTGAGTCGAAGCAAAACCCTGTTCATCTACAGCAGTAACATGGAAGGCGTGACCCATGTGCTAGAGCAGCTTTCATCCGTGATGGTGGAACACCTTGTCTGACCTCTGCTCTGAAAACCAATGACCTTGATCATTTAAACAGGACAAAATGAATTTAAAGTCTTACCACAGTTCTCATTCAGAAATTCAGATTTGTTTGGCTTTTTTTCTTTTTAATTTATGTATGTGTGTGATTGTGTGGGAAAATATAAAGCTTTTTTGTATCAAATAACATCAATCCTTGCACACTCTATGCAAAATTTTGTAAGCATTGCAATAATGCTATGAATTACACAAGGAACTATTTTAACTTTATTACACTTTCTGTATTAAAAAAAAAGTTTGTATTTAAATGATTTCAACTGCAATCTTGTAAAATATATTAATAAAATAATGATTGTTAAGAAGGAAAGAGATGTTGGGGTTTTTTGTTTGTTTGAGTGTGGCTAACGTGAATTAGACTTCAGCTTTTCATATGTCTGTAGGATATGGGTAGGATCTGTCTATATGTCCACAGGATATACCAGACCAGATCACAATAGTAATCCATTTCACAGGATCAAGTAACTGAATATTCAGGACAAAAATGCTGTAGAGAATGGAATGAGAATCTCTGTGAATGGTTGTCTGAGGAAAACCTGTCAACTACAAAACAAAAGTTCTTGCCTTTGGGAGAAGTTGAGTCTTGCTTAGTTTTGCAGAATTTGTCCTGGCATTAGAGACTCAGAGCCAAGACGTGTTGCAGGCATTGAGGTCCTGCCTGAGCATCACAGACCTCTCACAGAGCATCACTTTCTGGTGGAAGGGATCAGGTGCTGCTTGTGCTCCAAACCAGCAGGAACTCAGGGTTTTCCAAGGGGTACCAGAGCTGGGTGGAGGCATCTGGGAAGGAGCCCCCACCTTGCCCACCGTAGGGAGCACGAGCTCAGGTCTGTCTGTACAGAAAAAAAATGATTCAATTAAAAAACCAAAACAACCACAACAAACAAAAACTAACATCTTGGACCAACTCACAGAAAGCCTCTTGGAAACCTCTGTCTGCTTTAATGATCCATGAGCTTTATTTTAATTGGCCAACTAATCAGCTGCTGGTGGGTGACTCTGCACACGCCAGGCAGTCGCTTCTGAGGGCATTTTGCAGGAGCTGGGTTTTAAATGTGAATTTGTTCACCCTGGATTTTGTCAGTAAATGAGAGCATTGATTGAGGCTCATTATCTGAGCAAATAGCAAGAATTCAATCCGGCTGAAAATACGTGTGTGCCTTCGGAGTGCACGGAGGGGACGAGCCCGTCCTTGCTGCTGGGACACGGCCCGACTCCAGGCTGGAGGAACACTTGTTTACCAGTTTGCAGGGGCTACTCTTTACCGGGCTCCAAATAAGTTCCCTCAGTACTGTTGGGTGGACACGCACAGTCTTTTTGTTGCTCAATGGGTTTTGGACTGTTTGCACTTTAGGGAAAAAAAAAAAAAAAAAAAGAAAGGTATCTTTCAGCTGAACATCAGCTGCAGTTCTTGTCCTGAATTTGGGATTTCTAGTAAACTGACAATGAAATAATTCATGAATTAATGCCCATTAAGAAGCAGGGACGTCCCAGCATCCACATGAGATGCAGCTCTGAGTAGCTGCATGGGAAGCACCAGCACTGCCACAGCAGCCACTGTCCAGGTCCTTCCCCAGGGCTGGAAAATTCCTCATCATCTGCCTCTGAATGTGATGTGATTTAAGGAGGGAGTGGTTCTGTAACAGCCTGAACAGCAATACACTTGCAGCATCCCCATGCTTGAAATGTGGTCCTCACAATTTTTAAAGCCTGGGAATCTGTAGTTTAAAAAAAAAAAAATTGTCTTTTAAAAGCAGCTCCTGGGAATATTATCAAAAATAATAATAATCAAAATAATAATTATCAAAATTCCCAAGTATCTTGTCTTTCACTTTTTAAGAAGTTTTTCCTATTTTTTCTTGTTTTCTTTCTACCCCTGCAGGTAATTCATTGTTTCTTTTTTCCTTCCTAGATAGCAAATTGGAAAGATAACCAACCAAAAAAGAATTATCTAGTAAAGAACCATTAAGATAAAATGAGTCCATTTCATACTCTGTAAAATGAAAACAACTTCAACAGTTTAAAATTTTATGTGCAGCCAGATTTTCATATTTTCTATCTGAGCCTAGTACAGACAAGTTGCCGCTGCTGAAGTTCAGTTGTTAAATCAGGGTGATTATTTTTATGAACAGTGTCCAGAAATCATTGAGAAGTATCTGTTTTTAACAGCTTTTCTCCAGTGCTATGACCTTGATTCTTCTCTCCTTAAACTGAACAGAAAAATCCTCCTCAATTTAGTGATGAAGGTTCAGACCTAAATAGCTCCAGTGCCAAATGTATCCCAGAGGAAAATTATATGGCCTCGTTTAATAGAGAAAAAGCAAGAAGTCAGGCCAGCAGCTAGAACTTGGCTCTTTTCTGTGGTCATTTCAAGATAAAAAGCAGAATGTAAGTAGTCTTTAAGTATGTGGCTCACACTATCGGTCTGTTGTAATACACATTGCTGCTATGATCTGCACTTATTAAAATTGGGGTTTGTGAATAGCCCTTCACATAACAGCTCTGCTTCAGGCCATCCCACAACCAGGCCTGTGTATCATCAGCTCTGGTATTTTCCCTTCCACACCTACACGGGCACTTTTGTTACCCTGTTTCCAGGCTTTGCTTTCAGACTCCGAAGCAGCCCAGCAGCGCGGGCAGAAAGCGCCTCCTCGCTGAGGAATGCACATGGACATCTGCTTGGCTCCAGTCAGTGGGTGCGTGTAGGGAGGGCAAAGGCACCAAACAGCCGTGGTATCTCTGGAATAACCCCGTTTGGCTTGGTTTTCTATTCCTTTCCCTCTAGCACATTGCTGCAGGGCAGGGCTGTCAGCAGCCCAGGCGCCCCCTCGGAGCCCCCATTCCCACCTCCCCTTCCTCCACCCTGCCTTGGCCCAGCAGTGCTGGGTTAATGGTTGGACTCAGTTTCAGGGGCCTTTTCCAATCTTTTCCAACCTTAGTGGTTCTCTGGCAGCCCTATTCCTGTGCCACCCCCGGCTCACACTGTGAAACAAATACTTCAAATGACCCACAAGCACACAGGGGACAGTATCAGTATTTCAGCACCTTTTCAAACAACAGATATATATCTTACCTGACCTAAACTCTACCTGCAACTTGAGCTCAGCAGCTGAGAGCTCCAAGCCAGCCAAAGAGTGCTGAACACGTCTGATTTTACTCACTGAATATGAGTCTGGCATCTGCTTTGCCAGACTGGTGAGACAAGAAAATCAGCAAGCAAAAGACAAGGCAAAAAACAAACAAAGTCCTTTTTACATATTTTTACATAGTTACGTGGGGTTTAATGCTCTTTTGGGAACAAAACAAAGAGGTCCCGGAGCTAAAATGAGCAGTGTTAAAGCTGACACTGGTCCCAGAGAGGGCTGTGTTTACTGTAATACCCACCCAAAAAAACACAACCTGCCTTTGCAAACCAGGCTGATGAAAAACTTCTTATTGCTTGCCGGTATCACCCGTCTTAGGAATAATAAGTGACTGATTGGGAAGTGTGAGTGTCTGCATGTGTGTGTGTGTGTGCATGGGGAGGGGGAATATACATTTCTGAATAATGTGTTGTTTTTCTGTCGGTTTTAACAACTCCCAAAAGCATTCGGGTATTACAATATTACGATCTCAAAAGCGAGTTTTTGCAACAGAATAATCATGAACCATAATAACCAAATTTGAAAATAACTATCATCTGCTAGAAGAACATTAAAACACCTGTAGTGGAACCATTGGGCTGTAAATGCTATGGAACCTCTGCACACACACACGATTAACACAGAAAAAAAAGAAAGGAGAAAAGCACAGTCGCTTCCAAGAAAACCCACAACCTGCCACCTACACGATGAACTTTTAAGCATCGAGTGCAACGTCCAATGAATTATTTATGAATTAATTTCCAACGAACAGTTTAGCAGTCAAAGAAAACACAAACAGGCAGCACAGCCTTGCCTGGGGTGACAGCAGGGGACAACGGGAGTGCTGTTCCTGTGGCAAGAAGACATTTAGCAGCAGGCATGATGAGTTGCACACTAACAAAGTTTAAGACAAGAATCCAATTCCTTGCAGACTCGAAGCTGGTGCACCAATATCCCAGCACAGCCTGTGACCCCCCTTGCAGGCTGCAGGGGCACGTGCCATCGCTCTGGCAGGGCCAGGTCACAGCCAATCTGCCCCAGCCACGCTGGATTTCTGCCAACCTGAAATACAAGTACAGTGAGCTGCTGCATAGCGCTAATGATGGAACAATGAAATCAGGACATGTAAAGGCTACATCCTGCTTTTAAATTAATTTTTTATATCTAGGCTGGAAAAGGGGCTGTCCCTGCCTAATGCTGAAATGGGCTCTGCCCTGAAGGCTCCACACCAACAGTGGTCTTTAGCATGGCATTAAATTAATGCCTCTGTGGGTCTTTTTTCTCCTGCTGTGCTGAGATCCCTCATTTGTCTGTGGCTGCAGCCAAGCCACAGTCCTGCTGGTGGCCCCTGTGCTGTGTGCTGGGCTCTCAGGCTGACACACCGCTGGGCACCTTCCCTCTGCAGCACAAACATGGACTGTGGGCACAAACAGACAGGGGTGGGTTGTTGAATTGCATCCTGCAGCTCGTGGGGCAGGGACAGGGGAGGGGTTGGAGCTGACAGGGGAACAGAGGCAGGAGAGGCTTGGGAGAGCCCAAAAGCAGAGCAGGCAGGACTGGGCTGTTCTGGGCTTGCTGCAGCTCCTGTGGCATTGCCAGGCACAAGCTGTGCTGGGTCACAGTTACTTGTGCAGATAGAGCAGCAGGCCCTTCTCAGCACAGCTCCTGGCTGCTGCAGTTTGAAGAGCTTATAAATGGGGGAGCTTTTTCATTAATTCCCAAAGCAGCACCAGAGTCCTGCCTGGTTCCAGGAGAGGGGCTGAGATTGCTGCTTCCCTTAAATCACACCCTGCTGAGCGTGGTTGAGCTCACCTCCCACGCTCGCTTTTATAATGGTCACTTTTCTAAGACAGATGTATCTCAGCTACCCTTAACCCTGGCTGTGCCCCCATCCAGAAGCCCAGTGTGGCAGGGCACAGTCCTGCCAGCTGGTGGGGAATGGGGTTTATTTTTGGCCGTGCCATGATGGAAACCCTGTGTCCAGGCAGCCCCTGTGGGAAAAGAAGCATCACATTCCCTGGTAAGTGTGACTCACACCTGTGTGGGCTCTGCATGATGGAGGGCAGCCATGATATTTGGAGTGAGAGGCTGCCCTTTGCCCTGTCTTCCACCAGAAAGGCTGAAGCCAAAAGCAAAAAGATGCTGTGATAGTTTAAAGAAGGCGGCATCACCTGACCTTCGGAACCATGTGAAACATTTAAGGCACCTTCACAGTTCAGACTCTGCTCAGACTTTGGCTGTTGGGAGGATGGTCAGTGTTTCCCTCCCAAAGTGAGCCGACCAGACAGAGCAGCCAAGAACACAAGGCTCATGAGATTATTTTCCTGATTTATGACTTTTTCTTCCTTCCCTCCATTGACTTCTGGACCTGAAGCCTTTCCCACATCCGTTAAATCAAATACTTGAGCGAGACAAACCTGATAAGCACAATGTGCCAAGGAGAAACCTGTTTTTTTGCATTTTTGCAGAACAAGGACCCTGCACATAGAACTTGTATCACAAAGAGGTAGGAGCATGGTGAGCCAGAGGGAAGCTGGTGGGCCCCGTGTGTCCCAGAGGTGAGAGGTAGGTACACACAGGCACCAGCTTCCCGCAGTGACTGGTGGATCTTGATTGTCACTTTTTTCCCTCTCACACATGAAGACCTTTGTAGCCCCTAACAAGTGTCTGTCTAGGGTCTGGAGATGTCATTTGTTACTGACGTAAGTGCTGCCTCCATTAGCCATGACATTTCAGACGTACCCACTGCCAAACCTCTTTCCCTCTTCAAGAAGATGATGGAAGAGAGCAAAAATGACAGCAGCAATATTGAAAGCTCTGCAGCCCTAGAGCAAGTTCAAGAAATTCCTACTGAAATCAGTAGGTGTTCTGTCGACATATAGATTTTCACTCACATTTTTAAGAGATAGAACAGTCAGCTTAAAATGAAAGGGTCAAAGTTTGCCATGATGTGAATGACAGTTTGGATCCAAAGTCGTCCAAACCATAGGCTGATTTTGCTCAGGAGGGTTGATGTGGGCTAATCCCTTCCTGAGAAATAAAAGGCTAAAACAGCCACCAGGGCTAAAAGAGGAAGGCTAAAAATAAATAAATTAATTAATAATAACAATAAGTATCATCATCATCTGAGAGCTACTACCCTCAGAATAATATTTTCATTCCTGCTTTGTATGAGAACTGCCAGAAGGACTTTAAGATAAGCTTTAGAAGGTGCAGGAATGGAGATGTCAGGCAGTTCAGGGTAAACAATTCAATAAATTACAGTGAGTAATTTGCAATTAAAAAACATTTATAAGTTGATAAGTTGCAGGAACATTGCATGGCCTGTATAAAGTGACCCCTAGCTGCATATTAAAGAAGGACCCATCTTTTCATGTTTTCATGTCACCACATAAAAGATAATTAGGCAAAGAGCACGTTGCCCAGCCCAGCCCAGCAGGCAGCAGGGTGAGAGCTCTCATGCCCATCTGACAGCCCTTGGAGCTGCAGCAGAAACCTGGATGCAACAAGAAAAGATGCAGCATGCTTGGGACCGCAGGGAAACTGAGCTCCTCCATCAGACACAGAGCTGACCTGGTGCTGCAATGACTTTGGTGTCACATGCACCAGAAGTCACTGCCAGGCTGTTAAAAAGTTCCATGGACTCCAGCAAATACCTGCATCGGACCTGAGCACGATTACTATCTATGAGAGCAGTCAGGCCTTCAGAGTATTGTTCTTTTACTGCCAACAGCTGCACCTGAACAAAAATGTTGAACACCATAATGGCAATACCAAGGCTGCAAATCCAGAAACATTCTGGAAAATCTCGAGGCTTTGGTAATCTAGAAAATCTTTGTTCAGATCTAGAAAAGAATATACTCCCTGAAGGATATCATGATGGAGTGACACTGGAATTGTCCTGGCTTATTTGGCTTTGCTCTATGCAGAGATTAAGTCGTGTGTAATGATCTTGTCAAATGCTCAGTTGGTTGCAGTTAGATAAATGACCAATTCTAAATGATCCTTGCTGAACTGCAAAATCTAGCAGGCAGTGATTTCTCACCTCGGAATTCTCTATGCCCCCTCTTGGAATTTATCACATCCATGAGAAATTGAACACAGTGTATTGCTCTAGTGGCAATTTCTCTGGCTTCCCTCAACCCCAGAAGCCAAGCGGAGTCTCCTGGGGTGGTTTGCATGCAGTGGAAAAGACTTAAAAGCTGACAGTTTTCACTAAAACAAACAAACAAACAAAACAAAACAAAACACCAAACTCGGATGAAGTTTAACAGACTCCCTCCCTTACATGAAGCGCACAGAAACCCAGGAACACAGCACAGGAAAAGCTGTCATCCTCCACCCAAACACCCACTGGCAAACCTTGTGCACAAGTCAGGCTGTGAGCCAGGCACATCCATGCTCTTGGCATGGCCTTGCCCATGCAGCAGCACCCGCTGCACCCCTGGGCTGGTGCTGCACAGACATCCCTGCCCTGCTCTGCCCTGCCCTGCTCCTCCCTGTGATCAGTGACAACTCGGAGCCACGGTGGGGAACTGCAAGTCTTTTATATAACAACAAGTCAACTAACAGGCACTTGTTGTGACAAGAAAAAGGCCTGTCTCCACTAGACTACTAACAACTACCTTTAACTTGCATATTCCAGGGAATACTGTTCCAGTTTAAGCCTCTTAGGAAGGTGACAGCTCCAGCAAAAGTGCCTTCGAACGGGAAGGCTCAAGCAAAAAGATGGCTGAAAGAATAGTGATGAACTCTTATTTCCTGATCCAGAAGTGCCAAGGATAGGGCTGATTTCAGTGGGAACACCCACGTACCTGAGGAGACACATATGCTTCTGCTGCGGCCGCTGGCAAGGCTGCCAAGAGGCTCCTGCTCGGGTGGGCACAGCCGTGCCAGCAGGAGCAGGGTGGGTTTTCTGTTCATCAGCAGGAGATGGATTTGGAGGGGGATTTTAAATGTGCTGCACAGAGAGGATTTCCTGGAGGAACTAAAACTTTTCCTTTTCTGGCTCTGGAGCTGCTGTTCAGGACTTCACCCAGTTTTCCGACAGAAGGTTGTTCTGCCTAGATTGAGAGTTTCAAAGTGTTGGAAGAAAAAGACAGTTCCTTCAGCCATGCCAGTTCTTTTGAAAAGAAGGTGTGCTGGGGGAGTTGTGGGAGCCTGTGGAAGTCAGAGGTGAGGCTGGAAAAGCCCTTTCTTCCACTTAGGTTCAAGACCATTCCAAGGCATTTCAGTTATTGATTGGGAAAAGGCTGCACAAATC
This sequence comes from Grallaria varia, assembly GCA_013396735.1. Lineage (NCBI taxonomy): Eukaryota > Metazoa > Chordata > Aves > Passeriformes > Formicariidae > Grallaria > Grallaria varia. Next base: position 551,988 of record VWZG01003763.1, read on the forward strand.
ATAGAGGAGGGGTTGGTAATTCCCTCGTTGGAACACAAGCTCTGCCACTGGCATCATTTGGATGTTTAAAGCCCTTGGCTCTAATTGTAGCATGGCCATGCTTGACTAAACAGTGCTAGGATTACAGTCATTGTGGAAAATGGGATGGATTATGTCCCAGTGTGCCTGAGAGGGGAAGCTGGTTCTGGCTCTGCTGGGTGGGGGAGCTGGCAGTGAAAGCCTCTGACATCCTGACAGCTCTCTGCAATGATTTCCCTCAGGATGAGAGGGCTGATTAGGAGCAAAGGGAGAGGCCAAAGCAGACTGAAGCATCCCTTACGCCCATGTTCCTTTTAAAGCCAACTTTACCAGCTTAAACTGATGGACTTGCAGTAAGTTGTGCGGGGGGTGTGGGAAGCCAAGGACACCTCTGTCCCCCACAGAAGGGAACAAGGCTTCAGGGGACCAGGAACACTTCCCACTCATGCAAAGAAACACCAGGCTGGGAGTCTGACTAGAGCAAGACTGTGCAACCAAGACACTCAATTCTCACACCATTTATCTCTCACCTTGTGGTATTCATTGTCTATAATGTGCTCAATGAACCCCAGATGTTTTGGCTGAATCCTGTAACAGGAAAAGCCACAATCAGCGCTCGGAGGACTGCCCTTCCAGGGGTTAATCTTTGTAGAAAAGCAAGTTTTGAGCCTTTGGAAGAAACACACTGACTACTGCTAATTATCAATCACCGAAGTCATGGTCATCTGCTGCTGCATGGCAGATGAGAAGACAGGGTCAAAATGGGGCAGAAGTGTTAGAAGGCAAGCAAATATCACCAATGGGGTGACAATTGATATTCTGCCTGGCTAGTCTGTCTTCTTTCATGCACAGAAAGATAAATTGTATGGAATGGCCCCATGAAAAGACAGTTTTTCCCTTCCTCTTTAATACTGAGAGTTAAAAGTTTAACAAAGCAGACAAAACACATACAGAACTAATGCTGTGTGGGAGCAACATCAAACATCAATCCACTGCTAACTCTCATTTTCTTTCCCTTTCTGGCCAGATGGAGAATTCCCTGTGCCCTTATGTCGGGGAGAAGAGAGGAAGCAGAGTCAACAACACTACTATGCCTGAAGTAACAACAGCTTCTCGAGAAATGGGAGAGTTGGAGGCCTCTGGCATTCACACTTGGCTCATTCCAAAGGGAGGAAAATAACTTCACAATGGTGCAGTAGGAGGACAAACCAGCTACTTTAGCATGGTTCTTGGGGAGAATTGAACACAAGTTTGAAGTTAGGTCCTGTGTCCAAGAAACTTGGAACTTTCCCCAGAAGAAAGACAGCCTGGGGTGACGAGTCCAAAATCATGGATGCAGAAGATGCACCATGCATTGCTTTGTTCTGCCTTTCTTTATCAAATGTTACTGCACTACTTCTGGTTTCTCCCTGGAGCAGCTCCCAAGGTGGAAGCCTGAGAATGAGTCAAAATTGCAGCTGTGCTTTGCTCTCCAGGTAATGAGATGGCAGGCGCAGGGAACACCTGACAGGCAATGTTCTCAAGGTCTCTGTTAATTACCAATGTTTGCTTAGCAAATAGCTGTTAAAATGCCTCAGTGCACCAACTTTTCTGGGACCACATTCTATTCCCTAGGTGTTCAGCTGGCAAAAGACTGACAGATGTGTTCCTCTGATTATTTTCCCTCTAAGTGGCAGAAGTTTGGAAATGTCGGTTTGACATTCCCTGCAGTGGATTCTGCAGCCATCAGGTCAGACACCTCTGAGATGCAAGCAGTTGCTTTCCAAAATCATAAAGGCAAGCAAGTAACATGAATTTAATGTGGAACCAGCATTCCCCCCCNTGAAACCACTGTGAAGAGCAACAGAGAGAGATGACGTCTGGTTGCACAGATACTCATCCTGAGGCTCATCTGAGTGAGTTCACCTTGCTTAGCCCAAGAATTTAGAGAGATCTGAGTTACCTCCGAGACAGAATTAACATCTGACATGTAGTTAGGTAGGACAAAAGAGCTGAACTCCTCCATTCAGGGCTCTGAAACTGCCTGTCTGTGCCAATACCTCACACTTGTCTATCAGAGCAGCCACTGGCTGGCACAGACCTGGAGGAGCTTCCTTGGAGAGGGAAACATAAATATTCAGCAAAGACCCATTACTTCTGTCTTCTCACTGCAAAGTGGAACTCAGGCCAAACTTGCAAAGTTTCAGTCTTATGATAAATTTAGGCAGAGCAAACTACTTGAGGAAGATTGACTTTGATTCAAATGCATGAGGCCAGGGTCCAGGAAACCTTGTGCTTAGAGCAATTCTCTATAAGCCATTTAGAATGTCTGTTCTGGGATTAATGAATTTCTTGTGAGACTCTTCTCTTACACTTAGTGAAATAATTAGCGCAAAGAAGCTTCAGATAACCTGAATACTGAATCCTTTCCTAGCACTAGGCCAGTATCTGTCACATTTGGAGAAATGCACGCTTTCAGCCCTCTTGAAAGGGTCAACAGAGAATCCTTCTCTTTGCATCCTACCCTGCAAAAGTTGTTTATCCATAAGTCTTAAAATGTGGGGAAAACAGAAGTTGAGGAAGAGAAAAAATGAAACTAAGCCCACGTGGCATCACTAGAAGATACCTGGAGCAGTTACCTTTTGCTGAATTCTTGCCACTTACATTGAGTTTTGAGACACCTATGAAGAGACAAACTGCTTCCCACCATGTCTGTCTACAGGCTTTTATACTGTAGGCTCGCTGAAACTTAGAAACCTATATTTACCCAGGACAATTATAAAAGGAATGATTCCTGATACCATGGAAGCTGACCTTGTCAGACCATATAATTTTCATTGTCAGCCACAACCCATCAAGCAGTGACTTTAACTTCTATACACTGCTGAAAAGAAAAAAGATGATCCCACTTACAAAGGTGAACTTTGATTTCTAAAAACTCATGCAGGTTGCTTTAATGTACGGGTCAATGCTTCCTTTTTCTGGATGAACATCAGAATCTCTGCACTGAACGAAGCTTTTGATCTGCTGTGCAGCTCTACAAAACCAAAGCATTTCATTATTCCCTCTGGAGGCTCCTAAACAAACGCAGTCGAAGATCATCACAATTCAGCACACTGTTGCATTTCAGTGCAAGTGGCATTTTAATGGATGAACAGCTTAAAAGCTGTTGTAAGCAAATGCTCTCACAAGCATCAGTTTTGTAGGCTCTGCTCTGTAGAGTAACCTGTTAGTGAGAGCTGCAAAGCTTTGTCAGGCAGCGTACGTGGAGCTGAGTCAATAATAGATGGAAGAGCCCAGTTCTGAACGGAGCAGTGCAGGGAGGAGGTGGGGAAGCTGCTGTCCTAGATGGCTGAGAGACCTTCTTTTCTGAGGACACCAGTGAAGGAATGTTGCAGTCTGATGTGCAAATCAGCTCCCTTTAAGCTGTCAAGAGAGATTCACACAGGCTGCTTGGGAATACTGCCTAAGTCCCACTCGGAGGGGATTATCTAGATTTTGGTTGGCATACAGTGACTGCCTTTACTGCATATAAACCACTTTGATTTCATCTTTGGGCATGTCAGCCCAGTTCCCTCATGGACACAGTAATTTACCTGAGATACAGCTCAGAGAATAAAGTTCATATCGACTTTGGCCTGTCACAGGATGATCACAGGTTTAATCATTTAAACTCCCTAATCACTGGCTTCAGATGTTTTTAAAAAAAGAAAAGAAAAATCATAGTCAAGAACAGTTTTGTTAATCTTACTTGATTGTTAGCTGGGTAAAAATATAGAAGGGAATTTTAAAAATCAGTTTCTGTCCTCTGTAATTAGTACCTGGGGAGCAGATCTTCAGCAAATATTCATAGCAATGAAACATTTATAGACATGTTGCCTGGGTTTACCCACAGATTTTCTAGCCATGTTGCAGAACTGGTATCCAGGCTGCTCAAAAACTCATTACCTGCACATCTTTAGAAGTATCACATAAAAAATTCTTTAAAATCATATAGCCGATGTAGTAGAAATGTATATTGTTTAGATTTCCAGTAGTAAGTAGATTTCATAACCAGGATTACAACTTGCAGCTGCAGAATTTCTGTTGACTTCAAAGAAAACAGAATTTGGATCTCTGAAGCATTAGTACAGCAAATGCAAAAATTCCTGCCAACAAACACCTCTCTAGGCAGAAGGCTTCCAAAGCTACGTAGTTTAGTTTTGGTTCAAAAGAAAGCCACGGGTAAAAATCCTCCTGACTTTTAAAATACATTTAACTGAACCCATCTGTCATCTATGCATCCTGCTTTATCTAACCAGTCCCTCCATTAGTTCTCATCACCATGGTATCTGAACTTCTGCTGCTGGAGGTGTCATTCCAATTATTTTAGCGTAGCTGCTGACAAGTAACCGAGAGCAAAATGTGAGCTTCTGTTAGGAAAATAATGCTCCAATTAGTTGCTCCTTCTTTGTCTAACAACGCAGAAAGTTACACTGGGAAGGATTGTCTCCAGAGCATGGCCCTTGTGGCAGTCTCTCCTCCTTTCTCTTGTTGTTGCCTCTGTGATGTTGACATGGAAGTTTGGCAGTTCCCAGTCTGAACCACATCTCAGAGCTCAAGCTATTTATGATAGTCAATACTAATCGAACACCTCCTGTGTACAGTAGCTACTGCTGAGCTGAATTTCTTGCATCTCCTGTGCTGACCCAATCTATGTAGGAGCCAGAGAAAGCATTTTTCTTATGCATCCTGACTCCTAATTGAAACTGAAAACTCCTGAGAAGGAGAGCTGTAAATATACAGCAAGTCTGAAGAAACGGCTGTTTTGTGATCACGTACAAACTGCTTCTTTCTCAGCAGTTCTCAGGGATTGGGAATACATTTCACGACTGACAAAATATTTCATCCAGACATAGTGTAAGAAAGAATTATAAACAACTTTGGAGACTGTTCCCAAGCTAAATCTTCGTGTATGTTCTAGCTTAAAACCCAGGTATCTTGCTTAAGGTTGGGATAATCAGCCCTTCAAGCTTTTCACCGCAGACCCTCCTATCCCACCAGCAGCTGCAGTTACTTGTCAAGCTTGAAAGCAGCAGCTGGAAACCACCTCGTTCCATTTCAGCTCTTGCTTTCCAGAAAATGAACTAACAAGGAGATTAAGGGGACTGAAGAGCAATGGCTCACCCAGCTGCAACCAGACTTTGTCCTTGACCTGCAGCCTGTCTGATGGTGAGCACACCCTGCTGCCCTCCCCATGCTCAACCAACACCCAGTGCTCCAGCTGAGGGGTGGGTCTGACCTGGGGGACTTAATTTGAGGCATCTTAAAGTAACCTGACTATGACCACAAGTCATAAAAGTGCTAAAGGGCTGCGTCAAGCAACTACCACTAACCAACCTTAGGTTGTTTGGGTTCTTTTAAAGAAAGGTTTTTCCTTCTCTCTGCAGGTTAAAATTGCTTTCCATGATAAACCAGCACTGTGCACGTGCATGTGCACAAACACACACTGGTACCTAGGACTCTAGGACTGAGACCCACCTATGAGAAACCGTGTGCGGAGTTTTCCAGTCAGGCTCTCATCAGAAGAGCAAATAAAATCCATAAGAGGTCGGATTCAGCCTGGACACTGTGAGTTGTCTGGACAGTACCAGGGAAGAGTACAGTCATGATTCCTGCTGTAACAGAGCCAGTTTGGAATCCATCCCTGACCATCCCACAATCCAGGTCCCCAGTGCCCTCTTTGGGGCAGCATCTGTCAGTAGTCCCAACTCATAAACCCTCATGTAACATATAAGGTGGTAAAGAGGATGTCAGGAAAAGAAGAGTTAATTCTGCCAACAGCATGAGCTGCACTTGCAGAGCCTCGAGCATTAGCCATGGCCATGGGAATGCCTGCTCTGAGAGCATCACTCATGAGGGGAGACACAAACACCACTGATGTTCCATGGCTGTTACTGTTACATCCCACTTACTGCAGTTTCTCACTTGAACGTGACTGTTTCTGCTGAGCAGTAAAGTACCTACAGCAGAACCAATTCTGTTTAATGTGCCATCTGAAAAAGAAACTGCTTTGAAGCTTTGTAGATCATCACAAGCAGTAGAAAGGATTAGCTGATGTGATTTGTGAATGAGATGGATTAGGAGATGTACTGGATACAGCTTTACTGGCTTACAACAGGCTGGAGCTTCAGAACCACCGGTTCTTGCTTCCTTTTTTTAAAAACAAACAGTTACCAAAGTCAGAACATGCGAGGGCTAAATCCTGATCTGTCAGAGGCAGCAGCAGACACCCTTTCCCCTTGGCCCTCTCCTGGTATGGCAGAATCTGGCCTGACCCGTGCAACACTGTGTTGGTAATTATTTTGCTGATAATAATATTATTTAAACTCAGTGTGTGCTAAAGGAAACAGCAACCCCCTTTGTAGAGTGAGATCCAGCCCAGAACCTCACAGTGTACAGAGCTCTCGAGACACTTCGAAGTTAACCAAGACATTTTGATTGACTGATAACAACCCTCTCCCTTGGCTCTCAGCAAAGCAGAAAGGGGAACAAACTGCCCAGGTTTTTATACCACGATCCATGGAGGAATTTTACCGGGATATTCTGCTGTCTCAAACCATCTCATCGATGGGTATTGGGTATTGACTGCCTGAACTATGATAATATTGATGAAAAGTCATTTATTTCTCAAACCTGATGAACAAAAGCATCTCTCACTGGACTGGAGGATTTCGCTGTCCAGAAAGTGATGGTTCCACACATACATCAGCCAAGGTTTGACTTCTTAGGGAAGGTGCCTTGCTACCTGAACAACTTTTAACACACAAAGGTCATGAAGCTTCTTCAATAAATAATGAGCAGGGAAAAGTGACAAAATCTTCTAAAAAGAATCTGTGAAATGAAAGTGAAGGATCAAGGGTTTTTCTGATCAGAATCTTTTTCAACAGCTACCTTTTTTGGTTAAAAATAAGTGTGAGTGACCTTGAAACCCTTCTTAAGAAAGTTCCTCCTTTGAGAAGTCACCTTCAAACTGGCAAGCACTGAAGCTCCAACGTACTGTAGTAACATCACCACCACCACCTCCACTCCCTCAACTGTAATTAAATTCTGATTAAAACTTTAAACAGCTGAAAGGGAAATCATATATTTTGGTTATTTCTACAGTTCCTTTGGCAGCTCTGAACATGTGGGATGACTTAGTTTTTAAACTACTGAAATTTAACTTTTTTCCCCAAATAGAAAAGAGTATGGAACCAATGGCATTACAGATCTGCACAAGTTTCAGTGTCATCACTACAGGTATGTGAATACAAGTGGAGCAATACCCCAGACCATGAATTCTACTTTATTTTATGCACTATAGAAAGCAGCTTTACCCTTCCAGAATATGGAACCTGTCATCACACTTTTTTTTTTTTTTTTTTTTGTAGGAGGTAAGAAACTTTCCTTTTGGGTAAGTTGTGGGTGTTTCTTCTGACAGCCTCTGTGTCTTGTACACTTGTACCGTACTTAATGTAGATAAAAGTACAAATATTTTGCATAATTACATGGATGTTAACATTCATAGTGCCTATGGCATCAGTTCTAATTTAGTGAAGTGAAGTTCCTTTTTCTAACAATTCATCACTGCTGTGCTGAACGGAAAGGCTGCATCGTGCTTGGCTGTTACCACACTTGAACATTAGCAATTCTAATTGCAAAACTCTTTTAAGTGTTACTCTACTGGAAAAAAAAAAATCATCATTTTAGAAATATAGAAGTTTCTCTTCAAATCTCAGCTTTGACATAATACAGGCAGAAACTGCAATAGCAGAAACAAGTTATGATCATGGGTGAAGGTGCAAAACTTGTCATATTTTTCTCTCCACACTATTGCTCTGTCTTGTTGTTTGTTTACCTGGTCACAGATGGGATGTGCTGTGAATTTGGACCCCATTAACACCAGGAGATGCTACCAGAGCAGAAAGTGGCTTACAGAGTATTCACTTCAAATATTAATTGAGGCAGCAGAGCAAATTCATAGAAAGTAGTGGGGAAATGCCTAGAAAGCAGTAGAGGCAGTCCTTGAAAGTCTTAAGAAAATTCCTAGAAAGCTCAGGACAATTCCCCCAAAGCACCAACCAAACTTCTGGAGAGATTTTCAACACAGCGGAAAATTCCTAGTAAACAAAGGGGAAATTCTTAGCAGGTTTGGTGGGAAATCCTAGAAATCAAATGCTAAATGCCTGGAAAGTACCATGCCAGTTCTTAGGAAGTGGTGGGAAAATTTCGAGAAAGTGTCATTAAAATTCCTAGAAAACAACAATTAATTTTTCATTAAATTAATCTGTTAGTTTACTTTTCTATAAAACAGCAAAGATGAAACACACAAATTACGAGGACAAGAGCAAACTTCCTAGACAGATTCTAGCCCAAGGAATTGCTGGAAAGCAGCACGTTAATTCCCAGGAAGATCTAGATAGAGGAATTCCTGGAAAATCAGGGATACTGCCCTAAAACTTCTAATGCAAGGATACCTGACAGCAACTGAAAAGCCAAGGGGATTTTTTAGAAAGGTTTTGGACACAGGGATTCTTGTAAAGCTGCTGGAAATGCCTAGAAAAGATTTAGCCTGAGGAATTACTAGAAATCCATGGAAGGATTCAGAGAGAGGGGCTTGGTGGCAACAGTTTTCAAAAGCCATGGCAAATCCCGAGTCCATTTTTCTTGGAGCCATTTGTCCTCAGGCACAGCACAGCCCTGTTCTCCCAGTATGTCACAGCCACTCAGCCATCTGGGGGGAAGCAGCCACAGCAAAAGGACCATCATCCTGGAGGAGGGAAGGACCATCATCCTGGAGGAGGGAAAGACCATCATCCTGGAGGAGGGAAGGACCATCATCGTGGAGGAGGGAAGGACCATCATCGTGGAGGAGGGAATGACCATCATCCTGGAGGAGGGAAGGACCATCATCCTGGAGGAAGGAACAGCGGCTGCATCAGGCTCTGGTGGGATCTACTAAATATTTGCAAATTTTGTGTTGAAAAACATTGGGCAGAGCAGGGGAATCCCTATAAGGAGCCATTTGGGGAAGGAGAGCACAGAGCTGTCTGAGAGGCTTTTGTTGCTGCTCACGTTAAATTAATTCAAGAAGCCCTTTCCAATAGCTCAAGCAGAAGAGAAAAGGCCCACTCGTCAGAACTTATCCTTTGTGGCGAGCCTGTCTAATTCCTAATGAGGTTTCACTGTGTCGTGCAGCTAAACAAATTCCAAAAAAGCCTTGGCAGAGGACAGGCTCCTTGTGAGCATGAGCTCCAGCACCAGGGTGCCAATGAGCCACACGACCTGATTATGCCAATAATTAAAAAGACAGCGCTGGGCATCCCGAGAGTCAGACAGGTTACTGCTGTGGGTGCAGAAAATTTTAATCTCTTTATTCTCTTATTCTGCTCTTCTATATTTGCGTCTCCGTTCTTTTTTTTTTCCTTTGCTTGCTTTTTTTGTTGTTGTTGTTCTCTCTTTCATACCTATTACTTTTCCTTTTTTTTTTTTTTTTTTCCTGTTTGGTTTGTGGGTTTTTTTGTTTGTTTTCATTTGGTTGTTTTTTTTTTTTTTTACATAAGGAAGCCAGAAATTTTGAGTGAATTGCAGTCAGGGTGGGAGGGTAATAGGTGGTGAGGGTGGCTTTATGGCACCAGTGTGCCTGAAGTCACACAAGGTCTGCCTTAAGCCTGGTGCAATTTAGGATAATCTTGAAGTCACCTCTGTGGGTCATCTGGGAGCTGTTAAAAAAACCAGCTCTGGCCTGGGCACACCAGCTCTGCCTCCAAATCGCCTTCTGCCACATCTGGCCACTACAATCAACACCTTCACCTTGATGATTTCTCTGATTCCAGCAGCACATCCAAACTGCTGATAAAGAAAGTGTCAGAAACTGCTCAAAAAGCCCAAAGATTTGTGCCTGTCATGTCCAGAGCAAGTCTGATGGAAAGAGGGAGGGATAATCCCATCCAGCACCACCTGCTCTCTGCCACCACTGCACACCCTGCCTATAGCTCCAGTGCCTCACATCACTTTGATTTTATGCTTCCCACGTCATACCCTGTGGATAGGGGTTTGGTTTATGCAGGGGGGGAATTGTGTCTATATTCACATATAAATTGAAAATGTATTAAGCCTGTCACTTATCCTGGTTTATGTACATATTTTATATCTGCTTCATATTCAGGTCTTTCGCAGCCACAATATTTTGTGTTCCTTATATGAAAATTAATAAAAAAAAATTGGATCATCATGAAAGGCTTCATTTCCTTAAGCTAGCAACGGTGAGAAAAAAATTCCATCTGCTTTATGTCACCTCAGTTTCAATCAGTCGAAAGTAAATTTCCATCAACTCAATCCATATACTTTTCCTCTCTGTTTACTCTTCCTGTACTGCATGGAATAAAGCTAAAGTGCAGGAAGACTTTTATGGGCTTTTTAGATTAGTGCACATGGTGTTGCACAAAGACAAGAAATACATCTCGCTTGCACCCTCCTGTTACTGCCCAGGGTAGCCACTGAATAGCATTCCACATGCCTTATTTCCCACCTGGATTTATGTTGCTTCTATTCACAACCTTTGAAATTTACTTGTATTCTTTCCCTCAGAATAAGAAAACCCCTATTCTGCCTGTTGTTACTTTTGTCACCTCTTAATATTCCATTGGGTCAAACCCGCCAAATATTTTAGTTTCTTCAGCCCAGCACATTTCTGCCTTCAAGTTCCATTGTTATTTTTTAAACCACTATGGTTTGATGGACAGTTTTGGCCAGGTGGAACCAACCCTAACAGTGTGTTCCCCTGCTGGCTTATTTGGGATGGTGTGGAGGCCCCACCACGTCTCTTTGTGTTTGCTCCCCTAACTTCTGCAGGCTTCCTTCCTCCCACTGCCCCAACACAGCTCACAAGGGAAAACATTCACCTGCATTTGAAGAACTGGAATGAACCTGGCTGCCAAGATCCTGCCTGGGAAAACTGACCTGGACCCCCCCATAGACATCACCCGTGTGACGAATCCTGGAGATCCTCCACATGGCACCTCCAGCACATCAGGCTGCAGGAGAGGAAGCGCCGCCGTGGTGCTGAGACAGAAAACTCTCTTTTTGTCCTTAGCTACGGTAGGACAGCCCTGCTGGCACCTTTTCTGGGGGCCTGGTGCTGTGGGGAGCTGCCCCTCTGAGCCAGGGATGGACATGAAATGTGAAAGGGCCCCCAGTGCAGAGCCTGGAGTGCCAGAGTGCTGCTGCAGTGTCACCTGCAAGGCCAGTCGTGAAGCCCAAGGCAGCCAAGCACACACTGTGTTTGTGCAAACACTGTGGAATTCATTTGCTTTCTTAGCCCCAAGCTCAGTGTTTTTTGCCAGAAAGACTCTTCTGATTTCTCTCCACGCCTCTCCCCCATAGCCATTACATGAAAGTTATTTGCTCTCGGTAATTGAGAAGGGATGGGCAGGGCAAGCAAGCCACTCACATTTTGTTCAAAATCCTTTTTGTGCCCTTCTGGTTTAGTTAAATTTGGTCAGGCTTTTCTGCTGCCCTTTGGACCATATCAAATAACTCATCACTTCAGATTTGGGACGGTGAAAAGAAAAGGAACAGGAGTGCCACCTGCAGCAGGAAGACTAAAATGTAGGTGTCCTCCAGCCCTGGGGATCTGGGTCTGCAGGCTGAGTGTTGAGCAGGAATTTTCATTTGGTCTGTACAGAGACAGAGCTCTGACTTTCAGGGCAACCATCCTATGCAAAGACAGCAAACTCAGTGCTTTTTAAATGTGAGAATCTCTGCATTGCCATCTTCCTAAACCGCTCGCTGAATGAAGGCAGAGGATGGTTTGGGGGAAGGAGACCCTGAAGACCATCCTGTAGGCATTGCTTCCTGCCACCACTCCACAGCCAGGGGCAGCTGGCAGGCGAGCAGAGTCCCAGAAGCTTCAGCCTCTGCAGCTGCATCATCCCTCCTTCCAGCAGCTGTGGGGAAACGATGGGCCTTGGGTGGCACTGCAAAGACCTTCACTGCTGAATAACTTCTCAGTGGAGTGAAAATGAGTGCAACCACGAGCAAACCTTCCCGTAATGCTTTCCCTGCCAGCTCCCCTCTGGCTGGGAACCTCCACAGATCACACCTGGTTTTCCCATTGTCCCCTTAGGTCTCAGGTGGCTCTTTTCCATGAAGCTCAGAATTCTCATGGCCCAACCAGAGAAGGGTTGAGATTAAGACCCAATGCTGCTCCTCCCATACCATCCTGTAGGACAGTAACTTCTGGCCAGAGCTTTCAGAAGGACAGGTAGGGATTGCACTTGGAGCTGCTACTGCCCTGAATCGTGTTTAATATCAACTTACTGATGTCAGTCTTCTAAGTTAGTGAGAACAAACTTACAGACAAAACTTAGCTCCTTAGTTATGATTTCAATCAGCAGGCAATTAATGGACAATCACGATTATACTCTGCAGCAATAAGTAGCACAGAACAAATACAACACAGCCACACTGGGAAAAGATGCCAGCCTGACCAGTTTTAACACACACAAATATAGCCCTTTTTTCCCCTTTTGTTTTTCTGAAGTATAACAGTGCAGAACACATCTGCGTTGCCCAACACGTCCCAGACAGCCCATCTCTGACCACAGGCTTTGCCACAAGACATGGTCACAGACAGGATCCACACGTGCTGTTACAGAAGATTTCCACAGGCAGCTACTGTGAAATAGCCTGTGGGGTTCCCCTGTGTCACCACAGACCTCCTGCACTGGCCTCCAGAGACAGCTTTCCACCAGCACCGAGGCTGCGCAAAGGCACAGCTCAGCTTTATTTTCAGGGCAGCACAAACTCTGTTGCACCATCTGGGACAGGTTGGACAGTGCTCCCAGAGCATTTCCATGGGGCAAATCCCTTGGGAATGTGGCATAGAGCAGCATGCAGGGCAGTGTCTGCTGGGGTGTAGGTGCTCTGATCTGGCCACAGGCAGGAGGATTAAGGACATATGCATAACAAGACTATGCCAATTTATTGCCAAATAGGAAAGGAAAAAAGAAAAAAGCCACAGTAAGTTACTGTAAAACATCTTTTATCAGAAAAATCCCATTTCATTTAAGTTCAGGTCTTCTGTGGACACTTGTTCGCTAATGGTTTCTCATCAAAGAAAAACACAAACCATCCAATAAGCATCTGGGTAACATCTGTCTTCTGGCCTGAAAATGCCAAGATGGAGCCCTTCAGCCACTTCAGCAGCAGTGTGGTGTGGCTTTTCATTCCAGTATTTACTTTGCAATACGGAAAATAGCAACCATTTCAACTGTCCAACCAAAACCCCCCACCATAATTCAAAAATACAGCTTTTGGGGGCATGAACTGTGCTCTTTAGAGCTCATTTTGAAACAGGAACAAGCCATTTTCCGATTTTGACAATCCCACCTTAGCTCATGCTCCTAACAGAGGGAGCGAAACCATCTTACTGAGAGACAGGACCACTGCCTGAAAGAGGACACAAATCTTGTCTCACCACCAGTCTAGTTCAGGTTTATAGAACATCCGAACAGACATAAGCTGTTACAAACTCGCTGAGGTCAATAATGCAGTGCTTTCTTACCCCTGTCTGGGAGAACAGGTCAGAAACAGGGACTCCAAGGGGACATCGAGGACATCAAGTCCTTTTTTTCTTTTATTGTAACACCTAATACACCAGCATTTGATGGGTGATAACATAACCTGCTGTTAAAAGCCTCCTTCAGGTTGTTCCAATGAACCTGTAGTTAGAAACCTTTCCATAATAGCCAATCAAAAAATTGCTGCACGTGAAACTTTAGTTTTCTTTTGTTTCAGAATTCCCCACCCAGAGTAAGGCCCTTTTTTACACACTAGAGGACTCAGGGTATACAGCTGGCTCCCTAAGATGACCCTTAAAGTCTTTAACAAGCATGTGTATGACTTTAAATGTGCCTTCCCCAGAAGCAATTTGAACAGAAAATTGCCTTGCCTACTTCACACAGACGCAGAAAGGAAGACAGCAAAAAAATACGGAAAGTCTTGCAGAAAAAGAAAATACAAGCATGTCAATGAAATGAAAAACCAACCCCAAAGTCATTGCAGATTAGCGGAGCACATCTGCAAAGCTGATTTTCCTCTGCAAACTTGTAAGCAAGCTTATGAATCCCGGCTAGGCTGGAGCGGGGATGTGAATCCTGTTCCACACCAGCAGCTCCCTGGGAGGAGATGCTCGGCAGGAGCAGGGTGAAGGCTGGTGGCCACTGCAGGGGAGGCATTCGTGGGCCTTTTAGTTGTCCTTGTTCTTGTGTTGTAACGTGCAGATGCTGCGACAGGAGCCTGCAAGAGACCCGAGTCCCTGAGCCACGCAACCAGAAATCCAGCGCAAAGGGAAGGTGCCGTGCTCTGCTGCTGCTGAACAGCATCAGGAGAGGGAAGCTCTCAGCAGATGAACAAGCAGACACAATCCCTGTCCTGTACAGACAGAACAGGACCGTGCACCGGCTCCTCCAAGCCCAGTTGGATCCCCCTGGTTTCCCATGAAACAGCACTTCCCTGCAGCATCAGTGACTCAGATAAAGCTGCAAAACAAAGAGGATCTGGCCCCAGGCAGGGGAAACAAGCCAAAAAATAACAGAAGCATCAGAGTGCTCTCCCAGCAGAAATGAAATCTCTGTCCCTCACCTCTTATCAAGTTTGACTATCTTGAAGGGATGAAGAAGGAGAAACACTGGGATGGGTCTGGCAGCCTCCTGTTGGAGCCTATTCCCTCCTCTGTCCTCAGTGAGTGTGAATTGCTGGAAGACCAGCGCGGTTTAGGTACGAACTGGAGCCCAACATTGGCGCAGGGCAGCCCATGCCCTGCATTTCAGCATTCTGAAGCTGATTGCAGCCACGGGTCCTGAGCCCTGGCTGCTTCCTGAACTCATTAAAGAGGGTTCCTGGGCCCCAGCGTGCTTGTGAATTATTCAAGCAGATGGGTGGGCTCTGGAGCAAACAAATAGAGGCATCCATAAGTGACCTTGAGCAGAGGTGCTGTCACCCGGGGAGAGATCACTGCAGGCTCTGTGTCCCTTACACATGGATATTAAAAAGATTAAAACAGAATAAATAGTGCCTTTCCCACCAGTCTCCTTGACTTCATATGTTGACAATTTTCCTCCCAGCAAGGTACACTGCAGAAAGCAGGAGCTTTTCATTTGCTGACTGCAGCAATAGCAAACAAAATCTTAGTCTGGAGCAAAAACCAGGGAGTTTTATATCCGCAATCCATAAGCAACCGGGTTTTTAAAATCTAAAATATAGTCTTTAATTAGTACTAATCTAGTTAGTTCCCTAGAACTAAGATGTAAATCTGCTATAAATCTCTCAAATGCTCCTGAAAAAAAACCACTAATGCTACTGATTTTCCCGTGTAAGCCATCGTTCCTGACTGAGTCATTACAAAGTGGATGCAATCTGAGTCGTCAGTGCTGCTCTTTCAAGGGTTGGCCAAGCACACATCTGTCTTTTGTTACAGAAGACAGTGGAGAAGTAGGTGGAACAGATGCACTTGTACAGACTTTGCTGCCAGAAAATGGCAAACTAGTCTCTCTGACTTTGGGATTATTCTGTGCTGCTTCCAGAATCTTTGTTTTGACCAAAGTTATAAGACGGTTCAGTGGCACAGTCAGAAAAATCAGCAAAATAACTCCCTGCTGGACCATCTCTTTTTTCTTGTTATTTGTGTATTTTTCTTTGCTGCCTTTATCTTCCACAGTGCTGAAATGCCACCCTCTGCTCAAATTAAATAGCTACATCCTGGAGCTGATGATCACATTATTTCACAATACCTATCTAAAGAGATTTAAATCAAGCGAAATATATTGGAGGTTCTTATGCTGTGTGCAGGGGAGCTGGTTACTGAATTATCAATGACATTAAAGTGGAGCCTCAAATTAATCAGGAATTGGACAAAGTGAAAGATTTTTGATTAGAAAATTTATTGTGAAGTTCCCACATGAATTAAACTTGTAGACAGAGAAAACAGTTTGACTTGGCTTACCCAAAATAAAGGAGTTTGCATCAGCCTGGTGTAGTCCAGCTGCAGTGCTGACTGTTGGAATCACAGCAAAAGAGTGTCACCTAATGGCCAAGCCTTTCCAAGGAACTGCTCTGTCCCTCCTTACCTCCCTTGTCATCATCCCAAGCATTCCTGTGTTACCCTCTATCCTGTTCTGCACCATACAAACCAAAGGGCACGGTCTTACCTTTCACAGATTCAGCTTTTTAATTCCATGTCAGAGATGGTGCCTGTACATCTGAAATCAAAACAACCTGTATCTTATTTTCTCCTCCACCCTTTGTGCCACATAATCTGAATGCCTGTGTAACACAAAGCTCAGCTCCTCAGACTCGGGAAATTCCACCTCTGGGCATCCAAAGGGATGAGCTCCAGCCCATTTCTGGCTGTTATGGTTTAGTGCTTATGGCAGGAACAAGACACTCCAGTGATGTCTCAGTGCATTGCCCTCCCCTCCCCGTGAGCACTCTCCTCTAATATATTAGTGGCTGTTGTGGCATTGAAGTCGGAATTGTACGAGTCAACAGAGCCTTCCTGTCCTCACACCTGTCACACAAGGATGTGACAACAGCCAGAGGCTCCAAAGAAAGGTACAAAACTTCCTCAGTCCTCAACTGCTGGATAACCCATTTCCAGGGAACCTTCCTCCAAACCTCCCATATCTAAAAGTGATTTATGCCCAGAAAGGCAAGAATTCATCCCTTCAGCATGTAGGAAAAGCAAAGGCAGAGCCAAAGGTACCTTTGCTGACCCAGGAACACACACGGAATTGGCAATTCAGTGATTGCAAAGTGAGATCTGAGGGGTTCTGCTGCCTGATGATAATCCTTTACCTGAATGGAAAGGGCAATGAAGGTTTGCTGCGACAGAACCCAAATGTGTTCCCATTTCCTTGGTGCAGTTTTTGCTGCAGGTAGTTTTTGCAGCTATCTAAATATTAAATACTTCAGCAGCCTGTTCCCAGGAGAAGGTCAGATCCAGAGGCGATTGGAGCCACTGAATTAATCCGATCAATGTTTTATAACAAATGAAAAATTTGCAAATATAAATCCCATACGTAATTTCTGAAACAATGCCTTCATTCTTCTGTGTCCAGAAACTATATCTTATTTTTGAAGACAATGACTTTAGACAAAAAGCAGTATTTTTTGCCCTGGCATGGAGGTCACTAAACCCATGAAATTCACCCAGCTGTGCCAGCAGAATGCAGGAATCTCACAAATCTCCTGTGATCTAAGGGCTAAATTATGCTTTCTTTATTCAGCAGGGCTCTGCTCCTCAGACCAACTTCTCATTAACCCAGGCTCTGGTACTCTTGTTTTGGACAAGAAAATGCACACAGGTTAGAAAAATCACTGGGCAGAGATTTTCTTTTCGTTTATATACCTTTGCAGACCTACAGAGCAACAGCATGATCAGGGCTCATTAGCAACACAGTTAGTAACATCAGGAAGATTGGGAAGGTCAGGAAGCCAAAGAGGCCAAGAAAGGGACTATGAGACCCCTCTTGGCGTGCCCTCCTGCCAGTCTGATGGGTCCCGAGGCAGCTCTTCCTATCACACACTCCCAGTAACCCACTTCTTTCCCTTTCCCAACCTTGCCAAGTGCTACACCTCATGAAATTCCTATTTTAATCACTTAGTCCTATTTTCCAGCACATTTATCATCTCATTAACAGTAAATGCCTTTATTAAGTTTAATATGAAATCCAGCACTAAGCTGTTCAGATGGGTTTTTTTGAGGCATACACAGGTTTCCTTCATCCCTCCTCCAATCTTGTAGCATCCGTATTCAAATAATTCTTGTATATATTCATGTAATTGGCTGGTCTTAATATTTAATTAACTGTATTTGTATGGAATCTCAATTTGCTCATAAGAAAGTAATATTTCATGTAGTTTAATGTTCACCTGCCTTTTCATGGAGACAGATGAACCAGCACCTGATTAATTTTATCCATTAGTTCTGTAATAATTTGAATCATGAAGAAGGGAGAGGAAATATGTTTAAGTGCCTAATCGCTTCTCACATCTATTTTGGGTTTCCCGAAAGTGGGCCAAGAATATAAATATTTTCTTCTGTTGTGCTCTCTGACCTGGGCCCTGCTGGCCTGCCCTGACCCCTGTGAGGAGAGCTCGTCTTGCAGTGAGAGACCAAAGGGCTTCCGTTTATTTGATTTCACCAAGAGAAGGTTAAGATGTCTGTAAAGTATCCTCACGATTTTCTGTTAAGGAAGAGCTCTTGAATCTGTCAGACAGGGGCAGGATAAGACCCAATGGCTGGAAACTGAAACTGGATCAATCCAGACTAAGTATGGGGAGTCATTTTCTAGTTATTATTTTTCTGCAAACCAAAGAGAGTAATTAACTATGAGAACATCTTCCATTAGTGCCTGATAGATTTTCTATCACAGGAAGTATCTGAACTGCACACTGTGGACACATCCAGCTCAGTCCCATGAGGACAAACAGAAGGAAGGAGGTGAGTTGTGCTCCCAACTGCACCACTGGCAAGACAAACCCAGGATGTTGGGTCCACTCTGCTGCCAATGGCTTGTTTTTAACAGCATATTAAAAATTACTGAACCAGATGAAAAAGATAAGGACGAAACAATTTAGGATTTAGAAAAATAAGACGCCATGGAACATTTTAAAGGTCAAATTTGTTTACCAAAACAATCAAGGCTTTGGAAACGAGTGTTTTCGTATGGGAGAAGTATTGGTGCTGGGTGGAGAAAGGCACAGAAGAAACCACAGCTGTGATTTGGATGTAAGCAAACCAGAAAGGAAACAAGGAGAGGTCTCAAATTAATCCTGGTGGAGTTCCCACTCCCCTGATCAGTATTGCTAAAGCAGAAATGACCACATGGCTCAAGGATGGTTTAGTTAAAATCCCACTTTTCTCGCGAGAGAACTGAGTCTGAGCTCATCTTCCTGCAGCAGGGTCAGGCACACACCAGATGCCATCCATACCTCTGGAAACAAGAATGGCATTAGCTGGGAGGTCAGTCCTGGTGCACCAACACCAGCATCGCTCTCCAGGGTCCAGCCCTTCTCAGATGAAAGGGAGCCAAAGTCTCAATAGGGGTGGCAGAAATTATCCCTCTGGACAACATCAGCTCATTTCCATTCTGGTTAGGATACTGCACAGCTGAGGCCCACATGCTTGGTAAGGTGGGAAATAAAAAGAATTAAAAATTTAAGGATTTTCGGTCCTCCTAAAGAGGCGTGAGCGGGTTATTTGCAAGAGCTCTGAGTTCATGTTGCCAGCCACAGGGAGCCCATAGAGGTGTTTCTGAGTAACATGTAGCACCAGCAGCCAAGCCCCCCCCAAACCCTTCTGATGTCTCTCCAACAGCTTTTCTGTCCTGCAGTGGGATGGGGCAGTTGTTGGCATGGCTGTGGTACTGAAGTCCTGAAATTAAGGTGTTACCATGTCCTCAAAACCTCACAGAATCAGACTGGGCTGAATTGGAAGGTGAAACAGGGTGTGCTGGCCAAGCAAGGAAGGAGTTACACAGCACAGTCCAGCTGCCTTTTGTTGTTATTATTGTAAAAACAGGAAATTAGTGGAATGGCTGCAATTTAGGGAGTTCACAGCATTTTCTAATTGATGGGGAGCATTACTAGAGGTGGTGTTGTTGCTGTTGTTGCTCAGGCAGCCCAGCAAATGAAAGCAATGAGAAATCCCAGGAGGGGACTGTTCCTGCGCATCTGCTGCGCATTTCAGGAAGGGCCAGTTGGACGAGAGACACCCCGAAGGGATGCAGCTGAGATGGAGAAAGCAGCCTGCTGAGAGGGGCTGCTGTTGCTGCTTTGAGCGCCGGAGATGGTACAGCCCAGCTGTTCTAAGTAGATTTGAAACTAAACAGAAGTGCTCTGCAACATCACTTGTACACACCTGGGAACGTGGAAGAAACGTTTCATCACCGCTGGGGCTGATACACCTTTGCTGACTTTTTAAAATATCAAAGTCCCATCCCGGCCGATGGGAAGCATCAAGTGGGTCACGGCCAGAGGGACGTGGAGCAGCCCCTCTTCAGGGGGAGCAGGCTCTGGGAGAGACAAGGGCTGTGCAAAGAGGCAGCTGGGGGACACGTCACTCCCCTGTGCCAGCAGTGCCAGCTCACCCCCAAGCACAGCACTGGCCCTGCTGTTTGCTGCAGCCACTTGTTTGTCACCAGAAAGCAAGAACGACTTGCTGATTTACTCCCATATTCTTAGAGAGGGAAGTACGTGGGAAGTGGTGGGCTTTGGGAAGTTAAAAGTGTTTCTGTTGGTATAAAAACAACACCCAGTATCCCTAATGAAAAAATCAGGTCCCACCCTTCCTTCCTTAGAGGGAGAGGAGTCTCTGGCCTGAAATGTTTAGGCAAAAATATATAGATAAAGAGATAAAATAGGCAGAAATCTGGCCCTACTGCATTGGGTCTGTGCAGCACTTGGTCTGGGTACATATTCGCTTGTAAAGCTCCCTAAATATCCCATGTCCTTCCCTTTGGTGGTTGAACAGCAGCCTAGAGCTGTATGAAAGCAGAAGGAGCTCTCTGCTTTCTGTTTTTCTGTGGGATTTCCCATGGGATAACACCATAAATAGGGTTTGAATCACTTGGAAATTCAGAGAAGACAAAAGCAATTCCTGATAACATTTTGCAGGTAGTAGAAGGGAAAGAAAAGAGAAGACACAAAAGAGTTAACTTTGGATTCAGGCAGAATATGACCAGGTAATTGACCAGTAGGATGTTGGTATTATTAATGAAAATATTCAGGTACCATCACTATATGAATAGACAGAGAGGAGTCAAATACGCCAACAGATACCTCCAAATACCAGAGAGTCAGGAGACAGCTAAATAATGTATTGTAATATCAGATACACACTGGTGACCCAGTGCTGCAACATGGAATGAAAATGAATCAATAGAAAGTAATGAGAGAGAATAATACTTGGATTAGTGAGGACAGAGATGGCTTTCTGATCCAGGATTTTCCCCAAAAGATGGCTATGTGTTCTAAGAACTATAAATCTTTAATTCAGTTCATCAAGCAGCTCAGCTATTCCTTTGTGCATACACTCAGGGCCAGATGAAAGTACCTTCTGCATCTGAAATTTAGGCACGGCAGTTTCTGGGGTTGACGAAAGGTGCTTGGCTACTGGAGAGGGTCCAGATGGTGGGGTGAAGGGGCTGGAAGAGGAGCACTGCACAGGGATTAGTAGCTGCCTTGGAAATGATCCAGCCAAAGCTGACTGATCCGCAGCAATGATCAGTGTGCAATCTTCTTACCAGGCAAAAGGGGCAGTGGATCTGAGGCTACAAGCTGCTCGCTAAGACAATCACAAAGGGACAAGGACTTTGTTCCTGGTCCAAAAACTTGTGTACTTAATGGAAAATGCAAAGCAATGGTGGGGTAGGGTCCAGAGCTCACGCCTTCTTTTCACTGGACCCCATTCCTTTTTGACAATATTTCCTTTATCTCTGCCACCAGTGGGACCCAAATATCAAATTTTTTTGCAACGTCCTAGCTCCAGATAATGGAGGAAAGTGTCCCTACCCCAGAGCAGCCAATGGCTTGGCCACTCCTGTGGACTTCCCTAGAAGGGTGGAAATGAATTCCTGGTTTCC
Organism: Grallaria varia; assembly: GCA_013396735.1. Taxonomy (NCBI): domain Eukaryota; kingdom Metazoa; phylum Chordata; class Aves; order Passeriformes; family Formicariidae; genus Grallaria; species Grallaria varia. The sequence goes on from VWZG01003763.1 coordinate 573,653, forward strand.
AATGCTGTAACTCACAGGTTACTTTCTAAAGAAGAGATTTTCTACTCAGCACCTCTCCTTGCTCTAGCCATGTCTTAAAAGAAAGCAGCAGCAATTACATTTTGTAGGAAGGTCTGCATGGAGGCAGGACATCACCCTGGGACCACGTCACAGGCAGAGCCCCATGGAGGTGACAGCCAGCTCTGCACAGCCCTTCGGGTCTCCAAGGGGCTCAGGGGTGGTGCAGAAGGAGGAAAGGAGCTGAGTGCCTTGAGAGTGTGGATTTTATTAACCCAAAACTAGAAGTGCCGAGAAATAAAACTTTCTGGTATTTGGGTGGATTTAGTGTGGTAGATTTTGGTATTAGGTGGGTGAGGAGGAAGGACAGAAAACTTTGGATCTCAGTTTTTACCCTACTTTGTCCTCATTTGTGCCTCAGATGTTTTTTAGAAAACCCCTCTGAATTCAGGAGATTTATATCTTCTTTCGAAATGGAACAGCCTTTGCTGAAAACAGCATGGATTTTACCAGGTCAATACAATTTATGATGAAATAGGAGACATTTAAATCTAGTTCTACCTAAATAGCCCCAGTAGGAAACAGTGGAGAAAAAAAGAAAAAAAAATTAATCCATTTTTAATGCACCTGCATCAGAAAATGTAACATCAGCCAAGGAGACCTCAGCTCCTTCCTGCAGAGGGTAGGAAAGGGAACACACTGCCCATGCCAGCCTTCGGGCGGGCAGACTCACTGGCTCCACTTTTCTAGAAGGATCCGTATCACCCTTTCCTGAAGTGAGGGCCACCCTCAGTGCCAACATTATACACAGTTAACAGACCACAGATTGGAAAGGGAACTTCCAAATCATGAAGCCGACGGGTCAGTCTGTCAAGGGTGAAGGCAGCGAGCGCTGCCCGTGGGGTGGGTGGCAGGAGGCGTGGGGCGAGGGCACCAACCTGCTCTGCTGTCACTGTGCCCCAGAGAGCCGGAGCCAACGTGCAGGCTGCCGGGGGAGAGAGAGCAGAGGCAACGGCAGCGAGGGAACGCACACAGTGGTAGAAATAGGGGAAAGCAGTTACTTCAAGATGTTTTCAGTCAAAGCCCCGCAGGGCTTTCGCAGGGAACACCTTGCGCTCGCTCTGCTCTGTGGCAGGAGGTGGTCCATCATTACCAAGCAGATTTATGACCATCCAAAACCCCCTCAGACCTCTGTTCCTTGAAATTGCACATCCTTCAAGAAAAAAACCAGGGCAGAAACTAGGTTGAAGGCTGGACTGTACCGCCGTGAGCCAAGATTCACATGCTACCTTTTAACAGCCTTTCCTTCCCGGGTTTTCAATTAACTGCTCCGCACTGAAGATTGCAGTCTGTCAACTCAGGCAAAGACTAAATCCTTTCCTAGAGCTTTTATAACTATTTTCTCAGGCTCCTGACTGCAGAGGGCTTTGAACAAGCCGTTTCCAAGGAGGGAAAGGCGAACCGGGCTGGCAGCTTGTCGCAGTCAGCAGTATTTCTCCCGGGCCGCTCAGCTCGGGGCAGGAGGGGCTGGCACATCACAGAGACTCTTTCCAGGCAGTCACCACTTCATATTTCTTGGGGGTGAGATGGAAATCTCTCAAGACTGAAAGCAGGAGGTAGAAAGGCAGCCACCTACCTCTCATGCACAATTTGAGAGAGGTGAGGCGAGAAGGGACCGTAGAGTTTTTCCAATTTGTTTCAAGGCAAAAAGATTCTGAAACAGCAAAGGGGAACTGAAAAGCTGCGGTAAAACCTGACACTCCTAATTTTTCAGGTGGTGACCAAATGGAGGTGTCATTTGAAAAGGATGCCTTCTGTTCCAGGAATTTCCCTGAAAACTGGACGTTGCTGTAACACAGTAACTGAGACCTCGAACCACTTGGTGAGAAATACAGGCTGTAAAGAGAATTCTCTGCTCCAGAGACATGAAATGAGCAAATTAGAACCCTTTTAAAAATCATAAAATTGGAAAAACTGCTAAAAGTGCTCACAGGTCAACTGAGCTACGTTAGCAATTTGCAAGGGAGACCTGAAAAATGGCAGCTGGGTATTCAGGACAGGTTTTTTGGTTTGGGTTTGTTTGATCTTTTTTTTTTTAATTTAAAAACCCTATCAGTTTCTTCATATATATATAGTGCATGACTATTCAGCCATGACATTCCAGATTAATTTTTAATTCCGTCATAAAGAGGCAAATAGGAATAAATAAACAATAGCTGAGAAAGCAGAACAAAGCAGTCATGGAATCACTGTTGCCTCTGAAAAAAAAAAAAAAAAAAGTAAAATCCTTATATAGAATAAACTTTTAAACCCAAACTAAAAAAGCCAGGTTCACCACAGCATTATTCCCTGTGTCCAGGCTTGCAGAGACACAGCTCTGAATCCAGCTCAAAGGAACACTGGAGGGTTAAAATCTGGTATTTTTTTCCATTTCTATTATTGATTGCTTTCACATAAGGAAAGGTACTACAAAGTCACTTTGGAAGTAGCCTTTAAAGTACCTTCAAGACTTCCAAAAGTTTAAATGGTCATTTCCTCACTACGAGTTGCTGCTCAGACCACTGAACTGGGGTGAGGCAGTCTCAGCACCCCTCCCAGTGCAGATCAACATTTGTTGTTGGTTCCCCTGTTACAGGAGGTTTCAGAAATTTCTCTGAAAGAGAGGAAACAGAATAAGAAAGAGGAGACCATTATCTCATCAGCACAAGGGGCAGGGACAAATATAAGTCTGTGTATATACACAATTATATACTTAGGTACGTATGTATGTCCACTTCTCAAAGAGGGAAAAATTGCAGTAAGAAATACATTTATAGTTTACTGCAATTTGCACTAATACATTTGCATACACATGTACGTATATATATGTGTGTGTATCTCACTGTTTTGCTGCAATTCGTCCCCTCCTCAGGACTTTCCCCTTTCCCAGAGGAGGGGCTGGAACCCTCCCAGGTCCCTCACTCCTCCAGCACGGTGGCTCTAACCTGCCCCGAACCCTTCGCTGCATCTTGCAGGACTTCATTGCTCTGACCTTCCAGCTGGGGAACGGCCCTTCCCAGCCCATAAAAGCCTCCAGCAGCAGAGGAGTGCAGTGATTGAGCAAGCCATAAAAACTGAAAGGAGAAAGCTGTCTCTGGTTAAAACAAGCCTCACCTCCAGCTGCCCAGCAAACTCCCCCAGTAAATACAGAGAACCAGCAGGTTTATTACCCCCGCTTTGATTGTATGTCATCATTACAGCATTGTTTTCCCACAGTCCAATTCCTTCTTAGCTCCCACTTGCCATAAAAACCCAGAGATTTGGGTTCTTTTTAAAGATTAATGGACACAGCTGCCCTCATACTCTAAACTTGTGGAGTGGCTGAATATTACTCCTGAAATTCCATATTCAAGGCCCTGACAGTTAGCTGATGGGGCTGGAAGTCAACAACTGTCATGAATTACAGTAGGACTGCCTGGAGGGAAGGGATTGGCAATGAGGAGAAATGGGGCCTGTTGAAGGACAATTCTTCATAAAAAACCCCTAAAATTAACAACCCATTTTTATGAAAACAACAAACAACAAAAGTAACAAAAGTTCCTTTGACGTTTTCAGAAGAAAAAAATTAAATATGGCACAGAATGCCTTGAGACTAAATTAGTCTGTGCTTTATTTTGAGGATAAGTAGGAAGCAACGCCCAACCCAAAGGATGAAATCATTGCTCTTGCACAACAGTTTGTTCACGGGGGAGCAAAGCACACCCTGGGGTTTGATTTGGAGGTGCCTGGGCTGGAGTGGCTGGGATATGCAGGATGCTGGTGGGAAGCCATGTGCCCAGTTCTGTGTACAGGCTGCATGGATCAGCACGTCCCTAGTTTTGTGGATCAGCAGGGGAAGTGCAGGGATGGGCCAGATCCCAGCTGGAGGAGCCAAAGAGAGAGGGCAAAAAGGCTTTTTGGTTGGAAAAAAAGTAGAAACTTGGTTACTGCCCTTTGCTGGTGGGAGAGAGTTTGTAAGCAAGGGATGAATTCTGTTTGGCTCTCCCAAGCCCAGGAGGTTTGGTGATTGCCCTTGGCCCTCAGGGAACCCCTCAGCCCTGCAAAATGTCCATGCCGAGGCTTGCTGTGGACCTGCAAGGTCTGCAGAGCCATCCCATCAGGTGTGAGGCAAGGCACAGGCTGACAATTTCCAAAGAAATACGACGGGGCTCTAGCAAGCCATGCTGCTCACAAGGTTGGATGGACAAGTGGGTGACCCCAGGGTGACACAGAGGGATGGGAAGGCACCCTCGTGTCCCCAGAGCTGGGGGTCAGCTTCAGTGTTGGCCACATGCCTGGCCAATTCCCAGGACAGGACAAGCTGGGACTACTTGCTGGCATCATTTTGGAGGGAGGGACAAGTGGAAGTAAATCTGTGACCTTCACTACAAGCCCGTATGGTCTGTCAGGACGCAAAGGAAGAATGACACCCCCATGGAGCAGCAGCAAGTCCACAGACTCCAACAGAGAACTGCTCGTGCCAACACAGAAATGCTGTGGGTTTGCTCCATCTATGATGTCTGCATTTAGTATTCATTGCCATGTCACTGATCCTCATGAATTCCTCCCATGTGCATTTGCTTCTCTCATCCATTTCTATCAGCATCCCACTGTAATTTATTATTAGTTAAGAATTAATAGACACTTGGAAGTATAATGTTACATTTTTGTCTTCTGGTGCTCTGAAGCATTTCATGCAGCAGATCAAGCATTAAATCTGTCATGTAAACACATTATTTTGTCATGTAATGCATTATGATAGCCCACTACCAGGAAAATGAAAAGCACTTAACGGTTTGTGTTTGATGTGCACTGTCAACAAAACTCGGGAAGAATTTATAAGGTGTTGTGGTTTAATGAGTACCTGTTTAATAGGGTTTGAGTATTATTCAAAAATGTGGTTTTACAGGAGGCATGTGATACATTGAATTTCGACATGAATTATAAAGCCCAATCTAGATCTCCAGGCTTTTACCCAGCGAAGATAATAAGATACAGGGAGCTGTTTATAAGCAATAAATCATGACTTTTTCTTGTTTTCTCTTGGAATATTCCTCTCTCCTTCATCAGGTTTTGTGAAGCTGCAGGGTTCATGTATGAAAGTGCCATCCAGTATCTTTGATTAAGGTAAAATAACTCAGCTATAGACAGAAAATGAATGAACTAAAGAGAGAGGAACAAGCTGATAAATAGGAACCCTACCAAGTACCCAGGCACTGACAAGCCTGGTGAAGTTTGAAGGAAAAGAAACAAAGCGTTTGTTAATGACTTGGGAAAGCTTCAGTGAATGCAAACCTGGGGGGAATCTCACCCCAGCAGACTCCTGACAACAGCCCCTCACTCCTGCCCACATCATGGACCACAACGGCAGCACAAAAAAGGCAAAAATCTGAACACAGATGGAATTGCTTCTCCCTTTCCTCCCGAGGGTGCTGCTGGGCACCTCCAACAAACCCAACCAACACGCAATGTGATATGACAAAACCAGGGAGAAGCCGGAAAATAAATCCCAATCTCATTGTTAGCCCACAAGACCCAGCCAAGCAGTGCTTGTACTGCCCCCCCTCAGCTATGGAGGGAGCCAAAGGTGGATCCACAAAGTGGATTGGAGTTGGAGCTCCCCTTGACCTCACAGTACACAGTTCACAGGGTAGAGTCTTAAAACCATCTCATCAGAGGGCTTTGGTTAGAATTCATCGAGACCTGATGCAATTAAATGCTCCAAGTTATTAATACTAACAAGATTTACTGCTCCCCATTTACAAATGATTTGCATTTTTATGCATTCTTTTAGCATGGATCATCATGAATTTCTTTGGTATTCATGAGGTTGCAATTTGTGTATTTCCATAATTACCTCATCATATTCCCCATTAGATAATGGACCAAGGGCATAAAACACCAAGCAGAATTCAAAAGCAGCCTTGACTCACTGCTCCATTGAGAGACTTGAATTCCCCTTGTCCTTGAAGCAGAGCTCACGGGAAAGCCTTGGGAAAGGGCCCTGCCCCAGCGTTGCCTGAGGGTTGAAATAAAATTTTGATAAATAGATAAATAAGTAAATAAATAAATAGATAGATAGATAAATAAATACATAAATAAACAAATAAATAAATGTTTGCTCATTCTAGCCTGTGGAGTTTCCCTGCTCTCCATACTGTGCCCATTGATACGTTCTGTACACAGCCCCCTTGGACTGCACAGGACAAGGTAAGAAATCACAGTCATTTCCATTCCATAGTTTTTTAAGTAGGACACAAGTGAGAACTGAAGGACTCACACAAACACCTCCTGCACACCAGCTCCAAAATGGACTTGGACAAACAGCCTCTCACACCAGGGCACTGTCACTGCATCCCCTGAGGAAAACTTGGAGTCCAAAACTAACCCAAACTTCATGGGTAATTCACTAGTGCACTGGAGGGGGTGGGAGGAAGAAAGAGAGATGAATTTCATGTACATGAAAACCTTTTTGTGCACTTAGGAATGCATATGAACAGATTTAAAATTAACGGCCTTAGTTCACTGCTGGGCAAGTGATCTAAAACATCCCATAAATAATTCATCCCAGCAACATCCATCACTGTGCAGCCCGGCCCTGGCACAGCCCGTGTCAGGAAGGCTCACTTGGTGAAAAGAGACAACTTCATTCACTGCAAAGTGAATAATCCAAAATCCCATAAATGATTCATCACTGGATTAAAAGCTATAGATTTCTCCATAAAATTCTCTACCCTGCATTAAATATGCAAATGATTGTGTGATGTTTATTAACTACTGGATAGCTTAGTTAAGAATGACACCAGCTCAGGTGCTTGAGAACACCTTTGAAGACATGAATCTTCATTAGATGTACATTCAAGCATGAAAAGGGGTGCCCTTCAAGGGCTCAAGGTTCACTAATACCAGTAGAACTACAGAGCATGCACCAGTACATGAGAGAGAATAGCCATGCCTTCGCATTTTTTGTTTCAGAAAACATAACTATAGACAGGATTTACTCCCTGGTTTGGATTACTGACCAAACACTTCTTTTCTTAGGTATTACAAAAAAAAACCCCAACCAACCAAACAAAAAACAACAACAACAACAACAAAACCAACCCCCCACACAAAAAAAGAACAAACCCCAAAGCACACGGCCACAAAACCTTCCTTTTTTCCTACAGGTTTTGAAAAAAAACCCCTGCATTTTGAAACAGCCAGAAAACGTACAGTTTCTTTTCTTCTTAGAAAAAAAAAAAAAAAAACAACCAAAAGCTATTTTGGGAAGTTGTGGATTTCCCTTCCNCCCCGGATTTTAAAACACCCAAAAAACGTTCATTTTTTTTTTTTTTTAAAAAAAAAAAAAAAAAACAACCAAAAGCTATTTTGGGAAGTTGTGGATTTCCCTTCCCCTTGGAGAAATGCTTGAAAGACTAAAGAAAGTCAGTGAACTTCCAGCAAAGACCATTTCCCAACACCCTCCTCCCCAACCCTCCCACGGGGTTTTGCACAGTTTGCATCTGTCCCCCCAGTGGCCTTTCCCATCTCAGCCTCAAAGCACTGGGAGCTCTTGAGCTGATGTTTGAGGATAAGCCATAGGAGGAGCAGCTGATGGAGCTGATGGGGCTCAGCCTGGACAAATGGAGGCTCAGGGGGGACCTTCTCAGCTTCCAGAACTCCCTGACAGGAGGTTGGAGCCAGGTGGAGATCGGGCTCTGCTCCCAGGGAACAGGGACAGGACAAGAGGAAACAGACTCAAGCTGTGCCAAGGGAGGGTCAGGTTGGACATCAGGAGGAATTTCTTCACTGGAAGGGTGGTCAGGCATTGGAATGAGCTGCCTGGGGAGGTGGTGGAGTCTAATCCCTGGAAGTATTCAAGGAGCTACTGAATGCATCACTTATTTCTCTGGTCTAGTTGACAAGGTGGTGACTTGTCAGAGGTTGCACTCGATGACCCTGGACATCTGTTTCAGCATAAATGACTCTATGATCCTACTCCGTGATTCTGGATTAAGGGCTGAGGAGATGAGGGGTCCCTGTGGGAAGTCCCACTCTAATCACAGTGTTCCTCCTGATTTCTGAGCGCTCTCCAAAGGGATCCTTCCGAGAGCTCCTCACCAAGACCCCCGCCCTGCTCCATCACAGGAGGGAGCAGATGCTGAGATGAGCTGTGGGATTAGGTGGGGCTGACATTTCTTTTCCCAGGTCAAAGAACTGCTGAGTCTTGGGGTTTGTGTTTTAAGTTAGCAAGAGAAACCAAAACCACCCTATTCCCAGCTGGGACTAGGCAGCAGCGGGAAGAGAAAAGCAAGAAGTGCACGGTTACCATGGCATCAACAGCACAAGAAAACCAGGGTGTCACCAAGGCTTGCAGGAAATTGTGTTGCGAGAGCGCAGGCCAGGCGTGCTGAAAGTGTTCCCTGGAGCCAGATACGGGCTGAGCTCCTGGCTGGGACCTCCATTGCCACGGTGGGAGGCTGCGTTTATTCTGCTTGGTGTCACCAAATCTGCATCACCTTTGCAGCCCCTTCTAAACTCTCTGGGTGTTTCTCTGCTCGCTCTCTGCAGCTCAATTTTGCCATCTGCTGTCATGTCTGCGGCAACACGTCCCCTTTCCTCTTTCTACCAGGCTAAAATTTTCCACTTTTTCATGCATTCATCTCACACTGTGTGGTTATCTCTGTTCTTTCCCCAAGTCCCATGATGCTATTTATTCTTATTTCTAATTTCCTAGGTACTCAGCCGCATTCTTCCCTTCTGCTTGCTCTTTCTTAAGCCCCAATTACATTTCACCTTTGGAACCAAGAGATTTATTTATATTAACCTTAAAAAATGCCTAGGAAGCACATTAAGGCTAAGAAACAAACCTAGAAAAATAATGAAATGTGCAGCTGAGACAGAAAGGGACCACCAGAACAGTCAGCTCCAATAAAGTCTATTAAGAGAGGTCTCTTATTAATCTCAAAATTATATTTAATTCATTCCTCTGGTTTCTCTTTAAAGGATTTGTATTCCTAACTCAGCACTTGCCTTTTTTTTTTATTTTCATTATATTTCCTCTTGTTTTCTCATTAGTCAGTCCCATATCCCCAAATATTCAGATCTCCCTTTTTAATTGCTTTTCTGTACCTCCTCCATCCTCATCGGGCAGTTCAGTCATTATCTCTTCACATCAGACCTCCTTTACCCTGTTTAATGGGCCATTTTGATACAGACAATAGTCCATAAATACTGAGGGCCAGTAAAAATCATTACTTGGACCAAAAGCTAAATCCTTCATTAATTAAGCCCCTTGCTCCGCAGAGCCAAGCCAGACTCCCCAGCTACGGCACCGTTCAGGCTTGCCATGGACTCTGAACAAATTAAAACCTCCTTTGCTGTGCCACAGGCTCCCCGGGCACGTCCATGAATGCCGAGATAACTCCAGCAGCTCAGAGTGCTGAGGAGGGACCTCCAACCCGAGCGAGGGCAGGTCTGGGCGCTCAGAAGTCTGGGAGGTGACAGGGAACCAGGATGGGGGGACTGGAGTCTGGGGACACACGTGGCAGTTTCAAAGCAAACGACTTTGCTCCTTTGCCCTGTGCATTGTTTTAATCTGTTATCAGAGGGTTTTCTTGGCTACAGTGCTTTACCCTTCTCAAGTGGACTTCTTTGCCTTCCAAGGTAAATGCCTTCAAAAATAAAGGCCAACAATTCCAGATGCCAATGACATCCTCTCCACCAGCCTTTTCTCTCTAAAGTCTTGCTGCTTTAATCTAGTTCTGTTCCACTAGACCCAGAGACTGCATTCTGGGGCTTCTGTCACTCTTTGGAAATCAGCATTTCTGTTTCCTCCAGCTACATTTTAAAAGGGTCCCTTTAACCTTTCCCTGAACATACTGACAGCCAGAGTCAGTTCCTCACAAACAATCTCAGTGTATTTTCATTTAGATATAACCCTCCCAGATTCCTTGCTTCCAACTGCTGCTCTAAACCTCTAAACCTGTCTCAGTAATTGGGGCGGATAAAAGGTAAATAAAAACACCCAGTGCCACAGGTTACAGCTGGAGCTTCACTACTGGGCTGCATTTCCACGTGGCTGATCAGCTCAAACTCACTTTGCTGGCTCCCATCCCTTCTCCCCTTGTGCAGCTCCCCAAAAGCAGAGCCTTCAAGTCCAGCCAGCAGCACAGCAAATAAGCTGGAACCTTCCCAAGTGAGAGCCAGCTCAGCTGTAAGGAAGTCATTAGTGAAGAGCTAATTAATAAGAGCAAAAGGATTGGCCCAGCTCTGCCGATTGGAAGCTGCAGTGGAGCTGTTGCTGCCTTAATCAGCAGGTTTCATTGGGTGGGGATAAAAAGGCAAAGAGAAGTGTCTGGATTTTTCAAAGGAATACATCCAACCTGTCGGGGGTTTTCTTTTTTCTTTATTTTTGCTTTTATTGCTTACAGATTTGTGTGGGATTCATGCCTAGAAGTGTCAGGAGGAAGGTCCTGGGCTCAGCTGTGCTGTGTGTTGGGACAGGGACAGACACAGGGCTCAGCAGAGCAAACCCAGCGTGGAGCCTGCAGGCCACATCCTCTGTCTGGGCACTCTCCTCTGCCTCCCACACCACCACCAGACCAGGCTGCTGAACGCAGGCGAGACCAAGAGGGACCCCAAAGAAGAATCTCCCCTGTCTCCCTTCAGCATATGGCCAGTGAGAGGATGCTGGAGGACCCACAAGTCTCACCGCAGCCCTGAGCATGACTCGTGGGGAAGTCCAGAGAAGCCACACAACGCTGGCTTCTGATCAAATGCTATTCCTACAGAGTGCTCTGACCTCAAGTTGTTGTTGCCCAGAGGTGCCAGCCCTGGTGAACTCCAGGCAATGGAGGAAACAAACAGTGTCATGGATTTGAACCTTCTCCTGTGCCATGCAGAGTCACTGCAGCAGGAGGACCCCTGTGAGACAAAAGCCCTGCAGCATATCCCATAGATGCTCCCCCAACCTCCATGGCCAGTCCCTCCTCACTAATGGATTTAGAAATTAGTGGTATGAAGGTTTGTGGAGGCAGGGTAGAAAAATTTCCCTGCAGGTTGGTCTTCTGGGCATTTTCCCACCTCTGGAAACGCTGCAGTACTTCTATGGGGAGCTGAGATGGCACACCACTCATTTCAACACCTGGGGAATAGCCAACTCCTGTTTATATGCCTTAGGATGTGGCATAAAAAATACAATTGCCAGTGGAAGATTACGAAGTTTATTAACATAGTCTCCAAGGGTCATTCAAATTGCTGAATCACAGGCAGTATTGGTAACTCTTAAGTAATCTGCATTTTTGATTTAAACTTGCAGCATTCTTGTAGCTAATTTTTGATTATATGAAAGCAATAAGAACTATAGTTTCTGATTTTTTTTCTTTCCTTTTGGCAATTTGAAGACAGGCAGCCTTCCATCTGGTTTTTGAGGGCTCATGAATCTCTCAGTGCAGTATGAAACAGGCCCTTTTATTTTCCATTGCATCTGCAGATGCTGTAGGAGCTCTTCACAGGGAAAAAATGTTGTTTTCTCCTTCAACACCACTGAAAACTTTTTCAGGCTCTTCTGGTGGTCCAGCACTGCAGTGAGAAGCATAGAACACTACGGATGGGGAAAAAGGACATTGATGCTTCAGAGCACCTTTTTTTATTTCTAACATCAGCAAATTCCCATTGGAAGAGAAACATGAAGCTATTGAGTCCACTAAATGCAATGGAGCAACACCTACTTTTTACACCAGAGAAGTTGCATTCTTCTAATGGATTGGAAAGGGCTGCTCAGACCTTGTAATGACAACTGTAGGACGACCACCATGGCATTCAGAAAAGTCTCTCCTTGACCCTCACTCCCTGACCTCTGGGTGGACTATGCTGTGAGGGACCATCCACCATTGAAAAAATATCTCAAGATAACCCAGAAGACATGAACTGATCAGTTTCATCTGCACAGGCTTTCGATTCCCTGGTATTTGATCACAAGCAAAGCAGATGAGATGCTTCCTTAAGCTGAAGTCACTACACAGCAGTGAGTACCAGTTGCCTCAGTTCTCCAGGGGTGTGGAGGAGCAGTGTCCAGGAACCACGGTGTGATTTGCTGGAGTGAAATTATCTGAAGCTTCCTCATTATACAACTTCAGCAGTGAGCACCACAAACCAATACTACACCCATTACAGTCACTGGCCAATGCCTTCCTGTCTCTAAGAAAAATTACACTGGAACTTTTAACAGGAAATTACAAAATGGATTACCTTTTTATTGTAAGTTTCTTTGCATGTTTACCTAGAAGCAAAATAATATTAATGTCACGATGGCAAAACAAAATCTATAATTCTTACGTATCCATCAAATGAGTTCAGAAGCAATGACAGCAAGCTGCAAAATTTCTGTAGGCTAAGCAGGAATGAAAGGTGCTCATTCTGATTTCAGTTACACCAATGTCTTTCAGGAGCAATTCCAGGAAACTGTGGGACCACTAGACTATAAAGAAAGAGCCAATAAGATGGGTCAGACCCGCCACAAGTGAGCGAAAAGGTTCTTTGCACAGGCTTTCTCCTGCTGCATCCCCCCCAGTCATGTTCCCTGGTCTCCTCTTGGGGACACAGTGCTGCAGTAAGGACAGCCCATGAAATGAACAGAGCACTGTCACAAGGGCCATGGCAGAGTTCCCAGAAGATAACCAGAGACACAGAAGGACAAGTGCATCTGGCCAGCATTAGAATCATTTGTTAATTATGTGCTTAAGGATACTTACGTTTCCAAAAAAATGAGAACATCAATATGAAAAGAATGGCCCCTGCTATGACACAGGCAATGAGAATGACAGAGCTGGGAAACTGGAAAGGAGAAGAGAAAAACTGAAAAGGCTTTAGGAACATGTTTACTTCAGAGCTCTTCACACAGGAGGGGATTGCACTGCTGGATCAGAACACTGGACTATCTGCACTGGGCTTTTCTGAGCTTGCCTGTACAAAGTATGGAGAAGACACGTCAAGCTGATCATGATAAACAACCTGTTTGGTATTTAATAAATCTTCTTCTGAAATATTGAAAGTAATCCCATCCCACTAAACATGCATTTCTTAATAAGGTGTCTAAAGTAGAAGTTGGAGCTTAGTCACTCTCATCCTTCTCTTAATTAGAGACAAGGAAGTGTAGCACCCTCCTAAATTGCCTTTTCCCTGGTCACATCCTAAGGATGCCACCTCTGTTACCAGGGTGTCAGGGGGATGAGTTTTTCCTGAGGTGTCCAAGCCAGGTGAGGTGCTCACAGGCTTTGGCTCTATCCACTGGAAAGATGACCAGATGGTTCCCAAAATTCTAAACAAAAGTTCAAGCTACTGTTTGCAAAAGCTGTCCCTTCAGTATGAAGGCACTGAAAATCACTATCATGTCCTGCTGTCCTTCTGATTTCTACTTAAATGCTCTTGAAACTCACAGAAAGTGTTACCTTATCTCCTCTATCATCACGTTGCCCAGCCTTGCCACCCGAATTTGCCAAAATCCCTGAAAATGAAAGAGATTGAAGTTGTTACTGGCACGGTCACCTGAAGGAGTGAGGACTGCTGTGTCTGTCACTGCTTCAGTCAAGGAGTCATGAACTCTCGGGGAATGAGGAGTGGAAAATCTGACCCTGAGTGGGAGAAATAAAGCACCTTGCAACCAAAACAGAACCATCAGTATCCACCACACATGGTAGCTGAGGAAGTTCTTGGGAAATGTCAGTCTTCATGAAGAAAGTGGAGGCTTCTCAAGGGTAGCCCATGAGTAAGATGGTAGAAACTTGTCTGCTGTGAAGGAGTTCTCACTTCTGTAACATGACAAGCTGTCACAGAAAGCAGAGGTGGCAAGTTTAAGTGGGGGAACTGCCTCAGTTTAATTGTGGTCAGACTTAGATCATTACAGGTTTTGAAAGCTGTGTTACCACAGGAAACATTTTTTTTTCTTCAGATAACTGTAAGAAAGGTCAATGAAGATGATGGGTTTTTAAAATTTTTTCTATCTAAGGTCATTAGGAATAATTCACTTCTAGTTTTCTAAGGTTTGGAAATAGGGATGAACTACAGGAACCCTCAAGAACGCTCACATCAAACTTTTCTGCTGTTATCCTATGATCCTTTTGCTGGTAAATTTAAAGACACAAAAGTTAACCCAGGCTTGAGCTTTGGATCGTCATAACCTCGTGCTACAAGGTACTGAACTATTTAAGTACTTGGAGCACTTGATTTGTCACAGGAAGCACCCAGTGTGTAGCAGCACCTCAAAAACAAAAGGAGTCACTCATCTTAATGAAACAAACCTTCAGCTTACATCCTATGGCTGGAGAGGGAGAGCTCCTTTGCCTTCGGTCATGCCCTAGTGTGTGGAAAGGCTGTGATGACTAGGGCTTTCAAAGGTTTGACAAGAGAGCAACCGTGGGGTCTCCATCTGAGCAAACCCTACCAGGGACCGGATGAGTCACTGTCAGGCATCTCTATGTAGAGGCTTGCGGTGACAAAGACCGCAGCCAAAGGAAACTTTGCACACATGAGGCACCCAGAATGTCACACAGAGGTGGGGGTGGTGAGGTGGTCACAAATCATAGAATGGTTTGGGTTGGAAAGGACCTTGAAGATCATCCCGTTCCAACTCCCTACCATGGGCAGGGACACCTTCCACTAGACCAGGTTGCTCAGAGCTCCATCCAACCTGGCCTTAAACACTTGCAGGTTTGGACTATCCACAGCTTCTCTGGGCAACCTGTGCCAGTGACCTACCACTCTCATGGTAAGGAATTTTTTACTTAATATCTAATCTAAACCTAGTCTCTGTCAATGTGAAGCCATTCCCCCTTGTCCTGTCACTACATACTCTTGTAGTTTCTCTCCAAAATAAAATCCCATTAGGAAAAAATAGTTGCCTTTATTTTTAAACTTATTCAGAGTGTGTTATCCAGTCAATAACCTAATCTGCCCCAAATATCTCAGTTCTTATCAGCACCCTATGAGAGCTGTGCTGATGTGTGTCCATGTACCTTGTGTTCGTATTTTATCAAGGACATGGACAGGTCACGGTAGCTCATATGGATGCCAGTGTGGCTAGAAATTTGCACAGGAGTAGAAAAGAGATTATTACTAATAAGCACTACAGCTAAATAAACACAGGTAATAAAACCCTAAGAAGCGCTAAAAATTCCCGGGATATGTGAACATTTCATTTTGTCATACTCCTATTTTATGACGTTCCACTCTCTCAGAAGAGAAGCTCTGTAGCTGAGCAGAACAATCCCCAAATCCACAAGAAGTGCTGATCTTACTGTGACATGCAGGCCCCACAAAGTCCAAGTCAAACTTTGTGGCATCATGCTGCAGCCTGGCTAATGGGAGCAACTATTGCTGCTCATTTCGATATTGAAAGATCAAAGGGGTTTTTTGGGGTCTGAAGTGGTGCTGGTGCTGGGGGAGCAAGGGAGGACAGAAGGAAAACTAACTCAGAGCCTGGTCAGCAGGAACCACCCCAACTAACACAGCCTATATATTAAGAACAAACAACAAAACTGGAGGGCACTCAGCCGTGGGTTTCTCTCCTGCTTTTGTTCAGCAAAAAAATCAGCCTTCCCTTACATTACAGTAAGGCTGAGGCTGGTCCACTCAGTGCATTATTTCACTGAGTGAAGACAGACTGAGTCAAGAACTCAACTTGGCTAATGGTTCTTACTAGACAGCAGTCAATTTTCCTGCAGCATTTTCACATGTTGCAACAGTTTGACACAACTTTTTGCACGGGTGGGAGTGTGTGTGACTCAGATCAGCACAGTATTCTTTTCTGCTGTTATTGCTTTTGCTCTTTCCAGTCTATGGTCACAACTTAAGTTGCCCCAAGAATCCAGAGCTAAGACCCTTTGCAAAACTTCCTATTTACTATTGCAGAATACAGGCATTAACCAGTCCTATATCAGAGGGATGACAAATGAGAGAGGAGTGAGAAACCCTCACAAATGCTCAGGAAGAGCAATTTATCTCATTCATGAGCTCTCTCCAGGGGCATTAAGGAACACTATTTCTGCTGTAAGTCTCTAGGTCTAACAAAAGCAGACCTGCAAAAATCTAAATGCTGTGATTTTAAAAATTGAGAGATACTTGGAACTTACTGAAACTCAAAGGCCAAATACGTGTCATCCTTAAAGTTTAGTTTTCCTTTTTTTAGGTCCTCATTTAAGGGCATCTGGTGAGCAGACTATCAGACCTGAACAACTTCTGCCATTCCGTTTGCATGTTTGCTTGAGAGACATAAAGTACAAACTTCAGGCAAGTTTGTTCATTTCTCAGATCTGGTGTGATCTTGGATGCCATTTCTTTTTCTCATGAAGGAGTAACTGATAGTTGAGGTTAATTGCCGGCTGCTTTCCACCATGACCATGGAGACATGTTGAGCCCTGGAGAGCTGAGCTTGCAGCCACATCTGGCCAAACGTATTTAGTGAGGTTCAAAGCTCACAGCACTCAGGAAGGATCTAAAATTAAAAGCTTAAAGAACTCACAGTGATGACAAATCAGGTATCTGAGAATTCAGTTTGGATGTTGAAAAGTTTGGTTTCTAACTTCTCTCAGACCTGAGACACCCAACACAGTAGTGAGTGACTCAAAATCTACTTTCTTCAGAGGTGTAAAACCGTGTTTTTCTCAGCTGTTGTTACATCCAGATTTCAAATAATTTCTGTGTGAACCCCAGATATTTCTTACTGCCAGATGCAATTAATAACTATCAGTATGTGTCCGGTACACTCTTAAGAACATTCAATACTTTTATTTATGCCAACTTCTTAATTTCTCTGGACAAGCAACTTCTGACCTTGCAATGTATCCTACTCACTTGTGTTTGGCACCTCTTCCATCACAACAAAGGTGTCAGCACTTGTACTTCCCTCTGCAGTTGGAAGTATGTTTGGGAATTCAGTAGTCACTGAAACAAAGTAAAAAGCAATGTTTATAAAGATTACTGATTAGGAGAGTCTTCATATGGCATTCACAATTGTGCAGACACCATTGGTGGAAAAGAAGTCACTAAGGTGGATGAAGTAGCAGCCTTGGAATGGTTATGATAACAGGTCACTCTGATCACTATTAGTAGCAGCAGCCTTCGTATGAGATGAGAATGTAAATACTCAACTTTAAACATGTTTTGATTTCTCACTGACTTTATTGCTCAAGCATAACATACTCTAAACTAACCTTTTAACCAGACCATTTCTTCCCCAAATCAAGAAAAAAAGTAGTGCACAGATAAGTGAATCTCTCTTACTCCACCCCAGGACCTGGACTTCACATTTATTTCTGCTGCATTCATGAGGTTTCTGTCACATTATTTCTCCAGACTGATAAAATTCCTCGGAATGAAGCCTGACCCTCTGCTATCTTGGCCATTCATACCAGTTTAGCGTCATCTACAACATCTCACCTGTGTTTCCTCAAACCCACTGATATATATCCACAGGCATCTCAGGGGGAAGTTCCCAGATACAAATGTAAGTATTTGGAGAGTGCCTGTGATGCCAGAGTCACACTAACACAGACCATCTCTGCTATACAGAAAAAGGAGCAGATTGGTGCTGATTACCCTGTGTGCTTCCAGGAAGAGGACCAGACTCTGTGAAGCAAAACACATCATCTTCATTGGAGACAGCTGGAAAATGTGGGAGAGCACTGGTTGTCTCCATAGTTACTGGACTAAGATAATTTTCTGTCACAGCAATTGTTGGAGGAGCAGTGGTCTCCAGTGTAGTTACGGCTGGAGACTCGGTGGTTGTGGTTGTCAGGAGGACAGCAGTCTCTGTTGTTGGCTGAAGATCAGAGGTTGTCTGGGGAGCAAAAGTTGTTTCTCTAAAAACTTTGGGGGAAACAGGAGCCTTCCTTGTGGTGGTTGTCATCACTGGAGTGGCTGCGTGGAAAAAACACAGCCAAGAGAGAAACCAGGTCAGAGCATTCACAACCAACCCTGAGGGAAGCCAACCCAGAAATCAATCAAAATTATTTAGCTGCTAAAACACTGAGAATAAAGGTGGAAGAGTCACTATTCAGAAATTCTCAGATTTACAGTTTTGCTTCTTTTTCTGCAGATCCCAAACACCTCTCCACCTCCTTGTCCCTCCTGAAGAAATGGAAGGGCCAGAATTTTGCTTGGTAGAACCTAAAACTTTGCAAACTTTGTGATCTTGCTTTTCAAGATCACCAATGGCACTCTGCAAAAGTCCAAAAAAATTGTCTTTCTGCAGCATGAAGGGTGGGTACCATATCCTTTTTTTCTGTGTAAGACCTTGCTTTATCCTGCAGCCCCGAAAAATAATAGGAAGGGGAAGAAGTCCTTCAAGACTCTGAGACAAAATTTCCAAATGTGTGGGTGTGAGGACCCACCCTTAAGAGGAAGGAAGAACCCTTAAGGGTGGATCATCACAGTGGGTCTCCTTATGGCGTGAATGAAACAAAAGTCTTTTCAGTGTTAGGGTGAACTCCAAATTAAAAACTGAATTTCATTCCAAGGGCTGTTCAAATTATAAAACTCTTTTTTAATTCCATCATCCTTCAAAAAGGCAAATCTAGTTACACAATGAGAAACGAAATATTTAATTTGAAAGGCAAAGAAAAAGGGTAAAGTTATTAATTTTTTCATCTAAAGTGCACATTAAATGTGTCACAAATTGGCAACTCATTGCAGATCTCCCTTGTAATTTAGGAAAAAGCCTTTTGGCCAAAACAAGCAAACAAAGGACACATCGGCTCCGATTTTCCCTACCCAGGGAGAGGTTTCTCCCTGCTGGCTGTACCACCAGGGCCCCCAAACTCACCTTTGGCCACCTCCAGCCGTATGTTCCGCTTGATGTCGTTGAACAAGCCTGGGATCTCTATGCGGCAGCAGTACACGCCCGCATCTCCTGCCTCCAGCGTCCCGATGGTCAGAGACACGTCTCCAGAGGAAACAGAGCCCTGCAGCTCGTACCTCGGAGATTTTCTGGATCTCACCGCACTCCCACGGGTCTCCAAAATCGTCTTCTTGCACTTTGAATTTGGGCACGAGCCTCTGCCCCAGCACATGTCAGAGATGTCCGTACGCCGCGTCACCCGGTAGGTGCAAGGCAGCTTAACAGCCTGCCCTGCGACTCCTCGAACCACAGCCTGGGACGCCGCGCGTGCTGTCGGGGGAGAGCAAGGCAAGGGGAGTGCTGTCAGTGTCCAGGGCGTGACTCTACCTACCCAACGCACCGAGGCAGGTGAAGACACACTCCTGCCTGCAGGCAGGCCACGCTGCTGGTCTGTGTGGGGTAGACTTCAGCTGGCCTGAAGTCTCTGTGGAATAGCTGGACTATGCTGGGAACCTTCTGCACACGTCAGGGTGATAAGCACAGAAGGAAAGCTGTAACACCTGGAACAGAAATACGGTTTCTAAAGTGATGAGTAATGTTTACTGACATGCATGGTTTGTGTGTCCAATTAGGAATTATAAACCAATGGTCCTTGGACATGTGTCCAGACTCAGGTCTATAAGAACCACAGCCTCTGATACAATAAAGTTCCTGTTCAAATTCCTGTTCCTGTCCTGTTTTTGGAACAAGACGATGTCCTTTCTTTGACCTGTCTCTAACTTCACGACGACACTGATCTGCCAAGACTTCTCCTGGAGCCTGTGGCAGCCCATGGCCTGGGGCACTACAGGCAGCAGCCAGGAGCTCGCAGGCTTTGCTTGCTGCTGGAGGGCTCTGTGCTCTGGCCCCATCCAGCTGCTGGAGTGAGGCTCGTGGAACACACCGCTCACATCAGACACGCGGTGGGTGAACCTGAGGTCTGTCGCTGGCAGCCCCAGCGTGGACTGGACCTATGCAGGTGGATTTTGGGAACTCCGCTCCCATCCCATCTCTTCTCCTAAGAGGCTGTTTGAAAGTTGTTCACAAACACGCTGTGAAAGACATCTGGTTCTCCCAGACCACCATCGCCTTCTTCAAAATAGAAATGCTGGCATTCATTCATTGACAGTCTCAAAAGCAGGGTCCAAAATATCTATTCATGTGTGAAATTAGGGCCTAATTAAGCTGGCGGAGCAGTGGGATCTCTGTATGGGAACCTGTTCTCGGGAAGTTCCTGTGCAAGCCCTGCCAACTCTCCCACTTACCTCGCGGAGCTCTGTGTACGCAGAAGCTTCGGCTGCCGGCGTTACATTGATGCTAAAAAGAGCATAGACATCCTTTCCTTGCCCTTTCGCTCTTAATGAGCAGCTTTAGTTGGTGTTTACAGCCAACACCCACCTTGGCACCTCATTTGAATCTTTGCTACATATTGTTCCCTCTTAAGTGTCTCTGCAGTTCCCAGATTGCCCTAAAAGAGATTTCTTCTTCATAAACGGCACTCTACAAAACAGGTTCCCATATAGGAATAATTTTTTTCTGGTTTACATTCATCTAGTCAGTAGAAGTTGTCCTACCTTTCTGCCTTTTGTCCCCATGTTATCTTTTACATATGGTGGAGCAGGAATTGAGGGATCTGGGGAGCAACCAGACCTGTCCTCTGCTGCAGCAAGAGGGTCATCCTGCAGATCTGATGTCTCGTGGCCAGCTTGCTTACCCCAAAGAGGACTTCAACTGCTGGTGCTGCTATCGTCACCAGCTTTGGCCCTGGTTTGCCAAACATTTCTATTTTGCCAGCTGTTTGAATGCCTTTCCTTTTGGGCATGACTCCCAAATAGCAAACAGATGCTTCCAACTGTGTCCATGTCTCTTTTGTTTCGCCTTTAAAGGACTATTCCCTCGGGGAGGTTTTAGTCCATGGCAGGCTGTCTCCTGACTTGTTCTTGGGATGACATTTCAGATTCATTATTGCTTATCCCATTGGCAAGGTAAGCCAACTTGGTCAGGTTTCCACAGCTCCAAATGCTAAAAGAATAGAGGCAGACAAAACAACATGCAATATGGTGTGAAGGGCAGAAGCTTTTGCAGTGAAATGAAGGGAGGATATGCCAGAAACTGAATTCCTGAATACAGGGTAAGGCTTTGCGGGATGCTGGCTTGTTTTAGTCCTTAGAAAGGGTGGATTCATTTGCCTTGTTACAGAAAAAGACCCAAACAAAAAACCCAACCAAACAAACAACAAAACCAAAACCAAAACAAAACCAAACCTCACAAAAACAGAGAAAGCAACCTTCTTCTGTGATGACAGAGCAGAGCATCCAGTTGCCCTTCAAAGTATTTGCATGGGAGAAAGGGGTTAGTCACTGAGTGGGTTAACATATATTTTTAAGTCATCCCAACAGTGATATGTGCAAAACCAACTAAAGCTGCTGCTAGAATTAAAGTCGCTGCTTCTTGAGGAGAAATGGGTTAATCTTCTGCTCTTATTTCAGCCCAGTCCTGCACAGTACAAAAGCAGCTTCGTTAAGCAGCCCTTTAACAAATGAAAATTTGCCTGCTCTTCTTTTTGAAAGAGGCAGAGCCCTGAACATAGGAAATAAATAAGTAAACAAATTAAAAGAAGATTAGGGAAGACACAAGGCACCAGAGTGTCTCCAGTGCAGTTTCCCACTAGTATTCATGCTAGAAAGTCACAGGTTTTGCAGTTTCAAATCCTCTTTCGATTTCCGTGAAGCTGATGTTGCCAACATCTGCCTGCACTGCAGGTTGGTGTGGAAAGCTTCAACGCTGCTGCAGCCTGGAGTCACCAGGGTGAACCTCGGCAAGGATTAAATAACTGACTTCTCAGCTAAAGCCTCTTCCACAGACACGTTTTCCTAAGGAAATAGTAAACAGGACTGAATGAACGTGCCTTTGAAATAAGGAGGTTCCTTGGACTGTTATACTGTGACACCCTGGTCTTACTGTGGGAGGAATCTGTCCTTCTCCACAGCAGGGACCTTCCAGGCGCCCAGATTTGACCCAAGGCACCCTGAGCCTCAGCTCTGCCAGGGTGAAGTCTGTGAGGTTTGCCACTCCAAGTCCTTCATCAGTGAGAGAGGAATGGGCTCCAGATATTTACTATATCCCCCAAAATAGAAAGGGGTATTCACAATCATTCAGATCATGCAGGTATACACATATTTGTATATAGTCTCTCTTGAATAGCTGGCATTAAGCAGTAACCCAAATAATTGCTGTTGTAGTGGTCATCTCTCCCACAGACTGGTTATTGGATGGACAAAAATATAAGTCCTCCAGCCATGACTGCTGGGGGAAAAAGAACTTTTTTCTCTTGACCTCTTTCTGGAATAATTTTCCTACTTTGCAGAAGGTATTTGGCATCTTTGCTCTATCAATCTTTTCTGTTTTTTTTTTTTAATTGAAGGTTCTGTACTGAAGAAATTACAGAGGATGTGACTAATAAACAGAAAAGAAGCATTTCATTTGCCACTGAGTCTCAAGGTGACCCATTCCCAGTACTAAGTCAAGTTAAAGGGGAGGTAACAAAAAGCCCTTCTCATCCTTCAGGAGTTCTGCAAGGGAAGAGAACAAAGGGACTACCCAAGCCTATACACAGAGGAATCTGCAGACAGTTTTTAAAAGTTTAAAAAACTCAAATTTCAATCAGTATTAATTCAGTAAATTAAGAAAAGTTTTGAAGTTCTGTATACCATTATGATCTTTCTCATTGGTTTGTTTTCACAAAACAAGTGCTGCTAGTTTTTCATTTTACAAAGTCTTTGTTTTCTTAGCAAGCACACAAAAAGCAGGCGAAGACTCACCTATCAAGGTCTGTATCAGAATCCAGTGGAACAGCATGAAATGGGACATTTTAGTTGATGGAGACTCCAGGGCAGCAAGTAGCAGAAGAGAAGAGTAGGTCTTTCCAGAGGTGCTGAGGGAGCCTCACTGAAGTCTCATTTCTCCATTTGCAGATTTTACATACTGCTGCTGTTTCTTCCCTACGCTTCCGCATGGGAACTGCTCAAAGGAGGGGATGTCCTGCTGTGCTCAGCACTGGTGCGGCCTCACTTTGAGCACTTGGTGCAGTTCTGGGCCCCACAACTTCACAAGGACATCCAGGTCCTTGGAGGTGCCCAGAGGAGACCAGCAGAGCAGGTGGCATGGCTGGAAGGCACGTCCCGTGGGGAGCAGCTGGGGACTCTGGGTTTGCTTAGTTTGGAGAAGAGGAGGCTGAGGGGCAACATCACAGCTCTCTGCAGGTTCTTGAGGAGGGGACACGGACAGGGAAGTGCTGACCTCTTCTCCCTGGTATCCAGTGAGAGGACACGTGGGAATGATCCCAAGCTCACCAGGGGAGTTTAGACTGGACACTGGGAAACATTTCTTTACTGAGAGGGTGGTCAGACACTGGAACAGGCCATCCTGTTCTCCTTTCCTCTTCCAAGACACTCAGCATGGTGCAACCACCAGAAACTTCAATATTCTATTAGTTTTGCCATTCCATAGCTCTCTGAAGGCCCATTACTGTTCCACAGTGCTGAGTGGCAACACCACCTTCTGTGCTCTTACACTCCCCAACTCTTGCCATAGTCACCACCTCTGACTTTGTCTTCAGTTACATTTATTTAATCCCTCCTTTCCTGTTATTCTGATTCCTGTTTGAAGATCCCTCTCTTTCCCCAGGTTCATATTTTCTGTTTGCAAACACAGCCTTGGAGGAAGTCTCCTTGCCAAAACCACATACTTCCCAATGATTTGCAACATCATCTTCAAGAAATATTTTTTACTCTTTCTGACTTTTTTTTACTTTCTGACCAATTAATAAATAAATTCCCTGGAAGTTCTCTGGGAGAGCTGAGTACTAAAGCAAAAATAATTCAGGACATTAAGTCCAGGAATGAGGAACTGCAGATATACAAAACTCTGTGTGAATATAGGTAGCAAAGTGCAAATGGGGGTACAATTCCAAGTTCAACTGATAAAATGATGGGCTTTTAACCAGGTATTAAACCTTTACTAATGAGATTTTGGGCTTATCCTGAGCAATCAAGCCCATGAAAATATCACTCTTCTGCTTGCTAGCATTGAAAAAGGCAAATAAAATTTTAGCAGTTAAGGCAATCAGTAAAATACCTAATTTGCTATATTGTATCATTTACAGTTCAACCAACATCATTTACACCCAGCCCCAGCTGTTCTGTGAACAGAACATATAAAACCTGATGCTTCCAATATCCCGGAGACTTTTTCTCTGCAATGATCTTTGTCTCTCCCATTACTCCCCACCAAGCAGTGAGTGTGAGCTGATGTCCAGCTGATGTCAGCGCAGGGAGAAGCTCAGTTCCACTTGGGGCACAAATTTGGGTCTTTATTCAGTGACAAATTTCCATGAAGTTTGTTCAAACAGAATTGGTCATTATGTTGCAGGCAACTAGGGAAGGAACAGGGCAAACACAGCATCGTATCAGCTTTGTTTCTATAGCAAGACCGAGCAAAAGGCAGCAGAGTGCATTGAAAAAGGCCAGCCACAATCCAAATGTCCTGGGAAGAACCAGAAAAACATGGCTTGCCTTCTATTTCTGTGTTGCTACCTTTCTTGCAGGCAAAAAAGGAATGGCAGAGGAAAAATAAAAAACCTCAGTTTGCAGCTCATCAGCCTCATCAGCTCCGTGTGCTGCCAGCTTGTGCAGCTGGACAATCTCTCTCTAATGTGTGAACAGGCTCCAAGTGCCACCTGGGGCTCATTTTGAAATGCCTGTTCCCAGATCCACTGACACAGGAGGAAATCATGAAAAGGCACAGGGAGCTTCTGCCTGCATGGGTTTGTGTGTATTATACTGCAAAGTTCTTGCTCCACACAACTTTTGTGAACTCTGTTTAACTATCAAGTGCACAGCAGAGAGGAGACTTTATTCAAAACTTTGGTTATCAGATACTCTAGAACTCTATTTTACATGGAAAACTTGCTGATATAAGAATTAGTCTGAATTAGTCAGCAATATTTATACTTAAAAACCCCCTATGGACAAGCATTTTTCATGATTAGCAGCCTCAAAGATGGCCCACAAACTCAGGAAGAGCAGGAGCGGTTGAAATCAGATGATTTTGGAAAGCCCACAAGTGTCTGACTCTGACCCCAGCAGAGACCAATTTCGTACAATTGCAGAAAGCAGAAATTGCTGAAGATGTTTTTGGAGACCTCGTTCAGAGGCCACAGCCTCTGCCAGACAGGAGGAAAGCAATGTCTGCAGCAGAGACAGTGATTTTGGGTTAGTAGCTGTTATTAATAGCCAAATGCAAAAATGCAGTCCAACACCAGCAGGTGCTTTCTAGTTTCGGTACCTTCTTACACAAAGCTACACGTGACACGAAGACAGAAGATGACAGAGCTGGTTTTGTCCATCCCTTTTCCTGGCCCTGGGATCAGTAATCGCCCGGCAGGTGCTCCCACATGGAGCACTTCACTCAGCCATGAAGCCACCTCCACATTGTCAGCCTTTTAGCCCGGTCATATCAGGCAGCCCCAAGAGAACGCAGGTGAAAGACAAAGCACACCAGGGTCACCTGCCCCAGTTTGCCTTCCATTTCTGCCTTCCCCAGCAAGATGAGGAGCCTTTCCCTCCTTTGTGACTGTTTGCAAGCCCACTCCTCTGTAAGATCCCACCTTAGCCAGGCTCTGCAGGACTCTTGGGGACCCACTGCTCTCCCCAGCCAGCCCCAGCCCTTGCACCTCCACCTGCTGGGAGAGGGACAGGTAACTGCTCCACTGTCCCAGCTCCCCTTAAACACAACTAGACCATGGCCTCAGATGTCTCAGCTGTTGACATAAATACCTACTGATTTCATTAGTGCGCCTTTATGCCACATTGCAGAGTTGAAAATTATTTTGAAATTGAAAATTAACTCAGTGGTAGAAAGGTTGTGGTACATCTGTGAGTCTCCCCTGTGACAGCAATGTCTGCGTTAGATAATTCCACACGGCTGCTTGGCAGGGGCTTCAGGGCAAAATGTACTGACCAATAGTTGGTAAGACTCGGTCTCTCTCTCCTGCCTGTGCTACTTTTATGCTCTTTCAGGGAGTCCCCAGCCTCTGTTTAAAATGTGTTCTTAAAAACAATTGGTGAAAATGTGTTTTTCCACTAAAAGATTATTTGGGTATTGTGTCTCCTGTTTAACAGTGCTTAAAGGGTTGATTCATACCCATGGGGCGGCCTCCATTTTTTGATATAAAGTAAACCAAAGTTTAGTTTTGCAGAGGATAAAAGCTGAAACGCATCACTTACTGAGGAGCAATGGAGGAAAGACCCTGGACCACAGACAGTCCCCATTTATGGGCTGAAATCCATCAAATACATTCAGCATTCTTATGAATTAGTTGTTTGGTATCTAGGGGGGTGTGAAGGCAGGGCCAGATTCCAGTTAATATTTTGTGCAATGTCCATGACTTTTCCATAAGCTAAGAAGAGAATTCAATTAACTTTACACAGTGGGTATTTTTTGTTTAGTTGTTTTAGATGCCTGGAAGTCAGACTTTCTACCCCAAGGGTTTCTCAGGGTATAGGCGGGCCCAAGGAGAAAGACACAGGAAAGAAGTGATGTATTTTGCAGAGAAAAACACACTTAGTCATAGTTCTCTGAGCACAAGCTGTGAACATTCTGTCCTTTGAAGTACTGACACTATAGGCTCTGAGGTCATCCCATGAGGGGTGAGCATCCACAGCTCCTCCAGATTTAATGGGTGCACAGGAATTAGCATATTGCATTCCTGAGCTGTTACCAGGACAGAGTATACCTGACTTCAATGCAAATGCAAGTAAGTGTATACTAAATTACTAATACTACCAAGTTTTCCCAAGTGACAGGTTGGTCACAGCAGCTCTGAGATTGCTTCTGCCCTCTGGTGGCATGGACTCTGTGGTAGGTGGCAGATACAACCCACAGCAAAGTCAATTCTGCCCTTCTGGCACTTCCTCTTTTTTCCAAAAAGGAAGTGAGAATTAGAAGCAGATAATAAATATAATGGTAACTTTCCTTAGGAAATAGAAATTTCCATTCAAGACAGTAGTGTTTCTGTTTCTGGAACAAGCTGATAAAAATTTTAATTACAAGTGTAGCTTTTATTTGTTTTATTAGAATGATGTGAGTAATGCTTCAGTAGTGCAGACACATTCAGCTGCTAGGCAGAGGGAGCAGCTAACATTTTGCCAACTATTTAATGTCCCAGCAACAACAAAGGCAAGCACGAATACAGTCCTTAGTTCACGATATAAATGTTTTCCTCTGCATGGATCTCGTCTTCCAGGGCATTATGATTCCCCACACCTTGTGGCCTCTGAAACGCAATGAAGCTGCACAAAAGAGTAAAAACCATGGTGTTAAACAAAAAGAAAACCAGTCAAAAAAACCACAGAAAAGCAGATCAACCAGCTCACCGGAAAAAGTTAAACATGCATAAACTCTTATTTAATCATGACTGATAATGAATCATCTTTCCACTAAATAGACAATCCACACTGGAGGTTTGCATGTTCCCTAATGCAATGAACTAATAGTTCTTACTAATTTTTGCTTACTAATTAATGAAAAGTAGAAGGATTTACTAATTTCTTTTTATAATGATTTCTATTAATTTGAGATTAAAAAGGAAAGTCAAAGTATGTGGTAGAATGGTCAACATACTGACATTCTCTTTCTGCAACCTCATTTGTCCTATTAGCAAAAGCAGGAACAGAATACTCACTTTGCAGAGTCATCCGGCTTCTTTGTATTGTAAAAGTAGTCTAAGGACCATCCAGAATGAAAATAAAGGGGAAAAAAAAAGAAAGAAAGAATTTTGTTTCAACCATTAGAAGCAAGTAAAGCAGTGGGTTCAAAAATAAATTATTATCTTCAGGAAGCAACTGAGACAACAACTGTGTAATGGATAGAAGGAAATGAGCAGGGCTTGTACCACACATCTCCTCACCACACCTTGGGTTGACTGGATGCTAATGAGCCACAAAATGAGGAGGCCACATTCACACCTTGCTGTTCTGAGTCCCAGAGACCAAGGGGGAGAGCTGAGTGAGCAGCCACAGTGCAGGGAATGAGCCAGGACTCGGAGACCTCAGCTCACTGCCTGGAGGTGGGCGACGTGTGACATCTGCCACAACTGTGACTGGACAAACCTGAGCAATCCGTGAACAACTGCCCAGGAGAAGTACTCACGTTTAGTGAGGAGCAGAGCCAAAATCAGGATGACCAGCAGGACTGCACATGACCCAATCCCAATGTACAGCCCGTTTTCTGAATATTGCTGACTGGGAAGCAACACAGACGTGTTCTGTCAAACACAAGACAGGTGAGCATCAGTGGAACTGACAGCAAGAAGCCCATGCAGCACCCAAAGGCTATTTTCATGTTTTGCAACTCTGCAGGAAAAGTACATTTGAGACCAAAAGCCTAGTCTTGAGATACAGGACCAGCAGAATCACTGTAACAGTTGTGTGAGAAAACATTTTAGTGGCATCTCAGGCCGGGAAAGACCCTGGAAGCACAGTATGGGCCCCAACTTGCATCCTGCACAAGCAGCAGTATGAACTCTTACAGCACAGACTCTTGACAGTACATCACAGCAGCCCTTCCCAAAGGCTGGCTGGTCTTCCTAATAAAATTCGAGTGCTCTTACTGCATGCCACCCTGAAATATAGGCTGAAGGACACAGCAGGACAGACAGAGCTGCCTGTTTGAACCCCACTGCTCAGGGAATGCAGGGCATCCCTGTGCTCTCAGGGGGTCCAAGTTCCCCTCTTCCTCACACCCTGCCATACCTGCAGGTTTGCAGTCACAGCTGAGCAGTCTGAGGTGCCTGAGCAGGGACCAGAGGCCTGGAAGGCAATACAGATGTTGCTAAAGCTCTTCCTTCATTAGTAGGAAGTACTGTATGCACACTAAGCAGGTTTTTTTCCCCTCTTTAATAATAAACACTCTTTCATAATCACTGAACACGCAGACTACACAGCATTATTCTGTTGCAATCAAACAACAGCAGCGCAAGTGCCCTGCAGGGATAACCCAATACCCTTTCATTTCTATCCACTCTGCCCAGGTATGCTACAGCAAAGGAGTTTGCTTACAGTCTGAGTCGCTCCTGAAGCAGAAACCGATGGCCACGTGTCTGTGATGGTAAAGGAGGACTCCCTGGTGCTCCCAGGAGCTGAGCAAAGACAAGACAAACACATCACTTGCACAGAGAACCATTCTGCCTTCACTCAGAGGAATCTGTACTGCTGACTTGGAACCACTGAACTTCAGTGTCAATGAGTAGTCTGGGCCCTGCATATAATAAAGAGGTTGGTGCCTTCAGAGAGCAGCACAAAACTCTGAATACTGGGGTTTCTGCTGCCCTTTGCAGAGCTTTAAGTTCCTTCCAGGAAACACTTGGCTCTTGGTATTATCTGAACACAGGGAAGGAGTTATCAAGTAGGCATCTGGGTTTGGAGCCAAGAGGCAGTGTATCATAGAATCATAAAAAGATTTGGGTTGAAAGGGACCTTAAAAATCATCCACTTCCAATCCTCCTGCCATTGGCAGGGACACCTTCCACTAGACCAGGTTGCTCAATGCCACATCCAACCTCACCCTGAAGCCAGAAATGATGCCTAAAGCAAACTTGGGTCATCTCAGGGCTTTGAAACAGCAGAGTCACAAAAAGCAAGAGATGCTTTTAAAGTCCTAGACAGCTGTACAGTAAACATAGTGACCAAAATGTGATCTATTTGCATAAGGACCTGCAGCATATTTTGAGGTAATTTCCCAGAGCAAAGCTGTTTGCAATATTTAAAATTACGGGCTACAAACTCATGTCTTCTCTGTCATCAGTCTTGGTTTCTCCACGTGTTGTCAGATGATATAAAAACACCCTGTTCACTTTATGACAATCCCAGATGGTTGCTTTGGTGTTTTAAATTGTTACCCTTATCCCAGAAGCTTTATAAGCTTTATTTTGAAGATGACAGGATCACTGGCTTCACTGTTCTCTTCCATTGGAGATTCTGCAGTATTTCTACATCAGAGGCACAGAGCCACCAGCCTTTTCCAGTCTCCCTCTGTGTGAACACGCACATACTAACTTGTGTTCTGAAAACTTAAAACATTGTTCCACCATCAGCCAACAGAGATGACACAGGGTTAAGAAAACCCATGAGTTTTAAGACTGGAACCCATGTTGTTAGCAACAATCTGAGAAAGTTTTCACTTCTTTTTCCAAAAAGGAAATGCAACTGTTGTAACACACTAAATTAGAATTGCTTAGCTGGAAACATCCAAGATAGAGGGAGAAATACAAATAGCATCCCGGATTTTATTTCCAGAATCTAGAGAAAAAGCCATTGTTACACCATGAGCTTTCTCTTGTGTACTGGAAAATAAAGGTGTCTTTTTCAGACTGAAAGAGATGCAGCTGAGTGGGTATGTGATAGAAGTTTAACCACTCGTAAGGGGAATGGAGAAACTGAGTGAGGAACAGGTGTGTACTGTCTCTTCCACTACAATGAGTTATTAAATGTTATTAAATGTTCACAGGCTACAGAGGATGTGGGCAGCCTCTGAGACACCTCATGCACAGGGTAGAAGAATACTTTGACACCATATCACAAAATTACTACCCTGTTTTCTACAATCCTTCTCAATCATCTGCTATTGACTGTTACTGGAGGCAGAATTCTGAATTAGATGCACTTTTGAGCTACTCCAATAAAACAGTTCTATATTATAGAGCAAGAAACTAATTAACAGCAGCAGTGGGTGCACCCAGCTCCTAAAAAGTTGTGGTTTACTTTTCAGGGGATGCATTTCTAGAAGAGGTGAGATTTTACCAACAAAAAAAAAAACCAAAAAAACCCAACAAATCAAAACAACATCCATAATAAAAGTAAAGCTTGCAGGACCACTAAACACCTACTTAAGCATCAAACCTGGAAGCAAAACTCCCCTCACGTACAAATGTTCCTTCTGTTGAACTCTCTATATAGTATCAGGCAGAATTTAAACCCACGTTCTGATTCTATGGTAATGTTTAGTAAACTTTAGCCGAGGCATTTCTATCATCATTTTGTTTCTCGCCTTAAGATCCCCATTTGCAATATGGCTTATATATACTATTAATACTTGGATAAAAGTTACCTGATGTCTGTTCAGAGGTGTAAGTGTGAGGACTTGCAGTAGAGATCCTAGCTGATGTTAAAAAATAAAACAAAATCAACACACGTTATAATTAACTTTAGTGTGCATTTATGTAATGAAAACGAGACAGTGCTTCTAGAACAAGGATTTGCTAGCACCAGCTACACAAGTGCATCATCAGACACTTGTTCCATATATTATCATGCTTTTCACAAGCAAGAGAAAAACTAAAAATCAGAGGGAGAGTTGGATAAAAACTTCTCTATCCCAACATTGCGCCTCTGGGCTTTACTTCAGAGTCAAGCAGGGAAAAATCTAACACGGCTTTCTATGAAGAGAATGCAGCAATAACATTTTGGATTCATTAAGTACTGTATACTTCCCTTTCTCTTAAATTCTTCAGCGTTCCTAAGAAAGATCAGTAGTGCTGTGCACCATGAAACAAAGCACCACGTCCTTTTTTTTATTGCAGTGACTGCACGGGGATAAGAACTTTGCCAAACACAGCTCAATTTAAACAGCATTAACAGCAAATCTGCAGGGTCCTAAAGATAAGCCCTGTGGGTGATTGTAGAAATTATTTCAACCACAAGCTTTGGAATCCCAACCCAAGAGCAGATTTACCACAATGGTACTCAGACAAGAGGGCACCTCCGCACTCACCTTTCGTTATCACAACCTTGAGATTAGTTTTTTGATCGTTGAACCACCCCCGGTGCTCCACACGGCAGCAGTAAATCCCACTGTCTTCTTCCTCAGCGTTCACGATCGTGAGGGACACATCACCCTCCAGCAGGTTCCCTTGCAAAAGGTACCTGCTGCTGCGCTGCATTGTCACCTTCCATCCATCTGTCCAGATAATGGGCTGAGAACATTGTGAATTCGGGCAGCTACCCCGACCCCAGCACATGGATGTGATGTCGCTTGTGCTCCGGACACTGTAGTTGCAGGGCACAATGATGTTCTGACCGACCTCTCCCACCACAACTGATTCCGATACCGCGGGGCCTGCGGACAACACGACAGAGCTGTTGAGCACAGGGCATGCAAGTGGAAGCGCCTTGTGCATCTTGCATGTCCTGACAACCTCCCATCTCTCAACCACCACCACCAGGCATTGCTGGATTAGATTTTCCACAAATAGATGTGTCCCAGCAGGAATTACGCGGTGAGGGACAACGATCAGGCCGATGACATGTTCAGAACGTGTCTCTGATCAGAGAAAGAAGAACTACACTTTCTTCAGCCTCTGCAGGTAACGAGGTGAAGAGAGAACAGTGTTTGGATCTGCTCAACTCTGTGGCTTCCCTTGAGCCAAGTTCAGTCTGTTAACTCTTTGCTTCTTCCTTTGTTTAGATTTAACCCAAGCTGCAGAGAGGAGAGCAGTAAGACACTGCCTTTAATCAAAACCACTGTGGGAAACTCTTCCTCCCCATCAATGAAAGCCATAAAAGGAAGATTTCATCAGAATCATCACTGATAAACAAATTTCCTCCTTGCATAAAGAAGTTTTGCCCATTCTGAACTGAAGGGACTTTTCAGAGCTTTTCTGAGAAATTTTATACTCTCTCTTTTTTCACTACCTTATTTTCTCTCTCTCGTATGCTGTTTCTACCTTGTCTGCTTCCCCTTAAAGGTGATTTTTTAACTTTTCCAGAAGGCTGTGTCACACTACTCAGGTGAAAACATGGAGCCCTAGCACCCACTCATCACAGTGAGACAATCTCTTTTGTGTATTTAGACCACTCCAATCAATATTCCCTTTAGAAGGGTTTTACTAAAAGCTAATTAAGTACCAGCCAAAATAATTTGTGCCCTGGGGATCCAGTCAGTCATACTGTAGCCACTTTCTTCTAACAGGGTATGCAGTGAGGTTCCCAATGTGCACACGTTTGTACTTCAAAGAAAACCATTTTCCATATAGTGACTACTGTACATTATCCAATTCAGTAACATGGAATTATATGTGTAAGTATTTTGATCTATCCATATTAGCATTTCAGGAATAGAGTTCTGTGCAGCAAAAACAGGCAACAAATTAACTCTATTAAAAGGCCAGCCTGGTCTAGGGAGCTTCCAGAGGCAGGTCCAACACGTGCCAGTGACTCCCGTGCACTGAATGGCTCAATTGCAACTGTCCCTTGTGAAAAAGCTGTTTTGCTCAGTCCAGCTCAGACATTTTCCTAAACTAAGTTAAAAATAAGTCTGCATGCAGAGATTTGGCCACAATAACATACTAAAAACAAATCCCTGAAACTAATGTGTTTTATTTAATACAAAAAGGAAGCTTGAAATGAATCTCATAATAAAAAAAATTATGAGTAACTACAAGAAATAATATCTGTAATATCCCTTTTCTTTCTACTGAATTTATCTTACCATCAAGTTTTTAAGGTCTATCTGTCTTCATCAGCACCACATTACAACCTGCTGTTTTCAGTGCTGTTGCCTTTAACAATCTAGGACTGCTTCCTCAGATTAAAAAAGAAAACGAGAAATTACCAATTTGTCCCAGTAAAATTTCATATTAGCTAAAAAGCACGAGAAGTCACAGTTGACTACTTCCCTGTCTTCCTAAGAATTCATCTTCACAAAGCCTGCCATAGTGAAATATCCTTGTTTTACATTTTCTCTATAATGATTTAAAGTTCTCTGTTCATCTCAAATCATTATTTAAAAAAGCCCACTAATAGACTAGCAGGAGCCAAGACTAGCCCAAGAAGGAGCATCTTTAAAACCCTGATACCCTCAACATGATTTTGTCTTAAAAAGGTGATAAAGCCATTAGAACACCACTGAGTCACTGCGATAAAGTTCTAACACAAAGAACATTTCTGTGGTATGTGGCCACTCTTTCTGTTGCAAGATAAAATTTCTCTCTTTGCAAACCCCAGAATCACTGATGCATGTTACCTCCATCCACCTCCATCTAGTTGTTTAGGCTCAATTAGTTACCTGTAAACAGGACCAGAAGAATCCAGTTCACACAGACGCAAGACAACATTGTGGCTGAAGACAAGCAATGCTCCCATTCACCCTCCACATTCAAGAAAACTTATCTTCTTCGTAAACTTCTGGCTTTACTTCTTAGCACACCATGTCCAGACACAGCTGCGGGTGCCCTTCAGTCCAGTCTGAGAGTTTTGCCCGTGGCTGGGCTGTTTGTCTCCTGCAGCACAGCCAGAGCTGCTGCTGGCAGGGTGCAAGTGCACACGGCTGAGCTCCGGCTGACGGGGGTGCGACTGAGAGACAACACTTTGCAGCACCACAAAAATCTAGTTCTCTTTTTTTCCAGATCTGCTTGATTACCATAAGTGAAACTTGTCAGCACCACTGAGCTGGCACAGCCATCAGAATCCATTGCCCCAGAATGCTTCCCATGCCTGCTTTTGCCATAGTAGACAGCATCTGGATAAAAGATTACACAGGATATGTACCAGAGTGTGTTAAGTATAAAGAACTTGGCAAAATGATTCCAAGAAATAACCACTCAAGCCTTCTACCATAAATTTCTGGTTCTAATGCTTACAAGCAACTCAGAGCAACTTTTGGCAAATTTCCTTTGGCAGCGATAATGTGGTGGTATTTTTCATCTTACTCTTAAAAAAATTCATATACATCTGTGCTTTTGCAATATAGAGTAAAACATCCAGAATACAGAGGTACTTTAAAAAGTAGTGTGGATCCAGACTCAAGTCATCCCATACTCAAGGCTCACTCTGACAAAATACTGAACCACAGCTTTTGAGATATGCTGGGCCCTGGCCACTCTCCCTGTGTTACCAAACTCTTCCTGCTGAAACAACTTACCTACTTCACAGTGTTTTATACAGATGAAATGAAATATTAGGGGGTTAGAATGAGAACCAAAAGAGCTGCCTCACAGAGGCTACCTTACAGGAGAGCAGAGGCAACGAAGTGACAGTTTCTTTAAGTGAAAATTAGGAAAACAGAGGGATTGACGTAGCCAAGCAACAAACACTAGCAACACACTTGTAGGAGAGAAGTGAGAGTAAGAGGGATGAGGCATGACTTTTGCACGCAGCAGCTGGAAGCAGGACTCTTAAGAAAATGCTTCCTCTTCACTCCTGGTGTTTCTGGGGAATCAGGAAACTGCAGGCAGCTGCTAGAGGAACAATTCTGATAATGGCCAGCAGGAGCCTGGCAAGTTGGCTGTGGCAGGAGGCAGGTGACGACATTCCCCACAGCCATGCTGTGACAGTACCTGACACGGGCTGGTGAACTCTGGTGGTTCTGTGTACAGAAAACACCCACCTGCACACCAGGACACGGACTTTCTGACAGTGACCTGCAAGAATATGTGATGTGCACAGGTCTACACAGGT
Source organism: Grallaria varia (assembly GCA_013396735.1). NCBI lineage: Eukaryota > Metazoa > Chordata > Aves > Passeriformes > Formicariidae > Grallaria > Grallaria varia. Next base: position 609,035 of record VWZG01003763.1, read on the forward strand.
TCCTCCCTTGCACAAGCCATGTCTGGGCTCTCAAATAAATAAACAGGATGAGAAAATAAGGGAACTCTTATCCCAGAGCTCCATCTGAGCTCATTCTACTCACTTCAGCCAGGTTGTAGCATTCACACATTAGTCTGCAGCTGTTTGAGTGCCGTCTGTAACCCAGGAAAGCCATTCTGGTCACATAGTAAGAGAGCATGAAAGCTCCAGGACAACAGTTAACCCACTGGCTTTAGATTTCACGTCAAACACAGACTATAAGGAATGCCTTGATGCAATTTGAGTTTTTATGTGCCTGTTTTCCAAGATTCTGTGTTTAGCTTGTGCAAAAACAAGTACCATATCTGTAGAAACTTTTTCTTGACTCAGAGCATATAGAACCACAGAACAGCATATCTAAAAAACAGGGACACATACTCAAAACAAGCAGGAAGTGACAAATGAAAGTACAACAGAAAAAGTCAACTTTAATCTGTGCCTATCACCTCACAATACATTTAACAAAAATAATACATTTTCTTTCTACCAAAAAAAAAAAAACAGAGGTCAAAAAATATCAAACATTTTCACCTGCTCAGTCACTCACAACCTCCAACATGTGCACAACAAATGCTTTGTCTGTTTGTACAACAGCACAACCAAATACAGCGTGTAGTCTCAGAATACATCCTGCCTCTCACTGTGGTGCATTAACAAAACAAGCTGTTTTTTTTTCATGTCATCTCATCAATAATGCTGCACATAGCTGCATCTTTGTCTAAGACCTGATCTCTCTTGCCACCAGAACGCTCTCGCTGCCTTTCGCTCTGTCCAATGCAGTTGCTGCCATCATCAGTATCCATGGGCTCCACTTTCACTCTCAGCCCTCCCTCAGCATGAGGCAGATCATCGGGCAAGGAAGCCAGGCAGTTCTGAATCATCTCCACAACTCGCTCCAGATGCTTCTGGAATCGCTCCGCGGTCTCCAAGCGCTGACGTTTCTGCACCTCCATCATGACTCTCAGAGTCTCCCTGGCTTGGTGAGGGCGATACTCATTTATAAGGTGATGGACATGGACAAAAAGCAGTTTCAAGTCTTCCAGTTTCTCCTCTCGTTTTATGCTCCCTGGACTCCTTATCAAGATATCCAAGAGGTCCAAAAAGTTGACTAGGATAGACATATTAAGTTTTCTTAATTCCTTCTTGTGATCAAACTGCATGGGGTGCAGCCGCTCAATACCCTGGCTCTCCAAGGGTCGAATAATGAGGTCATCACACTGAAACTGATTTCCAAACATCATGTAGCTGTCCTTCACAGGTGGAGGTGGCTTTGGAGCCAGGCCCTTACGGATGTTTTCATCAGTATATTCTTTTATATATTGCATTGGAGGCGGAGGAAGGGCACTCACTTGTTGAGGTTCACCCATTTTTGCGAGCTGAAAATACCTGGAAAATGTCCCAAGAAACACATTAGCAGTTTGTGTGACAACATTATCATATCAGTATCTACAAAGACAATATAAGAGAGGTGGTTGTGAGACAACGAGCCAGAAGAGAGACAACTCAATGTGCAGAATACAGGAAACTCCTGATAAATCCATGTTACCTTTCCACTAAGGTTTACTTACAGCAGGATTAACGTTACTCACACAGAGAACGCTCATTTCCCAAAACATGAAACACCAGACTGAAAACTGGGCAGCCACAAGGAGAGAGGAGACCCCTTCCCTAGCCAGAGCCCAGTCTGGAACCTCACAGAATATCGTGAGTTGGAAGGAACCCACAAAGATCATCAAAGCCCAACTCCAGGCCCTGCACGGACACCACAACAATCCCACCCTGTCCCTGAGAGCGTTGTCCAAGCCTTGGGGCCGTGCCCACTGCCCTGGGGAGCTTGTTCAGTGCCCGATCACCCTCTGGGGGAAGAACTTTTTCCTGATATCCTCCTAAGCCTGCTCCGGCACAGCTTCAGCCCTTCCCTCGGCTCCTGTCACCGGTCACAGAGCTGAGCGGTGCTGCGCCTTGTCAGGAAGCTGCAGACCCTGCTGAGGTCTCCCCTCAGTCTCCAGCTTCTTCAGGCCCAACACACCAAGTGCCCTCAGCCGCTCCTCATGTGGCTTCCCCTCTGTACGCGGGACCCACGGGGGGGAACCGGGCCGGGCCCACACGCACCGCCGAGTTTCACTGCCCTGCTCCGGACCAGGCTCTGGGAAGGCCCAAACCGCGCCGCGGGGCTCGCCAGGCCAGTGCTGAGAAAAGAAGAGCCGTGACCACGAACCGGCGGAAGGGATGGGAAGGGGGACAGACCCGCAGGACTCACCTGCCCACCCTCACCGACCGCAGAGCCCGACGCTCCCCTCAGCGCCGCCGCTTCCGGTTCTCCACCTCGCCTTCCATTGGCTCGCAGCCTCTCGGCGCCACGCTGTGATTGGCTTGCGCGGACATCAGTCAGGCGCTCTCTCCACTCAGCTCCCTCGGGGGCGGGGCCAAGCGCGGGGCTGGGCGGGGAGGCGGTTCCGCCCTGGCGGGGTCTGAGGGCGTTTTGGGGCTCTGGGACTGTGGGATTGTACTGTCCCGTCCCATCCCGTCCCGTTCTGTCCTGTCCCGTCCCGTCCTGCCGCCGCCGGGACCCCTTGGACTGCGGGGCTCTCTCGGCAGAAGCCGCTCCTGAGGCGGCAGGACCTGTCGTGGCGGGGGGGGG